>JBAMBE010001243.1:0-1200000 GCA_037043585.1 Drosophila mimica
TTTCCGTTATAGCCACACAAACTTCTTCTTAAAATGCAATTTTCAAGTATTTTTTTTTCTTCATTTTGTATGCTGCTGTTGTTGCCTCGTTTTGGCAAGCGCCATTCAAGCCTTGAATGTTGTAGTTTCTTTCGGCGCTGATTTTAAGCTGCCACTAGCATCACCCTTTTCTCCCCCCCCCCCCTCTCTCTCTCTCTCTCTCTCACTCTCTCACTCTCTCGTATTCTTATTGGTTTTTTTTTTTAGAACTGCCCGGACCACGCCTCCTGCCAGCCGCCTCTGCATGCATGTGTCAAAAGGTATTTTTATGTTCAGTTTCGTGTTTTTCAACATTTTCTAAGCATTTTATTTTGCTTTCCTTGCTGCCTCGCATGCTTCTCTGCAGAGCTATGGGGGGGTGGACGTAAGGTGAGGTATTATTTTTTTTTTTTAGTGTAGGGGGTCTTGAACCAAACCGCTTTGAGTTGAGTTGAGTTGAGTTGAGTCCCGTCTTGTGTGCAGGTAATGTGGCACTTGGCTAAAATGGTGTGTGAAATTTTATGCGAAATGGCTTAAGTTGTTGTTCTTGTTGTTGTTCTTGTTGTTATAGTTTGCCTTGTTGTTCTTGTTGTTGTTGTTGCAGATGTTGTCGTTGTTATTGTTGTCGTGCTTGTTGTGCTGATATTTCTGGAACGGAACACAATCATTCTGCTATGTTGCACATAAAAAGTAACGTTGAGTGGCACTATACGACTGAACACATATATATATATATACATGTATATATATATATATATATTATTGTATACATATATATGTATGTGTGTTTGTGGGTGTGTAAGTGTATACGTATACTAGTGTGTGGCCAGATTCAAAGAGCTGCAATGGATCGGTGGTTGGCGATGGCGGGAAGAAGCGAGGTGGGAAAGGATTGGCATGAAAATGTTGTTGGGCAGCTTCTGGCTTATGGGCAAGCTGCTGATGATGACATTTTCGTTTTGGCCGCATGAATTGGCATTGGACAAAAAAGAGCGAAATGCGCAAAAAAGGATTAGTTAGTTTTGTGCTCGAGACTTGAGCCCAACTCACTCAATGTTGTTAGTTCGATTTTTCCTTTTATTTCATTCTAGTTTTTGGGTGGGTCCAAGGGACATTTGAACAAAATTCGATTTCGATTCGTTTTTGCTCACATGCTTTAAAGTGAAAATTGTGTGTATTTTAGGCAAGGCTTAAAAAAAGTAAACCTTATAAATAGAGTAATATGTTGGAGACTTAATCGGGCACAAAAGGGAATTTCAAGCTAAGAGATTTATATTGTTGGTATCATCGGAAATATATATATATATATTTTGTATGATATTTTCTAATTTGATTAACCTCTTCATCAAATATCTATAGCTTTCCCAACCAACTTATTTAAGCTCAAGTTACACAATTTCTTCCTCAATTTTTTTTTTATGTAAATCTAGCTCAAGGCAATTGTGTTGCAACTGCAAATGGAAATAGGAAATTCGTTGTAGTGGCTGACAGCATTCATTGGGAAATGGCCAACTGAACATGGAATAAGGGCTATTATAGTTCTTGCTTGTCAACCTACATGTAGTAAGGACACATGTGTCAATGTTCAATTAGCAGAATAACAACAAAGCACTGGTCAACAGTGGCAACAACAACAAATGGACAACTCCACGCTTGTCGCTCATTTACCAAAAAAAAACTGACAAAGTGCTGAAAAAGCAGTCGTTGGAAATGATTTTTATTTAATTTCGCACCTGTTTTCAGGGCAAATAAGTTTCGAATTGTAATTCTCATTTGAATTTTACATGCATTTCAATTTGTTTTGACATTTTTCACGAAAGCGTGTCGCGAAAAATATTTTGTATTTTTTCTCCCCATTTTGTTGCAATTTTCTTCGTATTTCCGTTACACATTTTTCGTTTTTTTTTTTACCATTTTGTGCGCTTGCCACGCATCGTTTTACATGTCAAAGGCATTTCGCGCTCCGGAAGCGTCCATCCATATTGAAAGTGCTCCGTTACAATCCAGCTGTTCTGTCCTCTGTCTGACTGTCTGTCTGTCTGTCTGTCTGTCTGTCTAACGGTTGGCATACATATGTAATTATTTTGTGATGTTTCAACTGTGAGCTCGACAATTACAGCAACAATGCCGGAACGGCGTTCATCAGCATGCTCCCTGAACATGTTATACATGTACGTATATATATATATACATATACGATATATATATATATATTACGATGATGATCATGATCAACATTATTGTCATGCAGCGCGTCTGGCATCGTCATCGTCATCATATTTTGCAAATTGCTCGTAAAAATGCCTTTTAATTGCACGTGTAAAAAGGGTTCGCTTCAAATATGACAGAATTTAACTTAACACACGTATCTCCTTCCTCCCAACCCATCCACTAACCCGAAATCCTTTGAATTTCCCTCTCATCTTTTCACTCCCAGCTGTGAAAATTTAAACGCTACCGAGATTAATTCAATTAACCTTCCCCAGTGGTAAAAGGTAAGAGGCAAAATCTGTTGGCAAATGAGTTTTACGAGTGAAAAACCATTTTAGAGTCGACTTCTGTTCCTGTACCCAGTCCAGGACCAGGCGCCTGGCTGCTGGGTCTTATGCTCCTGCTTTTGACACTTTTAATTGGTAGGCGTATCAAATCATTAATTATATTTCGAGGCCAAAACGCATGTCACTCAACAAAGTGGAATGATGAAAGGAGCTGGAGACAAAGAGAGAATAAGCGTAAGTGCTGTCAGAGCAGAGTTCCCAATTGGCTTTAAAGTCGGTTGTTGGCCAAAAATAAAGTACAAAAATAAAAATCGCACTCACAGCCAAATGGAAACATTGCTTAGCTGATAATTACTTAAGAGCAAACTTAATTTGACAATTGAAATGTCCTTTTTGGACCATTTTCTGACCACAGACCATTTTCAATTGGCAGCAAGACAAAAAGGCAACAAAAATTTAATCTTAGCAACGCTTGAAAAATTGGTTTCAACAGAAAAGTTTTGAACACGGTAAGATAATGAAAGATATTTATACTTATTCGCAGCTAAGTTGGATAGATTTGAAGAACATCCATTAGTTTGAATGATTTAAATAACGTTTATTGATTTGTGGGATAGTGCGAGATATTTATACTTTAACTTTGATTGAGATTGACATGTTTTTCAGTTTGAGGTAGCTCGTGTTTCAATGGTTAACATTTTTTATCAAGCATCTTTAAATGTGAACAGCAAACTTGAATCAAACTCGATTTCAATTTTACATCGTTTGTCTTCCAGTAATTCGATTAGATTTAATCTTTTAATTCATTAAATCACCCCGCCCAACTGTTTTGGAGAAAGGCGCTCTTGAATTAATTTGAAAATCATCGACATCTTTTACGTAGCCAGCAGCACTTTACCTGATTCCCACATCGCTTGTTTTCGCAATGCTTTTGGCCAGCAGCCACATTGATTTGGCATATGGGTGGCACAACTTTTCTTGTGGATTGGGGGGGAGGGAACCTCTCAAAAAGCTCACTTACTCACTTCATTAACAAAACACCACCCCTCACATCCGGTCTCCACACTAATTTTACTGAAAGCAGCCCAATGGGATGGAGACACAGATGCAGTTTTCAACGAAATGAAACGAAACTGAACTCAACTCAACTCAACTCAAACGTAAGCCAAACCCAGGACATCGTTGGTCAAGGATTCACTTGACCCTGGACGCGCTCACTGTGTGATGCTGTCGTAAACCGCACATAGTAGCTTGTCTCTGGCATTTGGAATGGTCCTTCCACTGCTGCTCCACTGCTCCTGCTCCTGCTGCTGTTGCTGCTCCTGCTGCTGCTCGTCCTGTTTCCTATTTCTGTTTGGCTTGCTGCAATGCTGTCTTGGGCCATGAGCTGTTTGCCATTTGCTCTGTTGTGTTTTGCGGTTTTATTGGTTTGCATTTACACATTCCATTTGCAAAATGATTGGAATTTATGCTTACAGATTAGATTCACTGCCCCTTTCTCCAAGGCATCCACTCCCCGCATATTTCATACTCCGATTTGCCCACTGGGGTAATTTTTGCTTACTTTCACTGCCTGTTTGGCTCTTGCTCTCTCTGTCCCTGCGGCTGTTGCTCTTTATCCCCCTCCCTCTCTCTCTCTCTCTCTCTCTTCATCTCTCTGTTTCTGTTTGTCTGTCTGTCTGGCTATGTTCAATCTGATACACATGCACAAATCCACGCTGCCAGATTCCTGTTTGCTCCTGTTATTGTTTCATGTCCGTGGCCATTTGTGCTTTGTGCGGTGTATGTTGGCATGTGTCCTTTGGATTTGCCCCTAGATTCTAGCTGCTTGCCCCTAGCCCCTAGCACCTAACCCCTTCCCATTTGCAACTAACTTTTGCATTTTTGATTCGACATTCGGTCAGTTTTTGCGTGCCAAACAACCACTTTAAGCCTGCAGCTCTAGCCGCAGTCATATGTTGAACCGAATCCGAATACGAATCTGAATCTGAATCAGAATCAGAAACAGAAATGGATTCAGTTTCGCTGGCACAGCCTTCCATCATATTGATTGCATGAGCTGTGTAAACTGGAAGGCCTCCATGCTGGCATGTCAAAGTCGCATCGCCAAATGCGAGTAGGTGCCCCATCGCAGCACCAAATTAAATAATAGCAACTAGCAAACAGCGAGCATTAAAATACGAAAAATAAAATACAAAGCCGGCTTCATGAACTTTATTTCACTTAAAGCCAAAAGCAATGCCAACACCAGCACTAACACCAACTGGGCCACAATGAAACTGTAGCCATTGCATTGAATTTGCATTGTAGTGGTTGCTTCATATATACACACACACACCACACACACACACACACACACACACACACACCACACACACACGCATGAGCTGACTCACACAAAGTTGGGCATGACTGAAAAGCAGCAGAGTTTTCCAAGTTTATGCGGCACAAAAGTACGCGTTAAATGTTCAGAATGCAATATTAATTGTGATTTAATTATAGTTGTTTATATAAAAAAAATTTAAATAAATATTATAAATATTTTAGTAGTTTTTAATTTATTTACAATTTCAACTTTATTTTAAATTTAATGTAAATCAAATTTTTTGTTTGATGTCGACTGATTTTATATATTGAATAATAATGTAGAAAATTTAATAGTATAAGAAATATTTTAGCCTGCAAATCCTTACAAAGCTTTTAGTGAGTTGCTGTACTAAAAGTATCCTGCAATTTGCTTCAAACTATTTTTGAACCAAACTTCGAAGGGGGAAAACGAGTAATTTCAGGTAGTCTATAATATTTATGACTAATTCAGGCAAGTACTAAACAGCCAACACTCTAAAGTATGCTTTTAATCTGAAATGTGATAGTTACATAAAAGGTTAAGAGTTTACTTGATGTATCCATAAATATATTTAGTAGATGCTCAAATTGTTTAAAGAAAATTGCGCATGAACCAAACAGCTAACGAACACTGCGCGAGGGGGGGCAGAGAGAGAGAGAAAGAGACAGAAAAAAAAGAGAAGAGAGAGAGCTACTCGCATAAGGTTACATATTTTTTAAGCCAATTTTACAGGCCACTGCCTAACAAGGACATTAATTGGTAGCTGTTCTGCAGCCAGCTCCTGCTGCTGCTGCTGCTGCTGCTGCTAAAGCCCTCTGCCTGTGTGCTGACTATGGCTGTGACGCCCAGCCACGCCCAGTTCCACTCACCGGCCAGCCATTTCGCCCATTTCACGCGACACGGCCAAAAGAGTAGTTAACTGTGTGCGTTGCCTTTCGCTTCTCATCGTAAATGTATATATGCATGTGCATGTGTGTGTGTGTCTCTGTGTGTGTGCCTGTGTGTGTGTGTCTCTGTGTGTGTGCCTGTGTGTGTGCCTGTGTGTGTGTGTGTCTGTATGTATTATTTTTTTGCCAACTGGCTCCTTTTTCATGGTTTTTATTCACTTCAATATTTACTTAACCCTTTTTTTCTTGTTGCTCTCAGTTTTAGTAGCAAAGTTGCCCGTTGCACGTTGCCCGTTGCCCGTTGCCCGTTGCCGCTGGCAAAGGCAGCAACAATTTTAGTGTTGTTTTTGCTCTTATGATTAAACATGGCTTTCGCTTTTGTTTAAGCTCGGGCAACTTGCCTTAAATATTGTATGAATGTGTACGAGGCCGATGAGTACATGTATGTGTGTGTTTGACCTGAAGAAAGAAGAAGGGGAGGGAGAGGGGGTCACTTTGTACCTGAGGCCTGTTAATTAGTTGGGGCTGCTGACTTTTGACGCTCGTTTAACATATTTCGTTTTAGGGTTCAAGTGTTTTGGTTCTGTGCCCCAGACGATTGTTTGGACACACTCAAAGTTCGAGTCCGGCAGACGATGGTGGTTGGCTTTCTCCACAACTGCTGCTGCCACTGCTGCTGCTGCCACTGCCACTGCTGCTGGCATGTAAAAGTGCGATTATAGTCGCATAATTATCACGCTGACATGCTCACACACACACACACACACACACAGAAAGAGTTTTGGTGAAAATGGTAAAATGTAATTACCCAGCAAACAAACCGCAATTTCTCGGTACACACTCATACACACAAAGACACACACACACACACACACACACACACACTTTCAGTGTGGAAGTGAAAGTGAACACGCAACAAGCACAACTCGGAACATTGCCAAATGCCATCACCTGGCCAACAGTTGCCAGCCAACTGCTTCAAGCCGCCTTCCTTCCACCTGCTGCTGCCTCTGCTGCTTCTGCTGCTGCTGCTGCTGCTGCCTCTGTTGCTGCTGCTGCTGCCTCTGTTGCTGCTGCTGCTGTTGGTGGTTTTTTGTCATTGAAAGGCTTGCGTGTTTGACATGCGGTTTGGTTAAAGTTGGGTCCTTGTCGGGTTAGGTCGGCACTTTGAAGGCGATATCGTTAATGTTGCCGTTGATTGTGAGCTCCATTCCCCCCAACAACAACCACAACAACAACAACAGCAGTCCAACTGCCCTCTGCTGGCTTTTAAGTTTTAGGCTGTAAACTTCGTTATTTATTTGGCAATCGCCAGGTGTTTTGGCTTCTCCGAGCCCTCTACCATATAAATGCAGCTTTTGCTCGCCAGCTAAAGCGTTTATTGGGATTTTAAACATGGCTAACAACATAATTCGAGCACTAACAACAAACAATGTATGGCAGACAACAGCCAACAGCCAACAGCAAAAACAACAAAGCAGCTGCTTTTTGGCTAACAACAGGGGCAACAGAGGCAGCTAAATTGACCAAAGGATGCAGCAGCTGGCCTGAAAATTCGGGTGTTATTCTTACCTGATGCGGCCTGCCATCTATATAAACTGTATATGAAATAGCCTCGTAATTAAGCCAAACTGTTCATTATAATTATGCCAGACTTGACAGCAGGTTAAACCTAGCAAGTGGTAATTATTGAATGTTGCAGCTTGCAATTTTATCGATAGTTTGTTTACTCAGCTATGTGTGTTCTTGGCACATACGGTATAAATATGCAGTTAATTAATATATGTTAATAGTTTATACATTTATATAATGCTTTAAAGTTGTGTCTATGCTTGGGGATGTGTATTTTATTTTTAATATTAATTGTGGCTACTGCATTTGTATCTATAGCATTATTATTGCACTTTTTTGCACAATTTTAAATACTAAGTTATCTTTGAATTTTAATGACACCAATTAATGTTAATATCAACAAATTATATTTATATTAAAAATAAATCATTTGACTAATGTCAATAATCAATCAATAAAGGCAATAAAAAATTTTAGTTTTGTGAATTTTCAACACATTTTGATGCAATTTTGTGCCAGGAGAAATAACAATTTCCTAAATCGGTCTCAAGTTGATCGAAATTCAACAGTCTTTAAATATTTTTTTGACATATTTATATTAATGTGGTCATTTTTTGTTGCCACAACTATGGTTTCTGTTGAAGCTAGAGTATTTTGCGGATTTGCGTATTTGCAACTGATTGTTTTACACTTCGTTGCGTGTTATGAGAAATTTTCGGGCCTGTCGTGTTGCATTGCATGCAGTTATTTGGGGCTGGTTCGTTGGTTTTATTGGCTGCATCATCAGTTGCCACAACTCCGTTGACATCCCATCTGCATGCCAGCCTTGACTGTCGCGGCTGCTATTTATATAGTTGGCAGCGTCGTCAACGAGTCCAGAGTCCATAACCAGGACCCAGAGTCAGCCCGGAGCGACGATGTCATTACCAGCCTGCGCCGCATGAATGTCGGTTTCTCTGCCCCTCTGCTCCACTGTCCCCTCGATCTGTTGCTCCGTTGTACGTGGCCAGAACGACAGCTTTAGCTTCATTCCGATTGTTAACAATTTTGCGGTGCATGGCCGTTGTCGTTTATGATGTGTTACTGGACGGGTCGCAGCTGTTGTTGCTTTTTTTTCCTCTCTACTTCTTCTTGTTGTTGTTGTTGTTGTTGCTGTTGTTGTTGCTGTTGGTGTTGCTGTTGCTGTTGACTCGCTGACTGGGTGTGTAGCGTGTGCTATCATTAAGTGTCGAAAATTTCATCAAACACTTCAAAGCGGACCACGTGCTGTTGCTGTTGCTGTTGCTGCTGCTTCGGAGTCTACCCTGGTTTCACATCAGTTCACCCTAGCCACGCCCCGTTTCAGTTTATGATTCTATTATTTTCACAGCAAATAAAAGAGAAACTGCGTATCATGGCCAAGTGCTAAATGGGCGCCAGGGAAAATTGCAAAAATGTTCTTTCTTCTTGGGGGGGAGGAGCGTTTTTCGTATCGTTTTTTTTTTATTTTTGCCCAGAAAGGTGCAAGGTTTGAGGGCACGGCTAGGGGCTAGGGACAAGGGGCAGGCGTGGCAGCTGAGCACGTAAAAAGCGTTGAACTGGAACGTTGTGGGCAACAGCTGCAAGCAAGTGTGGGTGAGTGTGTGTTGTTGTTGATGGTGTCAGTGTGTGTGTGTGTAAGTGTAAGTGTGTGCGTAAGGCCAAGGAAAACGAATTTTCAAGCGAACGGAAACTTTGCGCCATGAATCAAAGTTTAGTGTAGCATACTTTTTAGGTGCGATTTATATATTTCAAAATAAAATAAATGAAGGGCGTTCTCGTTTGCTGCCTCCGACTCCGACTCCGACTCCGCTTCTGTTGCTGCTGCTGCTGATGCCGGCAAGCTCAAAAGACAAAGCAGCCATGCCTTGATTGGGGGGGAGAGTTGAAGAAAGAGGAGCTAAATTGCTACATTAAGGACTGTGGCCGGGCTGTGAGGGGTGGTGGTGGGAAGCTGTGGGAGTGTTTGATTTAACTTTGGGTTTTTGGTGCAAATTCAAATTCTCTGTTTTATTTCAGCGCTCAGGAAATGCAAAAATTTACACTTGGTTAGCTGATTGATGAATGCATAAATGAAGCGTACACATGCGTTTTAGGGATAGGAATAGGGGGAGGGGAGGAGGGATATAATTTCTTTCCTTGCAAGAAGAGCAATTCGAGGCAGCAGCACCAGGTAGACAAATCACATGTGAGTTTCGCAACTCGATTCCATTTCGATTTCGATTTCTCCTCTTAGGGTTACACCCAATTGGTTCTCTTATTGTTATATGCTAAATATGTAAATGTGATTTTTAACTCGAAATCGTCCCTCGCATTCGTTGCGGTTGCCGGTTGCGCTGCGTTTAGCCCGATTTAACAAATTAACGTTATTTATTTGACAATGATTTGGGACCGTCTAATGCGTCGTATGAGTAATGCGAGGGCTTTGCCCTCTGACGACGAGGGGTGTCCTTAATTAGGTAAAGAGAGAGAGAGAGAGTGAGATAGAGATAGAGAGATGTTAGATGGAAGGAAGGGTACGTCTATCTGGCATGATTTGTAAACACAATTTGGTTAGCAAGCCATGAACATAAAGTCAAATTTATGGCGACTGAGATTTCCAGTTGAATATGCGCTAGAAAAATGGCCAACAACAACAACAACAACAACGACGACGACAACAAAAACGACGACGACTACGATTGAAATGCTGAATAATCTGCGCGGGTTATGGTCCTGTGTCCTGTGTTCTGTGTTCTGTGCTATTCTGTGTGTCCTGCCAGACAACGAAATATACCAAAAATGAGGCAAAATTACTTTTAATATGCGAGCAAGCCAACAAGCCGAACCAGACCACAAGGCCAGTAGCCCTTTGAGGGCTGAGGTCTCTCAGGCCACGACTGACAGTCAGAGATAAATACAATGTATGGAAAGCCAGCAAGGGGCAGTCATGGCAACGCCTCGTTAGATACTTGTGCACTCTTCAAAAATAATTTAGTCTGCAATTCAAAGCGAATTGAAATTCATTCCTTTTTTACAAAGTCAATTTCTGAAAACTCAAAGTGCTGAGTTGATTAAAAAATTTCAAACTAATTTCGCCTATTTGCATTTATGGGTAAGTTTATATGTGGCTTGAAAGCTTTTATAAGTTTCGCAAATTCAAGATTCTATTTTTTTTTTTTCAAGTGTACATTCATGTGTTGTTATTTTATATAGTTGGTTGGGCGGCAGACGACAACATAATTTCGTAATTAATTTGCCAAAACACGAATGTAATTTAATAAAATTGCGCATACGCCGCGTCGCACGGACGAGCAGCAGAAGCAGAAGAAGCCGCAGCTAAACAGCTACCCGTTCATTGTGGCACAGCATCTTCATTTCCTGGGAAAAACATTTAAGTAATTTATGCAGGGCCTTAGACAATTTGCTTCGTTGCCAAGGACGATGCCTCCTCCTGCTGCATGCGTCTTTATCGTCCTCAATGCGTACTGCTTTCCTATATTCCATTCGCCTTGCCGAGTGAAGGCAAAAGTAAGCGACGATTATTTATGGTCTATTTTTGAGCACACCACTAATTATGTTGGCATTTGAGCCACAGCATCCTTAGCAACGCTTCCAATTACTTGACGGAAATAAATCAGAGGCGCCAAATGGTGTGAGCCACAAATCCATTGGCAAATCAGACAGACCAAGTTTCACGAATCGGAGCCTGCTCCGCAATATCGATTGCGCTTAAGCTATTATTGCATTCCGGATGGGAAGTTATTAACCAGGTGGAACTCTCGAATGATATCGTTCATGTTTAAAACTGTCTTTTAGATTTTTAATGACATTCCAATATTAATTCATATTCTAGACATATCCATCTCAGCAGCTGTCCTCATTTTTTGTGAATGAGCAGAATTCGCTTAGTCTAAGAGGTGTCTTGCTGATACCTGATACCATTATTTGTGTAATGTCCAAGTTTGCCTTTCAGATTGTGTTAGATATAAGATGGTAACCCTTCTTCGAAGTTTGGCAACTGTAGCACTTAAATTATAGGTCGAGCCTTCAAAATGCCATAACTTCGTCAAAACTCAACGCATTTTCAAAAGCAAGTGCGTTTTTTTCATAGTTTGGCCTCTAGATCAATCGTACATTTACAGTTGAAAACGTGATTTTGGATCGGAACATATGTCAAAATTATAGTCCGAAAATCGGCATATCGGCATTTCAGCATAGGTCGAACATTCAAAATGCCATAACTTCGTCAAAACTCAACGCATTTTCAAAAGCAAGGGCGTTTTAATCATAGTTTGGCGTCTAGATCAATCGTACATTTACGTGATTTTGGATCGGAACATAAGTCAAAATTATAGTCCGAAAATCGTCATATCGGCATATGGGCATAAGTCGAACCTTCAAAATGCCATAACTTCGTCAAAACTCAACGCATTTTCAAAAGCAAGGGAGTTTTAATCATAGTTTGGCCTCTAGATCAATCGTACATTTACAGTTGAAAACGTGATTTTGGATCGGAACATATGTCCAAATTATAGTCCGAAAATCGGCATATCGGCATTTCAGCATAGGTCGAACCTTCAAAATGCCATAACTTCGTCAAAACTCAACGCATTTTCAAAAGCAAGGGAGTTTTATTCATAGTTTGACCTCTAGATCATTCGTACATTTACAGTTGAAAACGTGATTTTGGATCGGAACATAAGTCAAAATTATAGTCTGAAAATCGACATATCGGCATTTCAGCATAGGTCGAACCTTCAAAATGCCATAACTTCTTCAAAACTCAACGCATTTTCAAAAGCAAGGGCGTTTTAATCATAGTTTGGCGTCTAGATCAATCGTAAATTTACAGTTGAAAACGTGATTTTGGATCGGAACATAAGTCAAAATTATAGTCTATAGAACCTTCAAAATGCCATAACTTCGTCAAAACTCAACGCATTTTCAAAAGCAAGGGAGTTTTAATCATAGTTTGGCGTCTAGATCAATCGTACATTTACAGTTGAAAACGTGATTTTGGATCGGAACATAAGTCAAAATTATAGGCCGAAAATCGGCATATCGGCATTTCAGCATAGGTCGAACCTTCAAAATGCCATAACTTCGTCAAAACTCAACGCATTTTCAAAAGCAAGGGAGTTTTATTCATAGTTTGATTTCTAGATCAATCGTACATTTACAGTTGAAAATGTGATTTTGGATCGGAACATATGTCAAAATTATAGTCCGAAAATCGGCATATCGGCATTTCAGCATAGGTCGAACCTTCAAAATGCCATAACTTCGTCAAAACTCAACGCATTTTCAAAAGCAAGGGAGTTTTATTCATAGTTTGACCTCTAGATCATTCGTACATTTACAGTTGAAAACGTGATTTTGGATCGGAACATAAGTCAAAATTATAGTCTGAAAATCGACATATCGGCATTTCAGCATAGGTCGAACCTTCAAAATGCCATAACTTCGTCAAAACTCAACGCATTTTCAAAAGCAAGGGCGTTTTAATCATAGTTTGGCGTCTAGATCAATCGTAAATTTACAGTTGAAAACGTGATTTTGGATCGGAACATAAGTCAAAATTATAGTCTGAAAATCGGCATATCGGCATATGGGCATAGGTCGAACCTTCAAAATGCCATAACTTCGTCAAAACTCAACGCATTTTCAAAAGCAAGGTCGTTTTTTTCATAGTTTGGCCTCTAGATCAATCGTACATTTACAGTTGAAAACGTGATTTTGGATCGGAACATAAGTCAAAATTATAGTCCGAAAATCGTCATATCGGCATTTCAGCATAGGTCGAACCTTCAAAATGCCATAACTTCGTCAAAACTCAACGCATTTTCAAAAGCAAGGGCGTTTTAATCATAGTTTGGCGTCTAGATCAATCGTACATTTACAGTTGAAAACGTGATTTTGGATCGGAACATAAGTCAAAATTATAGTCTGAAAATCGGCATATCGGCATATGGGCATAGGTCGAACCTTCAAAATGCCATAACTTCGTCAAAACTCAACGCATTTTCAAAAGCAAGGGCGTTTTTTTCATAGTTTGGCCTCTAGATCAATCGTACATTTACAGTTGAAAACGTGATTTTGGATCGGAACATAAGTCAAAATTATAGTCTGAAAATCGGCATATCGGCATTTCAGCATAGGTCGAACCTTCAAAATGCCATAACTTCGTCAAAACTCAACGCATTTTCAAAAGCAAGGGCGTTTTAATCATAGTTTGGCGTCTAGATCAATCGTACATTTACAGTTGAAAACGTGATTTTGGATCGGAACATAAGTCAAAATTATAGTCTGAAAATCGGCATATCGGCATTTCAGCATCGGCTCGAACCTTCAAAATGTCATAACTTCGTCAAAACTCAACGCATTTTCAAAAGCAAGGGCGTTTTAATCATAGTTTGGCGTCTAGATCAATCGTACATTTACAGTTGAAAACGTGATTTTGGATCGGAACATAAGTCAAAATTATAGGCCGAAAATCGGCATATCGGCATATGGGCATAGGTCGAACCTTCAAAATGCCATAACTTCGTCAAAACTCAACGCATTTTCAAAAGCAAGGGAGTTTTATTCATAGCTTGACCTCTAGATCAATCGTACATTTACAGTTGAAAACGTGATTTTGGATCGGAACATAAGTCAAAATTATAGGCCGAAAATCGGCATATCGGCATTTCAGCATAGGTCGAACCTTCAAAATGCCATAACTTCGTCAAAACTCAACGCATTTTCAAAAGCAAGGGAGTTTCATTCATAGTTTGGCCTCTAGATCAATCGTACATTTACAGTTGAAAACGTGATTTTGGATCGGAACATATGTCAAAATTATAGTCCGAAAATCGGCATATCGGCATTTCAGCATAGGTCGAACCTTCAAAATGCCATAGCTTCGTCAAAACTCAACGAATTTTCAAAAGCAAGGGAGTTTTATTCATAGTTTGGCCTCTAGATCAATCGTACATTTACAGTTGAAAACGTGATTTTAGATCGGAACATATGTCAAAATTATAGTCCGAAAATCGGCATATCGGCATTTCAGCATAGGTCGAACCTTCAAAATGCCATAACTTCGTCAAAACTCAACGCATTTTCAAAAACAAGGGAGTTTTATTCATAGTTTGACCTCTAGATCAATCGTACATTTACAGTTGAAAACGTGATTTTGGATCGGAACATATGTCAAAATTATAGTCTGAAAATCGGCATATCGGCATTTCAGCATAGGTCGAACCTTCAAAATGCCATAACTTCGTCAAAACTCAACGCATTTTCAAAAGCAAGGGCGTTTTAATCATAGTTTGGCGTCTAGATCAATCGTACATTTACAGTTGAAAACGTGATTTTGGATCGGAACATAAGTCAAAATTATAGTCTGAAAATCGGCATATCGGCATTTCAGCATAGGTCGAACCTTCAAAATGTCATAACTTCGTCAAAACTCAACGCATTTTCAAAAGCAAGGGCGTTTTAATCATAGTTTGGCGTCTAGATCAATCGTACATTTACAGTTGAAAACGTGATTTTGGATCGGAACATAAGTCAAAATTATAGGCCGAAAATCGGCATATCGGCATATGGGCATAGGTCGAACCTTCAAAATGCCATAACTTCGTCAAAACTCAACGCATTTTCAAAAGCAAGGGAGTTTTATTCATAGCTTGACCTCTAGATCAATCGTACATTTACAGTTGAAAACGTGATTTTGGATCGGAACATAAGTCAAAATTATAGGCCGAAAATCGGCATATCGGCATTTCAGCATAGGTCGAACCTTCAAAATGCCATAACTTCGTCAAAACTCAACGCATTTTCAAAAGCAAGGGAGTTTTATTCATAGTTTGGCCTCTAGATCAATCGTACATTTACAGTTGAAAACGTGATTTTGGATCGGAACATATGTCAAAATTATAGTCCGAAAATCGGCATATCGGCATTTCAGCATAGGTCGAACCTTCAAAATGCCATAGCTTCGTCAAAACTCAACGAGTTTTCAAAAGCAAGGGAGTTTTATTCATAGTTTGGCCTCTAGATCAATCGTACATTTACAGTTGAAAACGTGATTTTGGATCGGAACATATGTCAAAATTATAGTCCGAAAATCGGCATATCGGCATTTCAGCATAGGTCGAACCTTCAAAATGCCATAACTTCGTCAAAACTCAACGCATTTTCAAAAACAAGGGAGTTTTATTCATAGTTTGACCTCTAGATCAATCGTACATTTACAGTTGAAAACGTGATTTTGGATCGGAACATATGTCAAAATTATAGTCTGAAAATCGGCATATCGGCATTTCAGCATAGGTCGAACCTTCAAAATGCCATAACTTCGTCAAAACTCAACGCATTTTCAAAAGCAAGGGCGTTTTAATCATAGTTTGGCTTCTTGCGTTCATACAGACGGTCGGACGGACAGACGGACAGACAGCATGACGGACGTTGCAAAAACCCAATATACTACTCGATATAAACAGTGACACAAATGTCACCCTCTCTGATACAACTGCACAATTAAGGAATATTTAGTCCAAAGTCAGTCGGTATAAACAAAGAAACGCGACACACTTTCAATTCGCACGCTTTTTAACTATTTTTTTTCTTAATTTTTAAGTAAACTAAACACAAGCAACTATTTAGTTAATTCACTTTATTCATAAACCATTGTCAACAATGTGCATAAATCATATCTGCCACGCCTTGTTGGCGTTGCGATGCCCGCTGGCGTTTAAATCAATTGCCTCAATTTGATAATATTTCTGCAGGGAATTATTATGAGTGGGCAGCAATCCCAACTGGCCCCTCAATGGTCGACCTACCACTACCCCCTGCCTCCACCCACGCAGGCCTTCCAAAGCGCGGCTGCCGTTTTGTTGACATTTCCGTCGCCGCTTCCGCTAAAAGTTTGTTTTTTTTTTTTTGTTGGGCTATCCTCCATCATCCCTCAATTTGAGAGTTGCCCCTGCAACCACATTCCTCGCTTTTGCCCATCTATTGCCACTTCACGGCCCATATGGCGTTTCTCGTTGTGTCCTTGGCAGCCACGTAAAAAGGATTTGGGGCAACGCATTTCGCATGCCTAAATGCCAAAAGACGTCGCATAAACATGGCAAGCCACGCCCCTTCCTCCCAACGGCCACCCTTCCGTCCAATAACGTCTTTGAATTACATTCTAGCAACAGAGCTGCAAAAAAAAAATATATATATAAGAAAAAACCGCGCAGGACAGCAAAAAATAATTTTTTCTTTTTTTTTGTTGTTGTTGTTTTGCCTGTTTCACTGCGGTTTTCTTTTTCGCTTCGGGTTGTGTGCGCATTTGGCGGTTTTTATGAAAAATTACCATGTTTTCTTCGCACTCATTCGCAGCTCCCCCGCGGACGCAGACAAAGTGATGGTCTGGCATGGCATTTCCTTTACTTCCACTTCTTTTTCCATTCAGTTTTTCTTTTGCTGTTTTGCTGCTGCTTTTCTGTTGCTGCCTGGCAATTTCGGCATTTGACTTTTTTACGTCAGGCACTTGAGACGAGTTGGGTGGGGGCGGGGTGTCTGTGCAGGCTTGGGTGGCAGTCAACCAGTGCGCCACACACTTCCTCTAATGATGCCACTTATGTCGTGACGAAATTATTTATATATATATACATTTTTTCCAATACCCTACAAGCAGGCGGTCGAGCTGTGTACTCAACTTGAGTAGGTTTAAAATATGTATAGTGAATTATTATTCATTATAAATAGATTAATCAGAAAAAAAATACTCAAAAATAGTTGCACTATTAGTTTTTTGAGCAATCAGCGGTTTTCAGAAATGCAGCTGATAATAAAGGTTACCTATTTTTAAATAAGTCTACACATACGTACATATGATTTGATATACAAAATATTATATATATGACCATATCATAGTATCTATATTATTTAAAACATACTGAATGTTATCGTACCTTCTGCTTCAAATAATAAAAGTATCTGTAATAATAATGCAAATTTTTCGTGTTCATGTGAAACTAGAGGGTATGGTTAAGTCGAACCGTATTCTTTTTGCCTGACAGATTTTTGAATGTTTTTCTATGCTTTCCTTCTGTTGCTCGATTTTGTGTGAGTTTCGTCCGTTTCAGCTACCAATCCACGCCTACTTTTTGGCGCACTTATTTTTCTACTTCGTTTGAAGAAGGAATTGGGTGCAAAAATTGGGAACTGCTAATTGGCAGCACATAATTTACGTGCTTATGCCAATTTTCGGTTTCTCTTTCAATTCTTTGGTGCTATTTCTGGTCGGTTTGTGTTGGACGACTTTAAATATGATCGGGGCGGGGCACAGCACTGGAAGGTGCCATGTGTGAGCCAGTAAATGCAATTACGTATATGGACTGGAGCACCACTCCAATGGCCAGGAGGCACTTACAGATTTGATTTACTGCTTCCGTGCGTCATCGAGTTGGGTTTTTGCGCCCGAGGTGCCCAGTTCTCAGGTCATCTCATCTACAACCTGGGTTAGAGTTAAGGACTGGGCAAGGGTTCCGTACCCGGGCAGCAACTGCTGCAACTACTCAATAAAACTCATTAGTGGCGTTGCTTCCCTGACGCCGTCCTGGCTGCAGGTGCTGCTGTGGCTGATGCTCTCCATGCTCTATCCACAGCCTGGCTGGCAATTATCACCAGCATGGTCCCTATTGACTTTGGCAATTGATTGCAGCCGTTGTAGCCGCGAGCGTCGCCAGTGTCGCCAACGTCGAGTGCTGCCAGCGACAGCATCAAAAGTGCCGATAAAAATGTATAGCAAACTGATTTGAAAGTCAATTATCCTGTGCTCTCCCAACTTGGAAGGAGTTGGCGTCAACTATTCCGCGCAGACGACGCTCAACGGCGTGCAAATGGGTTTTTCATGCAAACTACGACAGAGCATCCTCCCCTTCCTGCGCAAAAACACCTCCCTCTCCCACTCCCGCCAATCCACTTCAGAGCGCACCTTTTTTATGTTTTAGATATTTACGTTTAGTTTTTGCTCTCAGCTGCAGGCAGGCCGAGGAGCAAGCAACCGGAGATGATGCCACGTAAAAACTGTAGCCAGTTTGTGTTCAGACACCCTCTACTGGTGAAGGGCTTTCGTCCACCTGGCGCTGCTAATGAAGACAGTTCTTCATTTGTCGATCGTTGGTTGCAGTCATTAAGGGTGCACCCTTCCATTTCTGTTCCGGCTGCTTATGCCTT
Organism: Drosophila mimica; assembly: GCA_037043585.1. Lineage (NCBI taxonomy): Eukaryota > Metazoa > Arthropoda > Insecta > Diptera > Drosophilidae > Drosophila > Drosophila mimica. Next base: position 18,543 of record JBAMBE010001243.1, read on the forward strand.
CACCCCCGTATCTGTCTTACTACTGTTTATGTAGTTTTTCCGAGTCGGTTGCTGTTCGAGTGTAGTCGTCTGGGGATGTCCTGGGGATGTGCCGGCACTAATGCCAAATGGGGATTCCGTGCCTCTCTCTCTCTCTCTCTCTCTCTCTCTCTCTCTCTCGTGCCTCTGCATTTGTGTGCAGTTAATGAGTTTAATGGCGGACATCAAATTTGAATTGCTAATGCAGGTCGTTCATGAAAACGGAAATGGAAATACAAATGTAAAACCAATAGACAGGCAGACAGGCAGTAGGGGTGTCCAAGTAGTCATTATTTTTGTCATGTTGTCTACGCAATTATTTATAAGGATATTAACAGCACATGAAAATGGTGTCCACTAATTACCATTAAGCCAGCTGGCAGAAAGTTTAATGATCATATGTTTTTAGAGCATAGTCAAACAATTTTTGAAAGTGATAGTGTTGATGACATGTTGGTTGCTGCATTGGCTAAGTGTGCATTCGTAAAAAAAATCTTGGCATACTTTTAGGGATCAACAAAAATGGTTCGTATTAAACTATGAATACCATAGCTTTTAAAAATGTAATTACGGAATATTTTAAATCTCAAAAAATGAACAAAATACATAGTTTTTAGCTTTTTAAAAAATATTGAAAAATTACAATAAGAAATTATGCAAGTTTGTTATTTTAAAGGACATGGTGCGTTGGAATTGCAAGGAACGAATAGATTCAGCAAATATTTGATCATCTAAGAACCTAATCCAATAAAGTCGCACTGACGGGGCATGACCCATCCCCTTGGATGACCTGCACAAACCATGCTAACCTTGAGGGAAGCGGCCTTCACCTGGGCGAATCTCTAGAAAATTTGACAGCTGTCAAGTGAGGGGTACACATCATAGTAATCAGTTTTATGCCTGTTATATTCAACAAATATGGCAAAGAGTTAAAGAGGTCTCCATACGGCTGATTCAGCTAAGCAGTCAATTGAAATAACCGTTTAGTTAAAGCTGGTAAAATCAAGATATTTATAAATCAATTTCGGGCTGTGGCATTAGCTCGGGTTTGGTTGACCCCAAAAATCTGAAAACCCGCAATTTCATTTCGTTGAGCCTGATTTTATCTAAAGCGCGAACTGACCATTTGCTCCCCTTGCATGAGCTCCATGATAGCTTTGTGGCCATTGTTGTTACAATCTCCTACCCTTAAGTGGCCACACATATGTTTTTGTTGCGGCTAATGGCAGGCAGTGGACAAAAATTGCAGGTAATTTTTGCGATACGCATCTCACAATTGTTGTCAAACGACAAGGGGGCAATGGAGAGAACTGTCTGCTGAGCGGACAAATAATTTAAATTAAATTTGAAGTAATGTTATTGTTAGCATTACTGGCAATGTTATTGTTATTGTTATCTGTTTTCTGCGTGCGAGCAACAACAAAGGCCAAGCAGGAACTTTGCTTTATTGTTTTTCCATTTTCTGTCATGGGATGTCGCCAAATTAGGGTCCATGCTGTCCAATGCTGCGACTGTTGCCAAGCATCTCTTGGCCAGTTTCTTGCTACAAATACAGTTTTGCTCTGTCTCGCTCTCACTCTCGTTCTTTTTCGTTCTCTTTCTTTCCGGCGCTGTCGCTATTGATGGTAATTTATGCTCTTGATTTATGATCTGTTGCATAGTTTTAGGCGCATTCATCAAGCGCAAGAGGCGAGTTTTAAACGTTCGCTGCGAATGTGTCATTGTTGTTGTTGATGTCTTTGGGGCATCATAAAATTAAATTAAATACACAAATTATTTTCATTTTAATTTTCATTAAATGTTTATGGCCTCCGCACATTTTTGTTGCTTTCGCTGTTGCTGTTGCTGTTGTGTCCCTGTTGTTGTTATCTCTGTGGGCTTGTGTTGTGTCTTTTTTTTTTCGTGTCGCCGCAATTACGACAAACAAATAACAAGCAACAACAACAAGGACATCAGCAGCAGCAGCAGCAACAGCAGCGGTGGCAGCAATAATAATGTCACAGGTAAAATGGCTGCGCGACAACAAAATTTATGGTTCCATTTTGCTTGGGTCACTGAACAGAAAAAAAAAACTGCGCAAATATTTAACGATTTGTGTAATTTTCTTGTTGCTACAAATAGCCGACATATGTTTTAAATACAGCAACAATAACATCAGCAACAAATATACACATAACAATAACAATTTAATGGGCTTTAACAAGTTAATCCTCAGCACGGCAAATGATGTGGTCCCAAATCTCGAGCTGCATTCCAAGCTGCAATTCAACGCTTTATATTTATATACACTACAGTATATAAGTGTGTAAATATATATATATGTATATATGTATCTATGTAACTGATTCAGCTTAATTAAGCCACTAGCATCCGCCAGGCCTCATTTCCATGTCCATGTCCATTTGGTATGAACATGTGTTGGCCATAATCGGCTCATCCATTGCTGCCCCTGGCTGTGGCACTGTTTCGCACGGCCCTTCGACTCGATGCCCCGTTTCATGGCCATGTGCCATGTTAAGTATTATTGCATTTTGTTTATGTTTGCTGCCCCTGCTGCTGCTGCTGCTGCTGTTGCTGCTGCCACTTGTGGTTGTGGCTGTTGTTGTTGTTGTTGTACTTAACTGCCTGGCTAATTGAGCGCCCAATTGCAATTGCATCTATCTGTGTGCTCTCTCCCTCAATCTCTCTTTCCTTGTGTGAAATATGCTGGTTCAGATGTGTCATTATACAAATTACATGTTATCGATTATTCCATGATTTGTTTTTATTATATCACATTATTATCAAAATATTCTATAGAGCTAACAAAGCAGATTTTATTTATAATAAAATTCCAATTAGAGCTGTGGAAATCGTTGTGGATGCTGCTTGTTTAATTCGAATAATTATTCTGTCCGCTACCGGGAAATTTACCCAACTGCAACTATGAAGCTCGCCAAAGACAATTAAGACTTAAATTTACTATCATTACTTTCACAGTAAAAAAAAAAAACAAAAACAAAAGACACAGAATAATGTAGAAATGCCCTAAAATTTATACCGTCCTCCACTTGAAAGCAGTGCCAAATTACAAATGCCTTTTCAGAGCGGATGCTCTTATAGAAAAATTCTAAAAATATGCAAGTGGCAACAAAAACGAACACACACAAAAACATGCATGTGGACAGACATACAGACATACAGACATATAGACATACATACATATAGACATACAGAAGTAGAATTGCATTCTGGCCATGAAGTGGCAGAAAATTTTCACTAGCACTTAAGTTATACAACATTCAAAGATGTTCTTTGTCCGCGACAGACAACGGCCATAAATTTTGCGACCTAAAGCCAACTATAGAAATGCCATAGGCCTTCTGGGCACTGAGGAGGGGGGTGTGAATTGAGGCGGATATTTGGCCTGCTTCACTTTGTTGGCGGATGGCAACGTCTTCAGCAATGTTTTTGGCACATGCTCAACTAATAATTTGCCGTGTGCTAGAAACTAGAAGCTAGAAGGAGCTAGGAGCAGAGCCAAACCAGGACACACTCAGCTGCCGAGGCGCTGGCAATTCAACTATAACAAGTGCATTCTTATGCCATCTTGGCCATGTGAAATGGGTGAAATGAGCATATTAACTTGCTATAAATCTGTGACTCTCTAAATGCGAGAATGACAGACACACGAAGGCGAATTGTGTGGAATTATAAAGTGAATATTAAGGATGCAATTGAAATGCGGATTTCAGAGTCATAAAATCTTATGCCAGCAATTTGAAAGGACGCAATTTAAGAGTAGGTGTTGGGAGGTCAATATTTTATAATATTTTATTTGTTAAAATAAAAACAATATTCAAAAGCATTGTCATTTTGTTCATGCTTTGAACTCTGCAGTATTAAAGTTGCATTTAACCCTTGTTTTATTTGCACGAACATGTTTAAATTCAACCCGTGAGTTGCGTACATAATGACATGAAAACTTGTGCAATATTGATGAATATTCAGTTGTTCTTTAATTCAGCAGCAATTTATTTTCACCTTTTTTCGGGTATAATTTTACTGCCAAATAACGGCAGCTCCGTTTATTGTGATACATTGCTGGGGTTGTGTGGCATGTTCGTGTAGACTTTTTGTTGGCCTTGGCTTGTCGAGCATTGTTTATTTATTTTTTTATTTTTATTTTTTTGGTGGGTGTTGCGTGGCATCTGTTTGGCATCGCGACTAGTGGAAACAACAATTGCATATTGGTTAGAAGCGAGAAGTGCTGCCCTCAATGGGCATTTGGCTGACAGGCCGCAAAACATTTCACTTGCAAATGCAAAACGGTTGCCGGTTGCCAGTTGCCAAGATCCAACTTCTGTTGCAGTTGCTGTGTGTTTTCAAATTCAATGAAAATGTAGGCAAAAAAACATGTTGTAAAGGAAAACAGAAACCATGCCGCCAAAAAGAGGAAAAAATAAGCGTAATGGCCGCCAAGATTTATGGCAAGTTTTGCACGCTCTTCATGTGTGAAAATCATTTGGCGGCAGGCGAAAAGAATGGCAAAAATATAGATCGGGTTGGGGGTTAAGTGCTGGTGCTGCCTAAGGCACCCATGGAGTCGAGTTTATTTGAAAATAATACTGCATTATTTATGGTTGAGGCGGCTCAGGCTCGACTCCAGGACACCAGCACTACCACCAAACAAAGGGATTCTCTCGGCGGACGAGGAGACAGACAGAGCACACCAAGATGCAGCCAGCGTCCTGGTGGTCCTGGCCACCATTGTGTGCGGTGGTCGCGGCTTCCTCGGCAGCTGGATATATTCAATTTTTGTTTCGTGCATTTTCTCATTTTCACTGTTTGCGGTGCGGCAGCCGCACGAAAACAATCAACTGCAGCAAACTGAGCCCGACACGGCAGAGACAACCAGAGAGTACGCCAACCGTGGATGGGACAAACCTCCATGAGTTGTAGGATGCAATAAATGCAGACACAATACCACCGATGGCAGTGTTTGCTCTGCTATCGTCTCGATTGTTGCATGTAAATGCGGCATGTGTCGCACTTGACGCCAGCAACATTGTGGCAACAAGTCAGCTGAGTAAGCAATGCCTTACACGCAATCGCTATTGTCCACACTAATACACTGAGCGAAATGCTCATTACTCAATTTCAGTTAATTAACCACATAAATATTATTATCATTGTTGAAATTACGAATGTGTTTAATCTACAGGACATCAATCTAGCATATCGGGCCGATCCTATAATTGGAATCTAATTGTTCAGTTAGCTAAGGATAAATTATTGTATTTATTCATTCAGAACTGATGCGAGGTAATTTGTAATTTAAGAAGTCGAGTATTTAAATGAAGCGGTTGGGTTTATAAATATGATTTAAAATTTGTTTTCTACATGAGTTTGATTTCTCTTATCAAAATATGTATTTTGTAGAAAAATCAACATAAAATCAACAGGAACTTGAATTTTACATTGAAAGCAGAAAATGTTGCAATCTTTTCTGTTGACTTAATAATCAGAATCAGTAAAAAAAAAGTCAAATCATTCCGAAACATACAGTACCTATGAAATACAAATGAATATATAGTTAAGATTATTGATGAATTCTATTTTTGAAAAATTTAATAACACGTTCTGCCTTGATTTTATTTGTGTTCAACAAGAATTGGATTGAAATGAATTTGGTTTTGCTAAATGTTTGCTACGTGTATTCTTTTGCACTTAATTGATGTCTGAATATCGCACAGTGTATGCATTTTTTATTGCAATTGAATGAGTTCTCAATTAATGAGCAAAGACTGGTCTCGCCGGACAAATTGTGCAGTTAAATCGATACGGGAAACAAAGCAAGCAACGCACACTCGGCGTATGAGTAACAGCAACGGAGGCAAGCAAGGCAAAGGCCAACAGCTGACGCTTCTTCTCGCCAATCTTATTAATGCGTGCCACGAAACAGACAACAACAACAACAATAAGAAAACAGACAAAGGACACGAGCAGCTGGCACCGTGTTTCAATTGTGGAAACAGTGGCTGGGAGTTATAATCGTAGCCACTGCGAATTCATTTCCGCCTATTGTTTTATTTGTATGCGTATGTGTGTAAGTGTGTAAGTGTGTGTAAGTGTGTAAGTGTGTATGTGTGTAAGTGTGTATGTGTGTAAGTGTGTATGTGTATAAGTGTGTAAGTGTGTAAGAGCCAGAGCTTAACTGAACAGCAGGTGTTTATGTTTGTGCTTTTAATTAAAAGCAATTTACAATTTTCCTTCATTTGCCTCATGCCCATGGAAATCAGTGCAACACACAAAGCGATACCACTCTGCAGTGGCGCTACAGATGTAGCCAAGTCTTGGCTCGAAACACGACGCCTGCTTCGGAATGCGAGCCCAGACCGGGCCAGACTAGGCCAAAGCAGGCCAGGCCGGGCTAGGCCAGGCCAACAGCTGTCGTGGTCTATCTATCGTCCTATTATCTGGCTGCCTGGGTGCGTACCTGATGAATGCGCTGCAATTAGTGGCCTCAGATTGCACATTTAGCATGCGAGTTCATTCGTGCGTTTGTTTGTGTCTCCAGCTATGCTCAGATATTGGTGGGCAGATGAGCTACCATTTGCAATAATGACTAACGTAATGGTGTAAGAAAGTGAAGGAGCTCTGAGCATCAATAAGTAACCTGGCCAACGAAAGCAGCCTTCAAGCAACCCAAATAAATGGCGTAGATAATGCGAACTGAGTTATGCTTTGTCCACTTAAAATAAGTATACTTTCAATAAAAGGAAAATAAGCATTTTCTTAGCATACAAGTGCCAATGTATTTGTGTGAAATGATTGCCAATAAACATATATGTATATATGTATATACAGTCTATCGGATATATTGTATATTATTAAATATTGCCTGGAAAAAGCTTATTTGAAAACATTTTACTTTAATACAAGCCATTAATATAGATAAGTTTGACATAGTATAAAAGTTCTAAAATAAATCTGCTATAATCATTAATTAAAATAAAGATTTTGTTTAAAATTAATGCATAAAAATACACCAATAGTGACCAAGCAGCAAATTGTTGAAAAGATGGTGAAGTTTGCCACTCCTCCAGAAGCGCATTTCCTACGTTTACAAAAAAATTCTTTAAAAAAAAATATAATTAAGATAAATTTAGAAGTTTCAAAAAATCCGGATGCAATCAAAGATTTTAAGTCATCGTCTCGTAGAAACAATTCTAAAGAAAAACATTAATTAGCTGGGCAACATTTAAGCACGTCTGTAATTATTGGCTGTCAAAAAGAATTTTGCTTCGTTTTGAATGATTCGATGAGGAGTTTGTGCAGCTTGCTGCCTCATGGCAACTTCCACTTCAAGTTTCTAGTCTAAGGTTACAGCAGATGTGAGGCAGGAATCTACGACAGCTTCTATTTAGCTTACCTGTCTCCACAGCTAGCCCAGCTCCGCTCCAACTCCGCTCCAGCTCCGCTCCAGCACCTGTCCCTTTTGTTTTAAGCCCATTTTTTGGCTCTCACATTCCAATACCTTCCCTTCTGTAAATCTCTAGCTGTGATTTTATGTGCTGTTTTCGGTTTCGGTATCCGCAAATTTATTTGCCTGCAGTGCAGGAGCAAAGCAAAAACTTTTCCTGTGGCCAGCCATTTGGCACCGAGGCAAGGTGTTTGTGTGTGTGTTTGTGTGTGTGTGTGTGTTTGTGTGTGTGTGTATGTGTGCCAATCTGACAGCCTCAAGTCCTTGCCAGGCGCCTCCTGTCCTTGTGCCACCCCTTTTGCTCGTTTTGGCGCGTTCGTTCGCCTTTGCCACATACACACACACACACTGAAACACGCAGCATTTATGCGACGTGCAACAAATTTTAATGCGTTTCTCGCCAAAATGTTAAAAAATGTGCGGCACAAGTTGGAATGCCAAGAACAAAAACAACAACAAGAGCAGGAAAACTGACTGTCATTTGCCATGCTGCTTGTTTGAATGAATGTGAGTGGCTGAGTTCTGTTCTGTGCGGAATCCGGGCGCTGGTTATGATGCCCCAACATTGGCAACTGTTGCCCAGAATTCACAGCCAACAAAAGCGTCACGTAGCTGGTAAATCGCACGTTTTACTTGTGTGTGTGTGTGTTATGTGGAATCTGTGTATGTGTGTGCATGTGTGTAGTGGGGGTTTTTGCAATGTGTGGCAGTGTCAAGATTTTGGTCTCCAACAGCAGCCGGCATCATTCGATTTATCTCACACAGTACAGTTGTTCCGCATCGTTTAGCCCAAGTTTGATTGATCTTCAAACTGAACACACTTGATTCTAAGTAAATCCAAATGCTCAAATTTGTAACAAACATTTAGAATAAGAAACAAAATAATACTAGACTCAATAAATCGAAATATTAAAAAAAATATAAATATTAATTTAAAGAAACTATTGATGTAAAACGTCCGACTCTGAAACATACAGCGCTAGTTTTAGTTCAGAAATCGCCAAAAACTTTGATTGGACATGTGAAAATGTGTTGCAGGACATTTGCAGCCAATTGACGACTCCTAAGCGGCGCCTCAGCTTTTCTATTGTTTGCTGTTGGCTGCTCCTTGATTGCAGTTTCGATTCGTTACGCAAGACGCGCGCAGTTAGTTTATGTAATATGAATAAGCTGCCGCTGCAAACATGCATAAAACAACAAACAAACAAAGCGATGCAGCAGCAGAGGCAGCAGCAACATTCCAACAAGCAAACACACACACACACATATACACATACATATACACATACATATACATATACATACACGGTGATGACTTCAACTCAACCGACTGCAATTGCATAACAAACAGTTGGCTGTTGTTACGACAAATATGCAACGCATGCAAATGACTGACTTACGGTCAGAAAGAGATAGCAACTGTTGTAGAGCAAGACGAAGGATACAAATAGGGCTGCGACTGCTGCTCCTCGTGCCGAAGAATAGCAGTGCACACTGGTCTCCAAGCAGTCGATCCCATATCTATATATAATTGAATTAAAAAAAATATATATAGTATTATTCAGTTATAAAATCATGAAAATAGTTGATTTCAAAAATGTGTCTCATATTTGATGAATGTTTCTCGTTTTGATTGATGCATTCAAATAAATAATAAAAAACGAGTCGAAAATAGCATCAACTCAAATCTTTGCATAATTAAAATATCGGTCAGAATTTCTTTATAAAATGGTCAAGAATATTAAGTCTCTGATATTGTGAGATTTATTGCTTTTGGTAACTGATTTTTATTTGTTTAAATTTTTTAAGCTCGAACTAGTTTTCAAAATTGGAAATGCTTAGCTCTCTGTGAAATAATAAATTCATAAGCAAGGAAAAAATTTGTATTTATTTAGAATTAGATTTGAAATGTTTTGAATTAAAGTAAAAATATGGAGTTTTCCACAACTGGAATCAATGTGCAGTGGCTGCTGCAGGTTTCAGCAGAGTCGTCGCCACATTCCGATAAAATGCAAATCCGGGATTACTTTGTCGTTTTGCTTCGAGAGCTGCCCTAGTCGGAGCACAAGTCCCCCTGCCCCTTCCCTCGATCTCCACCATCTCTGTGGCACATACACGGCAGCGCATTCGTATGCAATTCGTTTTGCCACAATTGATCCTTTTCATGTCGCTAGGATATAAGTACATATGCGAAATTGCATATCTTTGTCGCTGCTGCTTCTGCTGCTGCTGCTGTTGCTCCTTTAGTCAAGTCCGCGCCCTTGGTCCCCAGAGGAGGGGGGCAGTAGCACGCTAGGGGGAATCGCGTGCATTGTGGAGCAAAGCAAACGATGCGACGCAGTTGGCGTTTCTCTTATATTTTTTTATTTTTTTTTTTTTTTTTGTTAGTGGGTTGGCGGTAGCTTCGTTTGCATTGTTTGGCCCAAATATTAAAATGCTTGACTTACAAATTTAATGGTGCAATAATGGCGCGCACGCCGCATATCCGGCGCCGACTCCTACCTACGACCCAGGGGCACGTATGAGAGCGACATGCACAAACATGCACATGGAAAACGATTGGGATTGGGAACATTCAGAGAGCAGAGTCGGGTATCACAGTTGATTTTAAATTTAATAATAAGTTTTCCGGCGACCTTTAATTTGGTAAAAGCTCAAACTAGACTCGGCATTATTGCTTTATGGGCACAATAACTTAACATATTTTTCATAAAAGCGTTCTCGACTCTCATTTATAAATCGAATGTCCTGCTGTGCTCAGGCAGGCTTAACCAGCCGCCTGGCTGGCCTCTGTTGTTGCCAACACGCCCAACATTGGCAGCTGCCAATGCCCTTGGCCATAAATTTCCTAACTGCTTAGGCGATCCTATGTGTGTGTGTGTGTCTATGTGTGTGTGTGTGTGTGTGTGTGTGTGTGTGTGTGCGTTGGGTGTGTCGCCTGGCAAATAGCGAGGCGATTATTGTCATTAGTCTGCCATTATGTGCTGGCCATCAACTTCAGATGCTGTCAATGAGAACGACAACGACAACGACAACGACAACGACGTGAACGACGAGGCTCCAGGATGCGCCGTTGGCTAAATAGAGCTACGGACCAGAGATTGTATAGACATTGATTGTGCTCTGTCCGAGCCAAATTATTGTTGGAATTTGGGGCAACACACACACAGGCACACACACACACGTACCCACAACGCACTAAGAGCACCAAAAGCGACAATGGCAAGTGGCTGGTGGTAGTGCCACTGAAAGTGAGCTGCATCATCCCACAATTGGACCACCGTAATTGTAAAAGCAACCACACGACACCGAAATGCGACAAATTCCACAACTCCTTCACACCTCCCTCGAAGCGAATCGGTTGTGCCAATCGAGAGCTGTACGTATTATTATGGGTCAGATATTGAAGATTCATAGCCAGCTCGGAATAGCAATCGTCATGTGTATCCAGAAACCCCACAGTTGCTCAGCGACAAGATTAAAAATGAACATTGAAAAATACACAGGTTAAAATAATATAGATATGAATCAAGAAGATGCAAGAGCTGAAAAAGGACGAGGAAGGAGTCGCTGACAACGCATTAAACTTTGTTTTTTTTTTTACTTTTATGATGTTTTAATTTGTAAATAAATAAAATAAATAAATTGCGCTCACGAATGTTGGGATAATCATATCAGAGTTGTTGACATTTTTTTTAATTGCATACTTTTTGGAGTGTTTGGATTATTGAATTTTTATCCGCAAACACTCTCTCTCTCTCTCTCTCTCTGTCTCTTTCACTCTCTCTGATATGTTTCGACATAATAGAAAACAAATATAATCCACGGAATTTCTGTTAATAATGGATCGAATATTTATATAACTGAGCAATTTTGGATTAAACAAAATCCCATTGACATGCAACCAATTCCGTTTCCATTGAGAACAAGCAGCCGTAATGAGAAATATGATTAATGCGTGTCACACACACACACACACACACAAATATATATGTATACAGTTTGTATGGTATATGAAGTTAACCACCACTAAATCCTGGTTAAGTGCTATGCTAACTGACATCGCTTAATGCCAGCTGCAAGTAATTGCGCTTTAATTCGGCTCATTGCCATTTTTACAATCAATTATGCCACACGAGGAGTCGGCCTGGTCTGGTCTCGTCTGGTCTTAGACGACGCTGCCTGACAAACATTTATATAAATTAGCATATGTCAATATTTGTGAAATTGAATTAACGCCACGTATGTGAGCGACTAGCTGGGTGTGCGTGTGTGCGTGTGTATACCATAACTGTACACGTAGTATTTGTAACTGAAACGACAGACTGAAGAGGCGCTGCTTTGGTTTAGCTTTGGTCTCCACCCCATTTGTTATCATTAATTAAATGACAAGGCATTGAAATTTATTACACGCGTAGTTGAATATGCTACACACCTACCAATGTGTGTGTGTGTGCATGAGTGTGTGTGCGTGTATAGACAATGCCAGCAGAAGTTGTGCCTTAAAACTTTGGGACATAAATTGAGGCAATTGTTAAAACTAAATCCCGCAACGAATGAAAATTTGCCTCCTTTTGCCTCATGGCGAGTGGCGCACAAGTTGAACTGAGTTGTGTTGAGTTGAGAATTGTTGTAGGAAAAATTCTGGGAAAGTAGTCGTGTGTGCGTGTGTGTGTGTGTGTGCGAGTGTGCGAGTGTGTGCGCGAGTGAGTGCCAGTTTGCGTATGCTGGTGTGCGTACTCATGCGTGATTCCCACAATCAAAAACTTAACTGTCTTACCATAATTGCGTGCACTTGTCTGTGAGAATGTTGGTGTATTTAATGAAATTTTATTCAAGCATTTCAACTATGCCCAGCCACTTGCTCCAGAGGGTACTCTAGCCTTTGCTCTACCCTATGGCTACATTCCCTGCCAGTTTCTGCTTTCATTTGCTGTGGTTAGTCCCCGCATCCTTCCCCTTTCACTTACCCTTCCCCTTCCCCCTTCCCCCTTTCCCACTCTTTACACTCAGACAGAAATTTGCCCTAAAGCAAAATACACATCTTAAAAGTAGAATCACTTGAGCTTAATCGACATTACCCAGAAAATCCATTGTATTTCAACTTTAGAACAAGTATTTTCACACAAGCATAAATAAAAACTATTCTATGATATTTTAAGAAATTTTCTTTATGGTTTGAAAATGGAAAAATATTTTAGAATCAGAAATGTTAGAAATTCACTTTCTCAGAAATGGGACGAGCAGGTTTTGGTGAGTTTCTAAATTTTTGGGAAATATGTATATTTTTTTGAGTGTAACCACTTGCACCGTTTTGAGGAAGAACTTTTGTGTACACGCCACACACATTTCCATACGTCGCTCTTGAATCCGACCTGTGGCGTGTGCCTGCCTCTTTTCCAACTGGCCGAGTTGTGGGTGTGTGTGTGTGTGTGTGTATGAGTGTGCCCAGGTCGAGTTTTGTGTCTAGGTTCGGGGGTAAGGGTTGCGCTTACGTTTACGGTTATGTGGCGCGTTCGGGCGCAACTTTTGCAGCTCAATTAATAAAGCAAGTCGAGAGGAAGCTGCTAATTGTGTGTGCCAGCCAACTTCAGAAAAACTTGCCAGCCGAAATCTCGACGATGTCAACAGGCGACAACTCTACTGATTTCTTGTATTTGTTTTTATAGTTGTTGTTGTTGCTGTTGTTGCTGTTAGGAGCGTGACTGCCGAGGCAGATGTTTATATTGCGTCCGCTTCGTCGATTGCGGGTCACGTTGCCTCGATTTTCGGTACAGTTTATCGCGTTTACTGTCAAATAATGAAATTGTCTGCTGATTTATTTGTTGACAGCGCAGATGTTGCTTTTATTTTCAATTTTGATGCCCCACACCATAGTCCAGATCCCTTCACCATCCAAATCCGAGCACTGAGCTATTCATCCATCTGCCCACAACAATGCGATAACAACAAATCAATTCAACGCAAGCTGCCTCAACTAATAAAAGGGCCAGACACTGGCCAAAATAGTAGCCATCTAGTTTGCTCATGTATCTGTGCCTCTGAATGTCTATGTGTCCTCTAACTGTATTAGTATCTGTGGGTATTTGTGTGCGACTGCTCGTGCCGCATAAAAACCGAGAGCTCTGCAAAAATATTGCCATTGAAAACAAATAAAGCTGTTGACGATTTCATAAAAACATTTCGCAGCAGTCTCTGGGCAAATAAATGGGATGAAGCAGTGGTGAAAAAAAAAAATCAAAATAATCAAAATAATCAGAAGAAGTTCTTCAAACAATTTATAGTCAGCATTTGATTAGATTTCAATTTACAGCTTGCTCTCAGTTGTTGTGAGTGCATTGTGTAAATTGTGCACTGTAAAAAATGTGAAAAATGTGGCGCGTAATAAACTGAACACGTTGAAGTTGCTGCTTTGTTGTGAGCCATTTTAGTTATGCCGAGTTAATCAAATTCATGAACTGTTACCGCTTAACGGTTTCTTCCGGCAACCCTTTCTGCTCGGTTATGCAGAGAATTTTCAGACATCTGCATGCCACAGCCTTTATTAAGGAAAAGTGCAATACATTTGTATGCAAAATTTGGAATTAAAAATATTCCCCAATGTTTGCTATGTAAATTTATATTTTAATATAAATATATATAAAGTATACTTTTTAAGTACTTTTTAAAAGCTGAATATTATGCACAGATTCAGCTTGTTTTTTGCTTAAAGATTTGCCGCACAAATTGTAGAAATACCGAATATAAATATTCAAACACGAGAGAGTAACAGAAATTGAAGCAAATATGTTGCATTTAAGCAATAAATGTTATTAAAACCTGAAGATTTCTTCACGTAGATAATTGCGTATGCAAATTTGAATTTAAATGGGTATTAAATCGCACAGAAAATGCAATAAGAGAGAGAGAGAGAGAAAGTGTTATTTGCAGAAGAGAGACAACAAGAGACTCTGAACTCTGCCATATGCATGAAAATGTATGTATATTTATGCACTTACTTATGAATGTGTGCGTGTTTAAAAGTCTGTAGTATACATACAAACATATATAATATGTATATGTAGATATAAATATATATGTATATTGATGTATGTGCGTCTGGGGCAGAGGATTAAACGCATGCTTTGCTGTGCATAATTGTTGCATAATGAAGTGAAGGATATGAAAGATATGCTGCCACGCACACACGCCTCACTGGATATTTATATGCTTTTTGAGTCTGACCGAGGTCCACAACAGCAGCAGGAGCAGCAGCAGCAGCAGTAGCAGCAGCAGCAGCAACAGCAGCAGGAGCAGCAGCAGCAGGAGCAGCAGCAGGAGTAGCAGCAGCAGCAGCAGCAGCAGCAGCATCAGTAATATCAACAGTGGACGGTAGCGACGGCTGCGGGGTAAACAAAAAACCCCAGTGACGTTAATTAAATTGCATTGCATATGCAAGTTGGTTGCATTTTAATTGAATCGGATTTAAGAATAATGCCCAAAGTCAGCAGAGCAGCAGTCGCAGCAGGATAATGTTGAGCTCTTTGTTGCTCTTGTTGCTGTTGTTGCTGTTGTAGTTGTTGCTGTTATTACTTATGTGGCAGAGTGTTTGTCCCGTGGGCAGCAGCGAGCATCCTCGACTTCAGAGGCGAACTCACGCATAATGCAGCTGAGCTGATTCGGAGTCCTCCGCCCGGCATTAAGTTCATGAGCAAAGTTTTCTCGGATCGAGACCTATGGAGACAATGGGCCAATGCTGCTGCTGCTGCTTTTGCCGTTGCCATGGCTGAAGTTAAGTCCAGCCAAAGTTTTTGGCTTGCTTCATCATTGCGCCACTGAGAGTTTACCGTTGGGATCTTTGGCTAGCATCTCGACAAAACCAATAATAATTTCCGCATTTTTTTTCGACGTTTTTTTTTTCGATTTTTTTAACAAGCAGCTGCAAATGCATCTGGGGAATATCCAAAGATTTAGTTAAACCGAGCAAAGCAACCAAGGGCTGATAGTGAGACAAACAAATTGAATTGGCCACGCTGCTTTGGCTCCTGGGTTTGTTGACTATTGGCTTTGGCCCAGCACTTGGGCTAATGTGGTTATGTAAGCAGCCGCAAGCCAGTGGTCCTCGCACGAGTCTTGATTGCAAATGTAAATACGGTTGTGGCCAAAGGATATCCACCATCGCTCAATGTTAATGCCACTTATGTGTATGCAACAGCATTTGATAGCGCAACGACTGCTTTAATGCAATTGAGTGTACGCTTTAAAAGTATTCAACAACATTATTTATTTACCATGGACTGCACACACACACTCACACACACACACACAGGGGCACACAATGGACCCAACGTATTTGCACAGTGTATTAACTGTGGGAGGGGACTTTAAATCGCCGTCAATTGTATGGCCCGTGGCCTATGCGAAATTTGCATTTTCAACTTTGTAAACAAATCGAAAAGCAATTAAATTATTTAAATATAAACAACACACAGGTAGCCATTCGCACAATCAGCGTGAGGCTCAACATAATGAGAATTCTGAATTAATTATTGCGATTACTCCACGCTGCTTCAACAATAATTGCCAGTCCAAACTAGAGATGGACCTCCGCTTGGGTATTTCGCAATTTATTTTAATCGCCTTTCCAAAATTCCTATTGAATATACATAAATAATAATAATAATAATATTCATAATTAATTTGGAATGTATGATCATGTCAGGTTAATATAATAATATCTCTAAATATAATGATTTCTTGATGATACCAAAACATTAGATACATGTTAATTTTTAAATTTGTTATTTTTATTAACATATCCTCAGGAGACACAAAGATTTTCCAATACGTTAGATATATGTATATTCATTTTTAAAATTGTTATTTAAATCAATTAATCCTTAAGAGACAAAATTATTTTCATACAGACATAAATTTAACCAAATCTGTTAAGCAGTTGATGTATTTACATGTATAAAGATAATATAATTATATATAGTTAATCTGTCAGTGGAATTAATTCATTTATATTCGAGTTTAAAGCTAAACATAGAACTATATCACATGAAACTGAATAGTAAAATAAATCCAACTTTATCATTTTTAATGTGTATATAAGTCAAACCCTTAACTCTTAAACTATTCCACTTTGCAACCGTAAATGCTGGGAGAACATAAACTTTCCTGTGTGCAATTAGCGCATGGTGAGTCCATATCTAAAGTGAATGCAGCACGCTGTTGCCCCATGTCGTTGCATTATATGTTCTAATGTGGGCAGATGTGGTGTGTGCAACGTTCCATTCCACTTCTCAATTATACATCGCCTCGAGCAGACCTCAATTTCACTCATACGCCCAGTTGGACAATCAATGTCGCTGAATCGGTCAACAAGCTGCTCACGCACACAAACAAAAATACATGTACATATATACATACATATAGACGATAAACACATACGAAGTGGAGACATACATAATCCTTATCAATTGTATTACTTCCGGTCAATACTAAACACTGACATATCCTATTAATTTCATAAGCAATTGAGTGCAAAACTGTAAAGCGTAGAATGGAGCGTGCTGAAGGCCAGGACGCATGAAGCATGAGGCATGAGGCAGTACACGGATTGTGGCAGGCTGAGCTCAGTTGGCTGCTGGCTGCCACGTACGTGACTCTTTTAGCTACGTTTGAGCGCACTCACAGGACATTGGCTGCTGCCAATGCCGGACGCCCAAGGACGCTCCTTGAAATGGAAAGCTAAGCACTACCACTGAAATACTTGCTACAACGCAAAAAAAAAGAAAAGAAGTGAAGAAACCAATCCAGCAAAATCGAAAATGGCACATTGTTCACGTGCCAGGCAATTTGGACACCTCCCTCCCTCCCTCCCTTCCCTCTGCCAACGTTTCCCTTTACGTCTGATTGTACATTTCGCGAGATTACTGCAAACTCTCATTATTACAAACGGAAGCCCGGAAATGAAGTGGCTCACAGGATGGCAAGGATTTTGGTGTGTGTCCTCTCCTCTCCTCTCCTCTCCTCAACGTGCAACTGCCAGCAGACAACCGCCCACCCACCCATTCTCATATCAATAACTAAGCAAATTGTTTGGCCAACGCGCGTTCAGACACATACTTTAAATTCCGCTGCTCGTTTTGGCCGCTTCGCTGCTAATGTTGTTTTAGGAGAACTTTTTTAATCTGCTCGGGCGACGCGGCTGCGACTGCTGCTGCTGCTGCTGCTGCTGCTGCTGCTGCTGCTGGTGTTTCTGCTTCTACATCTACTTCTGCTTCTGCTTCTGCTGCTGACAGAACCAATTAAGCGCAACCAAATACACCCAGCAACAAGGTTGAAATTCCAACAATTTCGTTTCACATCGCTTGGCCAAGCATTTCATTTTGCTTTCCAATGCTACCCAGCGCATTGGGGGTATCTCTCTCGCGCGCTCCGGTTTCCCAGTTTTCGGGTTGCTCCGCAATCAGCGTTGCCCATGGAATCCAACTGGGCTGTCCCACCTCCCACTCCCGACTCCCCACCTCTTATCCCTTCCGCAATATTGGTCGAGGTGTGTGTATATATATATAAATGTGTGTGTGTGTGTGTGTGGATGTGTATTTGTGCTGGTCAGGCCATGTTGTAAAACGTCAAAAGCGTTAAGCGTAATTGAGCTGCGCGCTCAAATACAAATAAATAAATACCGTCATCGTCATCATCGATGTTGTTGCTGCTGTTGCTGTTGTTGTTGTTGTAGTTGCTGCCATATTGTCTGCTTGCTGGCAAGTTGAAATGTTATTTGAAATGTTGCAACGCTAGCAGCAGCCACTACAGTAGCAGCAGCAGCAGCAGCAGTGGCAGCAGCAGCTGTGTACTGAATATATATAACAATATGTAGCAGACGCGGCAGCTGGCCAAAAATTTGTATTTAATTTTCAACCCAACTCGCTGAGTCCACTGGGAATCGAATCAACGAGCGCAACGCAACGCAACATTTGCCATTTTCAGCGGAGCTGATTCTCTTGCCCCCAATTGCTGCTACTATTTGCCAGCAATTTCCCATGTCCAACTACAAAATATATTATATACATTAATACATATATACATATATATTTAGCATTGCCCAAGGTCAATAATACACAGCAGAAAAGATATTTTTTTAAATTAAAAATTGTTGTTAAGATTTAAAAAAAAGAACCTCCTTTACAAATTTTATCATTTTGGATAGAAAATTATATTTCAATACAAATCTAGTTTAAGCCAATCCTTAAAATGCTAATTTTCTTCAGTTTTTCATCTCCATTTTTAAAATTTTGATCCCAATCTCTCCTCCTCAAATTAGAACTTAAAATTTGTTATTGGTAAATTTGTTTCGATGAAAGAAATTTTTAATTTAATTTAATTTAATTTTAATTTTAAGAAATTTTTATTTTTACATGGTTCTTGTGGAATAGATTGTTTCAACCGATAAATTCATATTTGTCACTATTATTATTTTTATTTTCAATTGTAGTAGTCTGTTATAAATAAAAAAGAAAATGCTTCAGTTTTTTCTGTGTAAGTGGAATGAAAGCAAAATTATGATTGGAGCGCTGCTTGCGTATTCTATTGGCGAATTTCCACTGCACACATTATAATTCGAATTGTCTGCGTGGACTCAACTTAATTTTCATTTAATTTGCAGCTATTTTTTTATTTTATTTATTTTTTTGTTCATGTATTTATCCCGATCCCTTCACTAATGAATTATGCAAATAACATTTTCGATTAGACATCACTTGTTAAAGTTGCCTAGTTGCCAGGTCCTGGTCTTCACATCCACTCAATGGCAAATGCAATTTTGTAGCTTAGCCTGAATTTTGTGGCAAGGAATAACAATAAAGCAAGCCACAACAGCAACAACAGCAACAGCAATGGAAGCATTTACAACATTGCATATCTGAGAACATCTCTATCTGCTGGGCGTATTTAAGTGAAAATAATGCATAAATTACGCCACAAGGCAGTCTCCAAGTTTAGCATAACTTATCGCATATCCTATTTATATGACAACACATTTAAACACACCAATGCACACACGCACACACGCACACACACATCACATCGACACACACATGTGAATATAGACGCTTATTTAATTAAATATAAATCGCTGAGCTGCTGAACATAAATTTAAACTCAACAAGGCAGAGAAAAATACTCAAGTCAGACACAAGATACACTAAGGAATCAATTCAATTAAATGCCATCATAGTTTCGAATTAAATATTAAATATTTTTTCGGCATGTTAGTGAATAAAATTAATTATTTTCTGATCTCATCTAGTAATGAAAGTACAATTTATGAAAAAACAATTGCTATACTTAACTTTAATACAGCTGAAAATAAAGCATTTCGCTTTTAGCTTTGGATTACACAAATCAGTTGTTAGCATCTAAAAATCAATTATTTACATTTTTACCTAATTACAATTAATTTTCATTTACGAAAATTGGATTTTAGCTGATAGAAATTGGTTTTTAATTACGATTTTATGTTTATTAGCACAAAGCACACAACAATTGCAAACAATGTAATTTCGAATGGTGCTCCAATATTGTTGGAGCGAAGTTTCCCCGCGTCACGGAATGCCTGGATAAGAAAAGTAATACTGAGTCCCACCAGCGTTGTGTACTCAATCAGCGTTTATTCAAGACTGCTACTTTACAGTATGAGTAGCAATTAATGAGAGACTTAACATAAGTATCGATGCACGATTGCATTGAATGTAAAATAACATATTTTCAACACCCTTCCACAATGCAAGCATGCTTACAAAAAGTCATTTCAAATTTAACATGTTCCTTAATTCATTATGCTTCGTTTTGGACAAGTTCTTTGTTAGCACATCTGCTATCATAACATTTGAAGGAACATATTTCAAAACAATTTGACCCTCATTAACAACTTGCCGAACAAAATGATATCTTATATCTATGTGCTTAGTTCTACCATGATGTACAGGATTCTTTGCTAATTGTTGTGCACTCAAGTTGTCTCCGTACAACACCGTCTGGGTAGTTTCAGTGCCACAACCGACTTCGATAATCAGCCTGCGCATGACGATAGCTTCCTTGCACGCCGTCGACAAAGCCATATACTCAGCCTCTGTGCTGCTGAGTGCTACGCTGCGTTGTTTCTCCGATTTCCACGAGATCGGCCCACCAGCGAGAAAGTATACGTAGCCAGTATACGATTTACGATCAACCTGATCGCCAGCCCAATCAGCATCAGCATAGCCTTCGAACGCCGCTCCACACTTTCTGTAGTGTATCTTTAGCTCCACTGTAGACGCTAAGTACCGCAGGACATGCTTCACGCCTGCAAGATGTTCGCTATGCGGATCCATGTTCCGTTGTGCCAACTTTGCAACCGAGTGCAAAATATCCGGTCTTGTTGTAAGAGCCAGCCACATTAGCTCACCCACTTGTGCTTGGTACGATGTCTTATCCACCTTTTGACATTGGCTGCCGTTGCAAGCTGTCTGGTACCCAGCATCCAATGGCGTAGCTGCTGGTCTGCAACTTTCCATACCGTGTTTACGCAAAAGATCCTTGATGTATTGCGTATGGCCCAGAGTGATCTCTCCAAGTTCACCCTCACGTTGAATTTCCATGCCAAGAAACAGTTCTAGTGGCCCCTTGTCAACGCACTCAAACGACTTCATAATATCAGATTTGATGCTGACCAAGTCCGCTTTCGATTGACAAGCTATAAGGAGATCATCAACGTAAACTAGGATTAGTGCCAAATTACCTCCCTTTCGTTTATAAAGGCATGGCTCATTGTCGCATGCAATGAAGCCAATTCCACGCAAAACGCTGTCGAGCTTGGAGTTCCACTCCCTTCCAGATTGCTTCAATCCATATATCGCCTTTTTCAGTAGCAATACTCCATCCGCCCGATTGTCTTCAGAGTATCCTTGCGGTTGCTTCATATAAACAGTATCCCTTAGATCGCTGTTCAAGTACGCAGTACAAACATCCATCTGATGTAGGTACAACTGCAATTCTGCCGCCAACGCCAATATAAACCGCATGCTCTCCAGCCTGCATACCGGTGAAAACGTCTCATCGTAGTTAACACCGTACTGCTGTGCGCATCCTTTTGCCACCAGTCGTGCCTTAAACCGTTCTATCTGGCCGTGAGTATCCCGCTTCAGACTGTAGACCCACTTGCAACCAATTGCACGTTGTCCTTTCGGTAAATCTGCCAGCTGCCAGGTTTGATTCGTAATCAAAGCCTCATACTCCTTTTGCATCGCTTCTTTCCAGAACGAAGCATGCGTACCGCGCATTGCCTCCTCGTAGGTTGCTGGAATGGGTACATCACTTGTAGCCATAGCGCCGAGTATATTGTATTGCTTCCTTGGGCGACCAGGTCTACCCGTCCTTAGCAATTTCGGTCTTCCAGGTCCACCTCGTGGGATCTGCTCTTCCTCCAGCTTTTCGTCGTCTTTTGCACTTTCAAAAGATTCATCCGCATTGCTTTCATCAGTTGCATTTGACCGAGATGTGATGTCTTCGCTGCTGGAGTCAACCTCATCATCATCCTCTTCGTCAACTTGCTCAACTCGATGCCCAACATTCGACATATCAAATGTTACCGCTTCGCCCTTTGCCTTTTCCAAATAGCTGACCTCATCAAAGATAACATCTCGTTTGTCGACCACTGTTTTGGATTCTGCATCGTAGAGCCGATAGCCTTTTGCTTGCATTGAGTAACCGACCATGCGGTATTCTTTCCCCTTGGGTTTAAACTTGCTCTTATGACGACCCTTATCCAGTGCCACTGCAATGGAACCAAAAACTTTAAGATGACTTATCGTTGGTTTCTTGCCAGTCCACGCTTCCATTGGAGTCATCCCGATCAGTGCCTTTGTGGCTGCACGATTGCGTAAATACACCGCTGTGTTTACTGCCTCTGCCCACAATGACTGGTCCAAGCCTGATTGATCCAATAAGCATCTTGCCATCTCCACAAGCGTACGATTAGCTCGTTCTGCCACACCATTTTGTTGCGGAGTGTACGCCACCGTCAATTGCCGTGCAATTCCATTGGTTTTCAAAAACCCGTCGAAAGTTTTATTAACATATTCGCGTCCGTTGTCGCTGCGAATACACTTGATCATCTTTCCTGTTTGACGCTCTACCAGATTTTTGTACTCCACGAACTTGCGAAAGACATCGTCCTTCCCTTTCAGGAAATACACAAAAATCCGTCTTGATTTGTCATCAATAAATGTGAGGAAATACTTAGAGCCGCCAAGAGACTTCGTTTCGAAAGGGCCACACACATCAGTGTGCACTAATTCCAGAAGTTCTTCCGCTCGGCTTTCTGTTGATCCTGGAAATGGCTGCACGTGAACCTTGTTCAGCATGCACGTCTTGCACGACACCCGTTGCAATACGTCAACATTTTCCATTCCTCTTACCAGCGCCTTGTTTGCCATTTCACGCAAACTATCGTAGTTCAAATGACCATATCTGTTATGCCACAACTCGCCATCTGACTTAACAGCAGCATAACAACTGTTACGATGACCTTCAAACGTATACAGATTTCCTACTCGCTTGGCCTCGAGTATACATTTGCCGTTTCTGCAGACTCGAGCACTCTTTGCATCAAAGTGAACATTGCACTTCATTGCGACGGCCTGTCCCACAGACATAAAATTGCTCGTCAACTTTGGTACGTACAATACGTTGCCTAGCACCAGTGTACACAAATCCGTTTCCAATTTGACTTCGCCTCTGCCTTCTGCTTGCAAGGTACCGGCGTCCGCCAAACCGATCGTTTCGGTATGCGCCTCAAATTTTGAAAACATTTGTTTATCACAACACATATGACTTGTTGCTCCACTGTCCAAGCACCAGCCGATTTTCTTAAAACTGCTTGCATCCAATGCGTTGAGTAAGCTGCAATTCTGCTGTTCGGTCTTCATTACGTCATTTTTGGCAATTAATCTGCGACAATTCGCTTTAATATGCCCTATTTCACCACATTCGTAACAGGCGATCTTTTTCTTTTTCTTCTTTGTAGTGACCTTCGCACTAGCGCTATGCCCTTGTCTAACTGTAAAGGCGTTCGCCGTTTCGTTGTGCTTCTCGGCGCCTTCTTTTCTCTCGCCTTCTTCCTTCAACTTTATGCACAGAATTTCAAACGACGGCAGACTGTCGCGCGTCTGGATGGCGACAACGAAATTCCCATAATCTTCTGGAAGACTGGCAAGCAAAATTATGACCTTGAGCTCGTCAAGTATTTCTATTCCAACTCCGGCAAGCTGATCCACGATTTCGTTAAATGTGATCAAATGGCTAGCCATGCTTTGCCCCTCCGCCATGCGAGAATTGTGCAAACTTTTGTACAACGAGACTTTACGCATCGGCCCGCTTGGCTGATGGACTTCGCGCAACTTAATCCATGCCTCCTTCGACGTTGTGCAATTCTTGATGTATCCCAACTGCGATTCCTTAACACTTAGCGTGATCGTTGACAATGCCTTACGATCCAACGCCTTCCAGTTAACATTTTCGCCAACATCAGACTCCAGTAAATCCCCCGACGCAACTTCCCATAGATCCGCATGCACCAACACGCTTCGCATCAGTATGCTCCAAGAATCATAATTCTTTTCTTCAAGCTTCTGTATTTGGTACAGCCCACTCATATTTCTATTTTTGCGACGCAATTTACATTTACACACACGTAACTGCCGATTTTGTCTTTTATCACATCCGAGTTCGTAACTCTGGATATCGAGTCAATAAACTATAACCGATCTTATCAGGCCACGTTCCCTGGGCCCATAACCTGTTGGAGCGAAGTTTCCCCGCGTCACGGAATGCCTGGATAAGAAAAGTAATACTGAGTCCCACCAGCGTTGTGTACTCAATCAGCGTTTATTCAAGACTGCTACTTTACAGTATGAGTAGCAATTAATGAGAGACTTAACATAAGTATCGATGCACGATTGCATTGAATGTTAAATAACATATTTTCAACAAATATCTATAGAAATCTGCATATATTCATAAATATATGCAGATATCGGAAAGATATAGTCGCTGATATGCGCAAAAATGCAATGATCGAAAAATACATTCAATAATCCAAAATTAACTTGCATCTCAACAACTGCATAATAAATTGCCAGTTAAATATTAGAACTTAGATGACGGAAGTGATCAATATGCAGCGTCGACAATAAACTGCAAAGATTCGGAAAATTTATAAGAAATCAGAAATACATTCATAAATTGTGCGCAGATCTGTAATTATCGATAAATTGCATGAAATCAATCGGAAATTCTATGCAACTTGATTGCTATAAAATGCACAATTTTGAATACAAGCTGTATAATTCCAAAAATGTCAGATTCAAAATTCGAAATAACTTATCAATAAATTGCGATAAATTTACATGAAATTAAGAAATCGATAACAATTGATAAATTTACAAAATTAACGTAAGATATAATCGAAATATATACAATTTAAACGAAAAAAGTGCAACGATTCGACAAAATCAATATAAACTGCAAAAATTCGTAAAATTTTTGATAAATCAAGATATAATACAGAAATTCACAAAATGTAACAATCGCAAAAATCTATACGAAATCTACTAACTATACAAAAATGCCGTACAAATATGAAAATTGCAAAATTCGGACAAATTATGCAATCAAATCGAAATTTTCGAATAAGCGGAAATGTCAGAAATTCGATAAGTCGATAATTCGACTAAAATTTAGATATGCCAAAAATTCGTGAAAAATTTTGGATATCATCAGCAAATATACCTTCGACAAATATTAGATAACTCGAAAATTCTTAAAAATTTTGCAGAATCGATATACGATTCGTCAGAATCTATCGAAAATTCTGACAAATTTATAGAAATTTAAGATCGAAATTATAGAAACGTAATTGTAGAAATTCGAGTGACGTAGACTATCAACTACCAAAATATATGGTATATCGATTTTAAACTGGACAATTACCAGTCAATATACCTGCCAAATTTGACAATCTTTGAACTCAGAAAATCTTCGCGAAGATTTGAGAACATGCAGCAAAATCTTGCAACGTAATATTGAAAAGTACAGTCGAAAATTATAGACGTGTCACAATTTCTGGACCAATTCACTAAGGACGCAAATATGCGGATAAAATTCTGATCAATCAGAAGAATTGATAGAAATCTCCAATATCTACTTACAATTATAATCGCAGAATATAAGTGACCGATTTAAATCGAAGTTGTGCGAAATTCGATAAATCGCAGATATGCTGACATCACAACTTTGGATCGATATTTACAGAATTCCATAAGACACTCAAAATTTTACAGATTACTATGCAGTATAAATTCTGCAAGATATATGCAAGTCGAAATATCTAGACGAAATATCGTAGGAACTGACGATGCATTACAGTATGTTAGAACTAATAGTACGCTCAACATAAGTATCGATGCACGATTGCATTGAATGTTAAATAACATATTTTCAACAAAATTCAATAAAAACTGCAAAAATTCGGAAAAATTTTGAGAAATCAAGAAAAAATACAGAAATCCAAAAAAACGCAAAAATCGAAAAAATTCAAGAAAAAAACGGAAAAATAATAAAAAACCGAAAAATAAAAACAAAAACGAAAAAACGTGCGACGATTCGACAAAATCAATAAAAACTGCAAAAATTCGGAAAAATTTTGAGAAATCAAGAAAAAATACAGAAATCCAAAAAAACGCAAAAATCGAAAAAATACAAGAAAAAACGGAAAAATAATAAAAAACCGAAAAATAAAAACAAAAACGAAAAAACGTGCGACGATTCGACAAAATTGTTGGAGCGAAGTTTCCCCGCGTCACGGAATGCCTGGATAAGAAAAGTAATACTGAGTCCCACCAGCGTTGTGTACTCAATCAGCGTTTATTCAAGACTGCTACTTTACAGTATGAGTAGCAACTAATGAGAGACTTAACATAAGTATCGATGCACGATTGCATTGAATGTTAAATAACATATTTTCAACAAAATTCAATAAAAACTGCAAAAATTCGGAAAAATTTTGAGAAATCAAGAAAAAATACAGAAATCCAAAAAAACGCAAAAATCGAAAAAATTCAAGAAAAAAACGGAAAAATAATAAAAAACCGAAAAATAAAAACAAAAACGAAAAAACGTGCGACGATTCGACAAAATCAATAAAAACTGCAAAAATTCGGAAAAATTTTGAGAAATCAAGAAAAAATACAGAAATCCAAAAAAACGCAAAAATCGAAAAAATACAAGAAAAAACGGAAAAATAATAAAAAACCGAAAAATAAAAACAAAAACGAAAAAACGTGCGACGATTCGACAAAATTGTTGGAGCGAAGTTTCCCCGCGTCACGGAATGCCTGGATAAGAAAAGTAATACTGAGTCCCACCAGCGTTGTGTACTCAATCAGCGTTTATTCAAGACTGCTACTTTACAGTATGAGTAGCAACTAATGAGAGACTTAACATAAGTATCGATGCACGATTGCATTGAATGTTAAATAACATATTTTATGTGCTTAGTTCTACCATGATGTACAGGATTCTTTGCTAATTGTTGTGCACTCAAGTTGTCTCCGTACAACACCGTCTGGGTAGTTTCAGTGCCACAACCGACTTCGATAATCAGCCTGCGCATGACGATAGCTTCCTTGCACGCCGTCGACAAAGCCATATACTCAGCCTCTGTGCTGCTGAGTGCTACGCTGCGTTGTTTCTCCGATTTCCACGAGATCGGCCCACCAGCGAGAAAGTATACGTAGCCAGTATACGATTTACGATCAACCTGATCGCCAGCCCAATCAGCATCAGCATAGCCTTCGAACGCCGCTCCACACTTTCTGTAGTGTATCTTTAGCTCCACTGTAGACGCTAAGTACCGCAGGACATGCTTCACGCCTGCAAGATGTTCGCTATGCGGATCCATGTTCCGTTGTGCCAACTTTGCAACCGAGTGCAAAATATCCGGTCTTGTTGTAAGAGCCAGCCACATTAGCTCACCCACTTGTGCTTGGTACGATGTCTTATCCACCTTTTGACATTGGCTGCCGTTGCAAGCTGTCTGGTACCCAGCATCCAATGGCGTAGCTGCTGGTCTGCAACTTTCCATACCGTGTTTACGCAAAAGATCCTTGATGTATTGCGTATGGCCCAGAGTGATCTCTCCAAGTTCACCCTCACGTTGAATTTCCATGCCAAGAAACAGTTCTAGTGGCCCCTTGTCAACGCACTCAAACGACTTCATAATATCAGATTTGATGCTGACCAAGTCCGCTTTCGATTGACAAGCTATAAGGAGATCATCGACGTAAACTAGGATTAGTGCCAAATTACCTCCCTTTCGTTTATAAAGGCATGGCTCATTGTCGCATGCAATGAAGCCAATTCCACGCAAAACGCTGTCGAGCTTGGAGTTCCACTCCCTTCCAGATTGCTTCAATCCATATATCGCCTTTTTCAGTAGCAATACTCCATCCGCCCGATTGTCTTCAGAGTATCCTTGCGGTTGCTTCATATAAACAGTATCCCTTAGATCGCTGTTCAAGTACGCAGTACAAACATCCATCTGATGTAGGTACAACTGCAATTCTGCCGCCAACGCCAATATAAACCGCATGCTCTCCAGCCTGCATACCGGTGAAAACGTCTCATCGTAGTTAACACCGTACTGCTGTGCGCATCCTTTTGCCACCAGTCGTGCCTTAAACCGTTCTATCTGGCCGTGAGTATCCCGCTTCAGACTGTAGACCCACTTGCAACCAATTGCACGTTGTCCTTTCGGTAAATCTGCCAGCTGCCAGGTTTGATTCGTAATCAAAGCCTCATACTCCTTTTGCATCGCTTCTTTCCAGAACGAAGCATGCGTACCGCGCATTGCCTCCTCGTAGGTTGCTGGAATGGGTACATCACTTGTAGCCATAGCGCCGAGTATATTGTATTGCTTCCTTGGGCGACCAGGTCTACCCGTCCTTAGCAATTTCGGTCTTCCAGGTCCACCTCGTGGGATCTGCTCTTCCTCCAGCTTTTCGTCGTCTTTTGCACTTTCAAAAGATTCATCCGCATTGCTTTCATCAGTTGCATTTGACCGAGATGTGATGTCTTCGCTGCTGGAGTCAACCTCATCATCATCCTCTTCGTCAACTTGCTCAACTCGATGCCCAACATTCGACATATCAAATGTTACCGCTTCGCCCTTTGCCTTTTCCAAATAGCTGACCTCATCAAAGATAACATCTCGTTTGTCGACCACTGTTTTGGATTCTGCATCGTAGAGCCGATAGCCTTTTGCTTGCATTGAGTAACCGACCATGCGGTATTCTTTCCCCTTGGGTTTAAACTTGCTCTTATGACGACCCTTATCCAGTGCCACTGCAATGGAACCAAAAACTTTAAGATGACTTATCGTTGGTTTCTTGCCAGTCCACGCTTCCATTGGAGTCATCCCGATCAGTGCCTTTGTGGCTGCACGATTGCGTAAATACACCGCTGTGTTTACTGCCTCTGCCCACAATGACTGGTCCAAGCCTGATTGATCCAATAAGCATCTTGCCATCTCCACAAGCGTACGATTAGCTCGTTCTGCCACACCATTTTGTTGCGGAGTGTACGCCACCGTCAATTGCCGTGCAATTCCATTGGTTTTCAAAAACCCGTCGAAAGTTTTATTAACATATTCGAGTCCGTTGTCGCTGCGAATACACTTGATCATCTTTCCTGTTTGACGCTCTACCAGATTTTTGTACTCCACGAACTTGCGAAAGACCTCGTCCTTCCCTTTCAGGAAATACACAAAAATCCGTCTTGATTTGTCATCAATAAATGTGAGGAAATACTTAGAGCCGCCAAGAGACTTCGTTTCGAAAGGGCCACACACATCAGTGTGCACTAATTCCAGAAGTTCTTCCGCTCGGCTTTCTGTTGATCCTGGAAATGGCTGCACGTGAACCTTGTTCAGCATGCACGTCTTGCACGACACCCGTTGCAATACGTCAACATTTTCCATTCCTCGTACCAGCGCCTTGTTTGCCATTTCACGCAAACTATCGTAGTTCAAATGACCATATCTGTTATGCCACAACTCGCCATCTGACTTAACAGCAGCATAACAACTGTTACGATGACCTTCAAACGTATACAGATTTCCTACTCGCTTGGCCTCGAGTATACATTTGCCGTTTCTGCAGACTCGAGCACTCTTTGCATCAAAGTGAACATTGCACTTCATTGCGACGGCCTGTCCCACAGACATAAAATTGCTCGTCAACTTTGGTACGTACAATACGTTGCCTAGCACCAGTGTACACAAATCCGTTTCCAATTTGACTTCGCCTCTGCCTTCTGCTTGCAAGGTACCGGCGTCCGCCAAACCGATCGTTTCGGTATGCGCCTCAAATTTTGAAAACATTTGTTTATCACAACACATATGACTTGTTGCTCCACTGTCCAAGCACCAGCCGATTTTCTTAAAACTGCTTGCATCCAATGCGTTGAGTAAGCTGCAATTCTGCTGTTCTGTCTTCATTACGTCATTTTTGGCAATTAATCTGCGACAATTCGCTTTAATATGCCCTATTTCACCACATTCGTAACAGGCGATCTTTTTCTTTTTCTTCTTTGTAGTGACCTTCGCACTAGCGCTATGCCCTTGTCTAACTGTAAAGACGTTCGCCGTTTCGTTGTGCTTCTCGGCGCCTTCTTTTCTCTCGCCTTCTTCCTTCAACTTTATGCACAGAATTTCAAACGACGGCAGACTGTCGCGCGTCTGGATGGCGACAACGAAATTCTCATAATCTTCTGGAAGACTGGCAAGCAAAATTATGACCTTGAGCTCGTCAACTATTTCTATTCCAACTCCGGCAAGCTGATCCACGATTTCGTTAAATGTGATCAAATGGCTAGCCATGCTTTGCCCCTCCGCCATGCGAGAATTGTGCAAACTTTTGTACAACGAGACTTTACGCATCGGCCCGCTTGGCTGATGGACTTCGCGCAACTTAATCCATGCCTCCTTCGACGTTGTGCAATTCTTGATGTATCCCAACTGCGATTCCTTAACACTTAGCGTGATCGTTGACAATGCCTTACGATCCAACGCCTTCCAGTTAACATTTTCGCCAACATCAGACTCCAGTAAATCCCCCGACGCAACTTCCCATAGATCCGCATGCACCAACACGCTTCGCATCAGTATGCTCCAAGAATCATAATTCTTTTCTTCAAGCTTCTGTATTTGGTACAGCCCACTCATATTTCTATTTTTGCGACGCAATTTACATTTACACACACGTAACTGCCGATTTTGTCTTTTATCACATCCGAGTTCGTAACTCTGGATATCGAGTCAATAAACTATAACCGATCTTATCAGGCCACGTTCCCTGGGCCCATAACCTGTTGGAGCGAAGTTTCCCCGCGTCACGGAATGCCTGGATAAGAAAAGTAATACTGAGTCCCACCAGCGTTGTGTACTCAATCAGCGTTTATTCAAGACTGCTACTTTACAGTATGAGTAGCTATTAATGAGAGACTTAACATAAGTATCGATGCACGATTGCATTGAATGTTAAATAACATATTTTCAACAAATATACTTGTATAAATTCATTATTTATGCTGCATAATCAATCAATATGCTGCTTGATTTTATTATTTCTTTATTTTCATTTGTTCACCATGATTGCTGACGTTTCGTTCGCATTTTTGGGCTCCCTTCAATGGCGCATCGTCGCTAGTCCTTTGGACCTTCCCTCCCACACACCCAATCCCCCCGTCTCTCCGACAACATTTTTTGGCCTTCTGAGCTGCTCGCGCTGTAATTCGCGTTAGTCGCTCCAGCAATTTATATCAATACAGATCCAATCGCGTGTCCTTCGCATAGCCCCTCCCCCCCTTGCTTGCTCCCACTATTCTCTAAGTGTACGTGAGTGTGTAGGGGGGGACTGTATCCAACTGTGTGTGTGTGTGTGGGTGTGTGCTGATTTGATGCTTCTTTTTTCCTTTTTGTCTTTGATTGAGCTTGTTATGTAGCCACCCGCACCACCACCACCACCACCTACACCACCACCATTACAATCCAGCAACAAATTTACCAGCCCCATTGTATTTGTCTATCTAACTGCAGTGATGCCGTCGCTGTCGCCATTAGTCATGGTCGCGCCACACCCTCCATCTCAACTGCCTCTCCTCTCTCCTCTCTCTCTCTCTCTCTCTTAGATACGTTTACTTTCTCTCCATCATCTTTATTGAAGTCGTTCAAATGATTCTCTATATAGATTCGGTTTGGCGGAATTTGTGTTTTTTTTTTGCCTTTGATTCGTTGACTCTCAACTGATGCGGCGAAATACATTTAAATGGCGCACGTTTCCTACCCCTAGGTGGCGCTTTAAAGACGTAACAACATCGTGACAACTGAACCTTCAGTTCGCTTTGAGAGTCAATATTTGTTATTGATTTTGTCATAACAACATTCCCAGAGCGTCTATAAATTTGAAATAACGCATTTACCTTCCGGCCAGCTACCACGAGCGAAGGAGGAGGGTCTGCATCTGGGGGCGCGTTAGGATTACGGCCTTATAAATCTCGTCCAAAAAGTTTGTCCCTGTGGGAGTCGTGAGATGTCGCAACTCAACAATAGTAAATAGTACGTAAGTGCACATTAGTTATATAATAATTACAGTTATTCTAATGCCCCTTGTCGAGTGCCAGCAGCAAAAGAGGTGACGGGGGTCCCCCAGCTTGTGTAGCTACATTTGCAATGTGGATGTGTGCTAGTGTGTGTGTGTGTGTGTGCATATGTGTCAGCTTTCAGCAGGGTTGTCAACTCGTCAGCAAGTTGAATCAACTCAACAGCGAATTTCACTTGGCAAAAACGTTTGAACTAGTTCTTCTCCTTGAATCGCAATCATTCGGAATTATCCCAATATAATATCAGCCAAAACCCGTTAAAGCTACCTACTTTAAAATTCGACCTGCCCTAGTCTTGTCTAAATGATAGTCTTGCTTGAAAACTTTAGGTCTTAGAATTTTTGTTAATCTCTTTTAATCATGACATACTTAAGTACATTTTTTCCCACCCATAAATCTCAGTTAAGGTTGATGAAAACCAATCATATAATGCCCGCCAACGGATGAATATGAGATATCCTTATGCACTTAAGGAGGACTGTGTATTTAAATGCATTGTTGGATTATGCATCAGCTGAAATGGTTTAATTCCAGAACTAGTTCGTCTAGCAATGCTGTTGTTCCATCGCCCCATGAGCATGGAAAGTTTAAAGTGTTTCCGGATCTCTGTGTAGGTGTGTGTGTATGAGGATGTGTGTGTGTGTGTATCTGTGTGTGCGCGGAGGCGTATGTGATGCCATCTGATGTGATGTGATGTGATGGGTTGGGATGGGATGTTGTCGTGGTAACTTTTAATCGGCTCTGCGTCGCACTGTTGCTCATGAGAGTCAGATTTGGAGGTTGACAGTGGAGTAGAGTGTTTTAGTGGCATGTCGCGAAAATGCTTGCAGAGTCTTCGTTTTCGCATGTCGTCAGAGTACGTCAAACTGAACTTTACATTTGCATACGCCCATCAGTCAGGAGCTGGCTGCACATGTTCCCTGCACTTATCAGACGCTGCCTCTCCAGCTCCAGTTGCTGATTTTGCCTCAAACTGCTGCTGCTCCTGCTGCTCATTCGTCTTGTAAACATGAAGTTAAGAGCCATTAATTTAGCAGCCCAGAGCCACCCACGCACATTTGCATTACGTTAAAATCACTTTGGTCGTAGGTATTAGTGACTCGCACGTGAGAAGGCGGCTGCCTCACCTGCCTGCCCCAGTTGCCACAGTTATCGTTTCTATCCTACCGACACGTTCGTTGCAAATTTTTTAGCTGTCTTGAACGCGCCAGGAAAAAGTTTCCCTCCCTTTGATTTCTCTGCGTAGGCGAAAAATGCTTAAGTGAATTTCATCATGTGCCGCTTACGCATAAGATCCTTCTCACCCCTCATCCAAATCCACCCCCACACTAATGGCAGCCCTCGTTGTATAGTCGTGATTTACGCAATGCTGCGCAACTTTTAATTTAATTTACTTTGATGCGATTATTTCTCGCTTACCCAATAATTGCTAGACACGGCGTATACGCAATATATCCAATTGAACCTGCCATAATATCAATGCTTATTAGGGCGCTGCCCCAAGGACTCGACTGGGGCCAGTTGTTTACAAGAACTAAAGGACACTCACCTGCCAGCTTGCCAATCGTCTGTCATTTTGTGCTGTGCCGTGTGTTTGTGTGTGTATCGGGGTGTGTGTGTGTTTTTTTTTTTGTTGTTGTCGTCTCAAGAGGCTGCCCAATGTTGATCCCTATTAGTAGCACAAACAAGTTGCCTCGGCTATCCTGGCCCCAATCCTTGGCGCAATCCAAGGATATGTGCCGATGTTATCTGCCCAGCCCTGTAAGTCCTGTGGCTCAGTCCGGGGAATCGAGGGTGAGCGGTATGCAACCAGTGCGAGACAGTGTGTGCTTCCAATTGTCCATTCGGCTTAACCGCAAATCCTTTTTAACATATAAAAAGTAACGTTTTGTGGCCATCCCAGCGTTCCGTCTGCCTCTCCTAGGTTCTGTCAGCTCGTGTGCAAGTGTGTATCTGTCGTCATACATATGTATATGTTGTATATCTGATTGTGTGTGGATGTGTGTGTGTGTGTGTGTGTGTGTATTCCCATTGTTGTTGTCAACACCATTTTATACTTGCCATTGCGTAGGATGTCGTCGTCGTCGCCGACCACATTGCCTTGGCTTAACTGCAATGTCCTGCGTCCCCGTGTCCTTGTGCGTTACGTTCAATTGAATTTGCGATATGTGAATATTTAAGCACTGTGCAGGGACAGCAGCTACCCAGGAGCAGGACTTCTGTTTTTCATTGTTACAGTTGCTGCTGCTGCTGCTTCGACTGCTTCGAGCTGCTGCTTGTAGCTTGTTGTATCCACATAACTATCATTGCTTTTGTGCCGCAACATGGGGCAGAGGGGCAGCGTGTGCGATTGAATTTTTATTGCATGATAACAGCAAACACCAGGTGAGTTAAGCAGCGACAGGAGACAGACAGAGAAGAGAGGACACCACACAGGAGCCACACCTGACTGTAGCAAACATTGTAAATATTGCAAAATATTTGCCTTCACAAGATTTGTGCTAACCACAGAGCAAGTTTATTGATTCGTTTCCTCACTTTACATATTACTCAATGCCGGACGCCCAAACTGACAGCATTTGCTAAATGACACACGTAACGAGGAGTCTGAGGAAACGGTCACAATTGAGTCAGAGACAATGACGGAGAGACGGAGACGGACAGACCAAGGCAGCAAAGATTTAAGGTTACTTGCGCAGAATATCCGCAGTGCTCATGGTACATAAATTGGTGTTTGGGACGAACTGGATGTATTTGACATTTGATGCTCTTCTCAGCAGTTTGGCATTGAAATTTACTGTGAAAAATCAAAATAATTTCAAAGCAATTTATAAAACATAAATGAACTTCCCTTAGTTTCAAAAATGTTATCTAGCCTGGCTTAGACTAGATCAGGGTTATAAAAAGAAAAGGCTCCCAAGACAACTCAACATCAAAGTTGTTTTTTATTTAACTCAGCAAACCAAAGTAATCTATACTAATTAGAAAAGTCAGCTTTACGGTATTATTTTGCCAGCTTTAAGATCAGAATTAATATGAAACTTGCTTTTTATTATACAGCCTGAAGCGCTTTTCTTGTGTGGAACGGAAAAGACGACAGCGGAGCCAGATCAATTTCGGGGAAAACTTTTTAGAAAATTGAACCGAATTTACGGCGCATTGACTAAAATTGTGGACTGTGAAGTGGGGGAGGGGGAAGGGGGAAGGGGCACCACCCGCATGTCCAAAAGGACATTTGCCGAGATGCTCTGCGTTGCGCCTGTTTATGTTTACGTTTATGTTTATGTTTATGCGTGTGAGCTGACGGAGTACGTGTGTCTGGGTGTGTTTGGGGTTTTACTGTCTGTGATTTGATGTGTACAAAAGTAAAGGATGCGGCACTGGCAGTCGCAGGGCGATGGCTTTTAGAGTGCAAAGGATGAAGGACGACAACGACGACGACGACGACGAGGACGACGCGTTGAGGCAGCATCAGCAGCGGCAACAGCAGGAGCAGCAGCAGCAGCAGCAAGTGATTTCAATAAATTTGATGGCTTTCCATTTGCAACCCAAACTCAATCGTCTATTCGCAGTAAAAAATTTCGAATTACGCTCAGAGAAAAGAGAGTGAGATAGACATAGAGAGAGAGAGAGAGAGAGGGAGAGAGAGCGAGAGAGGAAACCGTTCTGAGGAGCAGCAGAAGATGCGAGCGGGAATCCTGTCTTACTCATGACTAATACAAGCAAAGTTATTGACATGGCAGTGGGTTTAGATTTCGCCTCAACAAGGGTACCATAGCGTGCAAGTACATATACATATATACATAGTTCCCTCATATAAGCACACACCCACACATATACATACATATACATACAAGAAGTATGTCCCAATTCGGGGCTGCGTATAACTTCAAAATGACTGCTTTATGTAAATCCCACGGATAACGTTTTGCAAATTGAATTTTTAGCATTCTATTTTATTTATTTTTCACTTCTTTTTTTCGATGGTGGTGGTTCTGCTGTCATCCCTGCTTCCACTAATACAACCCAGCATAGTAGATCTCAGGCCCCACCTCCATATACCCCTCCCCACCCCACCCTTTAGTTCCAATGGCATCCGCATTCCCATTTACTTCTATCGCTTGTGCCCCCTATCGCTCAACATTTAACAGCCCAGCTCATAGATACTTTCCCCTCCCCCCTCAACTTTAGTTGCATGACAGTTAAGCCGGGCCCGGATAAGCAGCGGCAGTGGCAGTGGCAGTGGCAGCGACAGCAGCGCCGACATCAACGACAGCTCCGATAGCGCAATGCGAACTGAACTGAAAGCCAACTGTCAGACATTGATATTAGCATTTAGGCATAGATATGTATGTATTTATGTATGTATGTATGTGTGTAAGTGGGAATGTACGTTGGGCTCTGCAGACAACATACCCCTTCCTTCTGACCGATGCCTTAAAGTGGCAACGAACGGACATCCTACAAGAGAGAGATGATTCCAGTGATGAAGGAAACTAAATTGATTAACATCCTGCTCCATGAAAATCCGTCAAAATAGACACAGTTCTTGTCTCCAAAATAAACTAATCTAAATAAAATTACTGTTAAGGACAACTGTTAAAAATTTATGGAGTTGGTAATTACCAAAACTAAAATATTTTGGATAGGATTCGTACATGAATATTCTTGACACATAAGCACTTGAAAAATAATAATAATAATATATATATTAAAGAACAATATATTTAAATACTTTAACAACACATTTTTCTTCTCATATTTTTGTCATCCATTTTCAGTTCAATTACTCGAACTCATTATGTTTTAATTAATTATAATTTTATGTCAATTGCTGTCATGCGAACTATTTATTATCAATTAAAGTTCGTTTACAGTTTCGCTACTGAGCAAAACTAATAATAGTAAAAATAATATAAGAAAACTCAAATCGATGTGGGTTGTCTAAAATAAAAATAATTTAGTTGAATAACATTTCCACCATTCAATTTTTCATCAATCAAATAAAAAGCTTGCTTCGAGAAAATGAAAAAAAAAAAACGCTGACCGTTTTTGTTTTTTGGTGTGGAAATCGTCTCAATCAATGGAAACATAATTGATATCAATTAAAGCTTCTGCAAACTAATTATTTTTTAAATTGTGACATTTGTAAATTGTATGAGATCGAAATTTATATTTATGGTTTCATTATTTTGTATACTGACAGATAAGGAAAAATTGGTAAAGATGCGCATAGTTAATCTTAATCAGATTTTAAATTTGTTTGATAACCTTCCCTTTTCCAATACTTTAAGTTTGCTAATTATTTGCTGATAAGTTTATTGTTATCAAATAAAAAATGTCTAATAATAACTATTAATTAAGTTGGATACCCATAATGCTTTCATTATTATTTTTGCTCTTATTGCGGGTCATTTGATTTCGTTTCCCGTTATTATTGTTATTGTTGTTGCTTCAATTGTTGTTTTTGTTGATTTTATTGCTGCCTTGTCATTTGGCATTCGACTAATGAGTTTTGTGATTTCTCATTTATTCATTGAATTTTTTAATTAGTCTCGCATTGCTTTTTATGTCCACCAAATTGATGTTGCTCTGCTGTTGTTGCTTTTATTGTTGTTGTTGTTGTTATTGTTGGCACTGCTGTCAGTGTTGATGTTGTTTTTTTTTTTTTTTTGCTGTAGTTTTACTGTTTTACTGTTGCTGTTGCTGCTGACGGGATAAATGTTG
Organism: Drosophila mimica; assembly: GCA_037043585.1. Classification (NCBI taxonomy): domain Eukaryota; kingdom Metazoa; phylum Arthropoda; class Insecta; order Diptera; family Drosophilidae; genus Drosophila; species Drosophila mimica. The sequence goes on from JBAMBE010001243.1 coordinate 56,497, forward strand.
TAATTGAAAAATAAATGAGGCAATCAACTTTCTGACCTGTCATGTAGCGAATATTTTAGCTATTGACCTCGGCACACTGCTGAAACTGTCCGCATCCTCCTCCTTTCTGCCCACAACTGTCCCGCTGCCCCCCTGCAACACCTCTGTGGCCAACACATCAAAATTACAATGTTGTGGCAGCCGCTATCGCCGGGCCCCCGAAAGGTAATTATGGGTCTAGGCTTGGGCCTGGGCCGATTGGTCGGGCTGTCGGCTGCTCGCCTGGTTGACTGAGCTGGCCTGGCCGGGCTGGTGTGGTCTGGTCTGGTCTGGTCTGGTCTGGTCTGGTATGTTCTGGTATGGTGAATGGGTCCTCGTTGTCCGCTCAGTGCCTTCATTTTGCATGTTGCTGCGCTGAGCTTTTTTGATTGTAATTGTTGTCGATTGTCATTACAGTTGCCGCCTGCTCGCTTCTCCGCCTGATTGTTGTGGTGGATTTTTGCTGCTCTCCGCTCTCCGCTCTCTGCTCTCCCTATTTTATTCGCCCTGTCGCTGTCGCCGTCGCCGTCGCCATCCCTCTGTCAATCCCAGGCGCCATTGTTCCGTCTGTTTTGTTGCGGCCTTGTTGCGCGGTTTGTTTGTTGGTTGCAACGCATTCCCGCTGCTGTCAACACAATGGTTGTTAGCAAAGACACCCTCCAAACCCCATCAGGCTTCACTGTCGACCGCAGCCAGTGTCCAGCACAAAACCTTTTGCTGCCAGATTTTGTAAAATTAACGTAAAATCAGTTGTAAACTTAGTGCAAATTCTGATTTGTTTAAATATACTATTCACAGATATTATATAAAATTCGTGAATTTAACGAGTTTTAAATATTTGTTGCGTCTAGCCACTTTCCCTCTAAGATTTGATTCTACTGATTTATCCTGATTTATGATGCGTATTTAGTTGTAGCATCTATCTAAACTGTCCATTCCGCATAATCGTTTTAATGCAAGTGGGTGGTTAGCTGGTCAAGGGGGTGAAGAGTGGTAAGTGGGGTCTCACACCTTGCTGCTCCTTTGGCGAAATTTAGCGCTGGGATCTGTCCTCGTTTTTGGTTCCAGCTGGTCCTTTCTAATGGGCTCGCTTATGGCTTGTGCCCGCATTGAAATGCAAAAATAAATGCTCTGCGATAAAATGCAAAAACAATAAGAAACACTCTCTGGCAGTGGGGTAGAAAGGGGGTGGGTGGTGGTAGTGAGGGAAGGGGAATTGGGAAAGTCGATGAGTCTTGCAAACGGTAAGTGGCAAGTAAAGTAACACAAGTAAGAGCGCCACACAGCGACAACTTCATTACGCGTGATTTAAGGACAATTGTAGCCGACACCTAACAGAGGCAACTTTCAGGCCAGAGTTAAGGTTGGTTTGTGTTGGTGGCGGGTGAGGGAGGGGCAATGTGTCGCCCGGATGTTTGCCGCTGACAAAATGTGCGTCAGAAGCCGCACGCAAAAGAGACACGCCCCCCACTTCCCAGCTTGACGCTTTTTGGTGCGTTTTATTTATTTAAACGCATTTGTGTAAATTATCATTTTAAATTGCTGCCAGAGAGCAGCGCGGCATACTCCGTCTGCAAGTGAGGTGTAGTTAGGAAAAGTAAAGAAGCACAGGCACAGGGAGAGGGAGAGGGAGTAGGTGGCAGTCAAAGTAATATATAAATAAATGAATGTTCCTTATGCGAACAGAACAGAGCTGAGCGGAGCAGAACCTGTCCGACATCCTGCCAGACCAGCCCCCAGACTCATTTTACTTACTTTACAATGACATTTGCAATGTAATTTAATGAGTCACAATCTTGTTCTCAAACTGCCTGACACTTCCTACAGACTTTTGTGTGGGGGAAGGTTGCTGCCGAAGATTGATGTTTGGGTTTGGCGAACTTTAAATGGAATTCAAAAAAGGTTACAAATAACTCGGCCATAATGATGATACGAGCACCCAGGGGCTCACAGCTCAGTTTCTCTATCCTCTCTCTCTCTCTCTCTCTATATACATCTGGGAATCTCCCTTTCTACTTGGCCTGTTCATTTTTTTTGCTGACCATGTCTTTATTATGATTTCTCCTTCTTTTTTTTTTGTATTCAAGTTAATTTGTGGGCGCACGCCACTTGGGCACTCTGGGAGCAGCGGGAGCTGCCTTTTCTTTTCACATGTGCTGGGAAAAATGCTGTGCAAATTTTTGCGCACGAGCGAAACTCAAACTGTAGCTAAAAACAGCGCAGCAATTTCGCCTCGGCCCACAAAGTGATGGAGCAAAAGTTAAAGTGCCCAGCGGTTGGAGGCGTGGAAGGGAGTAGTGAGTAGTTTGGGGTGGTTCGGTGGTGCTTCAAGTCCGAGCAGCGTCGCTGTCACTGCCTCAGCTCGTGGTCCTGAATGCCAAGTAAGGCAAGGCGGCTAAAGGAGTCGTTGGCAACTAAATCACTTGAGCAGCAGCAGCAGCCAAAGGACGAGGGGAGGTTGGTTGGGGGAAGGCGCACGTTGCGCTGCCATTTTGATTTAGCAACGACTCAAAAGGTAACTAACAAAGGCAGCTCAAGCCCAGCCAGGACATGGCCTCATCCAGAGACTCGAGACACGCAGCAGCAAGTGAAAAATATTTTCTGTTCTTTTTGTTTTTGTTTTTTTTTTTTTTTTTTTGCTTGGACCGCACAATTTTTCTTACTTTACCTACGGAATGGAAGCGTTTTTTGAAAAATTGGCTGCTACTTTTCGGGTTGCTGTCACGTCAGGGCGCCAAGGTGAGCCCTTCACGAAAGTTTTGCCTCAGCGCCATAATGATGATGTCACCACACAGACTGCCCCCAACTTGACCTGCCCCTTATATAATTGTAATGGAATGGATTTATTTAAGTATCTGCGCGCCCAGAGATTGACGCATCGTCAGAACGCAAAAGGCAACTGCACAGTTTTAGCCTGGCTTAAGCTGAGGCTATAAGCATATATTTGCAATCTCTGTGATAAGCGGGCCAAACTTTGACGCTGGCCTAATGAGCTTTAATAAAAGTCAAGTTGCAACTCGGACAGTGTCCTTACACACAAACGCAGGCGGAAGCGACTCCAAGAAAAGAAAAGTGGCCACGCACGCTTTCAAAGCAAACCAGAGAGGGGGGTGCGGGCGGAAAAGCAAGTGAAAAGGGGGAAAAATGGCAACGCAGGCTGCTGTGCATTTGAGCGCAAAACTTATTTCTGTCACGGAAATTAAATTTGCTCGCTCCCGGGGCCAAAATGAGTGAAGGCCTCGACGCTCAGGCAGTGAAGCTCTTTGCCTAAATCATGCCCGACAGCCTCATGGAGAGGTCCATGGCCAAAAACACAAAAACGCCCATTGCACACCACCTGCCCCCCCATCACGGAAAACTTCGCACAGCCCCACAATGCTTCCTGCGCCCTTGGTCCTCACTGCTAAGGCGACAATTATACGCTTTTAATCTCTTTTGAACGTCGCAAACGTGCTCAAAATTCTCAAAATCTTTTCACCCAACGACCGAAAGACAAGTGAGAACTTTGCTACTGATTGCTTGTATATTTTTTTGATGTTTTTTTTTTTTTTGTTTTGTTTTTTGAGGGTGGCGCAGGTTTGTACATAAATGAAACACGCTTAGAATCTATTGGGAAAACCTGTTAAAGCTACGTTGTTCAACTACTTTTTAGCAAGGCACAAATGAGGATTGTAGAAATTCTACATTTTGTTAACATCCTTCAATTGTTGAAGTTTTAAATAGGAAAAAATAGTATGCAAATTTGCAAACTATCTGATTTATTTTTTCTACTCAAATACAGTTATACATCAGTAACATACATATATATTATATATATTAATTTCCCTCTCAGTCAACTTGCTCACTTGAACGACCCTGGCACGAATTTCCCAATTTCCGCCGCCATTAGGTGTCGTGTAAACGAATGTCCAATTGCGCCAGTTTAGGTGGCCATGTCCGTATCCAACACACACACACACACAGACACTCACACACACATACACACGAACCTACACATATATAGATATGCGTGCATTATGTGCCGCAACAAACGACAGCAGCAGCAGCAGCAGCAGTGACACCAGCAGCACTTTATGCCACAAGCCCCCCAGCGATTCTCCCTGCTCCCTGCTCCCCGCTCCAGCTGTTAACCACGCAGCTGTTGAAAATTATATGTTTACGGGGCGCAAAGCCAAATGTAAGCGTAAACACACATTAACTTTGGTCGCATACAATATTTTTCACTCAAGGCTGTACGCGATGGAGCCGGTGGAAAGCAGCGAGGGTCCACATGAAATGGCCGCCAGTAGCTGCATCTCGACCTGGGCCTGAGTATGACATGCCACATTTGGCAGCGAGGCCAAGTCGCTTGCAAACATTGAAGAGGCAAATTGGTCTCCTTTGTTTTTTCGCGCGCACCTTGCAAATTAAGCAATCTTACAACTAACAATAGTTTGGTGGCAACAAAAATGTAGTAAAATTCGGCGATTGTAGAAAATAAACATAGAATTATTGTATTTACTTAGAATATTTTATACATATTAAATATATTTTTTGCTACTGCTGCATGGTTGTTGTTGCAAGTTATTGCAACAAAATGCAAACTGTGGACAGTCTGGCAAATTTCCGCCAGTTCGCCAGCGCTGTTGCCATTGTTGACATATTTTAACAACTATCTAAAGGTGAGGCAGGCAAACATTGATTTCGTATTCGAAGAACCACCTACCAACAACAAGCACACCTACAACAACAAGAACAACAACAAGTGTAGATGGTTTAAGTGTCCTGGCTGGCATTGCCAACTTGGCCACCCCTTGACCTCTCCACAGTTGTACGCCTCAGAACTTGCCACCCTAAGGCCAGGCAACAGACTGGCTTAATTAAACAAGCGCAGCGGCACCTTAACGACCAGCAGGAGGCAAAGCAGCCGGGGCTGCTTAGCTAAGATGAGGTTGAGGATGCGGATGGGGATGCGGATGGGGATGAGACTGAGCTCTGGACAATTTTTAAAAATGATAATAATTTGCTCTCGGCGAGCGCTGAGGTAACGCATTTGACATGGCCATCGTTCCGTGGCCCTTTTGCGTTTGCTGCACAGAAAAAAAAAGTCTAGTTTCAATTAAATTCATTGTGATATTTCTTTTTAGTTTTATGTTTTCAGTGTACAAAATTGAAAACTTGACTTGTTCGCTCCTCTTTTTTATTAAATTAAATTTTTGTAATTGTTTTACACAAACACAATCCTTTTAAATTGTTAACTGTGTGGTCAGCCTAGCTCATTGCCCGACCACGCAATGGACGATGCTAACAACGTCTCCATTTTGTTATGGCCATAATTATATTTGACTGCCGTTACCGTTAACGTTGTCATTGCCTTTTGCAGTTGCCTTTTGCCATTCGCCATTCGCCATTCGCCTCGCAGTCTATGGCTTTGTTCTATGGGCTAATCCAGGTGGCCATAGTCCTGGCCTTTGTCGCTGTTTTATTTAATTTCTATTTTCATTTCAATTGGCAATGTTAGGGGAACATAGCCATAGCAATGTCAGCAATGGCAATCTGAATGTCAATGGGATCCGGAATTGGGATGGTAACGGGAATGGGTATGGGAATGGGAATGGGTATGGGAATGGGAATGGGAATGGTAATGGCAACGATTGCAGAAGGCGTCGTCCTTTCAAGTCAGTCTACAATTGCTTTATAAGTAGCTAAGAATCGTCACTTTCTCAAGTGTCACATCATTGCGTTTTCATGGCGATTGTTGCTGCCGTCGTTTTTGTTGTTGTTGTTGCTGCTGCAGCACTTGTTACATGACCAATTGCACATTCAAGTGCCAGTGCCACCTGAGCCGACACAATGGGAATCTGTGGAGTGGCCTTTGCCAAGCGAAGCACTTTACGACTCTGAATCAGCTCATGCTGCAAATCATCACGTCGACAGTATTGCGATAGTTGCGCTTTTGTGCAGCAGCAACACCTGCGAAAATGCAACCGTTTCGTCACCTGGGCGACGGCTAAGCGATTCGCATCACTTGATTTCTATGTAATTTTCAAAAAGGACGCCAGAATTGTGTTTATTGGATCTGTAAGGACTTATAATCTCTTTAGTGAATCAGTGAAGTGTGAAGCAGTTAAATAGGGTACAAACTCTGTGTTGCTCAACAGACAGTTGATTAATTATAATTTGATTGGAAATCGATTTGTATCGATGTAAGGTAAATGGAGGCAGTTATCGATATACGAGCATTTCTACATGAAATGCGATATCAATTTAGCAGTTGAAGCTGTTGTGGTAAATGGATTTAGACAGTCTTCCTTCTGTTTGTAACATTCTTTTCTCCAACTTCACAGACATTTTTAATATTTTAAGCATATCTTATCTTATCCATTAATTCGATATTTTGTTCCATTTATTTGTTTAAATTTCAACTCAGCAAGTTTGCATCTGTTAACGAATTATTTTCTCTGGATCACATAATAAAGCATAAGTTATGCATGTGAAAATTAAAATCCAAGTGCACGCAGCATGAATAATTCGTTAAAAATATCAAAATTAAATATAGATGCACTCACAATCAGACAAATGTACTCAGAGCCAGACAGCTGGGTAGGAGCTGTGAGCCTGCTCCAAAGCTTGGATGCATCCCCAACATTTAGTTCGCTTTTTTGCACACAACCCAACGAATTTAATTTATTCGTGCAACTTTTTTATGCCGAATTTACGAGCACTGCACGAAAACTGGTAGCTGTTGCTGTTGTTTTTTCTACATTTTTTTGTTTTTCTCTAGCTGTTGCTGTGGATGTGAATGTGGATGAGGATGGGGCTGAATCTGAGCTCTGCTTGTGGCGAGCATCAGCTACCAGGCACCTAGGTTCGCAACTGATGACTGTGTCCTTGCTGCTGCTGCTGCTGCTGTTGTTGCAACGTCCTGCAATGGTGTTCGCTGTTCTGTGTTGCGTATTGCCTGTGTCCCCTGCATGTAAGCGTCATAGCCACACCAATTTATTTATTCCTGGATTTCAGTTTTTAGTTTTCCGCACGTTTTTCCAGTACTTGCTGCGTAACAAAAACAAACGAAAAGCGCACAACAGTGATGCATGCATGAGACTACAGAGAAAAATACCCTGTAAAAAATAATCTCTAAAATATAACACATATCTAATCTTAATCAATTTAATTAAAGCGTGTAAACTTTCTATCTGCTTGCAACTGTTTAAATTGTATACGTACAAAATTATATTTCAAATATAGCACAACGTCAAAAGTTTCTAAAAGCAAGACGTTGCTGTAGCTTTTCCACTATTATACAAATGCAACAGCAATTATTCGCCTGACAGACCGTGCTTCATGCTGTCCGCATGTGGTATGAAAATCACTTGATGCGTTGAAATGGCGTTGCCAGACCGTCGAGAGCGGAGTCGGTAGCAGCGCGCGTTAAAATTTCGTTATTATGTTGACAGCATTTTTGCTATTTTTACTTGAAAGCTTAACCAAGCGCACAATCACACACACACACACACACACACAGAGAGAGAGAGAGACATAGAGAGAGAGAGAGTGAGAGACACACATGACGTCCCTTGGTGTTATTTTGGTGTTTCCCCAAGCTTGTTTTTTGGTTCGCTGGCCCTGGTCCTGGTCGAGGTCTCAACCGTCGTCGCTTGTCAGTGATATATGTAAAATATTTTACCAAGTGCAGCCACCAACTGCAGGCAACTGAGCTATTTTGTGGCAATAAGCATGAAATTTAAATGAGTGTCGGCCCCGATTCAGCCCACAGACGCACCCGACCACTTATTCAATCCCCAAGCACCCAATCCCCTCTTCTCTCTCTCTGTCTCTCATCTCACATATGTTGTTGCATATCCAGGCATAAAAGGCTACTCTTGTGAATACCGCTTGCAATTAGTGAGCTCGTCGTTCCGAATCATACGCAGATATTAAAGAATACATTCAATACACACATAAATATTTACAGGTATGTACATATTTCTATCTGCGGCAACTCAATCAAATAATTGTTCAAGTGGCGAGCACAAAAACTAAACCAGCAAAATGCGCAACATCAAAAATAGTTCAAATTATTGCTGCATAGCTGGCTAAGCATTGCTCTAAAAAATTAACTATAAAGATTTTGACAGATAAATATATATATATATAGTTAATATGGAAACTTTTGAAGTCATTAAACAAAATTATACAAATCAAATTACATACTGTTACTTGAGAAATGTTCAGTTATTGATAAATATATATTTATATATATTCTGCACTTACATCTTAGCACTACATAAATACATAGATTTTACATATTTACTATATTTTTGTTAATTTGGTTTTGTTGAATAATTGAATATTTATTACGGATTGAACTGATATCAATTACATAGAGTATGAAAAAAACAAAAATTTGTGGCCAATGCGTCAAATCGATCTACTAAAACCGTAAAAAAAAAACGCATCTAAGCTTGCTGAGATATGAATTTTGAAATTCCATTCATGTGAAAATAACTCCACATCCAAAAAGGTTAATTAAACTGGCCAATTTATATAGTGGATCGTATCAATGTCGAACGACTGACCAAAACTATGCAATAAATTTTTACAAACATTTCAAAAAGAGACCAGAGAGAGAGAGAGAGAGAGAGAGTGCGAGAGAGAGAGAGATACAGATTGATTTAAGTAGAGGAAGAAATTAAACAAAGGCAACATTTGTTCAGTTACTTTATTTATTTATAATGTTTGAGGCTAACGTTAGTTAACAGCTTAGGCAGCAGGATGTGGGAGGCAGGATCAGAAGCTGGCAAGGCAAAAAGCAACAAGGCAAAACACAACCTGCGAATCCTGACAGAGTGTGTGTGTGTGTGTGAGTGTGAGTCTATGTCTGTGTGGGTGGCTTATGCAAGGTGCAGAGTAAATGCGCTTAGGGTTGTTCTGGCTACATACATATTTGTTGCCCCTGAATGGGGATGCACTTACACAAATTTCTGGTATTATGTTGCATACTCTCCGTTTTCTGGTGGGACGGAGGTAATTTATGATTTGGACGCACAAAAACACAGTCAAAAGTGGGAATTACAATGAAAATTTGGAATGAGGGTGAAATAGAGCGTAAGGGAAAGAGGAAGAGAGATTCCCCCTCGAGGCCAAGCAGCATCTGCCGGTAAAACAAAACCGACAAAAAGCAAAACAAATGATGTTAAGTGACGCGCAGCTTTTGTGGAAATGAAAGCCAAGCGTTCGATTCTCAAGATGCATGATAAGATAAATAGAACAAAAGCCCTGCAGACACACACCAACACCAACACAAACACACACACACACACACACATAAACACCTAACTATGGTTTGTAGGGATGTTTTCCCTGATATGGTATGGGCACGTGCAGTCAATCAAGGGCGCTGCCAGCATTGTATGTATATTTGTATATATATGTATATATACATATACATATACATATACATATACATGTATATATATATATTTATAGTGGGATCAGCAAGCAAGGGGAATAACACATTGCAATACTGGATTTGAACTCTTCAAGTAGGTAGTTAACCTGCTCATGTAGCATTTCAAAAGATAACAGACAAAAACTACTACAAAAATTGGCTTTTATCTATTTTATTGTAATTTATTGCTCATTTTTAATAAATTAATTTGCTCATTTAAAAAATTATTATTTAAGTAGATATTTTTTAATGTAATATTAAATCAAATTAGATTATATTTTGGAATTGATGTAGACTTTCACAGAGATACCCATGAAACTTTTTATTGTAAGTTCATCCATCATCTTGGCCCATTTTCAAATGCAGTTCTTTCAAGTATATTTTAACATAGTTTTTGATTTTATATAAATATGCTTGTAAATAAATTGAAAAGTACATAATGCTTGAAGAATGTACCAGACAGGAGACTTTTCCTCCTCTCTGCACCAGTAAAGATATTGTGTCTCCCATTGCCACAAATGAAACTGCTTTTGAGCTGATGTATTGGTTTCCATTTAAGATTAATGTGGCTGTAAAAGCATTTAAATAGCCAGTGTAATGGGTAAGCTTAGACGCATTGAACTCTTAAGCCAAGTCAAAGTGTCTTGCACTCTTTGCACGACACTGCACCACAGGACAATCCTTTGGCAACTGCGAAAATCCTTACGGTTTCCATTTCAATCAGTGCTAAAATACACACGCGGCCTTCGAATGGCTTCCAACTGTGATGAACTTGGCGTTTTTCCAGCTCGCCCTTGCATTATTTATCGTCGTAATTTGAGAACTGAGACTGAGACAGAGACAGAGACAGAGATAGAGACAGAGAGTTAGAATGAGAGGGGAAGTGGAGTGTGGAGTCTAGAGACATTATGTATTCGGGATCGTTGTGGGGGAGCAGACCAATTAATGCACCTTCTTTGGCTTCACACTGCTGACGATGACGACAGCGAGGCTTCATTAAAAAATCTCATCAAATCCGAATAAGACTAACTTGGTTCATCGATTTTTGTCTTGTGCACTCGCTCTGTGTGCATATTTATGACGACTGGCAAATCAAAAATGCAAATAAATTTCAATTTTCTAACTGTGACTTGGCGCCGAGGCGGCAACATGCCAGTTACAATTACAGTTGCAAACAGCACAGCAGCAGCAGCAGAAGGCAGCGTCACAAATCAAGTCAAGTCAGTGTGTGGAGAGAGGGGGCACACAAGAGCTAGAGAGAGAGAGATAGAGAGAGAGAGAGAAACATGAGCACACAATAAAAAATTTGAGTTTAATTTAAATTCCTTGTGATATTTTTTTTTTTAACATTCTTGATTTTCAATTAAACTAATTTAATTTGCTAAATTGGACAAGCAATTTTTTTAGTTGCGTAGAAATATTATTTTGAAGCTTAAAATACATAAAATTCAAAGCTGCAGTGTTTGAATAAAAATATTCGTTTTTTCTTTTAAAAATAATAATTTTTAACCTGATTTGGATTCAATTATCTTAATGGTTTAATATATTTTAAGCTAGAATTTTGCACAGTGTACTCTCAATCTCATATGCATATTTATGAAAATTGCAGTGGCATCTTGTCAAGCCTGGTTGGCTTCTGTGGTGTCTGCATGTCTCTGAGTATTGTTATTAAATAATCATTTTGTTGCAATAAATTTCAATTTGTATTTATGTCAAGTGAGTGGCAGCTTAATTTGCCAAACAAGTTGGGGCATTCGCAAACGCACTTTGAAATTTATAAATACTGAATGCCAAAACAGCTGCAAATTTGTTTTGACCATTTACATACATATATGTATGTATGTATGTATATATTATGTATAGATAAGTAAGTCAAAAGGCCGGAACTGTGTGTTAAAAATGTACGCTGCAAAGTGAATTAGCTCTATTTTCAGGATACCTATGGGCCTGAAACTACTTTGCAAGCTCAATGAAATTGTAATTAGGTTTGCATGCCAAATGAATCGAGTGGTTTCCACCCAAAAAAAAGAAAAGCTCAAATTTGTTTAAATATTGACGCAAATTTACCAACACAACGTATGTATGTATTTTTTGATGGGGCTACATATCACAGGCAAAAGGACGAAAATGGGCGCATTGGAATTGGTTGAGCGGCAAATAAAACCGATACAAAAAAAAAAAAAAATTAAAGTGCAAACGAATTTTTGCCATCTACTCCTACCACAGTCAAATCGAACTAAAAGTTAAATTTTAAGCCAATTGTAGCCGTCTGTAAGGGTACCCAAATGGCCGTGCCACTGTGGCTGCTTTCTGCCTCCCCCCTCCGCCCACAACTGTTCCACTGTCCCACAGTGTCACTGTGACCAGACCTGGCCAATGTGCATAGCATCGAATCCTGGGTCCACAGTCCAGTTCAGTTCAGGCATTTGAATTACATGCCAAAGAGGAATGCCTCTTCGACTCTGGACTTTGATAGAAATGTTTCAAAATTCTGCCTCTTGCCACACTCATATGTGGCAACAGCAGTCTGGCTACCTCACTATTTTTTCCATCGGACTCGGGTGACACCTGAAATTCTGCAGCTCCTGACAGAGACAGACAGACAACATGTAAAAGGCATCGGTCATTGGTCTTTCGTTTGGGGCAATCGCATTGATCATTCGGATTGCTTATTCTCCACAAATGAACAGATTCATAGACAGATGACACTTTTGTCGATTGATTCCAAATATGATTCATAGCATGAGACAAAAGAAAACCCAACGAAAAATCAATTCATTCACGTCACAAAGCTGACATCTCAAAAAAGGACTCGATGATAATGGAAACAATTTAATTGAAGACACTCTGAATGTTTTTTTATTAAGGACCTCTATATTCATAGCATGTACATCATGTACTTTAATAGTAATCATATAACTGATTTCAGTTTGACTTATTTGCGCTCTAAAAATATATAATGATAGCGAGCAAATCATTTGCCAAGGACACTTTGCTGCTGCGGCAGATGAAGTATCTAAAGTAGCTGTGTGGCATACAAATCCATTCATCTCATTTGGGTGATTTAAATACGCTCATGTCATCGCCCCATTGATCGCATTTGACAAAGTAAACACAATTATTTTTTAAACACACATACTCGTACATACGCTTTATATTTATGTGTGTGTGCTGCATCGAAGCCACAAAGTATGCAAACCAAAAATTTCTTGAACGCTCTTATCGCACACACATGCACACACACACACACACACATACACACACACACTCACACACACACACACACACACAAACACAGCAACGCACACACGCAGCATCATGTTTGTTTTTATGTCGAATATTTTTCAGTTTTTGTTAACGAGATACAAAAAAAAAAAAAAAAAATACAAACAACAAGGAGGCAACCGAAGAATATGAAGATGGGTCTTCCGCAGTAGATGTGGCAAGCAGCCGTTGCTGTGAAAATTATGCAAATGATTGAGCAAATTATGTCCAAAATATTCGTAGCCAGCTGACCTATGACACTCCACTTCCATATCAGCTTATGCAAACCTCATCAACAACATCATTATCATCTTAAAAACGCTTCTCACTCCTCCTCTTTCCCACTTCTAGAGCATCTCAAGTTATCGTCGTCCAGGGCAACAAATCCGGTCAATTGAAATGTTTATAAAACAAAATATTACAAAAGAATAAATAAAGTAATATAATTTCTGGTCGACAATTTAAAAAACAATATTTTGCTTGATTTTTTTTTGCCATCATTTCTTTTTCTTTATTTTTGTAATCGTTGAGATTTGCCTTCCTTCCTTTGTCCAGCAATGAAAATGGGTGTGGCATGAAACAGAAGCTAATAAATTGCGTCGTTAAGTCAATAGACTTTCGCATAGATATTCAAATAATTCTCATTCGGATTGAAGAAAGTACGACAATATAATTACGATCAATAAATCTGCAAGGACAACAAAATTAACTTTGAAATCAGCTTTGTAACAGTTAAATATACATATAAATAATATAAAAAACTCACGATTACAATTTAAGAATTGTGGCAACCGTTTTGAATGTTAGACTAATTATAATATTATTTATTATATATGTTCAATTATGTATTAATTTAGGTCGACTTATTTTCATTTAGTTTAATATTGCTATTATTATAATTTATGTGTATCCCATAACATGTGCTTTTAGTATAAATTTAAATTGTGCATCATTAATGTGATTTTTTTATGCATATGTTAATCATTTGTTGTCTTCAACTATTTTAACATAGAATTAGTCAATAAAACAATAATAACCTTTTTAAATGAAAATTGTAATTAGTCAAAAACACGTCAACCCTTAGCCTGATTCGATTTTCGATTCTGCTCTAATTAACTACTAACAATTCGATTTTTTACTCAACTCCCAATTTGCAGCAAATATCGTGCAATTTATTTGAACATTTACTGCCGCAAATCATTTTACGTAGTAATTAGAAAATAATATCATTTAATTAGGCTACGCTGGCAACACGCACAGCAACCAAATCCAGGTTTGGTTGTTATTTTGCATTAATCCACAAATGAAAATGTATTCGATTAAAAACAGCAGCAAAAATGTATATTTTAATTTTGCATTAAATTTCTTTACTATTTTCTTGTTTTTTGTCATTGCGATTTTTAGTGTATTTTGTATTATTATTTTTTATTTTTTTTTTTGCTTATTTATATTTATGTAATGCGCTGCGCAACTTTTGTTGCAAATTAATTTGGCACGAAAGTTGACTTTGGGAAAATTATAGCAGCAGTCGCAACGTAATAGTGGCAGCTATGTTGGCAGAGGTGCAACAAGCCGCAGCAGTGGCAGGCCACGTTGCAGTTGCATACGCACGTGTACAATTCTCCTACCTCTATCGTAATAACCGCAACTTAGTTAACTAAACAAGCTGACAGGACTGCGAAAGCGGAGGGTGAGGGGCTTACAACTGTTATTGTTGTTGTTGCTGCTGCTACAGATGCGTCTGAGCATCATGACACCCCACCACCCCCTTCCCAGTTTTGGCAAATGTGCACTGAAGGAAATTGCAAACAAAATTGCAACTTCCTGTCAGCGACAAAAACTTTTGCTGTGGCGCCAACGTTGCCACTTCCGTTTAGAGCACACACACACACACACACACAACACACACATATGTATGTATACACATTCGAATGTGTATGTGTGTGTCTGTGTCTGTGTGTGCTAAGTGCTGTCGGTTATTCATATGCAAACGCCAGGGCAGAAGCCACAGCCAGGCAGACAGCAACAGCGCCATGTTTGGCAATCAAAATATTTCACAAAATTGCTGAGCCAAAGTGAACAAAAGCCATGCAACAACAACAACAACAAAAACAGCAGCAGCAGCAACAACAACAACAACAACAATTCGACTGCAACGGCCGCACCACAGGAAGAATAAAATATTAAATAAATTTTTGTAAAATTTTTCAAACGTGACCAGAGCCACAGAATACCCCAGAGTGTAAGGCATAGATAGAGAGAGAGAGAGAGACAGAGAGAACGAGAGAGTGAGAGAAAGAGGGAAAGGGTCGGCTACACTGGGCATACAAAATAAATATCACATCCAAATTACAAACACACATTTTTAATAGTTATTGAATTGTTAACTAAAACTGCCCAATTTTTTTATATTAAATTCAATTTGGAATATTATTTAATAATTCCCAAAAACCACACAAATTTTAAAGCTGTTGCATTTTCAGTGTTTTAAATTAAACGAACCGTTGAAATTGAGATTATTAAAGAAAATCCAAAGTTGAATAGATTATATACCAAAATTGCTGGAAATGTTTGAAAATTTAATATTAATTTGCAATACTTTAAAACTAGTGTTTTTGCTAAAATAATATTTAAGCCAAAAGAAAATATGTCACAATAAATACAATAAATACATTTTAGAATATTATATTATGGGTTTATTATACGCTTGATAAATGCTTTGTTCACACAATCGAATAGCCAATTTATACCAAAAGAAAATTTATTAAAAAAAAAGTGTTGGTATATTTAATATTAATGTGGAATACTTTTAAATTATCTTTTTTTAAGTGAAGTTTTGCTCAGTGTATAAATCCAAGCTGTACTCTTGAGGTTCCAAAGTCTCACAGCATATGTAAAACGTTTATCGAGGCTGCATAGGCCTCTGGCTCCACGGCGAGTCCTTACAGAGAGAGAGAAAGAGATGGGGAGAGAGTGAGAGAGACGGTGCGTGCTTCGAGAGAAAGTGTAAAATTAAATAAGAAATATAAGCCAACTGACCGCAGGCAGAGTCAAGAAGCCCAACCCCCACTTCACTCCCGGCTGCTCGCAGTTTGCTTCCCTCAACAGTTTACGACTTTTTTATTTGCACTACGCAACTTGGTCTAAGGGCGGGTGGGGGGTGTGCGGGAGAGCAGATGCCATGCAGCAGTTCAGTTTTCCGACTTCGCCGATTGAGCACCAGATAAGGACATAAGGAGATACTCCTTGGGCTAAGCAAGGAATGGAAATTAAGTGGCGGCTTTGCTGCCACTTCAAAGTTGCCGAGCTGCACAAATAAACTGGTCATTCCCCTCGAAAATCCAAAATAATTACATAAAAAATAAAACAGTAACCGTTACAGTTACATTTACGGTTCGAGTTCCAGTTTGAGTTTGAGTTGGAGTCGGAGTTGGAGTCGGAGTTGGAGTTTTATTCTGTTTGTTGTTTGCTGTCGCCGTATTTGCCGTATTTGCTCAGCTTGTTGTTCTTTTCTAGACTCAAATAATGGAAAATAAAACGTAATTTGTTTTCCACATTTCTTTGTTGCTCTTTATTTTTGTTTAGCGAGTGGCTTCTTAATAAGTATTTAATACTGTGCGTTGGCAAACAACAAAAACAAACACCATTAAAAAGGCAGATGTTAACGGCTTTCTCTTTCTCTCTCTCTCTCTCCCTGTCTCTCTCTCTCTCTCTCTGTGTCTCGCTCTCTCTCTCTCTCTCACTCTATTTATATTTATATATTGCTCGTTAAAAAACACTCAATAAAACTTTGCTACTACTGCAATCAGTTAACGTTTATTAACACGATAAAATTCTGAAAAGCTATTGTTGGCTAACTTTCAGTATTTACATGAGTTACAAAAAAAAATCATTTATTCCAAGTAGGAAAAAATTAGTTAAGTATTTTTGCAAAATCCATGGAAAATTTTTTTTAGCCTTAAATTTAATTAATTAAATAATAATATTATACAAATCGTTCATTGCAAAGTGTTCAAAATCAATTTTTCGTCACTTCAGCGAAAGTATAAAAAATGCATAGCTCCATTTAATTAATTATCGTTCACACGCACGCATATTGAATAATAAAATTAAAAAAAAAAAAAAAACATTAAATAAAAACCGACTGCTTGATATAAAAAGAAAAAAATGTGAAAATTTTACGCACGAGACAGACAACCACGCATTAAATTTGATGATTAAATATTTAAGAATGCGTGCGGGAAACCGCACGTAAATGAAACACCTTCAAAAAAGAAAATGCCAAGGATGATGAGAACAAAAGCAAGGTGAGGACTAAGCCAGCAAAGGCTTCGCCTGCGAACCAGTCACAGTATATGCATATGTGTACGTGTGTGTGTGTGTGTGAGTGAGTGAGTGAGTATTAACGGCCAAATTATGATGAAGCGCACTTGACAGACGCCATCGTCTGTGGCTGTTTAATGCTAAAGATGCCAAACACCCTGTTGTGCTTCTGTCCTCTGTCCTCGTCCTCGTCTTCGTCGTCGCTTCAATTCGTTTCGTTTCTATGTATACTGAGAGAGAGATAGAGAGAGAGCGAGAGCGAGAGAAAGAGAGCGAGAGAGACGCGAGAGAGCGCATGAAGCAACAGCGAGAGCCTTTTGCTGAATAAGCGTGCGCTCTCTCAGCGCATGTTGCAAATGCGAAACGGTTAAGCCATGTTGCCAACTCGCAAGCAACACACAGTAAAAATAAAAATAAAAATACAAATGGAAATAAAAAAGCAAAGTAAATTTTGTAGCTGCTACTTTGGGGCATTTGGGGCACGAATTCTCCTGCTTCATTATTTTGTGCCGAAAAACAAATCTTTGATTAATTGTGCCGCTTTTGACATGACAAACCATTTGCAACAATGGGCCACGTGCTCTTTAAATATTTATGCCACACACATACACCCACTTACACACACACACACATATATATATATTATATATATAGAGATGAGGATGCTGCATAAATCATTACAACAACAACAATAATCGCAAGCAACTTGTTACAATTGGATAGAAAGTGCGGCTACTGTCCGCACGAGGGCGCCACTTTCGCACTTTTTTATTTTATTTGAGGCTCTTTCGGCTCTTTTTACCGCGGCTCCTTCAGCAGCTGACACTCACACACACACACTTACATATATACGTTAAATTTGATTTGGTCACGTTTGCAAGCTTTGTTCCACTTATGGCTCATTTTGATGGGCGTCCGTCTCCCAAACAATAAAGCGGCTAAAAACAACAACAAGCACAACAAGCACTGATTTCATTCCATTCCAGTCCATTCCATTTCGTTCCAAATGCAATCACAGTCAATGACTGGCCTTTGTGCTTGGAGGGGGCGGGGGGCAGCGCTCCTAATAGACGCATTCCTTTCATTTTATTATGGCAAAATATCATCAAATAAACGACAGAACTCCCCTACTCTTGTCTCCCGATTCCGTCTGTCCCTCGACTCGTCCTTGCTGTCAATCCATGAAAGTTGCTGACAGGTAAGAAATCCTACTTTGGAGCATTTTCATATCTATTAGTTTTAAATTAATGTTGTTTTGATAGTGTTTCGGCAATATAATAAAAATAATAAATACTAATAATAAAGAAAAATACTACAAGAAATGAATTACAAGAATTATAACAATGGTTTTTTATTAATATATTTAAATATTAATGAAATTGCAATTTTATAAACCCTTAGTGAATTAAATTTAAGTGTCTTAAATATTATTTGAAATCGGATTATTCTTATCTCTGCCTACAGGCAACAAATACAAAATAATACAATAAAATTTAAATGATTTGACTTAGGAAATATTTAGGGAAATATTATTTCTAGGATAAATAAATAAAACATCTATGTTTTGTTGCCAATTTTCATATCCATAATTACTTAAACCATATCTTCGACTATTGCCATTTTAAATGAATGACAACAAATTCAAAAGTTTTCAAATATTTGAAAGTTCGGCCCAATTTCAATACTTTCAAATTTAATTTACATCCTGTCGACTTCAAATCAAGTTACAAGAACTAAGAAAATAAACCTAAATGTGTAGTTTTTGAATTATCCAAGAATACCTACGACAAGAATCTCACATCTCGCGACATGAGCTGCAACAACAACAACAGCAGCAACATTCGTGGCTCTTGTCCCCGAGGGGCAGGCGTAGGTTGCAACAACCTGAATGCGAAGCAGCTGGGTGGCAAACAGCAGGCAAGAACAACCC
The DNA here is from genome assembly GCA_037043585.1 of Drosophila mimica. Lineage (NCBI taxonomy): Eukaryota > Metazoa > Arthropoda > Insecta > Diptera > Drosophilidae > Drosophila > Drosophila mimica. The sequence goes on from JBAMBE010001243.1 coordinate 75,462, forward strand.
AAGTGAATCGCACTCAAATCTTTCCCAAGCAGCTGGAGGAGAAATCAACGCAGACTTGCCTTTTTCGCACCCAACCAAATCATCCAAAGCAGTATCAGCAGCAGTCGCAGCAAATCCCTGGAGCAGGAAATCCTTCTGCTCCTTATATGTTAAGTGCGTCGTGTGTTGGTCAGTTAAGCTACCAGCTGCCCAATCGCTGCATCTGTGGCCATCTATTGGCATATGCCACAATGCCACAGCCACAACCCAATGGCGGTGGTCAAGATTATAAATTTGATCTGAAATCCAACGACAACAAGGAGGCCAGCGAGATGCAAATGCCCTGTGGTAAGAAGGAATGGCCATCTCCGCTGAAATCGGCTCGGGACCATTGCCAGCAGACGAGTGCACGCTTAAATGCCAAATATGACAAGAAAATCTCTCCGGGGATGGAGACAGAACCGACGGGCAGTGAATCGGGAAACACGGTGAACTCGGTTACCTCGATAACGGGCAAGAGTGCGGATCATTTGCGCAACGTGGTCCGTTCCCAGATCCAAATGCAGGAGTTGCTGCATCAGTCCATCAGCCAGATGAAAAAGATAACCGATAAGGTGGTCATGACCGCAGATCCCCAGTTGCTCATCTCCAGCATGGGCCGCCCAGTATCGTCCGTGACCCTTGATCCCCCGATAGCCGGGGACAACAACAAACAATCTTTCGTTCTAACGGCCAAGGATATAATGGACGCCAAGGTAATGGAGCCCATGAAGAGTCGTATCCAGCGCTTCTATTTGAACCATTTGCAAGAGGAACTGAAAATCATCGACGAGATGACACATGCCTCGGATCTCGTCGATGAAGTCTACGAATCCTTTAAGGAACTGCAATAATTTAGATATATTTGTTGTATATTTGTTTAATTGAATGTTTTATATTTATTTAAGGTATTTCACAAATTATGTAAGATTTATTAATAATAGGAGATCAGCGAGGCAGGGAAGAGTATTATATTTATAAATAACAAACTAAGTAAAAGTTCAGAGCTACTTTCCGATGTTTTCTTTATACACTTTATACAAAGACAACTCAGGCAATTTTCAACACGAATGACACAATTTAATAACGCTTTTTGTTATTCATAAATGCACAGAGTGTAATCAAAGAGGACTTGTTTGTTGCTGCTGGCCTTAAGCTGTCAGCTGACAGCTGCTAGCTGCTGTTGGCCATAAAAACCTGGAGGCTAAATAAAACAATTTCCGAGTCGTTTTGCGGTGGAACTTTGCTGCAGTGCAGCAGGTAAACCAGTTAAGGGAGCAATTTCTGTCCAGCGCATTCCTGCATATACAATTTTTGCACTCGGCAGGCTGCAATGATCTCCAAGAAAGAGATGGATAGATCCAAACACAGAGAGAGGGGGAGGGAGAGGGAGACGAAGACGAAGACAGAGAGAGATCCCTCGAGAGGCAGAGATGACAAAAGAATTGCCGACAGAGCTGTCTGCAAAGAGACAAAAGAATTCATAAGCAGTTCCAGTTTATCGGAGGATTGAGACAATTGTTGCCCAGCTGCTGCCAGTTATCCTCTCGTTGACTTAATGGCTGCCTAAACTTCAACATTGACAGTTTTTCGGTCTTAAATCAATGTTCCGCTGACTACTGTCAGTGGCTTTTGATGCCACTTTAATGATGTTCTCCCCCTCTTTCCCCTTCTCATTTTGTTGAACCTATTGATTATGCAATTATTCTGCAACAAGCATATTGAATTCATCCAATTTCATTTACAATTTTAACAAAACTATAACAAACTATATTTTCATATGAAATCAAATCGCTTAAGTCACTTCAGCACAGCTTTACTCGACTGTTGTAATTCTTACGAAATACTTCGATGAATTTTCACATCTTAGTTTGGGTTGTCTCTAAGCAGGTTCTTTGAGTACCTTGAAAAATCTAATTTAATTCAACTGTTTATCAACTGATTAGGATGTTATTCTATCTTATTATCTAACTGATAGCTTTATAGACAGAGTATTGCAAGTTTTACATTGATAGATGAAGAGTATTATCAAGTTTACTCTAACTGTTAACTGTAAATAAAATATATTTATCACAGTTATAGAGTATTTTCTATTCCATGTATTTAATTATACCGATTGATTTACATGATCGAGTTGGGTAAAAACATATTTCCATCATCTTTTGGTGCTGCCGAATGATGACTTCTGCCAACTTATTTCCAATTTCCGCTTTGTTTCACTTGCAGAATTGAACTTTAATTCCCCGACATTTCGATGCAAGTGAGCAATGTAAAAGCAGCCTTGCAATTGACACATGACAAGACACATGACAGGCGGAAAGGGGGAAAATATGAAATGACTGCGAATCTTTGTCTCTCAATTGGAATCAGAAAATAAACTATATAGCTGAAGAAGAATACAAATTGATCAAATAGCAACATCATCATAAAACTGAACGGATAATAAATATGGGAGGGGAGTGAGGACTGAGAAGTGGAGTGGAGTGGAATGGCCAAAATCACTCAACTAACGCAAGCGAGCAAGGAACTCCCAGTTGCCAGTCTAGACTAGAAATAGTTGCGAGTTGAACGTTCGAATTCGAATTGAGAGCTTATCATTGGGAATTCGAAAAGAGCCGTCGTGCAATTTATTTGATGTGCAGATACGTGTCGCCATATTCATCCTATTCCCATTCCCGTTCCCGCTCCCGTTCCCGTTCCCTTTCGTATGGTTCCCTTTCGATTCGTTCCAAAAGCCCTGACAAAATCTGCAAATCAAATTACAAAAATCATAGCGCTCGATTTTCGCACGGCAAATGCAGTGGGGAGTTGCCACTCCGTTATCACTCCCCCCCCCCCCCCCCTCCTCCTTGCCGACATACCCTATGTGACCAAGCGGCCTGCAAATTGTCAGACGTCAAATGATGAAATTAAATCAAACAGAAGCTGTAACAGCAAAAGCCCTAAAGTATTGAATAGTTTCATACACAGTGCTAAATTCAACAAAATTTAACATTTATCGCAATTGAACTGAATTCCGAATTCTTCTCATAATTGACAAATGAATTTGATTTCATTGTTTTATATATTATTTTGGATTAAAATTTTCGGAAAAAATCGAAAATTCATTTGCACCACTATTCGAAATACCTGTTTTAGTTTTATTTAAAATTCCAATTTCGATTACAATTTGATTAAATTTATATAATAGTTATTTTCTTCTGCTATTAATGACTGTATTTCTGTTTGTTTAAACAAAAAAAAACTATTACGTATTCATTCATAATTTTTTTCTCTGTAGATGAGCGTCTGCTCGGTTGCCCATAAAGTGGCAAGCCATATTTGTATGTAAGTGTGTGTGTGTGTCCTGGACGTGTTCATGTTTGACGAGCAACTAACTAGCGGAGTAGCTCATTCAGTATCAGACCCAGACCCGCACACAGTTCCAGTCCCAGTCCCAATCCCAGTCTGATGTCCGTCCGCTTGGCAGCAGTCGCCAGGGGACTACGCCAATCTGCGAAAATCTGAATTTGAAATTTTTATTTATTTACACACACGACCAGATAGCGAATGGAAACCCGCAAAAATGTGACAGCCAAGCGAAAGTGTGAAGCCAGAGAGAGAGAGAGAGAGAGAGAGAAAGAGAAAGGGGAAAAGAGGGAGAGAGACGGGTAGAGGAAAAAGGATCAACCTACTGTTTAAACAAATGAAGTGTGTGTGGGATTTTGGTTGCTGTTGAGCTGTATAGTTGTCATCAGCTCAAAATGACTGCGCACTTCTCGCTCGTGAAAAGTATCTATAATTGATATTGATATTGCATATTTTTGTACAAAATCAATACTCAAACATCGAAAATTTATAATTAATATTGACATTCACAGCAACTGCCAATTAAAGCTCTCAGTTCTCAGAAGCTCAACATACATCAGAATGTGTATACCAAAACTTTCGTTTTCCATTCAAATTTGTGTATTAAATTGAAGTAAAATCAATGTAAAATGCTTTAGTCAAGTGATCTCGACTAGAAGATATCCTAAGCTCAGCTGTTAAATATGTTTATTATTCTAAATGTGTGCTGACAAACCCGAGAATAAAATAACCTGCTTTAAACATTTATGCATATTAAATTATTCAATATGTTTAACTGAATCAATTTTATTCAATCTCAATAGAATTTTTACAGTTGATTTAAAATAAGTCAGATTACTCAATAAAATTAAATAGCAACAAACCTTTGCACAACTTCATTAAACCCTTTTCAACAATTTGCAATGGGTATGAGTTAAAAAAATAATTACATGAAACCAGTAATGAAAATAAGCCCAAATAAGTCAAAAGACGAACTTTGGCTTCATTTTGGTAATTGAAGTAAATAATCGCCTTGTCAGATAAGTAAAGAAACTGCAATTATGTTGTAGGAAGCTAGCTCGCTCTCTCTCTCTCTCTCTCTCTACCCTCTCTTTCCCTCTCTTTCTATCTCTCTCTCTCTTTTCTTTCTGTATCATAATTCTACAATAATTAATTAATTATTTCTCTGATAAACTTCAGAATTCGCATAATTGCAGTTTATATATGGTTTCGTGATGAAATATCAACTAATAGACTTGAGGAAGGCACTATCCTTGAAAATCAGACACACACACCCACACACACACACACACACGCACACACACACACACACACACACACACAAAATCATCAATTATATCCGCACAAATAATTGCTGTTGGATGGGCGAATGGCAGCTCAGACAATAAAATATCTGCTTTCTGCTCAGCACCTGGCCATTAACTAGTGGCAGTGGTGACGTCGCAATTGGCCATGTTCTGTGTGTGTGTGTGTGTGTGTGTGTGTGTGACGTCATGCTGTGCAACTTAAACGCTAATTAAAATTCCAATTTAATTGGCATTGCCTGGTGTTTGTCTTCGGGTCGATTGCGGCGCCAGCCGTAAACATTTTTTTATCAATTTTTTTCAGAAACATTCTCTCGCTATCTGGCTCAATGTTGATTTAATAAAAAATACATATGATGACAGAAGAGGCCCGATGTGATCAGAGTTGGACAAATGCACAGATGAACAGTTGACAGTGTTCCAACTGCGAGTGTTATAGAAAGAAATATGCTGGAACTGACATCCTTGAATGAACCACCAAAATCAATTTAAATGGCATCAACGCCTTCAACCACAAGCTGTCTCTCCCTCTCTCTCTCTCACACATACACACACTGTCAGAGGCACACGCACACAGTGACAGACAATGACACCAGCACATTGACAGTTTATTAACTGGCCGACCAAGCACGAAATATTCCTGACAGACCACCCACGTATCAGGTCGTCGATATCGCCCATTACATCGGCACATTAATTAGTTGGGCATTGAGTTGCTGTTGCTGTGGCAGTTGCTGTTACTGTTGATGTTGCAGATGCAGTTGCAATTGCTGACAACTACAACAGAATTCCCTTATCCTCCCAGGGGGCCCCAGCAGCAGCAGCAGCAGCAGCAGCAGCATCAGCAGCATCATCAGCCAGTGACGGCAACAACCTCAATTGGATCTGAAGGACTCAATAACATTTCGACTGCATCCCCAAGATTCAAGTAATTCAATGTCCTCGTTCCCCCTTTGTCTCTTTGCCCTCGCAACTCAAACAATGTTTAAGTTTACTCCTTAATTTCACTTACCCAATTTTAATCGTAGTAGCAATTTAATATTAAAGATATTGCTTCTGATATGCTTTTCACATTTTGTAACTGAAATTAAATAATTATTTTGTGATAATAAAAATAATAATATTAATGATTGTAATACATATGCTGAATTTAATGGTCGCTGTAAATTAAATCTGACTGTTTTGCAAATATTTTCAAAGAACGAAATAAACTCCAATTACAAAGCTGCGCATAAATAATGACTGCTCTTCCACAACCAGGTTAAATGAGATGTCACAACAAATGAGTCGCAAAGGCAACTAAACAACGGGTTTGATTTAACCAACTGTAATTAAGAGGAATTTTTTTAATTATGTCGTCTTTTTTACTCAATATTTAAAGGTAGTTTCACTTTAAAGGGAATACAAATTTTATTGGTATACCAGGCTTAAATAATGTTCAGTTAATTTTAATTTTAATGTTAATTTTGCCACATAATAGCTTAAGTTGTACGCTCAGTGGGTTATGTCTTATGCAAAAATATAGCGCCGCAATGGAAACCGATTTTCTTTGGGAAAATTCCCTAAGCAGCTTGGCGCCTTATTTGTTTGTTCTGCGAATTTTGTGTCTGGTGCGCGCTTCGCTAAACTTTGGCGAATCGAAAACAAATCGCATTTAATTTAGTGGAAACCAAAACGAGGCTCTATTTATATGACGATGATATTTCAACTGAGGCGCAGTGCAATAAAAAGTAACGACAACAAGGAAGCAGGACCTGCAAGGTGTTCGGGTGGAGTGGAGGGGAATGACTGGGGTCACACCTGTTGTTTAGCCAGGTGGCGTCGTCTGCTATGATCGACAGCTAGAGACTTTTAGCAACAAAGCCGCAAACAATGCCAGGCCACGTAAACACGCCCATAACCAACAACATCCCTGCCCCCTGACCCCCCCCCCCCCCCAAGAGAAATGCGCAATGATGAACAAAAAAAAAAAAAAAAAAAAACAAGAAAAAAACAACATCAGACAGGTGCTAATCGAAATATAATGTTTCAGCAGCGGTCGCACATAAAAAATGATACGCCAATAAAATTTAATAATTTAAAAATGAAACGGCAACAACAACAAAAGCCGCACAAAAGCAGAAACCAGAAAGAGAAAGCGGCGTGCTGCAAAGCCGGAAAACATAATAAAAAATTCATGAGCTTTACGAGAAACGCGAATGCGAGCAAAGAAGCTGAAACAAAAAAGTGCAAATAATGAATGACGAACGGCCAAAATAGGGTGAGACAATACAGAGAGAGGGGGGTGTGAGGGCGACGACAACAGAATGACATAAAAATGAATCGTTTTGCCTACTTAAAGGCGCATAAAAAGCAATTTCCGTCTTTAAAGCCGTAAAGTATGCACTGATATTGCCCAGCAGCTCCTGAAACAATGGCAACTAAGCCAAAAGCCATATCCTGCTTATTGATTCGCTTGTCCAGGCTCTGACTGGACTAGGCTGGATAACTGTCAGCCAGCCAGGAGCACCCAAGCAAAGCACTTAAGCAAACAACAAATATTTAGTGTCGCAATGATAATTACAATGCCAACACAGGCGAAGGTACAGCGGGCAGCAGGGGGAGTGGCAGATCCTCACATTTCACACGTATATATATACAAACATATATATACATACATATTATCGTTGATATATGCCTTTGTATTTACACATCCTGTATTTACCTTTGCATGACCAGTCCGTCACTTTGACAATCATAATGAGGCAAGCAGCAAAGACTAGGCCAACAACACCAACAGCAACAGCAATGAGAGTAATATCCACAACAACAAAAACAACGCACACACACACACACACACATACACACACACATACACACACTTAAATGGCTGACAGCAGCAAATCCGACTGTAGAACGCCACAACAATCAAAAAAGCTAGAGATGGACAATTTAGGGCAGTAGTTTCAACTGCAACTTATTTAAAAAAATATTAAAAAATTTCTTGTTATATATTGATATTATTTAGCTTATTACAAATTCAAATTCTTACATTTTTATGCATTAATTAAATTATTTAAAATTTTATACATTTTGCTACACTTTACTTGGTCTTACTTGAATCATTAATTATTAATTCAAATACTATTTGTATATATTCATTTATTGTGGTATGAAAATGTATATATTATAAGTGAAATATTTATTTATGCGATTAAAATATTTTTTATTATTTCTGCACCGTTAGTTGTCTAATTGCCTTAAGCGTTATGTTTATTCAATTATAATAAATATCCTTATGCAATTATTCACAGGTAAATTTCAATTTTGCAGCTTATTAATTATGATTGAGTTGTTGTTAAGTAATCCGTATCTTATTAATTAATTAATTGCTTAAATAAAATCTCAAATAGATATAGATATAGATATAGATAAAGGTATAGATATAGGTATAGATATAGGAATAGATACAGGTATTGGTATTGAGTGAATAACTCACGCGCCCATCTGCAGAAGCTAAAGAGGTCCTCGTTGGAGGTCCTGTTGAGGTGGCCGCGTGTCTCTTTGGGTCTTTTGTCCGTTACAACGATGATGGCTTACATGTGTGTTGCTGTTGTGGCTGCCACTGCTTGTTGTGCGTATTGTTGTTTACCTTGCCAGAAAGCGCAGGCGGGCGGGCAAATCTATGTTCCTTGTTGACTTTTGCTTTTATTTAATTTTGTGGCAAGGCGGACCCACTATAAATACACAAATGTCATGTTTACGTCGCACTGACTGTCTGTCTGTCGCAATAAGTGCGTGTGTCTATAAGTCAGTGTGTGTGTGTGTGTGTGTGTGTGTGTGTGTGTGTGTGTGGGCGCATCAAATAAACTTTAATTGCTGCAACCATAGCGTGTCCTGGCGCACACGTGTTTTCCTTGTGCGACTCTGTGAATTGTTGGCGTTGCTGTAATGCTTAACTTAATGCGCTGTTATCCTTTAACTGCTTGGGCGAAACACACACACATTCTCACATACACACACACACACACACACACACACATAACAGTGACAACTGCAGTGCTGCCACACCAATACATATTCATGTTAATGTCAGCACATAAATCTTGCAAAGTCTTCTAACACCTGTCAGCCATTTTACAAGGTGTTTCCACTTAATACATCGACATCGCACACATGGCTAGAAAGAGACAAGGACAGACAACCTTAGACACCAAGAGAATATGTTGCTATGTCTCTCCCAGTGTGTGTGCGTGTGTGAGAGTGTGTGTGTGTGCCTATATGTGTCTTTACCTTTGTACGCCATGTGTCAATGGGTCTGTCATGTGTCCAGAGCTGCGTGTGATATTGACAGTTGGGGGGCGAGGGAAGAGTGGACGAGCACAAGGATGTCGAGGAGAAAATAGCACAGTAATCGCTGAATGAACGGCAATTGCTAGGCATCGTGCCACACTTGCCACATAGCCTAAAAGGGGGAAAAAAAACGGTAGCTGGAACTAAGACCAGAAATCGCCGCTGCAGTTGAGGGAATAACTGTCGCCAAAACTGGACTCAAAATTATGGTAGGTAAATGTCAAGACAGTTTTGGCCAGGCTAGCAGAGGCAAACAACAACAGCGAGCGAGCGAGCGAGCGAGAGATAGGAAGTAAGAGAGATAGAGTGAGATAGAGAGGGAGAGGGGTAACAGCAACAGGATCAGGCAGCAGAGTGACAGCAACGTTGACATTGATTGAACGTTGTCCACAGCAAACACGGCAAACACAACACACACCACACACCACACACACACGCACACACACGCAATAAGTGATGGCCAATTGCGTGAAATGCGGGAAACGGAGTACAGCTTGTTGGTTGTTGGTCACACGGTGTTGATTGTTATACCCTGGCCGAAAGGGGAACATGGCCAACAACATCGATAATGCAATCCTAATTAGCTCAACATACATGTTATGTATGTATGTGTGATGGCGTCGACTGCAGATTCGAATCGAATTGAAATGGGACCTACTCCCGGTAGTGACTACTCCTCTAAAGTATGAATTTGTGCTACTCTTGTTGTTATTTCCACCGTTATTTAAATATAGTTTATTTTATTTGTTTGTGTGTGTGTGTGCATCAATCAATTCATTGTGTACAAATAATTCACAGCTGCCACATCGGGCTATTTATTTGATTGATAGTGTAGCAAGACTTCGACTGCTTTAAGGACTGACCACAAAATCCATTTCCTGTTCCTTCTTAGCTTGTTGATTTTGTTGTTGTTGTTGTTGTTTTCTTGTTGTTTTGTTGTTGCTGATTTGTTGTTGTTGTTGTTGTTGTTTTGCTGTTGTGTAGTTTGAGGTGCGGTGACGCTTTGGGTGTTTGGTTTATTTTAATTGCCTGGACTCTTTAATTGCTGAAATATTTAAATTAGTTTGCTGAGAGCTGTCGTCGTCGATTTGAGTGAGCAGGTGATTTAGCCTCGGCCTTGTGTGTGTGTATTGTGTGTGTGTGTGTGTGTGTGTGTGTGTGTGTGTGTGTGTGTGTGTGTGTGAGAGCTTAACTTTCCGACTTAATATATATATGTATATGCGTGTGTGTGCTTGTGTGTGCGTATTTTGTGTGTGTCCTGACCGTTGCCAGCCATTAAATTACATTGAACCGCACCCGAAAACAGGATACTTTGTAGCATACAACAAGTCAGTGGCAACAACAATGGTGAACGACGGCAAAGGACGTCGAGCAGGTTTTCGTATTTAAGACGAAATAAATTGGATTAGAAACCGCAAAAATCCAATTGTCTATTGTGGTGCGGGCTGAAGATGCCGCAAATGCCACCTCACTCCCTGCCACCACCTCGCCATTTGCCGGGCTCAAACCTTGCCTTGCCTTGCCTTGCCGGCTTTAGATGTTTTGTAACCTGGGCCAAATCCGAATCCGGATCCGAATGCCGAATGTAGGTCTTAAAATATTTAGCAAGAAATGCTGCGACTTTTCTCTCTGTTTGATTTGTCGCTTTCGTTGTCGCTTGCGTTGTTGTTGTTATTGTTGTTATTGTTGCTGTTGTTGCTGTTGTTGCTGTTGTTGCTGTTGGTGACTCTTTGTGTATGTTTGTATGCAAATCAAAGACTAATTGGATTTTTAAGCTCAAACTGTCAATGCCGCTACATGCTGCTCAGATTCCGAACTCTCGTTCTCTCTTCCTCTCTCTATATCTCTCTCTCTCTCTCTCTCTCTGCGTCTCTCTCTTTCCGTACCGATGTCTCTTTCACTTCGTGCACCTGACTAAATGGGAAAAAAGCGTTGACAAAGGCAAATGTAATGTCGACGACCGTCATCCGTCCGTCCGTCCGTCCGTCCGTGTCTATATGTGTTTTGGATTTATGTTTTCGGTAAGCGATTTAAGCTGCACAGCAAACAATTCCTCATGCAACCCACAACTGCGCCTTGCGTACATTGAACTGCCACCGAACTGAACTGAACCATCACCCAGGCACCACCCAACACCCAACAACCATCACCCAACAACCACCACCCACCAACCCAGTGGTTTCGATCCAAATGAGCGGAGCGCGCTGCTCGCCAGTAAATGCAAATGGTAGACTAATTTGATTCTATTTAAATCTCGTTGCGGACATCAGGCGAATTTGGCTTAAACGCCGCCCACTGACGACTATTTTGTTCGTGTGTGTAAAAGTAGAAAGCTGCCTCCCAATGTTTTCCTGATTTGCTCTCTGTGCATGTTTGTGTGTCAGTGTGTGTGTGTCGGTGTGTGTGTGTGTGTGTGTGTGTGTGGCTTTTGTGGTTCTTCAGTGGCCCGCATGACGCGGCACTCATCACGTAACAGTTTCGTGCGTGTGCCTCGTCGTCGTCATCGTCTCTTTCAAATGAGTGCCTTGAGTATCTTTTCTATTTGCGTGAACGCAGCTGCCAGCAGCAGCTTCTGTTGCTGCCTACATAACATGGCCAACAACAACAGCGAACCGTAAAAGCGACGGATAACAAACACTTGACTAGTAGGCCTCAAAACCAGGCTATATCTCTGCATCGTTCTTCCTTACACAATCTCGCCTGTGTTTGACTAGTTGTTGTTGCTGTGTCCATAATCGGATCGGGTATGATGGGTATGCGATGAGGCAAACAGCTGCGAACTATCTGCCACGCTTGTTGGGCGGTGGCTAGGAGGAGTCGATGGCGCCAGATTAGCCAGATCCTTGTAAATGTGTTGCAGACAGACCCCAAGCATAGTTTGGCAAACTGTACAAACACTCGCGTAGTTGTTGAAATGCACTTGCAACTTTTGGAGGACAGCATTTGTAACTCGATCTGTGCAACTACTTGTCTCTGAGCTATGCACTAAGCGCCATAATTAACCACTACCAGAAATTCAAATGTAGTTAAGGCACATAATTCGGAATTGTAATTAAATATTGTTTACCACAAAAATTTAAATGCATTCTGTGAAAATATCTACAAGAGATTAGTGAATTTAGTTATGCATATAAAAAATGTAAAGAAATATTTGCAAGCTGCAAAACAAAAGCAAAATTTAATTTATTCTCAATCACTGGTTGTTCATAGTTATTTATTTACTCATCAACTGCAATAGCTGCCATTTTTGTTTGAGTTTATTTTTACTCATCTTAAATCACTTTGTAAGAATACTTTAACCAATATATATTAAATTTAATATCCTTCCTCAAACGAAATATTAAATACTAAATTACAAGAAACTTCCAGCATACTCAGAAAAGAAATTGCCCTGAAATCTAGAATATCTCACAAAAATTAAATCGCCCTGAAAACTGGAAAAATGTTTCATCTTTCAGAAATAAATAAAGTATAAATATTAAAATGAAAATTTCTTTTATAAGGAATGCATTTTATAATATTAAATTATAATATTTAAAAAATATCAAAATATTTTATATTTATAAATTTATATAGTGAAATATGTATATTAGTTGAATCTTAAGACAATAATGTTTAATAATAATATAAATGACAAGTAACCTATTTTATGTTTAAGATTTGTGCGCAAATAAAAATATCACTTTGAAAACTAACCTTTTTTTATTTCAAAATTTAAATAAAAATAAATAAACCGAACTTGGTGCTGCAAAAGTATATATTTAAAGCACAAGGTTGGTATGTTTAAAAATAAAGGTGAGCTGTCCTTGGAGCCGAAAGTAGGCCAGTTTCATGAATTTCATGGTGATCTGTTTACCGAGTGTATAAAGGGTATACAGAGTCAACTATACAGTTTACTATTGTTTTTATAGCTGGCCGTTGGTTGTTGCTGTTACCAGTCCAAAATCGTCAAGTGTGACAGTGACACACTTGTGGGGCAAAGGGCTGAATAGAAAGGAGAGGGAGCCTTGCCAGGCTATTTTTGGCTGGGGGCCAAGTCGAAAACCGCACAAGGACATGTGTCGCACTTGGGTGCGATACGAGGAGTGGCGAGGAGATGATGTGTTGGAGGTGTAAGTCACCTATTTTATGGGGCACGGCTCGGTACTGCTTTGAGTATTGAATGGGCGCACAAACCCTGTTAAATAATATAATAGACATCACGGTTTCCAAAACTTTGGTGCTGCATTCATCATCAGCCGTGAGGCCAGGCGCCCCAAGGCTTTCAAAAATTAAGTACACACTGTATGTATATATACATATATATATATATATATATATATATATACTCTGGTTTGAGTGTCGGGCCGTGGTCTCGAGTCTATTAATTACACATGTTGCGTCAATGTGAAATCGTTTTCCATTTATTTTTATGCGTTTTGCTTGACCGTTTGTCAAAGTCGTATAAGTATTAGAAAATATCCCAAACATTTGTTAACCTTTGGCAGTTTTCGCCTACAATTTTTCAAGTAAGTTATGGCCAATGCTGAGGCGATAAAAATAGCCAGTCCAAGAGTTTACACTTGGCCTTGCTGTCAGCCAAGTCAATGCCTTTTGTACAGTAAAATATATATAAAAAAAAAAATCGAAAAACAACAAAAGACAAGCGTGTAAGTCAAAGCCTCCTTAATAAGGTCGAAGTGGGTCAGTTGTGCTCAAAGAGACACAATGTACACAGTTCAAAATTTGAGTTCAATGTAAAATGTATTTATTTGCAAACATAATTGTAATTTATTTTTAATAGATTAATACATATACAATGTGAAATTAATTAATCTATATACAGCTTTACGCCTACGACATAATAAATTAGCAAAATTCGAACCGATATCCAATTTTTAAATTATTTGCCTCAAGCGCAAAAAAAAACGGTTTACTGTGTATAAGGCAGCCATATGGCCAACGGGCCTTATGGCCAACAGGCCAACAGGCCAACAGGCCAACGGACTGCCTGAGCTGTCAGAGCGTCAGCCGCTTGGGCAATTCATCGCATTAGGAGACTTCGACTTGAACCTGAGTCGAGGACAAGTGGCACAACTGGCGCCGAAAGTCACATAGTTGCCAATACACCCATAGTAAAAAAAAATAAATACATATATACATATTTTTTTTTTTGTCAGACTTTTGATCACGTGCCGTGCGCCAGTTGTTGCCAATGGCAGATGCATTAGGAGGACCTAGCAAGCAAAAAGGCTAACAGGCAAACAGGCTAACAGGCAAACAGGCTAACAGGCTGGCTCGTTAATTGCAAGTAAATTTCATTCATAATGCCTCGCCAGACTCAAATTGAAATTCCATTGAAATGGACTCTAGGGGGGAACATGAAGCACACTAACCGAGCGCTTAAGGCCACAAAATTAACTTTGGCGAACGCAACCAGGCAGATTCTGAACGCTTGAATGCCTCACACCGCAACAGTCCAGCAACACTAGCAACAACAACAGCAACAACAACAACAACAACAACAAAAACAGCAACAACTGGTGGAATACCGTCTTCGATTTTGACAGGAAATTAAATTCGATGTATTGCTGCAGAGCAGGCTGCCTTGGCCAAAAGAGTCACTTTGGCTTCGCTTTTGTTTTATGTACCTTTTGGCTCAATTCTGTGCCCGCTGCTGGTCAGGCTTACAATTGGAAATTCATGCGGCTTCAGTTTTTATTTCGCTGCTGTTGGTCTCATCTTCGCTTTTGCTTTTGCCTTATTTCTGCAAGCCAGTAAATAAACCGGAGATGACTTTGCGGTTTTCATTGTGCGCTACTGCGAAATAGAAGCGACTGAGTCTGAGGCAGAGGCAGGAGGCAGGAGGCAGTGGCAGAGGCAGGAGGCAGAGTCAGAGACTGACACTGAGAATGAGAATGCGAGACTGAAAAGTAAGTTTGAGATTGGGTTTTGTGTTCGTTTGCCTGGTTGCTTGGTTGCTTGGTTGGTTGGTTGGTTGGTTGGTTATTATAATTACTGCTCCCTGGGATACACTTAAATGCTTGCAGCGTCATGAATACCAGACAGCAGGATGTGCATTTGCCATTGCCCACAGGAAGCTGAGGCTGCGACTCTAAATTGCCAAAAATTCTTGGGGTTGTTTTTGTCTCAAGTGCCCTTCGCTTGACTTTCCGTTTGCAAGCGAACCCCATCAGCTAGTTCAACTTCAGTTTAAACTCAACTTCAGCATGAACGCAATAAATTGATTTACATACATCCGACATTGGCCCACATGAGTGCTGGCAACAGCAACAGCAACAGCAGCCAGTCAGCCCACGCTACATGGCCAACAACAGCAACAACAACAACATCAAGAAAAGGCTACTTTACCAAAAGAATTGCCAATGAACTGAGATGAGCTGAATGCTGACTTGTTTGCCCTGTCCTGGCCCTGCTCTGCTCTGGCTGTACCCTGCCCTGCCCTGCCCTGCCCTGCCCTGTCCGTTCCTGGCCTGGCCTGGCTTTCTTCTGTCTTCAGACGGCCAGGCTTGGCTATGTTTTGCTCCAGCCTTGAAGCTGGTTTCGTCTTGTTGCCGAGCTGCGACAATAAGTCATTGTCAAGGTGCTGAAACAACGACGACGACGACGACGACGACGACTGCGACAGGCAACAACAGCCGGAGCTTGTATGTGGCTTCGGAAGGAGCTTTGCATGTGGGCAGAGCCCCAACTGTGGACAAAGAGTGCCAGGGAGAGTGGGACACTTTCAAAGATCAGGGCAGGTTGCCCGCCTGCCTTTCCGACTGCCTGCCAGTGCCTGGCAATGCAATGAAGTTAATTAAATAAAAATAAAGCGACAGCAAACTGAATTGCCACAGCACACGACGATGGCGAGTTCCAAAGGTAAAAGAAGGAAATGTTTCACTTCCCAGGCCGAAGATTAAATTCCCTAGCAAACATCAATCAATCTGATCCAATTTACATGTCTTTTGGTATTCATTTAAATTAATGATTAATGTAGATAATTAATATTCTCTGACGATTGCTCTAATGGAAAAAAATAGTATGTTGAAACCAAAACAAAACCAATTTAAAGATTTTCTTTGGGAGATAGTTGTAATATATGATATACGACTTACTGCTTAAATAATGCCAAGTTCGTTAAAATTAAATATTCTCTCATTTGAATAAATCATTACACTTTTCGTGACATAACTTGAATACCCTTTAAAAGAGTATTACAAGGTGTGCCCAGGTTGTGACAACAGCCCGTGTGGAGTGGAGAGTGAAGGGTGAACTCATGAAAAACGCCCACGTTGGATAGGCAGCTAGTTTAGTTGGAGCTGATGGGACGCAGTACTGTATAGATGCATCTCTGGAATCCATTGCCAAGTAGATCACACAGTCTGTATGAGAGAATACCACTCCTGCAGACGCCCACAGTTTCTTTGCTTGGAGTCAAGATGACGACGATGCTGATGATGATGAACAGAATGAGGATGAGGATGAGGATGAGGATGAAGATGAGAATGCTGTTGGAATGTGAAGGGAGAGCTCAGCTGGCAAAATAATCAAATGACAAGAAACGCCCACTCATGCAGCAGACAAGAAAAGCTCATGAGTTCACATTCTCTAAGGTAGAAAACAAAATAAATCCTTAATAATATGAAGAAAACCAGCAAAGGAGTACGTACTTACAAATGACTGTAATTGCCTTAGTATACAAGTATATATATATATATGTTTGCATTTAATAATAAATACCCACTTGGGACTACGTATACAAAATCATATTTAAATAACATCTCAGGAATGCAAATGAATTCATTTACCACAGGTTTGACAGGCAATTAAGTATTCAGTTTATAGAATTTACTGCTTTTCGATAAGGTTTTAGTCGGTTTTACAAAACTGAGACGATTTTCAATCTAGATCAATTCTAGATAGAGTTATATCGCTATAGTCTTTGCTGTAGCATTCCTCATTTGATGTTTCCATTTAACCATTTAACAATTTTAAAGAAATTGTGCCACCCCATAAATGTAAATTTTCCTTTTCCCAGAATTAATAACGCCAACTATTATGGTTCTTATGATAATTGTGCTGCTAATTATATAATTATATTAAAAGTATATTCTAAAATATTGTATTTTACTTAATTCACTGCTTTTGCCATATTTTTAAATGTCAAATCTTCTTCTTATTACGCCTTCAGATCTCGGCCTACGTTTGCCCTTTAACTGTTGTTTAATTTATGCTGAATCCTCAGCAATCGATAAGCAATTTTAATGACGCCCACAAACTTAAAACTATCTTAACTGGTTTTCTACACAAATGTGTTGATGCTAATTGCAACCGCAACTAAACGGAAACAAAGTTTGCACGTCCAGATTCTCTGCATCTGTCGCCTCAGGATAACCAACAGTGCGATGCGATTAGCACATTGGAGGTGCAACAAAGTTGTGCTTGCAACATTGAGTGTGATAATAACTAATTTCTTTGCGTGTTGCATTCAAGTGATTTTATATATTTAGAAATTCACTATAGTCTAGTTGGGATTAGATTGCTTGTTGGATGGGGTTCCCTTTTTTCATAACTTTATATTGACAGGAGTAATTTTCCAGTTTATGGTTAATTTGATGTCTGGGAGTTGTTTGCTTAGATTGATTGGTTATCAATGGTCTTGTTTTGGCACTTGCTGCCATCGCCGACACCTTCAAATAGCTATTAATGTCATTTCAATCGTGTGTCCAATCAACAAAAGCATCCGCTTAAAAAGATGACAACATTTTTGCGATTGCCGCAGAATATGCTTTGCGCCATCATCCCACAAAAAAAAAAAAAATATATAAAAAAAAATAAAAGGTTTCTCGACGACAAACTTTTGACAACGGTGACAATGACAAGGACTCAACAGTCCCCAAGCCAGCAAGGCATCATACGGCAATAAGGCAATAATGGCAACCCTAATCAGCGCTTTTGGCGCACTTGTGCTCGACGTAGACGTCAATTAAGTGCCAGTCGGTACCCCTTCAAAATCCCAACAAAAACATCGAAAACCGAATAAAAAAAAAAAAGCGTAAGCGTAGGGAAAATTTGCATCAATAAATGACAAAACCATACGCAGATGCCAATGTAATAAGTGCCAAGCGAGTATGCTCCATCAAATTGGGGCTGTCGGTCCCTGGAATTGGAGAGCCTTCTACATTTGCATGTCAACTACAGATGTTGACAATTAAAGCTGGCAATCGCTAGGTAGGTAGGCTGGGAGCGTTTTGGGTTCGTTGGTCGGTCCTCGGTATCGAAGAGGTATTGAAACAACATTTTGACAAAGTGGCTGCTTAATTTTTCAATTGCACGAGCCATGTTTGTTGCGCAACAGCTGAAAGCTGAAGGACTCCCCCCCCCCGAGTGGCATCGTATGTGAGAGTGTCTTCCTGTGGATAGAGTTCTGGCCACGTGTAGGACGCGTCGAGTGCCAACTGCTACCACAAAAAGCTGTCACAATATATGTGTATGTGTGTGTGTGTGTGTATGTGTGGGTTTATTTCTGGGTATGAGCTTAAGTGCTCACTTGACTTTCACACGCTCTCCAAAAACTGCACACTCGATCTGGTGTCACAAACAGCAGCCACAGAAACCTGAAATAATCTATGTACAGAAATATAATCAAACATATTCGCCCTTGAATCACTCTATCAATTCAGACACTAACTATTTAAAGAATAGGATTTAGTTGCATTTAAGCAAATGACTAAATGTCGTAAATATTTTAAGCTTGAACTTAAAATTATTTATACTTCAAATCGCTTCCATCTTTTACATTGCTCAGACAATGAATTTTGACTGCTATTTTAAATATTATTGACTATTTTTGTACTATAAGCTTTAGCTGTGCCCCAAAATAATACGAGAAACTAAGTATAAAAGTTTTTGTGGCCACAATTTAAATATCAAAGGTCTGTTCCGTTAACCAACTTGAGCATCATAAATGATTATGCGGCTCTAACTTCTGTTCATCTTGTAACCTGGCCTTTTGGTTCAGCTACTTTTCGCTAATAACCATTGCATTAGGGTATACACATAACCATTTCAAAAGCATTGTGGAGAATAAACAGAAAAACCCAATTGAAAAGCACACAAATTGTAGTCAATGGCAGTAACAACTTTATAACTGGTCGGGGTTTAGAATGGGGTCTGGGTTCTGGGTTCCCTTTATCCATGTCCGAGTGCCGTTTTGCCCATCTTAAAGCTCATTATGTTAATCTGTGTGTAGACTCACAGAAAGAGAAACAGAGACAGAGACAGTGAGAACGAGAGAGAGAGAGAGAGAGAAAGAGTGTGGGCTCGATTTCGAGTTCGACAATCGCCGCACGCTGATCAAATTAAGCGCATTTTAAAGTGACTTGTATATGGGCAAAAGTTTTTCGATTAGAGTTTAAGTGTCCATTTCGTTCACGAGGTGCCGACGAGTTGCCAGTTCCGACGCGACGCCTCCATAAAAAGAAAAAAAAAATAAATAAAAAAATAAAACGAAACTTGTAAAAAAAAGTTGATTTTTGCATTTGGCCGCACAATTAACTTGAACGACGGTACCCAAAACTGAACCAAACAGCTGTCCGCTTTCCCAAAATACAAATGCTGCGAGCCAAGAGCTGAGGCTGAGACCAAAGAACTGAGAACTCCGAACTGCGAACTACAAACTATACGAACTGGTAACCCGCTCTCCCACCCCCCACCATTCCATCAGCGCTTGTCTTTTGGCCGTAATGTGGAAATGCTTTGTGTAGCCTGGAACAGGGTTTCATACTATTTTGGTTAGCAAGCTGCTGTCGTTGCTCATAGTTTTGCTTATCTTTGCATAACTTTTGCATAATAAAACAGCCTGGAACGGGGCACAGAAATGCCGAATGGGAATGGTATAGTGAAAATGCTGAAAGTTGAGGAGTGGCAGAGTTGAGTGGGGGGCAGGAGTGGAGACTACACAAAATGCGTTCCTTTGTCATTGTTGTGTGGGCGCTTGTGCGATGCCTCTTGGTCCTCTTGTTGTTGCCATTGTTTATGTATGCGCCAACACATATGCACACCCATGCCACACTCGTATGAGGAACGGGAACGAGAACACTCCACCAAAGACCGGGATACATTCATATGCGTCGCCGAGTCAACAGCACAAAAATTCCGCAAGTGCATACACAAAAAAAATACCAAACAAAAAAAAAATCCGAAAAAAAAAAATAAATAAAAAACTAAAGAGAATCTTAGCGTTACAAAAGAACAGACATTTTGAATACTCTAGATTCGTAAAATCTGTTACAAACGGTGTAATGAACTCGTGAAAAAAAGTTTTGAGATTGATTTTTTGATCACATATATATTTCCGATCTCAGACTATCAGTGAAATTAAAGAGCCAGGAATTATGATAATAAGACTACTATTTAAATGAATTCAGGGCATCTGCAAATCGAATGCGTTTGACTTCAATGCTGATATTTGTTTTCTTTTTTTTTTTGTTTAGCTGTGTTGTTGGCCTGGTCGAGGGATTTGGCAGCATGGGTCTTACGGGTTTGGGGCTTGGCTTTAATTTGGCATCCCCGGTGTCTCTTTCGCGCTCTCCATCTTTCCTCATCGGTTCCATCTTTCTCGTTCATTTCGGGGAGCTGCAGTTTGCGGTCGCTGTTTATGTAAATTATTTTGCCTGGCGCTGATGGAGCACTACACCAATGGCAATGGCAAAGCCAAAACCAAAACCAAAGCCAAAGGCAGCGACAAAGAAGATGAGGTTGAGGTTGACACCATAGCAGAGTGGCAATGGTTGTAGTCAACAGCAGACTGATGATTTAATGCGACCCGCAGACTTTTGCCGAGCTAAGCATTTAATTGTTCCGAAGCGCACAATTAGAAGCCAGCTTAGCTGATGCCGAAAAGGGTCGAGAGTTTTAACGGAACTTGACATAATATATTTGCTAAGCCCTTTAGTCAATGCTTTAGTCAAGCATAGATGTACTACACTTTTGATGATGTTAGCGGAATATTTAATTGCAATATGAATATTGAAAATATAAAAAAATAGTCAGATCGCTTTGTAAAGATACATTTTCATAATACAGGAATTGTTAAATTTCAATATGCTTAAACAAATAAAAACAACTCGATTTCAAAACTTAAAATATATGGTCATGAATTATTATTACTCAAAGATAATGTAACAAAATTAAAAAGAACTTCTTAAATGCTAAAATCACAACGGATTGTTGACTAAATTAAACTATCCAATTATGATTAGATATTCGGCATTAATTAGATAATTAATAGATTGTAATCCTTCGCGCTGATTCCCTAGAGCCCGTTTATTTTAAAGAGAGGTTCACAAAGGTCAACCTTACAGTCAAAAAAACACACACACACACACACACTTACACAATCGCACACTCACTTTAGCTGATCGCAAGGATGGTCAAAGTAACATCAAACAAACTATTCATCATCAATTTTGACGCGAGAAGCTTACGGCAAACATCACACAGTGTATGTTCTTGATGAGTGAGTGAGTATATATATGTGTGTGTGTGTGTGTGTGTGTTTTAGTTGATGTGCTTTTAAGTGGGTGTGAGTTTTCGGGCATCATGCATCCCAGCAAAGGAACACGCACGCTGTGGGCAAAGGGGCAAAAGAAACGGGAGCAGAATCAGGCTAGGCAGAGCAGAGGCAACACTAATGGAAAATTGGCATGAAAGACGAGCTGCTATGGAAATTTAATCACATTCACATCTCACACAATACATCATCATCATTGTGTCTAAGTGTATATGTGTGTGTGTATGTGTGTGTGTTTGTGTGTATGTGAACAGCACTTAAGACTCCTTCACGCATATTTCAATGTGTGTACGTTTTGTATGTTTGTATGCGATGTATTTCCGCAAGTTTGTTAACTGCATTAGTGTGCGCTGCTGTGTTTGATTATGCCTTCAGGGGGGTCGCACACACACATACATACACATCTATGTACTTATGTGTGTGTGTATATATAGTGCATATGCCTGGGATTCCATGACGTATACTGTTTGGTCTCACACGTAAATAAATGGGGATAAAGTTTTTAGATTTTGATTGCTTGATTGTGTGTGTCAACACAGCACAGCACAGCATACTCTATACTCCATATCCCGAACTCTATATTCCCTACTATATGTTTTCCCACTTTATGTAGTACATATTTTGCAATTTATGTATAAAGATTTGGGTTACATAAGCATAGATTTGAAAGTTTGCCTTGTCACTGCCTGCAATTCGACTGACTTTACGGGCTTCCAGATTGGAAGGCCATTGGCAGACCCTTAACATAGCATGTAGGTTAGGTAAGTTCCCCCCACCAATCGTAAATGGACCCAAACTTTGTTTGTTTGCTTGACATAAAATTGAGTCATATTCCCCGGCCGTCTGCCAACTGGCTTTTGTTTGGAGACCAGCCCTCATTTGCGTTAGGGGTTTCAGCTCATAATTATGTTGTATCATTTTCAGCAATCAGAGAGTGACTTTTATGTAAGCTAATTCGAAAACTCAAAGGCAGCGATTTGGCAACGAAGCGAAACAGAGCGCAAAGACAGAAGAAAGCAGGCGACAATCGAAATAGGTATCGGCGGGGGAAAATTAATATAACAGCTACACTCAAAAAAACTAAATGCACACAACATACGAAAAGACGAAGAATTTTGAGGAATTTCTTAAAAAAATGTAAGATAACCGAATTAATCATTTAGAACTGACAAAGTTTCGTTTTTCCTAATGCTTTGACACAGTTTTTGTTGTTCTTCTCTTAGTGTTTACTTTGTAGTTGTAATCACAGTCGTGGAAGATGCCGTCTCGCTTCCGTGCACTGTGACAAACATTTTACGCTAAATTTGCCATGCATTGCAAGATTGTAAAAGAGCCACGACAACTAGACACAGAGAAAGAGAGAAGGAGAGAGGGAGACAGTAGCATGACAATTTATCAACGGTACAATGACGCCTCGTTATGGTTGACCTGTGGGCTGTCTTGCAGCGACTCTTTAATTTCAGCAGACGCGCCTTGAATTAAACATGTTAGATAACAACGGTGAACTGCTACAACAACAACAAAAACAACAAGAAGAAGAATAACAAAACTGCAGCAAACGATGCCAAAGCTAAAAAAAAAAACAGCTGAATTAAAAACGCCGTTGGCCTTCAAAAGCAGTACGGGAACTGCTACAGAAGAGCGTCTGCATCGTTTGCCCAGGCTAAATGACTATGTAAAGCGACAACAACAACAACAACAACAGCAATATGTACAACAACAAAAACAACAATAAGAAGAGAAGCATCCGCCACAAGAGCAATCACAAGAACAACAAGCGGCAAGCGTAAAAACGTCGCTTTTATTCTAATGCCAGTTCATGCCCTGACTCAGCCGGAATGAAAAAATAAAAACCGGAGAGGATGAAGATAAAACAAATAAAAATGAACAACCAACAACGAAAACTATCTTTGCAAATTGCAGTGCGTCCACTAACACCCTCTATTCCAGTTAAGCTGGCCAAATAAATAATTAGCCAAGTCACGAAATATTACATGATATGAGAAACGATTCGCTCTGCTTTGTTTTAATTAAATAATGCAACATGTTATTTATGAATATTGTTGAACAATAATTGAGTTATTGCAATAGTTGCTTTCTATAAATTTACTCGATGGAGTTGCATACTTAATGATCGACCTGATATACCCTCTTATTGGACACTACAAAACATGTTGAGCAAAAACCGCTAAAAACAGTCATCCAGTGTCCCTAGCTGGCTGCAGCTTCAGTGTCGTGTTTTCCACTTCCACTTACCACCCAGAGTGCCACAAAGTGCGCAACACAGGGACAACAACAACAACAACAACAACAACAACAACAGCAATGGGAAGAGGATGAACAACAGCGAGAACAGTGAAAGTCTAGCCTGGTCTAGTTGTAGGCGAACCGAGCCAAGTCCAGTGCGACTTTTGCAATTTTTAGTGCAACTAATTCTTTCTGAAGTATCTCATTGTTGCACTGCAAAGCCGCAATTCTGTGTGGCGTGTGGATATCGCAGTCTCCCAAATCCCACAGCTTTGCCATCCTGTTGATCCCCCGCAGCGCAGCCTATGTGTGTGTGTGTGTGTGTGTAGAAAGTCAAAAGTATCCCGGCAGCTTAAGCACAGAACATAGCCTGGTCAGACCCTCAAATGGCAAGTGTGTGGGAATAGTCGGTGTGGGTTTTCGGTGGTGCGAGGGGCTGTGGTTGCTGCCCAGCGGAGTTTATTTCCCAGTTGATTGTCACACTATGCCGGCCAAGAGCGACTGTAACTGTAAGTGTAACAGTTGTTGCACTTTTTGTCCAACTGAAAACAAATGGCCATAATAAGTTTGTTATGCAGTTTCAAGCTCCACAGAATGACGACAACTTGCAACCCTTTATGACTAAGCTAGCTACTGATGTTGGCCATAAGTTACTCAAAAATAAAATACTTACAAAAAATATATATTGATTTGCTTGATTTTTAAGATGATCTTATCATTAAAAGCGATCATTTATAAATAAAAAAAAAAAAAACATAACTGTTAAGTAAGAAAATAAAATGAATCGCAGTTGGAAATTTTTGTGACTGATTGTGGAAAATATTTGCACTCAAACGGAGGCATAAATAATGCATGTATGTTGCACAAGAAATGTGTCAATTTCACAAGCTGTTGCACTCACTTATCGTGATCAGTCAAGGGAACTTGCCCAAGATAAGTATTAAGTTATGCATACATCGAGCACTTGGCTTACGTAAAGTTGGCTCACATAATGTGCCCTAAATATTGCATTAACACACACATAAATAACCATTTGCCAGAATTTGCACAGCAATTAAATAGTTGCAGATGTTTGTTTTCATCTTTAAATTTATTTACAGCCTTTCACTAACACGCCCATTGTTTGAATATGGCCATAATCAATTTATGAATGTTGAATTGTTGGCCTTTCACTATTTGGCCTATGCATTTCAAGCATTCCATACCAATAATAAACTCTTCGATAGCGTTTCACGCTTGACTGGCATTTGGCAGTTCGCTGGAATCGAATTTTCTTACAATTCCAAAAATAGCAAGCGGAAATGAGCAATTGGAGCGTTAAAATACATAATTACAACTAATTTCAAAGGCAGACTTAACTTACACATTTGAATATTGTTGTTGTTGTTGTTGTTGTCGTTGTTGTCGTTGTTGTTGTTGTTGAGGTTGGCAATGGTTCTAATGAGTGGAGCAGTTTAATTAAAAGTTCTCGCAATTGTTTCTAATGTGAGTCGTTAAAGCGTTCAACTGCGGCGTGTAAATCACGGGGCACCGCCTCATAGGTGATACATACGCACAGATACACAGATACACACATACACAGATACATAAACATAAGATGGATACTTAGATGCTTAAGTATATGTATCAGCTGCTCCAGCTGTAGCTGTATTTGTATCTGTAGCAATGTGGCCACTTCCGTTTGCCAAACACGTAGCCATAAAGGCTACCACACACAGACACACCGACACACACACAGACACACACACACGTGGCCAACTTATGTGTTGAGCAGTTAGCAGATTGAACCGAAGTTGGGGGCCCAGAATGTTATCGGGCTCTAACCCGCAAAGATTTAGCAGTCCGACACGTGAAAACGTGGCAAGCTTATGGCCACAACTTGCTGTTCTTGTTTTTGTTGTTGTTGTTGTTTCTATTCTCTGGTTTGTTATTTTTTGTATTTTATTTTATTTTTGTTTTTGTTGTTGTTGTTATTCTTCTTCCGGTAGCTACTTTGCTGCCTATTGCCTCTTAATGCTAATGAAAAATATTTCCAACTGTGCGCGGATTAGGACGCTGCGTTTATTACCAGACAAGTGTTGAAGTCAAAGCCTTGCAACATGCCCCACCAAAACAATAAGTGGCATAAAACTGAAGCCCGACGCTTTTATTATGTCGATGGGACACAGAGAGTGAGAGAGATAGAGAGAGTCTGAGAGTGAGAGTGAGAGTGAAGCGACGTTTAATATTTAGTTGAAGATTTAACGGCCCCCAGCTACAACAACAACAACAACAGCAACTATGATAAGCCTCATCGCTGCCTGAATTACGTAATGAGTTCCCAGCAGTGGGCTTGGAGTTTTACGTTGCGGCTCTTGAGAAATTATGGGCAGCGTTTTAGGGGCACGTCGTGGGCTTGGACTGCTGTTGTACATTTTAATTAACAGAGAACTGAACTTGAGGTTCACAACAACCACACCTACACACACACACCCACCCACACACGTGCACATATTTCAATAAATTCTATAAATAAATAAAAAAAAAATTATGTTTGAATGCATTACAAATTAAATTCGTATGCGTTGCCCAACTCCCCGGGGGCAAGGTGGCAAGCAAAGAACAAGAAAAAAAAGCAAGCAAGAGCGAGATTTATATTTGGCAATTGAAATTTAAATGAAACTACGTGCGCCAAAAAACATCAAATGCTCAAATGGGCCAAAAGGTAAAAACCAGAACGAAACCAAAACGAAAACGCGAACAACGAACATTTATTGTACCCACACGAACGGGGGCATGTGGTGCGGTGGTAAGGTTCTGAAGACCTCGACTATGCCCCTGAGGAATCACACAACTCATTCATGCAGAAATCCATTGACATTTAATAGCCCCAGCCACTTGGACTGAGCCCTCTAAATACTTTTGGGCGCTACTTCAGCATGCCCAGCAGCAAAATTCAGTGCTTGCTGCTCAGGTGTTTCCCTAGCGACTCAGACCCTCAGAGGCACTATCCGACCAGGTCACCTCTCACCCCTCCCCACCTGCCAACCAACCGACTGCCATCAATGTCCAGTGACCGCACTTCGCTGCCACGCTCAAGTCTGTGTGGCAAGCTTAAGTCTAGTTAAACCTGAATTTTGGTATCTGTATCTTTTGCGCAAAGCTCGAGCGAGTCTCCCTCTGTGTGTGTGGTTGTGTGTGTGTTGATTTTTTTTTTTTGTTTTATTCCTTTTACGTTGCACATTTAGCACAGGATGTGCTCGGCGCAGGTGTACACGTCCAGTTCACCATCAGTTCGCAAACTGGACAGGCAGCATTGGAAGTTACTTAAGCGAACTGTTGCCTGCAAGCATAAATCATAGAAATTAAAGGCCTGGCTTGGAGAGCGGCTGGAATGCAGCTTCCGCTCGAAATAAAACCATTCAACGACCACCAACCGCATCTTCTGAGTTTATATTTTATTTATAGTGAACATATAAATACACTCGTATATTTACCAAATGACTAAGGGCCAAACCAATTTGTTTTGCATCATTAAAAGTGCACAATTCGTTTTTGTTTATTCTAAGCACAAACACATCAAAAATCAATACGCAATTTAACTTAAATAAATGTAGTAATACTTTGACTATGCTATTTGATTGTAATGTTTATGTTTTTTGTTTTTTTTTTCTATTTGCTTTCTATTCATTTGCTGAACTCTTTATACAATGATACCGAAGATATGATAGTATATTGAGCTAGTGATTTTCCTCCTATAATTTTGACATATGTTCCGACCCAAAATCACGTTTTCAACTTTAAATGTACGATTGATCTAGAGGCAAAAATATGATTAAAACGCCATTGCTTTTGAAAATGCGTTGAGTTTTGACGAAGTTATGGCATTTTGAAGGTTCGACCTATGCCGAAATGACGAAATGCCGATTTTCGGACTATAATTTTGACTTATGTTCCGACCCAAAATCACGTTTTCAACTTCAAATGTACGATTGATCTAGAGGCCAAAATATGATTAAAACGCCCTTGCTTTTGAAAATGCGCCGAGTTTTGACGATGTTATGGCATTTGAAAGGTTCGACCTATGCCCATATGCCGATATGCCCATATGCCGATTTTCTGACTATAATTTTGACATATGTTCCGACCCAAAATCACGTTTTCAACTTCAAATGTACGATTGATCTAGAGGCCAAAATATGATTAAAACGCCCTTGCTTTTGAAAATGCGTTGAGTTTTGACGAAGTTATGGCATTTTGAAGGTTCGATTTATGCCGAAATGCCGATATGCCGATTTTCGGCCTATAATTTTGACTTATGTTCCGACCCAAAATTACGTTTTCAACTTTAAATGTACGATTGATCTAGAGGCCAAAATATGATTAAAACGCCCTTGCTTTTGAAAATGCGTTGAGTTTTGACGAAGTTATGGCATTTTGAAGGTTCGATTTATGCCGAAATGCCGATATGCCGATTTTCGGCCTATAATTTTGACTTATGTTCCGACCCAAAATTACGTTTTCAACTTTAAATGTACGATTGATCTAGAGGCCAAAATATGATTAAAACGCCCTTGCTTTTGAAAATGCGTTGAGTTTTGACGAAGTTATGGCATTTTGAAGGTTCGATTTATGCCGAAATGCCGATATGCCGATTTTCGGCGTATAATTTTGACTTATGTTCCGACCCAAAATTACGTTTTCAACTTTAAATGTACGATTGATCTAGAGGCCAAAATATGATTAAAACGCCCTTGCTTTTGAAAATGCGTTGAGTTTTGACGAAGTTATGGCATTTTGAAGGTTCGATTTATGCCGAAATGCCGATATGCCGATTTTCGGCGTATAATTTTGACTTATGTTCCGACCCAAAATTACGTTTTCAACTTTAAATGTACGATTGATCTAGAGGCCAAAATATGATTAAAACGCCCTTGCTTTTGAAAATGCGTTGAGTTTTGACGAAGTTATGGCATTTCGAAGGTTCGATTTATGCCGAAATGCCGATATGCCGATTTTCGGCCTATAATTTTGAATTATGTTCCGACCCAAAATTACGTTTTCAACTTTAAGTGTACGATTGATCTAGAGGCCAAAATATGATTAAGACGCCATTGCTTTTGAAAATGCGTTGAGTTTTGACGAAGTTATGGCATTTTGAAGGTTCGATTTATGCCGAAATGCCGATATGCCGATTTTCGGACTATAATTTTGACTTATGTTCCGACCCAAAATTACGTTTTCAACTTTAAATGTACGATTGATCTAGAGGCCAAAATATGATTAAAAGGCCCTTGCTTTTGAAAATGCGTTGAGTTTTGACGAAGTTATGGCATTTTGAAGGTTCGATTTATGCCGAAATGCCGATATGCCGATTTTCGGCCTATAATTTTGACTTATGTTCCGACCCAAAATTACGTTTTCAACTTTAAATGTACGATTGATCTAGAGGCCAAAATATGATTAAAACGCCCTTGCTTTTGAAAATGTGTTGAGTTTTGACGAAGTTATGGCATTTTGAAGGTTCGATTTATGCCGAAATGCCGATATGCCGATTTTCGGCGTATAATTTTAACTTATGTTCCGACCCAAAATTACGTTTTCAACTTCAAATGTACGATTGATCTAGAGGCCAAAATATGATTAAAACGCCCTTGCTTTTGAAAATGCGTTGAGTTTTGACGAAGTTATGGCATTTTGAAGGTTCGATTTATGCCGAAATGCCGATATGCCGATTTTCGGCCTATAATTTTGACTTATGTTCCGACCCAAAATTACGTTTTCAACTTTAAATGTACGATTGATCTAGAGGCCAAAATATGATTAAAACGCCCTTGCTTTTGAAAATGTGTTGAGTTTTGACGAAGTTATGGCATTTTGAAGGTTCGATTTATGCCGAAATGCCGATATGCCGATTTTCGGCGTATAATTTTGACTTATGTTCCGACCCAAAATTACGTTTTCAACTTTAAATGTACGATTGATCTAGAGGCCAAAATATGATTAAAACGCCCTTGCTTTTGAAAATGCGTTGAGTTTTGACGAAGTTATGGCATTTCGAAGGTTCGATTTATGCCGAAATGCCGATATGCCGATTTTCGGCCTATAATTTTGAATTATGTTCCGACCCAAAATTACGTTTTCAACTTTAAGTGTACGATTGATCTAGAGGCCAAAATATGATTAAGACGCCATTGCTTTTGAAAATGCGTTGAGTTTTGACGAAGTTATGGCATTTTGAAGGTTCGATTTATGCCGAAATGCCGATATGCCGATTTTCGGCCTATAATTTTGACTTATGTTCCGACCCAAAATTACGTTTTCAACTTTAAATGTACGATTGATCTAGAGGCCAAAATATGATTAAAACGCCCTTGCTTTTGAAAATGCGTTGAGTTTTGACGAAGTTATGGCATTTTGAAGGTTCGATTTATGCCGAAATGCCGATATGCCGATTTTCGGCCTATAATTTTGACTTATGTTCCGACCCAAAATTACGTTTTCAACTTTAAATGTACGATTGATCTAGAGGCCAAAATATGATTAAAACGCCCTTGCTTTTGAAAATGTGTTGCGTTTTGACGAAGTTATGGCATTTTGAAGGTTCGATTTATGCCGCAATGCCGATATGCCAATTTTCGGCCTATAATTTTGACTTATGTTCCGACCCAAAATTACGTTTTCAACTTTAAATGTACGATTGATCTAGAGGCCAAAATATGATTAAAACGCCCTTGCTTTTGAAAATGTGTTGAGTTTTGACGAAGTTATGGCATTTTGAAGGTTCGATTTATGCCGAAATGCCGATATGCCGATTTTCGGCCTATAATTTTAACTTATGTTCCGACCCAAAATTACGTTTTCAACTTTAAATGTACGATTGATCTAGAGGCCAAAATATGATTAAAACGCCCTTGCTTTTGAAATTGCGTTGAGTTTTGACGAAGTTATGGCATTTCGAAGATTCGATTTATGCCGAAATGCCGATTTTCGGCCTATAATTTTGAATTATGTTCCGACCCAAAATTACGTTTTCAACTTTAAGTGTACGATTGATCTAGAGGCCAAAATATGATTAAGACGCCATTGCTTTTGAAAATGCGTTGAGTTTTGACGAAGTTATGGCATTTTGAAGGTTCGATTTATGCCGAAATGCCGATATGCCGATTTTCGGCCTATAATTTTGACTTATGTTCCGACCCAAAATTACGTTTTCAACTTTAAATGTACGATTGATCTAGAGGCCAAAATATGATTAAAACGCCCTTGCTTTTGAAAATGTGTTGAGTTTTGACGAAGTTATGGCATTTTGAAGGTTCGATTTATGCCGCAATGCCGATATGCCAATTTTCGGCCTATAATTTTGACTTATGTTCCGACCCAAAATTACGTTTTCAACTTTAAATGTACGATTGATCTAGAGGCCAAATATGATTAAAACGCCCTTGCTTTTGAAAATGTGTTGAGTTTTGACGAAGTTATGGCATTTTGAAGGTTCGATTTATGCCGAAATGCCGATATGCCGATTTTCGGCGTATAATTTTAACTTATGTTCCGACCCAAAATTACGTTTTCAACTTTAAATGTACGATTGATCTAGAGGCCAAAATATGATTAAAACGCCCTTGCTTTTGAAATTGCGTTGAGTTTTGACGAAGTTATGGCATTTCGAAGATTCGATTTATGCCGAAATGCCGATATGCCGATTTTCGGCCTATAATTTTGAATTATGTTCCGACCCAAAATTACGTTTTCAACTTTAAGTGTACGATTGATCTAGAGGCCAAAATATGATTAAGACGCCATTGCTTTTGAAAATGCGTTGAGTTTTGACGAAGTTATGGCATTTTGAAGGTTCGATTTATGCCGAAATGCCGATATGCCGATTTTCGGCCTATAATTTTGACTTATGTTCCGACCCAAAATTACGTTTTCAACTTTAAATGTACGATTGATCTAGAGGCCAAAATATGATTAAAAGGCCCTTGCTTTTGAAAATGCGTTGAGTTTTGACGAAGTTATGGCATTTTGAAGGTTCGATTTATGCCGAAATGCCGATATGCCGATTTTCGGCCTATAATTTTGACTTATGTTCCGACCCAAAATTACGTTTTCAACTTTAAATGTACGATTGATCTAGAGGCCAAAATATGATTAAAACGCCCTTGCTTTTGAAATTGCGTTGAGTTTTGACGAAGTTATGGCATTTCGAAGATTCGATTTATGCCGAAATGCCGATATGCCGATTTTCGGCCTATAATTTTGAATTATGTTCCGACCCAAAATTACGTTTTCAACTTTAAGTGTACGATTGATCTAGAGGCCAAAATATGATTAAGACGCCATTGCTTTTGAAAATGCGTTGAGTTTTGACGAAGTTATGGCATATTGAAGGTTCGATTTATGCCGAAATGCCGATATGCCGATTTTCGGCGTATAATTTTGACTTATGTTCCGACCCAAAATTACGTTTTCAACTTTAAATGTACGATTGATCTAGAGGCCAAAATATGATTAAAAGGCCCTTGCTTTTGAAAATGCGTTGAGTTTTGACGAAGTTATGGCATTTTGAAGGTTCGATTTATGCCGAAATGCCGATATGCCGATTTTCGGCCTATAATTTTGACTTATGTTCCGACCCAAAATTACGTTTTCAACTTTAAATGTACGATTGATCTAGAGGCCAAAATATGATTAAAACGCCCTTGCTTTTGAAAATGTGTTGAGTTTTGACGAAGTTATGGCATTTTGAAGGTTCGATTTATGCCGCAATGCCGATATGCCAATTTTCGGCCTATAATTTTGACTTATGTTCCGACCCAAAATTACGTTTTCAACTTTAAATGTACGATTGATCTAGAGGCCAAAATATGATTAAAACGCCCTTGCTTTTGAAAATGTGTTGAGTTTTGACGAAGTTATGGCATTTTGAAGGTTCGATTTATGCCGAAATGCCGATATGCCGATTTTCGGCGTATAATTTTAACTTATGTTCCGACCCAAAATTACGTTTTCAACTTTAAATGTACGATTGATCTAGAGGCCAAAATATGATTAAAACGCCCTTGCTTTTGAAAATGCGTTGAGTTTTGACGAAGTTATGGCATTTCGAAGATTCGATTTATGCCGAAATGCCGATATGCCGATTTTCGGCCTATAATTTTGAATTATGTTCCGACCCAAAATTACGTTTTCAACTTTAAGTGTACGATTGATCTAGAGGCCAAAATATGATTAAGACGCCATTGCTTTTGAAAATGCGTTGAGTTTTGACGAAGTTATGGCATTTTGAAGGTTCGATTTATGCCGAAATGCCGATATGCCGATTTTCGGCCTATAATTTTGACTTATGTTCCGACCCAAAATTACGTTTTCAACTTTAAATGTACGATTGATCTAGAGGCCAAAATATAATTAAAAAGCCCTTGCTTTTGAAAATGCGTTGAGTTTTGACGAAGTTATGGCATTTTGAAGGTTCGATTTATGCCGAAATGCCGATATGCCGATTTTCGGCCTATAATTTTGACTTATGTTCCGACCCAAAATTACGTTTTCAACTTTAAATGTACGATTGATCTAGAGGCCAAAATATGAATAAAACGTCCTTGCTTTTGAAAATGCGTTGAGTTTTGACGAAGTTATGGCATTTTGAAGGTTCGATTTATGCCGAAATACCGATATGCCGATTTTCGGCCTATAATTTTGACTTATGTTCCGACCCAAAATTACGTTTTCAACTTTAAATGTACAATTGATCTAGAGGCCAAAATATGATTAAAACGCCCTTGCTTTTGAAAATGCGTTGAGTTTTGACGAAGTTATGGCATTTTGAAGGTTCGAATTATGCCGAAATGCCGATATGCCGATTTTCGGCCTATAATTTTGACATATGTTTCGACCCAAAATCACGTTTTCAAGTTTAAATGTACAATTGATCTAGAGGCCAAAATATGATTAAAACGCCCTTGCTTTTGAAAATGCGTTGAGTTTTGACGAAGTTATGGCATTTTGAAGGTTCGATTTATGCCGAAATGTCGATTTTCGGCCTATAATTTTGACTTATGTTCCGACCCAAAATTACGTTTTCAACTTTAAATGTACGATTGATCTAGAGGCCAAAATATGTTTAAAACGCCCTTGCTTTTGAAAATGTGTTGAGTTTTGACGAAGTTATGGCATTTTGAAGGTTCGATTTATGCCGAAATGCCGATATGCCGATTTTCGGCCTATAATTTTAACTTATGTTTCGACCCAAAATTACGTTTTCAACTTCAAATGTACGATTGATCTAGAGGCCAAAATATGATTAAAACGCCCTTACTTTTGAAAATGCGTTGAGTTTTGACGAAGTTATGGCATTTTGAAGGTTCGATTTATGTCGAAATGCCGATATGCCGATTTTCGGCCTATAATTTTGACTTATGTTCCGACCCAAAATTACGTTTTCAACTTTAAATGTACGATTGATCTAGAGGCCAAAATATGAATAAAACGCCCGTGCTTCTGAAAAAGCGTTGAGTTTTGACGAAGTTATGGCATTTTGAAGGTTCGATTTATGCCGAAATGCCGATATGCCGATTTTCGGCCTATAATTTTGACATATGTTCCGACCCAAAATTACATTTTCAACTTTAAATGTACGATTGATCTAGAGGCCAAACTATGATTAAAACGCCCTTGCTTTTGAAAATGCGTTGAGTTTTGACGAAGTTATGGCATTTTGAAGGTTCGATTTATGCCGAAATGCCGATATGCCGATTTTCGGCCTATAATTTTGACTTATGTTCCGACCCAAAATTACGTTTTCAACTTTAAATGTACGATTGATCTAGAGGCCAAAATATGAATAAAACGCCCGTGCTTCTGAAAAAGCGTTGAGTTTTGACGAAGTTATGGCATTTTGAAGGTTCGATTTATGTCGAAATGCCGATATGCCGATTTTCGGCCTATAATTTTGACTTATGTTCCGACCCAAAATTACGTTTTCAACTTTAAATGTACGATTGATCTAGAGGCCAAAATATGATTAAAACGCCCTTACTTTTGAAAATGCGTTGAGTTTTGACGAAGTTATGGCATTTTGAAGGTTCGATTTATGTCGAAATGCCGATATGCCGATTTTCGGCCTATAATTTTGACTTATGTTCCGACCCAAAATTACGTTTTCAACTTTAAATGTACGATTGATCTAGAGGCCAAACTATGATTAAAACGCCCTTGCTTTTGAAAATGCGTTGAGTTTTGACGAAGTTATGGCATTTTGAAGGTTCGACCTATGCCAATATGCCGATTTTCGGGCTATAATTTCGACCCACGCCCATATGCCGACCTAAGACCATAGATCCCACGCAATTTGAAAGCTTAAGTCACTAAATTTGAAAGTTATATTGCGAGTAACACCCTTAAGAGTTCTAAAAATCTGGACAACAAATTTGGACCGCGCCTACAGTTACCAAAATTGGAATGAAGATTATTAGGAACCCTCTCTTTAGTTTTTTTCAACCACGCCCACTCCCGCCCCCAAAACCTCATAGAGCCAGTATATTCCGTAATTTAAGAGCCATAGTTGCCAAACTTCGAAGAAGGGTTACTATCTTATATCTACCTCAATCTGAAATGCAAACATGGACAGTATTACTCTGGTATCAGAGTATTTCGCTGTCGGTTACACTCGACCGCAACGTTGTCTCTTGTTTTATATGTTTATTTGTTAAATATTTACTGGCTGCTGAGAAAAATGTATTTGTTTATTTTATTCAGATTAACTTCGGTCTACAAAGGAATGCAATCCTCGGCGTGATAACTTTTTTCCATGTTATTTTTGTATATATGTAGGTAAATGCATCCGTATAAATACATGTACATATATATTTATTTAGTTATTCATATTTATCTTGCATAGATACATAGAATTGACAATAATTAAATCATGCATTGCACTTTAGCCGAATTTTAAAGCGCTGCAACCTTTGACCTAATGCCCCATTAACTTACTCTTGAACTATATGCCGCCGCTTATTGCGGTAGGCTGCCAACATTATCGTCTCTGTCTCTATCTCTTTCTCTGTCTCCATTTGCGTCGCGACGTTGCTGCATGCAATGAACTGATTAGACAAACAATTAATTTCGCCAAGTTGCGAATGACGCCCAAGGGCCGAAAACTGAAAACCACTTAAACTCGATTTGATTGAAAAGCTTAAAAGCGGCTCTCACGTCAGCCCCCCTCCCAAGCGTACCCCCCTCGCATTCTCGCATCCCCTCGCAACTAACTACGGTCCGACAATTTGACATAAATCTAAACAAAACAAGTCAAGTCAACGAGGAGGCTGGCGAGGGGGTGTGGTGGGGGTGGAGTAGTTTGGCAAGCGTCGCCTTCGTAGTCGAGGCACGCCTGTTGACTCATGTTGTTATTGTTGCTGTTGTGTTTTTGGTGGTCGGGGAAGCGGCCGCAGGACGACTTCATTAATCAAGGCCGCAAACAAGCGGACGCGTCCCGGGTTCAGGACCTGGGCCTTGGGACAGCGATGGCAACGCAGCCAAAATGCAATGAAAAGCGACTATAAAGGGGGAAAAGGGTCCAGGGTTGAGGGAGAGACAGACAGACAGACAGACAGACGATAGGGAGCACAATCGGAGTTCGCTTGCACACATAAACATAAATAATTAGCATGATTCTTTAAAGGGCAATTACCTAATTTAGACGCTTTGAATAATTGCCCCGAACTCGGAGGCAAATGGCCAAAGACAAACGTTGCCAACAACGTTGTTGGCAACAGCGGCCAAATCAGTTTAAATGCAAACAGAGCGAGTGGGCAGCGAGACGCGAAGTCTAGCAGAGCGCTTGTAGACCAACCAACAACACACACACAAACACACACACACACACACACACACACACACACACACACACATACACACACACAACACAACCCAGACAACAACAACAACGACTGCACTAAGCGGCTTAATGTCCAAACGAAGATAAAGCGCTTTCTGCAGTTGATTCCACTGCTTCTACGGTTTCTGCTGCTGCTGTTGCTGCCACTGTTGCTGCTACTGCTGTTGCTGCTTCTATTCAAACTGTGGCTGCATCGCCTGGGAGAGACATTTAAATCTCAACAGTTGGAAAATAATTAGAGCGTTTAGTGAACTGCAGCTCGAGACCTGAGACCGAGCTCAGATTCTTTTATTCCCTTTGCTGCATATAAATTAATTAGTTCGTATAAATTGTAGATGAAAAACCATATGAAACCAGCTGTACAGTTATAAAAATATCATTAAATATATGAAAAATATTTATGCGACATATGTATGTATATATTTTATTGATTGGGTTGTTAAAGCTAAACAATTCAAATATATAATTTTATTAATATGACTACCGCAAAACTAGACAAATTATTTTAATAAATAAATCAAATTTGATGACTTTACAAATATTTCAGGTAATATTATTATTAAAACGAATACAAAATTCAATTAACTAATAAAATAAACAAAATACAACGCAATTGGTGTTATGGACGACAATGGTCACCTCATCCAAAGGCCAACTAAAAACCAGCCACTAATTTAATAAAATATGTTCTCTCAAATTTCAAATTACATGTGATAATTTAGTTATCAGATATATGACCATTTGTTACCAATTGTATGTATTCCAAGTACACATATTGGCGGTCAGTTTTGTTTACATTTATTGCTTTCCATGTGTCCAGTTGGGCCAGCGACACAAATTATAATGCTTGGATGGGGCAAGCGCATAACAACTGGGGTGGTCCAATTGTCTGTCTGTTTTGGTTTTACACGCTACCGACTGTCACCAGACAGTCGTTAAAATCGGAATATCTATAGGATGTGGACAGGGGTGGAGAATCCAGCCACATTTCAATGAGAGACCCAAAGGGCACGCGGAGACGGCGACGGCGACGGAGACGACTCCAAAGCGAACCCTTGACACTGGTCGGGGTCAGGGGATGGACAGCGATGGGGGCTCATCGGCTCGCCGGCGCACAGCTTGAAGTTAAATAAATTAGGGGCAATTAGGCGCAGCATTACAAGCACAAAGGTCACAGGCAACAGCGGCATCCTGCTGCTGCTGCTGCTGCCCAATCGCTCCCCAGCGTCTGCAGGTGATTTTTGCCTATCTAAAATTTATGATTGTAAATATTTGTTGCCAGCATTTCGCATAGACGAGGCGTGCAGCGGTGCTTGTGATTTTTGTGATGTTGTTGCTGTTTTTTTTGTTCAATCACACGATGTACCACTGTACATTTTACAGTTGCTTCCTCTGTGCGGAAGTTGTTGGAAGTTGGAAATCGGCAAGATTAGTAGCGGTAAGTTGATTCAGCTGCCAGCCGGAGTGCAGAAAGCGTGGCGCAACAGCACTTTGGCCAATTAGCTGCGGCTAATTGTTGCGTACAAAGATATATAAAAATACTATAGCGATATGTACCGGAGCAGTGCAGGTAAAATGTGAAAGTCAACCAATGCTACAAGTGGCAAGCAGCGGCAACGCTATCTAAATCTCTTGCCTCATGTGTGACCGCCTGTGAGTGTGAGTGGGAGGCAAGGCGTACTGTAGCTGAGTGAAGTGAAGCAAACAACAACAAAAAATAAAAATAAAAAAATAAAACTGAAAAAAAAGTGAAGTGAAGCTATCATAAAGCACTCACAGCGATTTCTCGCCAACTTCCGCTGCGAATAGATTTGCAAACTGTCGAGTTCTACTTTCGCCAAGGCAAGCGAAAAAATATATTTAAATATTGTCATAACTCAGCTCAAACCAAAACTGTCTGTGATTTCCGACTGCTGATGCGGTGCTTAACTCAAAAAAAATGTGTTTTAGCTGTTTAAGTTTGCCAAAGATACATATATACATATATATGTACATACATATGCATATTGATTGCTATGGTTTAATTTTTACAGACATCATTTTTTTAGTACTAAATTTCAGTTGCTCTCTGTGAAATTATAATATTGTGTTATTAAATTTTAACTGTAAGTGTGATCTTTAAGCCAAGTTAAAAAGTCACACATTAACACATAAGAACATGAGGGAATTGAAGATTTCAACATTGTTTAAAAAAGTTCATACAAAAATAAAACTCAACAAAGATTGATGTATGTATGTATGTATGTATGTATGTACGTATGTAGATACTGTACACAGCTCATTTTCTGCTTGGCTGGCTCGAAATCTACAAGAGGCAGACTGAAAACTGTGAAAAGTAACACGCAAGAGAAGATTTCACTTTTCGGCAAATAATAACTGACCTTAATCAATGCCCATGATGTTGTGTGGGTGGAAATTGTACGGTATCTTAAAGCTAGGCACGCAAACCATATTTATGTGTATATGGATGTGTGTGTGAATGTGTGTTGTGTGTGTGTTGTGTGTGTTGTGTAGTGTATGCTGCATATGCATATGCAATCAAAAGAGACTCGAGCAAACAAAAAACAAAAAAAAAAAAACGAAGAAACTATGTAAAGCTGAATAAGTTTTTGAGCAAACAAGTTTGCTTGTGAAAACTTCTCAAGCTGTATCTGTATCTGAATCTGACTAAAGGCGACGGCAGCTGGAAGACGCGGCTCCGCTTGCAAACGATGCAATTTCATTCATATGCAATAATCACAAAAGAGCGCAGAGGGAATTGTGGACGGGAGGGGCGGAGAAGCGGGCACAGACTCTGGCAGCTACACAGTCGCGTTTCCTGTCTGCCCAACATCATGAGATATCATGTGCTGCTGTATGTCCGTCCTCCCATTCCCAAAGCAGCTGCTGTTGTTGCAACAACAGCGGCAACAACAGCAACAACAACCACTACACGTTCAACTACCTGCCCCGAAGTGGCTCGCAGGTGAAGTAACTTATACACCGATGATGCCTCGAGGTAATTAGTTTAGCGCTCGCATTGCTACACTCAAGAAAATTTGTAAAAGTAACGCAATTGCTTAATATAAATATAATAATCATAAATTAATATTTAACAGAAATTAAACAATTTACTTTTGGAAGAATTATATTTTTACTGTCAAAATATAACACATTTCTTTTAAATACATTGAAAAAACCACATGAAAGTAGAATCTAAATCTCAGTTCTTACACTGGTTTTTCTCTGTGTAGCAAGTCAGTGGCTCTGCCTCAGTCTCAGCTCCAATCTGCGTCTTAGTCTCATGGTCTGGGTATGCTTGCCCCGCTCGTCGGCGGCAATCATAGAATGGAGAAGTGTGTGGGTCTCTTCTCAGTCACCGTCTTGTTGCGACTTGTTGTCATCATCATTAAAAGCCGTGTATGCGTGTCTTTCTGTATCTGTATCTTTATTTCTTTGCTGCCTGGTTTACTTGCTACTCTTTGCCAGCGATCAGCAGCGCTGTACATCTAACAGCCTTTTTCTGCATTGTTTTTGTTTTTATTCAACAGAACTTGCCAAGGCGATCTCTATTCCAGATAGAACTGTCCCATGCACAAGTACAATGCACATATTAATATGTATATAAGAATATATATGTATATCTATATATATGTACATACATAGTTTGAAAGCTGATCTTGAACGTTGCCTCTTGGCTCCGGCTGTGTATTGCATTATATTGCGAAATTCTGCACACGTTGCACACAATGCATCAATTCATTCACATTTCAATTCGGTTCGGCTCCGCAATCTGGCGGATGTGACTCATTCTCGGTTCTGTTAAAAGGCGAATTACGTCTTCACCAGAGGCCTCATCGTTTTCGTCGGAGCAGACCCCAAAGAACATTTCGTGTTTGTTTATTTGTCTGTTTTCATGCCTGAGTAGGTCG
This sequence comes from Drosophila mimica, assembly GCA_037043585.1. NCBI lineage: Eukaryota > Metazoa > Arthropoda > Insecta > Diptera > Drosophilidae > Drosophila > Drosophila mimica. The sequence continues at coordinate 116,058 of JBAMBE010001243.1, forward strand.
GTCGGGCTTGGTCTGGGTCTGGGTCTGGCAATGAGCGACTATAGACGAATAAAGAGAGCGAAAGAAACAGAAAAAGAGAAAAAGAGAGAGAGAGAGAATTGAAAAAACACACAGAACTACTTGCCGAAACAACCAATGCTGATTACTTTGTTGCTTGCGCGCATTCATATTTCACAAGATCATTGAATTCGGTATATTTATGCCACAAGCTGAGTCCCTAAATGGACCGGCGAAAAAACACTCTTAACTGACTTTATAAAGATATTCTCTAAATAATGAATGCAACTAATGATCGTACTTACATATCATCTTGTACATCATGAAATGTTGAGTACTGGGAAAACTTTTTAACAGTGGTATTCTATGTGTTAAGGCATGATTTGTTGTAATTTAGTTAATAAAAGGCAACTTATAATTTAAATAGCTCTCTTACAGATAAATGTATCCCACCTAATTGATGAGTTTCTTAGAGATATTCACATGTGCTTCTTTCTTTATCATGTAAAATTATAATTTATAATTTAACTTGCAATAATAAAATTTATAATAATATATATAAAGAAAATACAAATTCAATTTAATATATGATTAATGATATTTTACAATTTGAATTCAAATTCGTTTGTGGTTAATCGAAATTGTATTCATTTGGGACATGTTGAGAGCAACATGATGCCCAGCTCGCATGTTGCAAACGGTTAAAGCAACAAAGCTGCTACAGAGGCATCGCTGCTCAAAAAGGAACGCGAGAGAGCCAAATGTAGCCACCGCTCTCTTCAGCACTCAACACCCCCTGTTCGGTCTATGTTCGTATTGGTAGCTCAGACACGACACGAGCGCTAAATAAATCCAAGCAGACACGAACACGAACGCTGACCGCAGCCGAGGAGCGCACACACATCGAGTGCCGAACGAGACGAGAAGTTGAGTTTCTGCTCTGGGCTTTGTTTGGCTTTCGCTTTTGGTAGTGGAGCTCTTCGACTCGTAGCTCAGTCGAAGTCGATGATTGCTGCCGAGCGGTTGGGTTCTCTACGCGAGCTACGTGCCGTGATTTCGTTCGCCACAAAATCCAGTTACAAGTGTGAAACCAAATGTTCAAATGCAATGCAATCCACTGATCAAGTTTCGATTGAAGATGATGGTGTGTGAAACATAGTGAAACATAGAAACTGTTGCATATCAGTTGCATGTGAAATTCTGAATAAAGCTGCTGAATTAAACTCATCGCGCGCACCTCGCTTAAGCCGTCAACAATAACAACAACTACCCACCTTTGCCCCCCTGGAAGCATACGCACACACCACCACCCTCTAAAACCTCGATTTTTACAACCACCACAGTCGAATTTAACATCGTGCTACTTTTTTTTGGACTCGTGACTCGGTTGCGAGTCTATGCCTCTGTGTGTGTGCGTGTGTGTGTGTGTGTGCGCGTGTGTGTGCGTGTGTAACATTGACTTGAAAGCAGGCAGGTTCGTCCATCGCTGCTGCTGTCGGTTCTAACGGTGTGTTGTGATTGCAGGCCACGACGAGGCCGAAAAGCGGCGCAGAAAACGTAACGACGAAAAGCGAAAACGAAAACGCGATGAAAATTAAAGCTTTGCGTGGCAAAAATCGCTAACAAAAAAAAAAAATAAATACAAAAACGAAATAAAAGAAAAATAAGAAATACATATATATTTAATACATATATATATATATGTACATATATATAACGAGTGTAGAAAAATAAGGAAAAACGAGCAATTGTAGTTGCGTAAAGGAAAACACACACACACAATTTTTGGCTATTCGGACTAGTCGGGCGCAAAGGAAAAACGATTATCATCTAAGGTCTAGAGTCGCCGCTATAAATAACGTCGCGTCCGCTAATTTCGCCAAAACATGAAAATATTCACAACAACAAGAGCAACGGCAAAAACAACAACATCGGTGCGAAAAACTCGGCAATTAATCAATTTTCCGCTTGACCAATCCATAATAAATTCATGCGACTTGAAGCCCCAAAAGGAAAGTTTGCACTATTATCATAATTAAAAAAAAATAAAAGAAACGAAAAAAGAAAAAGGGAATTTGGGCACATATCAGAGCAAACATATGAACCGCCTAATTGGCATGGCCTAAACTAGTTGACAAACACTTGAACACATATCACACACACACAAACACACACACACTCTCACACACATATCCACAAGATGCATATCAGGCTGCTGTTTCTGCTGTTCCTGCTACCAGGATCGCTGCTTGCCACTCGTTACAACTCGGGCAAGCAACAACTCTATGCAAATGGTGGTGGCACCAGCTCCAGTTCCAGTTCCAGCTCCAGTTCGAGTTCGATCTACAAGCACTCGCAACAGAATGAGGTCTACTCGGTGGCAGACAGCCAACCCATGACAGACGATGGCTATGTGCCACCCTCGCCACCACCCTATTATCCGCCAAGCGATCTGGACAATCCCGTGCAACAGTTGAGCAGCTGCCAGACTGTGTGCGCCTGCAAGTGGAAGGGTGGCAAACAGACAGTGGAGTGCATCGATCGCCTGCTCATCCAGATACCCGAGCACATTGATCCCAGCACCCAAGTGCTCGACATGTCCGGCAATAAGCTACAAACGCTCGCCAACGAGCAGTTCGTGCGAGCAAATCTCCTCAATCTGCAGAAGCTCTATTTGCGCAACTGCAAGATTGGTGAAATTGAGCGTGAAACGTTCAAGGGATTGACGAACCTCGTCGAATTGGATCTGTCACACAATCTGCTCGTTACCGTTCCGAGTCTGGCCCTGAGTTATATTTCATCGCTGCGCGAACTGACGCTCGCCTCGAATCACATCCACAAGATCGAGGCACAGGCCTTTGGGAGTACGCCGTCGTTGCACAAATTGGATTTATCCCATTGCGATATCCAGACGATATCGGCACAGGCTTTCAGTGGACTACAGGGTCTGACCCTGCTCCGCCTGAATGGCAACAAGCTGAGCGAACTGCTGCCCAAGACCATCGAGACGTTGAGTCGTCTTCATGGCATTGAGTTGCACGATAATCCCTGGCTCTGCGACTGTCGGATGCGGGAGGCCAAGCTGTGGTTGATGCAACGCAATATACCGTATCCGGTGGCGCCGATTTGTGCTGGTGGACCGGAACGCATAATCGATCGCAGCTTTGCTGAACTGCACGTGGATGACTTTGCCTGCCGGCCAGAGATGTTGCCCATTTCGCATTACGTGGAGACGGCCATGGGCGAGAATGCATCGATTACGTGTCGCGCTCGTGCCGTGCCAGCTGCAATAATCCACTGGTACTGGAACGGACGGCAGCTGGCCAACAATAGCGCCTTCAGCGCCTATCAACGGGTGCACATGTTCGAGCAGCTCGAGGCCGGTTTCGAGAAGCGCTCGCGGCTGCTGCTGACCAATGCCCAGGAGACGGACTCCAGTGAGTTCTATTGCGTGGCAGAGAATCGTGCGGGCAGCGCAGAGGCAAACTTTACACTCCATGTAAGCATGCGTGCTGCGGGCATGGCCTCCCTGGGCAGTGGACAAATTGTGGGTCTGAGTGCCGCACTCGTTGCGCTGATTGTGTTCGCCCTGGCGGCCATTATGTGTCTGCTGTTGCGGGTGAAGCGACAGCCGTATGTGGACAGCAAGACGCCCAATCACATGGAGGTCATCACATCGGTCAATCATCAGAATTCCATTACGAACAAAACGCAGCCGGCCACGGTGAATGGCAGCATTGGTGGCGTCGTCATAGCCAATGGCGCTGTGGCCAATTGTATTGATGGTGGACTCGCTGGCTCTGGTGGCACTCTCGAGCGCAAAAGCAGCGGTGGCGGAGGCGGGGTTGGGGGTGGCGGTGTCTGCGGAGTAGGTGGTGGCAGTCGGTCGAGTTGTTCGCCACACGAAAGGGAGCGCAGTGCGAATCCGGTGCAGAAACCCCCTCGACTCACAGATCTGCCGTACTCGACGCAGGGTTACGACAATGCTGGCAGCGTCTTGTCCACGGCAACGTGCTTCATATCACCGAGTGCTTCGACGGGTCATGGCAACAATCCGGATCTGATCAACGATACGAAACGCTTTGGCAGCGATGAATTTGGCGAACTGAAGCTACCGGGAGCAGAGCTGACAGCCGGCAGTGGCGAATACAGTCGAGCCAATGGCTGTGATTCCCTCTACCCATCCGGCCTGTGGGAGCACACGACAGCGGCGACTTCGGCGGATGATCTGTTTATGAAACGCTACACGGACAAGACACCCATCATGGACACCAGCCAGTTGTACGATCTGCACGAGCGCAGCGACTACTTCAGCAAGACCTTTCCACGCAGTCATTGCAATGCAGCGCTGCAACAGAGCAACGCAGGCTCGGCAGGATCGGGGGCAGGTGCAGGTGCAGTAGCAGCATCGACAACATCAACGGCGACAACTAACCTGTCGATATGTGGTTCCTCGGGCTATCCACAGGATTATGGCTTGCCACTGGTGCCCGGCGCTGAGCATCAGCATAATCATCAGCTGCAGATGCATCCGTTGCAGCAGCTGCAGCAACAGTTGACCTCCACGCTCAATCACAGCACCAGTCACAGCTCGACGCACAGTGGCAGTCCGCACTTTAGCAGTCGCACCCTGCCACGCCTACACGATGGAGGTGGCGGTGGAGTTGGGGGTGGGGGTGGCAGCAGCACGGCCTCAGCCAGCTCCTCGCCAACGCCAGCGGCCAGCTCCAGTTCCTGCTCGATTCTGCCCAATGGGCAGCCCGTGAACGCCAAGACGATACGGGTGTGGCAAAAGGGGGGCGTGCCCGTGCTGCCGCCCGTAACGGCACTGAAGCGTGCGCTCATCAGCAGCAGTCGCAATTCACCGGACGAAGGCTATCAGGAGGGATGTGGCACAGATGTCTAAGCTTGAGCCACCAGCCACAACACACACACACAATCCCCAGCAGAACTGACTAAACTTTAACTATAACTCAAAAAAATATATATTTAAAAAATAATATATATACATATATATATATAACACACACATATTTTATATGGCTCATCGACTAGCGAAAAAAAGAATGAAAATAAATAACGGTGGCGACAATATAAAAAACAAAAGCCGTGCCGAAAAATTTGTGCAAGCAAACTGTTTGTGATAGTGTCTGATAAAAAAAGATATTTGCGAATGAAGATAATAAGAAATTGCAAGAGCTAAAAGAAGAAAGCGAGCAGCGAGAAATGCAAACAAATAAATTAAATGTATACTCTTAGGCATAAAATAAAGCGAAACTAACAAGTAAATACAACTAACATATACCACTAACTATACAACTATACAACTAACTAGCGATCCCTAAGATGAAGAAGAAGAAGTAAGAAATCTGTATATAACATTGTATCAACTCTCGCAAATCCCCGCATTACAAATAATAAGTATCAACAAAATACTAATTGCAAAAAAAAAACTAAACAAAAATAAAGCAACAAATTAAGATGCAACAAACACACACACAAACACACACACACACATAAAATACTTAAAAGACACACACAACTATGCCCATGTAAATGTAATTAAACTGTAACTGTAACTGTAACACTAACTGTAACTTCTAACTGTAACTCCATCTTTTGCGTGTGTGCGTGTGTGTGTGTGTGTGTTTGAGAGAGTAAAACACACCCCACTCTGAAAAGCATGTCCAAGTGGTAAGCAAGAACACATCTCATTCTCGTGTGTGCGAGAGAGAGAGAGAAAGAGAGCGAGACAAACAGAGAGATAGTGAGCGAGCCTACACTGGAGAAAAAGTTAAGCAAAAAAAAAAGAGATGAAGAATACGAAAACTAAAAAATAACTAAGTGTGTGTCTTTTTGTATATATAAATTTATGATATAGACTATAGCATATTGAAATATTGTTAAAATTCAAATTATTTGTGGGCATGGCCAGCAACTTATAGATATAAACAACAGCAAGACAGCGATCAATAAAGATCTGAACGTACTTATAAACCGTGTAGGTTCTACCAATAAAAAGAAGAGAACACTATAAAACTGAGGCAGCCTTAACTCAAAATAAAAATTGAACGGTAAAAAGATAGTATTTACTAAATTAATATAATTTAATTTATTAATTTAAATAAATCGAAGGTAAATTTATCATTCAAATGCCAGTGAAACCCATAACCTTAATTTTCGAAATCAATTTTCAATTTTTCATTGCAATTTTCAGAGCAATCCAATTTTGAACAATCCCATTGTGGGCAGAAGTCTAATTCAAGATATTGACCCAATTATTTATTTTTGAACATGAACAAGGAAAGATAGATAGCAAGAAAGAGAGAGGGAGAGAAAGGGAGAGAGTAAGATATTAGTGAGTCAGTTGAGCTAAGGCTGCCGCCAGTATTATTGCTAAAAAAAAGAAATCCATTCCTTTAAATATATTAACTGTGAATCCGACTGCGCTTTGGCATTAAACTTAGGTATCTCGTATCTGCAATCAAGAGTTTAAAATGTATAAAGAGAATCAGATATGGAATGAAATAAAAACCCACATATTATTCATCAATTCATACGTAAATAAACATATAAACCTGACACTGTGCTCCAAGTACCCACACACACACACACACACACACACACACTCACACACACAAGCATCACGCAACCCAGGACAATTTACAAATATATTCACACAGATATTAGTTGCCTGTATGTACTAAGCCTAAGCATTCAAGCAGCAAACAAAAGAAATGACAAAAAAAAAAAATTAATAAAAACAAATTCGTATAAAAAAAAAAACGGAAAATCCAACAAAAAATAATATTTTTAAGGTAAACCAAAGACTTTTTTCTTTGCATCTAGTAAAATGGGGGCAACAAAACTGAATGTTACTCGAATGAAAGGAGCCCGCATGAAAAACACCATCAAAATGAATATGAAAATGGAAAAGAAATGAAAATAACCTTAACATTTAAGTAATACTTATGTATTGTATTATATAACTAAATACATATAAATATAAATAATAGTATATAGATGTATGAAGTACTTAACATGTATGACACACAGAGTTGGAGAGAAAGAGCGCAAAGAAGGCCAACAAAGGCAAGCATTGAATGCATGATAGCAAACTGAATGAAGAACAAAGCAATGGAAATATATATAATATATATATATATCTATATATATATATATAAACATGAAAAGCACATTGCGTTGTCATTATTTTTACAGCCTGCAAGGTAGGTACAAATGGGTGCAAAAGGGGCGTGACCCAATTAAGTCTCTTACCACACAAATAGCAGCAGCAACAAAAAAAAGCAGCAGCAAAAAAAGACAGCAACAAAAAAAGCAGCAGCAAAAACACAAAAAAAAGAACAACAAAAGACTCTGCAGAGCCAGAGAGAATCGAATTGAAAACACCAAATGCTTCTACTGCGGTTTTGTTGCTAGCCGTTGCAGCGTGTGGCATAGTGGCATAGTGGCATATTAGGGCCAATCGTCTAATCGCCAATTATGCATTTAAGCTCTCTCCCACCCCATAACCTCAAATTTGGCTTTATACATTAATCGATATGCGTAATCAAAAGAGAACAGCTAATTATCCGATTATGTGAAGTTAGTATACACTTTTAGTTACATTCAATTAGTTGGCTAATAAGTTGTTGTAATATAATAAGCAGCTTTTAATTGATTAAGACTTAACTTTTTAATCATGCTGACTTATTTGATATGCAAATTTTTGCAAAACAAAAAGTGCATCTCTTTACAAAAACTATTATTTTTTTTTAAACATATTCCTTTGTTTTCAAAACATGCAAATATATTTTGACAAGTACACATTTTTAGTATTATCTATCTACAATCTATTATTGTTTACCAAAAAAAAAAAAACAATAAATCTGATAAATTAAAATTTTCAAAAATATAAATCAATTTATAAATAGGTAATTTAACTATTTCCTTTTTTAATATAACATTACATTTATTGTTTAAATGAAATGTTCTACTTTTATTATTTTCGATTTATTTATTCCGTTTATAAACAGATGTATTTTGCCTACACAAATTTTTTTCTAAATAAAGTTGAAGCTTTTACTAAAAAATACATAAATAAAAATAAATTTGATAAAGAAACTTCAATCATTAATGGTTGAATATTTATTTATTTTATTTATTAAATACTTTATCTTTCATTTTAACTAAAAACTATGAAATTGAAATAAAATAGTGTGAATTTTTTATTTATGTGTATTAAAGTTCTCATATTTGCCTTAAATTATGCAACAAACTGTAACATCATTGAGTAGACATTCGCATATTAGTGTTAATTTGCTTATCCACTGAGTTGAACCAGGTTAACGTCAGCGTTTCGGATACCCTCTCGAAGCGTTGGGTGAACCTCGTCTCGTCTAGCCCACAATTTGCAGCTACACATGTTTTGGCATGCGTGTATTTGAATTGGGTTGTGTTGGGCTGCGATTCGGGGGGCGGGGTGATGGGGAGTTGTGGGCGGCGCGTAATAAATACGGCGTGCGGAGCCCAGCACGAGATTATATCATGGCGTGCATAGGTCTAACTGTCTGGCTTGTGGCGGCAGATAGCACCCCGAGCTACCCTCCCCTGCCACAGTTGCGCCGCTCATATCCCTCGCCTTATTGACGACGCGCAAAGTTTGCCAACTAAACAAGTTTTGTGCCTCAAATGAAATTTAGGTTGCAACTGAAGCCCAACAAAAGCCAAACAAAGCAAAGAAGCACCAAACAGCAGCAACAAACGGCAGAGAGAACAAAAAAAAAAAAAATTAGAACTTTTGTGCTGAAGGAAAGTGAATTTTATTTGTTCAACTTTATTACGTATACGTGCCGTTGTTCCGCCTGTGTAAATAACCAAAATGCAAAACGTGCCCCGACCCCGCGCACTTCTCGCACCTACCCCTCCACGCACCCCCCCTCCTCGTCCGCATCCCGCAACCAACAGCTTGACTCAGATCTGTGTGCGTCTAATGAAGACAGCGCCGCCAGGTGCCTCCTCGCACTTTTATGTCCATATACATTGCGGCCTGTTTAACGACTTGGGCAATGCCTAGCATGAGAAATTTATAAAAAGAAGAGAGCAAAGCTCTGCTGTGCTCTGCTGTGAGACGGACGAGGACGCACAAGCTCTCATATATGCCTAAGCTAACAAACCGTAAATATTGTTGAAAACGGCAGTTTATTTTTGGGCCCACCGCATGCACATCATTCAATAGCAGCAGGACAACAATAACAACAGCGACAAAACGAACCTCTGATGGATGTAAATAGCAGCAACAACAACAACAACAACAGCAACAACAACAACAACAACAAAGATACAGCTGATTCAAGGTGCGCAAGCCGAGAATATTGTTAAAGGCATTTGGCTGTTGGCCAAAACGGTAGCAACTTAAATAAGAACAAAATAAGAGAGAATTTATAGGTCGCATTACAACGACTAACAGATACTCTATAAATGATTGCGTAGCTTTTTTGAATAAACTGCATTAGTGAATTTAAATAAATACTTTATGCATTCTTGGTTTTCTGTTAGTGTTAACCAACGAGGAGAACTTATTCAAAATGTATTTTAAAGCTAACTGTAAATGTATAAATTTAATGTGTGTTGATAATATTAAGCATATGTGCAATAAAATGAAATTCTAGCGAACATGTTGGAGTCGTTATCTTGCTGTTTTTCACAAGGATCTATAGACAACTGATGTGCCCTTTAGTCATTCTTATTCTGCCATTTCTTCTCATGTCATCTCATACATTATAATGATACATACACATGCATAACAGCCGGTACACACGCACACACACACACACACACACACGCTGCACAGTCATAAGCAGAGGCTCAACAAAGAGTTGTCACATACATATATACACACACATCAGCACAGAAATGTGTGTGTGTGTGTGTGTTTGTGTGTGTGTGCTTGCGTGTGTTGTCCCTTTAGCGTCTTCAACATTTAATGGCCTCATTAATTTTCTATGCTTGGCCTTAAATTATTTTACTAGACTGAGGAGCTGGCAAGCAAGCTTCTCTCGATGCTTACTTACTGCCTGCTGTTTGCTGCACGCTGCTCAGCAATTCCATTAACTTGACTGGCACTCAGGCAGTTACACCCACTCCACATCCACATCCCCCCGCTGCCCTGCCAGCCCCCAGCCATTACGAGAGGCACTTGTCGAGCACGGCAATGCCAATGCTAAATGTCTCAGTGCTCGTCCCGCATTAATTTACATAAACTTAATTGTTTTATTTAATCAATAAAAATAATTAAATGCCATGTGCGTAAGTAATTAAAACAAATCGCTTTTACTGCACAGCAAATTGAAATTGCATAAACATAAATGAGATTTGCATGCAACAAGCGCTGGCAATGGTATATATAAAAACAAACTCCTCCCCATCTATCTAGGCGTGTGTGTGTGTGTGTGTGTGTCTGACTGTGTATATATACCTATATAATTATGGCCCATCAAACATTAATCAGCAGGCAAATGCGATTGCAAAATGCAAAATACACATATGCATAAAATCAGCGGCCAAATGATAATTTCGTTGCCAGCTTGCGAAGCCAAAATGGTAAAGGGAGCAACAGCAACAACAACAAGAACAACAACAACAACAACAAAACCTAACCGAAATGTGAAGCCCACAGAATCCATAAACTAAATTACTTTATGTGCCCAGAAAAATTTTCAATTTTTCAGCATAATTTATGGCGCACAAAGCGTAAAAACCAAAAACCCAACAAATCAGTACGAGAAATTATGCAAAAATATTTTTCGACCGCGGTCAACCAAAAATCTATCTGCGTATCTGCTTATCTCTCTTTCTCCCCCTCCCCTCCCCACCCCTGTTTTCTTTCCATCTGATTTGTATTTGTGTATCCCTATAGATATATAACACACACACACACACACACACACATAAACAGCAATCGCAATTCGGGGACGCAGTCACAATTTGCAATAGGTAAAACGATTTAGTGGGGCACAAACACACACAAACAACATTTAGAGATACAAATTAAACTAATGATACAGATAGATACATTTATATTGATCAGCAATTTAATGTAAATTATATTGTCTATTGCCTTATTCTGCTTGCGTTTGTTTTTGTGTCTATTTCGGTGCCTGTATCTTTCTGTGGCTGTATCTGTGCTGTGGCGCACATTATGCAAATCAGTATCTGTAAAACTGTATCTGTTGCTTTTTATAGGCCTTTGCTTTATTTTCAATTCATATGAACAACAAAGCAGCCCCAGCAGCCAAATGCTTACAGAAGCAAAATTATATTAAGAGCTCCAAAAAGTATGCTACAAAAATGATTTGAAGATTTGAATTGATAAATGACTCTAAAGGAACGAAATTATCATTTAAATGCTTAGCTTATATTATATATTCACTTATAACACTAAATTAAAACGAAAAAAACACCATCTGATTTAAATGAATATTATTCGTAGAATAGCTTAAATATTGTTCGATAACTGACTTTAAAGTAAGAAAAAGATGTATGCGATGCGCGCGCATAAATTAATTTAATTTTATATTAAAACGCCAATTCGGCATTAGAAGTATTGAGTATTCGGCCTTAGCCGCGATAGGATAATGGTTGGAATGCCCCAAAAAGTGTGCTACAGCAGCGGCATGCAAACAAGTATACGCACCAAGAGACCCAGCAGAGGCACTTCAAGATCCCAGTCTGCCCAGAGCTGAGCTGAGCTCATTAAAAATTCAATACAAAATACATTGCCAATGCGATGCTGTTGATATTGTTGTTGTTCTCCATCTTAGCCCACCCGGTTGGGCACGCCCCCGCGACGATTACATTTCCATGCAAATCAAATTGGAAACCAGCACAAAAAAAACACTGTGCGATACGGGCGGAACAAAGGAGAAGGCGAAGGAGAAGGAGGAGGAGGAGCACGGTGGGAAAGCCTTAACAGATAAGCCCAGATAAAGATACACAAAATTATAAAAACAATTTGCAGTCATTTTTGAAACGGAACAACATAATAAAGATACACACACACAGATATCGACAGACAGCCATGTTGCCATGTTGTTCCAATATGGATAATTAGATGCGTGCTTCTAATCACCTGTCGCCCATCGAAACGATTCGATTCGATGCGATGCGATGCGATGGGATACGATTTGTTGCCTGGTTTTGCATATTATTTATTCATCAAGTTCAACGCCCAACTTGTCAATGCTATTAAATAATAACAACGGAGCGCTGTTCCTTTTTTATTTTTGTTGTATGGAACCCAATAACAATACAACAATCGAGAATTAGTCAATGTTTGTGCGTGTCTGATTTGAAGCCACGTGAATAAATTTATGATGTATCGATTGCTATTAATTTCAACGCCAGCCTCAAATATTAAGTCAATTTGTCAAAAAGCTCGGCACTTATATACCACACTTACCCCTAGCTAAGTGCCGGGGCATTTAGGGGTTAATAATTCATTTGCACTAGGCCCTCCAGTCCAACAACCACTTCAACCACTTTCAATTAAGGTTATCATCTGTCACACCTCATCAACACACATGGTGCATGCCTCCGCCTCTGCCTCTGCCTATGACTCTGCCTCTGATTGCATCTGATGATTTGTCGCCGCCATCCACGTATCTTCTGCAATTACTCTCTCTGCCAATATTTTCAGTAATTATCTTCATATTTCACGAAAAAATTGTAGACAAATGTGCGCCAGTTGTTCAAATATATATTCACCTGTGTGTTTATTGACATGTGAGTGTGTGTTAATTGAGATGCGTGAGAGGTGGGGGGAGTCAGAGCGCAAAACAGTTAACATTTGCATACATACATATAGAGCGTTTTGCAGTCAGTTAATTGACACTAATGAGTCGGGTTATGTTAAGAGATGAACATGATCAGGCTATAAAGCGACAGAAATTATTGTTCAATCTACAATCAACAATTAAAAAACGTTACATTGGTTTAAGCGTTTTCTTCTAAACTGCACTTTTCAAAGTGGTATCTAAAATAATTCAAAAAGGATACCTGCGTGCATGAAATAGTTTATTTATTGTATTTCTGTAACTTGTAATACAATCAGTGTATACTTTTTAATCAATTTAAATTAAGGATTAAATTGTAGAAAATTTAAAATTGTGAAATTGAGAAAAAATTCATTACAAGCTCTGGCGAAAGGCAGAAGAAACCCAATCAGACCCAAAACTTTCATGCATTTTTAACTTAGTAAAAAATAAATAGAAACGAGAATAAAAAGAAAATAAAGACTGAGAGAGAAAATAAAGAAAAGTTGGGAAATTCTCTGAACCGGTGTTTTCTTCACCATTCTGCAAATTTTTGTAAAATTCGATTGCATGCTATACATAAAATAATTTATATTTTTAATTCTTGAAACCTAGAAGCAGGTCTAATTTATTTAGGAGGAAAGCAGTGCTTTGTAAAGTTTTCCATGTTTTCTACTTAATTGAGCAGGTATTGATTATTGAGACTAGGAAACTCAAACACAAATGCGCACTCCTGTGCTAACTCAGGACAAATTAAACAATACAATAAAAGATAGGCAAACAACTCCATTAAATACATGGTTCGTAGGCAGTCAGGTAAACACATACTGTAAGCAAATAATATAAAGCATATCATTATTGCAATAAGTACTACAGGTTTTATTTCAATACATCAATAATATAGCTTTTATGGCATACATTACTTATGAACTACAATATAATTGGGTATGAGTCTTAAATAACTATTATGTACAGGTGGCACTTAGAGTGTGGCATGCATGTGTGTCATTAATAAAGAGTATGCAAGAGAGAGAGAGAGTGGATTCAATCGACCAAAATATGTAACAACACATCATTGATTAACCTGAAATGGCATAGATCAAGCCATGTCTTTCCAAACTGAAGGCCGCAATGTTAGAGCCCTTAAGAAACTACCCCACCAGTTACCCACATCCACCCACCATTCATCATTATTAAGGCCTTTAATTTATGGGGCCAACAGTCTGGAGTCGTTGTCGTTTTTTATGGTGTGTGTTTTACATTGACTATAACAACGAGCAATATACTCACATGTTGGACTCTCGCATGTTGTAAGTGTAGCAGCTGCTGTTGCTGCCACTGCCGAGTTCAAAGTACTGCCAGGTAACTGCCCGTAGTGGCAGTTTGGTGGCTGCCATGTGCACATAAAATCGATAAATCTTAAAAATTCAATAACAACCAACGCACGCGAGTCCAGGACCCAAGCCGGAGGCAAACCACCCGACTCCGGCAGCGGATTGGGCACACATACACGTGTATATGTATGTCAAAATCAAAGGCGAGGGTCAATGGCAAATTGGATTGCGTAGTCTTCATGTTGTAAATATACTTGTGCTTTATATGAATTAATGATTTATCCGTACATAATCAGGTGTACTTTGCCTTGCTAATCTATTTCGCCAGTAACTTTCAGTTGGCTTTAAGCCATAATATTATATTGAGCAATGAAATACAACTCCTTCAAACAGCACCACCCACACTTTGGGCATTAAGCCTTCATCAATGCAGGGCTGGGCGTCTCAAGGAGCCGACTTCAACAATGTGGAACAGGAGCAAAACTTTTGCTTTCATGTCGAGCCAAGTTGAAAATTAAAGTGAATTTCGCTATTGGCCGCCTGTTATTACTTTAAAAGTTGAGCCACAGCAAAAGCAATAACAGCAAAAAGCAAACAAGAAACACGGCAATAACGTCAAGAAATGTCAGGTAGCCAACAACAATTAATTATACACCAAATAAAGCAGCTGACCAGCTGCTAACCTGGCCTAGCAACAGGCAACAAATGACAAGGTTAGCCGCATTTTTCCTATGATTTTCCACAGGGCTCTCGGTGTTTGTTTGTGATACAACATAATGTGAAACACGAAAATGTTTGGAATCTAAAATACAAAAGATTCTCATGTTCGCTCCCAGCTCTAATATCCTTATCGTAAGTTTACAAGCAGCCAAAATGTGAGATTTAAAGCGTTAATTTTCAATGTATTTCAAGCGAAAGTCCCATTTCCAAACATAAATAATAATAATAATAAGGGATGCCCCACATTTTGCTTTACTTATGGCGCATTCTGAGAATGCTTATATATATATATGTATATATGTACATGCATATATGCCTATAATTCTACACTTACAGATACAAAACACATACGTGACTAGGTACGCAAATACATACACAATATTTGCTTATTCTGGCCAGATAGCGTCATGTTCTGGCCTCATTTGCGTTGCCGGAAACGGTAGTCGGCTGCCAACGTTGAGTGTCTGCATTCCGCCATTTTTTGAAGCGACTCAACTTTATTTTTTGCGTGACCAAAAAGAGGCAAATAGCAGCTCCAAGTGAGTACATTTACAGCGATAAGATACTTTGTAACTCAATTAAGTTAACTGATGCAAGACTTGAGCCAAAATTAACAACTCGCCTGAGAAATGCTCTACAAATTAAATTGGTTTGGTAAGTGCCACTTAATTGTAATTGATGAATCTGGAATTAACTCAGCTTAAGATAAATGTTTACCAGCTTATCCTACATTTCATAGCTCTTGACATATCAGTTCGATGCCAATGGAATGATTTAAAACTTATGAGGCATTTTACTTAATTATTTTATGCTAAAACTGAAAGCATACTTTCTAAGCCCCATTCTAGCTATCATCCAAAAATAAATACATATCAATAGAATATATAACTTAAGATTATAATAGTTTTAAATTAATACAATAATCAGTCGCTAGTTCTCTTACTTGTAATTGTAAATTTTATATTATTTAAATTACAGTTAATATTAATAAATTAATTTTAAAAAATGCATGTGAAGAGCTCAGCTTTTTATTTCTCAGATTTTAATTAGGCCCCGTTTCTCAAAGACGAATTAGGAATTAAATATTATAGGTGCCAGACAGCATTTGAGGTTGTCTCATGCCCAAAATAACAAGCGTTTTATCTTTTGAGTGAATAGCGAGCAACTGTTTTTTATGGCGAATGCGTTTTGTTGTTGTTGTTGCTGTTGTTGCCTATGCCGAGCAATTAAACCATTTGCAGTTTATAACCATGGCATGCCATTAAACAGAATTAAGTCAGTCCAGCTACCGGCTACCAGTTACCATTTGTGTGCCACGCCCCTTCGTTCTCTGCCCACAATCCCTCAATAAGCAAGCAAACAGTCAGTCAAGCGAGACGCCCAAAACTGGAGTACCGATTCAAGAGAGCTTCGCCATAAATCGCTTATCACGCGACATTAAAACAACAACAACAACAACATCGATGTTACCCTTGTTGTTGCTGTTGTTGTTGTTGTTGTTGTTGTTGCTGGTGTTATGCCCGCAGCAAATGCCAAAAATTGCCGCACACAAAAACAATACAAAACACAACCAGAATATGTAACGGCCACGGAGTTTTAATGTACTGCCGGTTGACTACCCCCAGCCGAGTGATGGGGGTTCGTTGGGGAGGGGAATGGGTTTTTGGGGGGTGGGGCAAGCAGTGTAGAGAAACCTTGAAAAATGGCAACAGCAGATTAAGCGCATAAAATTCTACCCTAGCTGATGTCTAAGCGGGGCGGGTGGGGGCATGGCAAACTGTAGTGAAATTGGATTTTGGGGCAGAAAAATAAAAATTAAGACGTCATCAAAATGCAATTAAAAGAGTAGGTAAAAATGAGAATAGCTGCAGATTTATTTAAGCGCAGAGACCAAAAAGCCCAGGCCCATTAAAAGACCTTCAGCTGTGGCAGGGTGCAGGTTGGGGCGCCCCCCTACAGCTGCTGTACATTGTCTAAGAGCAACAATAACACGAAACCCAACAAATAGATTTATTGTTGATGGCATTATTAAATTTCTTTTTATTTTTTTTTTTCTGTGTTTTCACCCTGTCATAATAAAAACGGCAAGCAAAAAGTGTGATGAAAGGAGAAAAAGAAGTGGTGGGGTGGGACCAGAAAGGACCAACCGCTCTGGGTGCCAGAGCGTTAAGCAGCGGCGAAAGCATATTGCGAGTGCCATCCTAACGATGATGCTAGGAATGAACCAAAAGATAGGACTGGTCTGGTGTCAGCCTGATGCACAGCAGCAGCAGCAGCAACAGCAACAGCAGCGGCGATGTCAACGCACGACAGCATCACGCCCCGGGGCAGTGGCAGCAAAACAAAATAATAAGTAAAGAATGGTGTCAGTGATTGAGTTCTAGACAACAAAATACCCTGTTCAACTTCTCATATTGAACAAACATTAAACAAAGCCTTTTGAAACTAACGCGAAACTCTCACTGAAAGTTTTTTCCTATCTATCTACCTGGAAAGCTATTATGCCCCTTTTAAAGCCCTGAACAGGGCATAAAAACAGAAGGGTAAAATTTGTGAGCCCTTATTTAAATATGGAAGTTGGCGATACGCTAAGCAAAATTTTTTTTCGAAATTTTAAGATATTTTTTTTAGCCATTTTGCGTTTATGTAAAGTTTAGATTATACAACCCCAACCCCATCGAACGCCCTTGATCTTTAATGAATACTGTTGCTCCACTTCATTACTTTAACAATAATGATCTTAATATATCAATTATAATTGACACAAACAATGTTTGAATATGGAATTGAAACAGGACAATCGAAATACATATATATATATATATAAAAACAATTTATATAAGTAAGTATAAGCAAGCGGCTAATCAAATTTGGTAATAATAAACTCTCAAAGTATTTTCTTGATAATCTGGATATTTTGCAAATTTTATAATTCACTGTTACAATATTAATACAATAAGTATTTTTTAGAAGGGAGCTGCTCTTAAACATAATAACAAGAAGGTTAACAGAAAAATGGTCTTTGATTATCCAAAAGCCATAACAACACAGACAGCAGCGACAACAACAATAACAAGCCCGATAAGAACACACACACATACACACACACACACACAGCCACATACACCCACATGTAAAACGGCATAAGCCGTAGTTAATTCCAAACGTTGTCCAAGTGAATCTGTTGCAATCTCTGAGCTAAACAGGCCGCCTGCGAAAGTAATCTGTATTGCGAGATTGCATTAAAGCCAAACAATATTTAAAAACGATTTACTCATTTGCCATGCCCCCGTGGCGCCCCTTTCTGCTGCGAAATCACTTGCTATGCCCCAGAGACATAACTATAATTACAAGAGTACACGACTGACGCGCTTTATCCAGCAAGGATTCCAGCATCCTTGCCGTCGTCTGCTGCGGAAATGCTTCGAGCGTCAAAATCGAAAATACAAGAAAGAAAAAAATAAAAATATGTAGAAAAAAAAAATAAATTAAAAAACGAACCATGAAATAAGGAAATTTATCAGCAGCAGCAGCAGCAGCAGAAGCAGGAAAAGCAGGAAAAGCAAAGGCAAAGCCAAAGACAGACGCAGCAGAAATGCAGCTGAGGAGGTGGAGGGGAGTTGCGGTACTAGGCAGGAGAAGCCAAGCTGCCAGGTGAGCACAATTTAATTTCTCAAGTTGGGTCTCTAATCAAAAGGATTTTTATCGCCTTGGCAACGTCGGCAATGGCGATGGCGAGGACGACGTTGCTCGCCTTTGACAGCATTTTTATACAGTCTGCAAAAAAAAAGTTGACAGGCTCCTATTCCGACTCTGACTCTGACTTAGGCTCCATCTCAGGCTGCCAACATCGACTGCGACGCTAACTCGAGCTCGCTGTGACAAGCACACGACAGCGTGAGCAGCAGTAGAAGTAGAAAGATGAGGATGGAAGTGGTGAGGGACGAGGAGCTGGTTGCATGCAGCACGCGGCGTACGTAGTGGAATGCTGAACAGCCAGGACTGAAGTGTGTGTCACAAACATGACAGGCGACGTCAACCGCCGCCAGCTCGAAAAAAAACTGAGTAAATCATTTGGCCAAGCGAAGCGGAAAGTCGAGGTTTTCTTTTTGCGCTCTGATATTCCATTTTCAAGGCGGCCTGAAAACGGAGGCGACAACTAATTAAATTAGGCAATGCTTGTGCAATCCTTTTTTTTTTGTTTTTTTTTTCTTGTTTTTTGTTTGTTGGCTGCTGTGGCTTGAAAACATAAATAAACTGAGCTGAGTGAAAAGAAGAAGGCGATGCCGTTACGGTCTTGCCTGTTGCCGTCATTCACTTCCGCTTCCGCTGCCGGGAACCATTTTGGCGTGAACACAGTCGAGTTCTCGGAAATTTTCTCATTTGGAGGCGCATTTGGACTGAATTTTGCATTAGCCGAACCGAAGAGAGAAGAGAGAGAAGAGAGAGAGAGAGAGAGAGAAGGCGCTAAGTGCAGGCTCGTTTGAAATAAATATGCCGCAAAGCAAACAAACAATCAGCAGCCAGAGGCGGACTCTTGGCGGCAAACAGCAAAGGCCACAAAGCATACGACGCGTCAGGCAACAACCGCAATCCAACACAGGAGTCCACGAGGAGCGAACAGAACTGCAAACAGCCGTCAACAGCCCGTAGGTAGCCAAAAGCCATCTGAAGCCAGAGGGCACACAGTGAAGCCATTGAATAGGATGTAGCTGTAGCTGTAGCTCGAGCTGCCTCTGATGGCCTCACTTCCGTCGCCAGCACAGTTGGCAAACGACGTCAACGGCCGCCATTTGCAATTCAATTGCGAAAAAGCGCCACCTTTTGACGAGCTCCGGAAATCGCTTACTATGCTGCTGCTAAGCGGCCAAAAGTAAAGCAAAAGGTTTAGCATTACTTAAAGCCGAGTGCCTACCCCGAAATCGCGCCCTCCAAATTGCACAATAGAGTGGCAACACTGGGCCACGACGACAAGAACTAATATCATACATAAATATACAATGTACATACATATATATATATATATGTATGAGTCGTCTCCAGTTAACTCTGCTGATGAATTACGTCAGCATAGAAAAGCTCTCGAAGAGACAATCTCGACAATCATTTGTATTTAGCGAGAGAGATTTTCATATATACACATACTCGTATATAACTGTTATGTCCCGACCTTCAAATGATAGCCATCAGTCTTCCACTATCAACCATACATTCAATAAATTCGGTGAAATATCGCTTAGATTTGAATTAAGAATTTTAAATTTAATTTGATTAACTAATAAACAGAGTCAAGTTGCATATCCGTTTTTTGCTATACATATTTAACATTAAAGTTCATTGGAGTTGTTTGGAAGCTCTTTGAAATATGTTCAAGTGAAAAATCAAGCATCCAAAAATATTCAATTTATTCATTAGCTATATTAAATTCAGCTTTTTTAGTCTTACTCCTTTCTAATCCCAACAAAATCTGAGTTATGCAGCACTCTGCTAAACTTCTAGTAAGAATGCTCTTGAATAAAATTTGTTAGAGAATCTGAAAACAATTTTATACATAAAATTTTCTTTAAGCTTTAGCTTTTCTCAATAATCTAGGGTGAAGAGATGCGTAGTGGTTTATGGCAAACCGGTTAGGCAGAGATGGAACTCAATTAAGTAGCAAATGGTTTGATGCCAACAGAACAAACAATCGGATCGTCGAGCATTTTAAGCATCTACTGCATAAATCGACTGCAAATTGAGCCAATTTCTGCATAAATACGACGCACTAACGAGATGGAAGATGAGAAGAGATGAGATGAGATGAGATGAGATGAGAGTACAACTGAAGCAAGCGATGCAACTGTGGATGGCACAGTTTTGAGTAGCTGCAACGTTGGGAGACGGCGCATTACCAGCAAAAGTGCCATAAAAATGTATATTAAAATGAGTAAAAACATTTATTTGCATAAAGTCGGCCACGAGTGAAAGGCATAGCAATTGAGAAAAGTGCAGAGCAAGTGAGGAGGTAGAGAGATGTGAGCGAGAGTAAAAACTATTTCAAGTGGCAAAAGTTTTAGCTGCGTACACTTTTAGACCCGTCTCGAGCTCTCGAGTATGCACTCGAGTCACGCATAAGTTGCAAGCAAGCAGGTCGAAGGAAACACCAACAAATGACAGCAGCAGCAGCGAGGAGCTAGCAGCAGCCAGATGCACCAAGGAGCCCGACTAAATTGCAAGTTAAGCCAAAAGGCCATACACACACACAAACATACACAACACACACAAATACACGCACACACACACACACACACACACACACTCACAGTGCATTTCAGCTATTGTCAGGGTTGGCGCAAAAAAGCTTCTTGAAAGTCAGATCACATGTTAACCAGGCACCAAATTACAGCCTTCAAAAGTAACTGCTTCAGTTTTGGCAACAGCTGAGTTTCTCTTCAGACAATTTCATTTATCCACCAGCTACACAGCTATAAGCCCTTGGCTTATTGAGCAATAGTCAAATGGCTCAAATTGCGCTGTCAATTTTGATGCTGTATCTAAGCAACCGAATTCATAAATATTTTAAAGTAAAAATTCAAAAGCTACCACCAAAATACTCCTCCAGTTTAAATATTTGCGTTTAGATAACTTATAATTATATTTTAAGTAAATAGTTACTAATTAGGTCATTAACTTGAAAGTAATAAATTTGCTGTTGCATAGACAATTAATGACTGCTTTTAGGCGCTGACATTTAGTATAAATTATTAGAATTGACATTTTAACAAATGTTGAAAATATTTTATCCAAGCATTTTAAATATTACGCGTAAGTATCTTTATAGCTCAATTAATTAAATCAAATTAAATAAAAATTTAAAAATGAAAATAATGCTTTATTTAACGAGATATTTTGAAATTATTAAATGAACACATAACTTGCTGAATTTCAAGAAATTTGGATATTTAAATATGAAGTTAAAAGGCAATTTGTGACTTAATTCGTAATCAATACAAAAATAAAATTTCATTGATTAAATTCACATCTAAATCGACTTTGGTTGTAGAAGTAGAACTGCTGTTTGTATTTGGCTTCTCGACTTTTGCTAGTTGCCAGCCCTGTTGCGTGTTTGGTTGCACATACCTCGAATGTTTCATATCGTAGCCAAGCATCATGCAAGGTGGCAGGCAAGCGGACAGGCAGAAAGCAGAAACAACTCTTGATGTGGCGAACTGAAAATGAAATGGCATTGCGGCAATGCCCCCAAAATGAAAACATACGCAATCAATTCTGTTTACCCCCGCAGCTGTGTGCGTGAGTGATTCATATGTGCATTTTAGGGTTGGGCTTGTCGAAGCGAAGGGGTGACTTGGTGGCGATCGCAATGACCCAAGTCAAAGTCTCGTCAAAGTCATGAATGCCAACGGCGATTAACTTGAGTCAAACATTGAGTGATTGTTTTGCAGTTTGGCCAAACTGACAAGCACGCTCCAAAACTGGTCAGTCTGTTGCTGATTAAGGCGCTGCATTTGTTATCACAAGGACAAAGCACGATAGGAGTGGATAGTTCGACTGCTTGAAGCCGCAGGCAGTCCGGCTGCAATGTGGTTGCCAAAGTGTTGGCGACTGAAGAACGCAAAACACGACACCAGCATCGACACAAGGATACAGCAAGAGTAGAACCAGAGGCAGAAAAAGTAAAAGAAGCAGAAGGATCAACCTCAGTAGCAGCAGTAGCAGCGGCAGTGACAGGATTTCCGCGGCATCCGCACGGATAAAAATAAATTCAGAAATTGCTACCGTTTCTGCTCGATTCACACCCAGGCACGAAGTAGCACCAGCAGTTGGTAACGACAACTGGCAACTTTTGCCAAAGTGTTTGTCGTTGACATGTTGCTGTTGTTGTTGTTGTTGTTGCTGCTGTTGTTGCCGCGTATTTTTCTCATTTCTATCCCTGTTACGTTTTTTTTGTTGTACGCTTTAAGTTGGAGAAGGGGCATTATAAGTCCCAAGTCGATGCTATTCGATTTGCGTCGCTTTAAGATTGCTGTCGATTGAACTTTGCATTTCATTCTTAAAACAACGCGCAAATTGAGTTTGAGCTTTAGTTTAATCCATAAATATCACGAAAAAATTACATTAATTAAATAACCATTTAAGCTTACTATAATTTAAAAACGATACCGATTCAATTCAAAATTGTTTGCATTAATTTTAATTCTGCAAATATAGATTAATATTAATTAGAACAAAATAACAATTATTTAGTGCAACTTTTTCAACTTGCATATATATGAATATATTTAACAATATATTAAAACAACATCAGAAATTGATTACAGTGTAGACAGACACACAGCATCCCATGGCGATGGGAAGCAATTTGCTAGTAATGTGTGTCGACTGCCCAACTTGTGGCAATCCATCAAAGTTTTGCATTTTGCGCTGGATAAACAAACGGGACGAACGAGCGTAAATTAACATCAATTAGTTGGCATACAAAATTTATGTCAATCAGGCAAGAGCAAAAACAAATCCAGTTTCAGACGAAATAACGACTTAATTTGCTCGACTGTCCGAAAAGCCAAAAGCAAATGAACATTTTGCGGGGCCATTTATTAGTTTTGCCAGCTCGTGTAATTATGGCGTGTGTCTCAATGCAGTAAAAGTGTCTTCAGTTTGAGCACAACTCGATCCGATATACAGTTTGCCAAAGAGCTAAAGTTCCTAAGCATCGCCATCGCCATCGCCCATCCCATCCCATTCCATTTGGAGCACTGTCTCATTGCGCCGATGATAAATGGACATTGGGATTGGCGATGCGATAATGAGAGGGAGCTTCTTTCCTTTCCTTGCCTTCACTTTCCTTTCCATTCCTTTCCATTCCTTTCCCTGTACTCTTAACGCGTGTGGATGCGAATCGCCTTTACATTAATCATAGCATACTTATGAGCGTCAAGTGTAATTGAAAGACATTACAAAACTTGTTTTAATGGCGCCAAGTTTGTTTTATGGATTTAGCACAATACTTACAGTGTTTTTCACATTGCATTCATTATTGATTGTGCAGCTCGCCGATGGCAGATGAGTGCTCTGCCAAGCAGCAAACCCATTAAAAAACACACACTTCGAGTGGACACTTGACCAGTTTCAATAGACTCATGTAAGCTTTTGCGTACTTTTGCTTGAGCGCATCTCAAATGTGGTCATTTTTCAATGGACAGACAGCCATTAGTGTCATATCATCAAATTTGCCCAGTTTGTCCCATTTTCCTAAATAAAATTAAATGGTTGAGAAAATCTATTCACAAAATTTGTCAAATTTTATTTGTGATAAATTAAAATTGACAGATGAAATAAGTGAATAAAATTAAAACAAACATGCAAACAAATATGTAAATAAAGTTTTGTATTCTGTTTACTAGATTTACATGTTAATTATTTACAACCGAGTTATAATAAGTTAGTAATTTTCACTCACTTAATAAATTTACACGTTGGTCGACAACAGCAGATTGACTAAAAAACATCGACTTACTTACGACTAGGACTGTTCCATGCAATTAGTTAACGTAAACAGCAATATGTACATATATAGGATTGGGATAGATCCTATGCCACATTTAGTCGCGAGTGTAAACAACACACACACATGTGTGTGCCAACATATTGACATGACATTTGCCGCAAACGTGTAAAAATCGTGAGAAATCAGCGACAGATATTAGTGTTTTAGGTTTTCAGGCCTTGCCTTTGATCAGCACTCGTCTAAATTAAAATAAAAACCGCATTTCCATTACATTTTACTTGCACAAGTCTGCCTGCGTTCACACACACATACACACACACACACATACACACACACATGCACACACACACACCACTTGATTGTGGGTTTCTGTGTGTTTGCTAAGCGTGGCTGCTGTTGGGTTTGTGGGTGGCACGGCTTTTGTGGGCTTCAACCTTTGATTGATAGAAACAAGCTGCAGAGACAGAATTTTCACGCACGCACATTCCACATTTTTATATGAGCTCTTTAAGCCAATTTTCAAAGTTCTGCGCATACTTTAATATATATATCAATGCTGCTGACTTCTCATTTGGCTTCAACAAAAAAAAAAAAAAAAACAAAAAAAAAGAAGAAAATGAAGAAAACTTGAGAAAATTGCAAAATACGAGCGCACAGTTAATAAAAGTTTATGCGTAGAATCAGCAATAAAGCTGCCCTCTCAACTTTAGATATAATTAAATTTTCCAACAATGTGCTGCCCCTCTAACTGTATATATGTATATACATACATACTTGGTATATTATTCCTGCTTTGCATAAAGTACAAAGGCAACAAACAGCAACAGCGGCCACAGTGAACAGGGCTAATATCTTTTTAAATCATAACTTGGTATATATATTATATATACATATATATATATTTAGCAGGTACCCCCGAGGCCAGAATCATCGCCCCATTCCCCCAGCTTTGCTCTTTGCATAAATTCAAGAGTTACTGTTCCGTTGGCGTTTGAATAATTGTTTGACATTTTGAATAATTTAATTTAGCGACTGTTTTTAAGTGTTGCTCAAGTGAAAATGAAATTGAAAACCAGATTTAACCTCGCTTTGCTAACCAGTCTTTTCACCAACCCCACCGCTTAGAGCCATCAACGCACTCCTCACGGCTGGTGGCAAGCCAAAACCAAATTCAACTCTCAACTGAAGTTCAAGATTATGGCTTGGGGATTTTGGTGACGCCGTCAACGTTGCTGCTTCTCATTGCTGCAACACAAAGCGCCTCCGGGCAAAAACAGGGTCAGGCTGCTCTTGAGGCATGGGCGTGCTCACACCGCCCAACAAACTGTGCGCTAATCGAGCAATTAAACACGTCTCGCAATCGTTCTTGCCACCGGACCAGACCAAACACAACTAAGCAACTAAACAACGGGCAACTGGCAACTGGCAACTGGCAACTCGCTTAACCATTTTCCATATACCCCACAGATCAGCTGTGGGCAATTTACAGTTAGACCACACTCGTCTACAAAAGTGACCAAAGCAGTCAACATCTACTGAATAATTGACTCATCCCTTGGCCAACACATTTGTATTTCCGTTTATCCATTTATGAAATTCAAGTTAATAAAACAGATGTCGTTTTAAGATTTATGCAACTAGTAATTGTAAAGAAATATGCATCGTAATATTTTAATATACATGATCAACTTAGTTGATTCTATAAGATAAAAATATTATTTTTCATAAATTTCTTTTCTCATAAAAACATTTTTTACTTAATAAATATTTCACCTGCTTAATATAAATTTTTAAGATTTAGCAAACATTGTGAACATTCGCACTTTTCATAAAAACAAAATGGTTAATTTTGCGTTCCTTTCAAGTTTTATTATAACTGAATAAAAAATAATTAATTTCGGACTGTTGCCCACAGTTTTGTTTAGCTTATCTTGTTGTGCGGTGTTCATCTCAGATGAGGGTGGGCACTTTGCTTGCTACCACCTGCAACTTCAAAGCGACAAAAAAAAAAACACGAAACATAAAAAACTAAAACAGTTTAAGTGGCACTTTTATGGCATTGCCGAGAGGCCGACTTTGTCGACGCCTTTGCCCTGATAATTGCCAATGAGAGGGGCATGTTGGTAACAGAGACATTTGCAGTGGCTTATGGGAGCATATTAATATAAGCAAAGCTGCTAAGGGACTTAAGACGCACAAGCTAAAAAAAAAAAAAAAAAAAATAAAAAAACAAAAACACTCGCGCGCAACCAATTAAATGCCTAGAAGGAAATGGATAAAGTGCTTATTAATTCGGCGCTTTAATTTCTTTATTCAGCTAACTGCAAAAAAGGAGAGGTAAAAAAAAAACTACAAAAGGGCTGACAACATATTTAGCTCGTTGGCTTAGCTCCCTCCCCATTTCGCATGCAAAGCCAATTGTGTGACTAAATGTGCTCCATTTCCATGCCCATTTCCTTAAGTCCACTCCTCCCTGCCTCTGTCTCTGGCTCTGCCTACCCCCCTCTCTCCATTCATTTCATTTCGTCTCGTTTCCCGGCTGCTGGCGTCTACGTTTTCCAACTGTCGCACATTTGACTAATGCACAACAAAAGTGGAGTGTTACAGGATATGCATAATACATCGGGTACACTTGTAAGTGAGACAATAATAGAAAAGAAAAAGCGCTCCAGCGCACACAGATAGAGCCAGAAACATAGAAGGCTCAGACACAGCCCCAGTCACAGCCCCAGTCACAGGCACAGGCACAGGCTCATGTCGAGCATAAAAAAGAAGAAGAGAAATGGCAAAGCCGAGCGAAGACAAAAAACGAGGAGCAAAAGGATGACAATACAAACTGGCGCCACTTGCTTCGCACGCAGAGTCGCTAGGCCAACATTTTAGTTTTTTTCCGCCTCTGTGTCTCACTCTGATTGTGTTTTTCTAGGATGAGTGCGGCTCGACGTCAACGTCAACGTCGACGTCGACAGTATGCCACACATAGACACATCGTAGCAACAGCAACAGCTACTGCAACAAAGCAAAAGTAACAAGTAACTCGTTGCTATGGCATTATCCGACTGCGTAATACACTGAAATTGGTAGTCCTGGATGTGGGAAAAAAGCCGCTCAATAATCCTAGTAACATCTCTCTATTACAGTAATCTCTCTTTCCCTATCTCAGTAATCTCTCTCAACCTCTCTCACTCACTCCCCTTATCTCACTCATCTCTCCCTATCTCTCTATCTCCCATTTTTCTGTAATCTCCCTCTTTATGTTTATCTCAGCTATATCTCTGTCTCTATGCCTTTATTTCTATATAATATCCCTCTCTTTCTCTCTTTCTCTCGCCACATCTCAGCAATCAGCCTCTCTTTCTCTCTCGCTCTCTTCGTTTCTGTAGAAATCGTAAAAAAAAGGACTCTTGCAATCATCTAAAGAGAATATTCACTTTCCCAGAGGAGTCAGAGTATTCCCGTAATAGAGAAAGGAAGGCACCCAACTCAACAAAGGTGCAAAAGGCAGCTAAAAAACGCTGACCTGGTCCCACTGTGTGTGCCTGGCTAGCACATTGGCAACGGGCTCTGGTTCAACTGGCACGCACACATCATTTTTTATCCAACAAGTAGAACGCAAAGCTGCAAGCCACCCCAACCGGCTTGACCCATATAAATATATGTATGTACTCGTATGTATGTATGTTTGCAACCTGCTCACGCGTTGCACACCTAATAAGCATGCACCTCGACCTTAGAGCAGAAAAAATCGAACAAATGTGTATGTTGGGGCAGGTGTGTGTGAGTGTGTGTGTGTGTGTGTGTGTGTGTGTGTGTGTGCATAAATCCGTAGCGTGTATGGCTAATTAAAGTCATCCCATGTGGCGTATGAGCAATATAAATAAGTAATTTTAATAATGAATATTGCAACGCACACGTTTCCACACCACATTTCATAAAAGTAAACCGAATGACAATTTTTAATATACGTAGATCTGCTTTTATTTCTGAGCCACTTTCACAGCGAAAGCAAATATTTATCTGGGAATTATGCACATTTTCTATCTGATTTTTGCAATAATTTAACTCTCTTCAATAATCCATTTGTCGTTTTTTTACCTTACTTACAACTTTAATCGACGTTTAAGAAGACAGTTGTCGAATTAAAAAACTGGGAAATCGCCATGACAAAAATGCACAACCGTATTTTTTGCGGACTTTTTAAGCCAACTTTACGAAATGAACGTTGTGGTTGTTAATGTTGTCAGTCGCATAAAAATTGTTAATTAAAATAAAATAAAAAATACCAATTGAAATCTCATTTCATTACTTTTGATTACTTTTAACTTACATTGGCTTGTTAAGGCTATAAACAGTAAATAATAATTTGTTGATGGCATTTTTAAGCCACTCTTTTCCCATATTAACCATAAAATCCAATAAAAGAATTTTTGCGTTTAAACTCTTTGCTAACGAAGACAAGCCTAACCGGTTGGCTGGAAAGTTAATTGAATCTGAAAGGAAACTATCCAAATGATCACAACTGAAATTAAATGTTGCTGACAGCAGACAATGAATAAAATAATGGCTATGGGAAATGTTTAAAAGTGAAAAATGTTGTAAATAAATTTTTAAAATTTAATTTTTTTTAAGTGAACTGTCATGTCTAAGATGCAATTGCACTGGCTTTTATCTTATCCTACCTAATGAAATGACCATTATAATTAATCAATGCGTTTTATTCAGCACATCGACTAAACATATCTCTTGACAACTTGGAATGAACAGCAGTCTAACGAACTGCACGGGAATGAAAAGCATTTGGAGCAGCTGGGATACGACATGGGGTATCTGATGACCAAAGAACGTATGTCGGATGAGCACAGAAAGCACTAAAAAAGAAGCTTTTTTCTTATGAAATTAAATCGGACAGATTTCCGATATTGGTGGCGTGAGTGTTACTAATGAGCGGACTATCACTTGGGCTAGTTACAAGGCTCAGTACGTATGGAAACGAGGATTAAATAACATCATACTTTAATTTAGTCTATTCTTTTAAGTGCCACACAAATCAATTCAGTTAATCCCATATGCGATAAATGTGTGTTTTAAACTTTTGCATACTTCAAATACATATTGTTAACCGGATCTGATATGTCAAAATAATTGAAGCTAGCAAAATCTGGAAACCCGATATTATGCGCTTAATATTATATGCCATCAGCTGAGTCTTATTTTTCACATCATTAATTTCATGAGCATCTTTCTCTTTGAGAGCAATTTAATTTATAGTAATAATATATTTTTGTTTCCATATTATAAGTATATAAAAACTGCCTTTCTATTCAATCTAATTGCCCATTTGTGACCATCAAATCAGTGCAGAATGCACACATAATATATATATAAATATATGCATAAATAAAAATACCTTACATTTATGCAAATACATATCTACTGTTTCCGATCACATTAAAGAGCGTGTAAAGGGCACGTAATTCGATCATAGTACGCAATCAGACACACATATATATGTATATTTATATATACACAGATATATATGTAAATAGCAATGTTAGTGAGTGTATAACAAAGCGCAGACCTTTACAGGCGACACAACAAAT
Source organism: Drosophila mimica (assembly GCA_037043585.1). NCBI lineage: Eukaryota > Metazoa > Arthropoda > Insecta > Diptera > Drosophilidae > Drosophila > Drosophila mimica. The sequence goes on from JBAMBE010001243.1 coordinate 146,026, forward strand.
CCTTTGCACACACACACACACACACACACACGCACACACGTACACGCATTCAATCCCTTTATATGCAATTGAGGCTTTTCAGGCCTAACCCCTACACGAACAAGAAGAAGAAAAAGACCAACAACAATAACCAAGTACGACGCAAATGTGTCTTAAAAGAAGCAATGCAAAAGGTACGCCAAAGTTATGTGCTCCGTACTCCATAGTCCGTACTCCTTACTCCGTAGTCCGTACTCCTTACTCCGTTGTCCGTAGTCCTTGTGGCCCATGCTCATGATGCTCATGTATGTGTTACCTTTCCGGCGTTTGGCTCACTTGACAGGCAGCGAGGCAAAAATGCAAATATTTGTAAAATATATGCGTGTAAAAATTGTTGTGCTCCATTATCCTTTTAACTGGATATGGCGAACACATGCGGGACCTGAGCCAAGCCAACTGCCAGGGAGCCATCAGCTAAGCAGACAGATAACACCACACTCAGAGAAAAAAAGGTTAGCTCTAAATTCAATTACAGTAAATTGGATACAAATCGTAAATGCACTAAAAATTTATTACCTAAAGCATTTTCCTAACTAAAAACTAATAACTTATATTCTTGCTACAAACTGAATGATTCATATATATATATATATATATATATATATATATATATATATATATATATATATATATTAAGATAATGATTCAAACATGATTTATTTGTTTAGTTTTCTTGATTTTGAAATATCTGGCCAAGCTTAAATTAACCCGAAACAGTACTACATTTAGCAATGTCGGTATTTCTTTTTTAATTTGGCAGATCTTTGACTAGATTTAGTTGATTTTATAGATATAATAATTTTCCTATATATTTTCTATATTCTAAGTGTATCTACAGCAGCCACGCAGAGTAAGATTGTGGGCCAAGCTAACTTGAAGGGGTTTACTGAGAGCCTTGTCGATGCGTGCGATTTGGTTGCAGGGAAGCCAGGACAACGGCAAGACAGGTGCCCCATCTATGCCAAGTAAGTGGGTTGTCAAAGCAAACAGCAACAGTAACAAAAGCAACAACAACAACAACAGCAGCAGCAAATAATAATAAAGTAAAAAAGGCAGTCAAAGCAAAAGGCAGCCGAGCAACGAGGCAGCAACAACGAGGCAGAGGCCGCAACATGACACTTTAAACGTTTTACTGTCCTCGAATGAAGAATCTAGTGGCACAGGAGGGCGCCACTGATTGCCGATATATATATGTATATATAAATATATATAAAATATATATGTGTGGCCGTAAATACACACATATTTACGTGCTGCATACATACGTACATATGTAGAAGTATGTTTTGGGCCAATGCCACTAAATTACTCACGTGCTCGTAATCAATTGAAGTTATTGCATAATTTCGACATTGATAGAGTACGAAAGTCATTTGGATTTGATTTAATACACACACACGCACACACACTGCAGTCACACAGATACAGAGAGACAGTTATACGCCTCGTCGCATAATGTGTCACATTTCATTTGTTACGCTCTGCTGGCCTCGCAGTCAACGCAGGCAACACCGACGACGACTGCGACGGCAACTGCGACGGCGACTGCGACGGCAACTGCGACGGCAACTGCGACTGCGACTGTGCATATGAATCCTGCAGCATTCCCATTGAGTCCTCCGACATCAGCTCTCGATTGCTTTCCCTTTCTGACTGCTCCTCTTTCATTTACAATAAATGCACGTGGAAGTGGAAACACTCGCAACTACACTCGTAAAATAATAAATACTGTTATGTATCGAATATCAAATAATTGAATATAGCTTATATTCAATTAAATTCAACTACAAATTTACATTCAAAATGTGATTTGGCTTAGTTAAAAACTCTTTCAAAAACAAACACGTTTTTTGTTTTTTATTCGGGCGATTGCTTTAAGCTTTGGGGCATTTTTATTTTTTCGAGTGTACATTTGTCATATCCAATATAGCATATATGGTCTATGCTTACAGCAGCAATGCTTGTTTGTTTGAATGTCGTGCGTCTATAGCTTTATATGTATGTAGGTTCCCCCGTCTGACAGTAGTCAATCAGATGCCTCGATTGCCAGTCGTCATCATCCTCGACATCGACATCGCGAATGATTTATGAGTTGTCGCTGGTTGTTTATTGTTGTTGCTGTTGTTGTTGTTGCTGTTGTTGTTGGTGTTGTTTGGGATGTTGCTGTTTGTGCAGTTTGCCGTTTGCCATTTGGCATTTGGCCTGTGCTGTCGCTTAAAGAAATTGAACTGTCAAGCGACTTAGCAAGTAATCGGTTAATTCTAAAATGAATTCGAACGGATCCAACTGAGATCAGCACAATTTGAAAAGTGCACTCAAATCTTAAATTTTCACTGTATGCGATTTAATAAGGCAAACAAATACTAAAGAATATTTGCAAATGTTGTTATCAAAATAATAAATATAAGAAACAAACGATGCAATAAATACTAAAGAATATTTGTTATTATTGTTATTATCAAAATAATAAATATAAGCAACCGTATAGATCAAAAGATTTGCCACTTATTCAACCGATTATTCGATGAATTATTTATATAAGAATCAAAAAGGTGCTTAAATTCAATTTGTTAAGTAAGATTATGTTTACTTTTATGTTGCCAGAGTTCACATTTAGTTGAAATATTCAATCTGAGGCTCTCTAAAGTTGTTACTCACCTTGAGGCTCATTTAAGGCTTTTGCGAGCTAAATCGGATTTGCGGCACATATGCGGAGCTGTATCAATGCGGCAATGTAATTGCTGCCACGTACAGACCTTTTTTGTTGACCCCAGAAAAGCACATAGAAGACACACACACATACACACTGTATGGCACACACTGTGGCAAGGAACAGGAGCGTGTGCAGTCGGCATATTAGCCATTCATTGAGCGCGCTTATAGCGTGCTTTTGTGTGCCTCAGCCACAGAGAAGCATACACACTCACACATAGAGGAGACTCACAAACACACACACACACTCACGCACACTATAAAATACACACACGCGCGGAGACGTAACCTTTGCATTCAAAGCAAAAGGTCCTTCGGCGGATTTACTGATTGATGGCTATTAATTTATTTGTTGAGTGGTCCGCTGACGATGCGCCTCCACCAGGCAGATCCAAGTCGTAGCTCTGGAGTTCTTCTTCTGTTACTCTGAATCTGGCAGCAGCAGGCTGGCAGCTCCACAAAATAGTCGAATTAATAAAGATTTAGACATTGTTCGCGCCATTCATTGTTGTTCCAGTCTGCCTGACTCGCTCCTGCCAGCGTCCTGGCATAATGCGCCTCCTTGTCAGTGCCATTGACATCGCTCACAAAGGACACACAGCAGACAAACTCATTGAGAGTGCCACTCCTTACATACTCTTACTGCATTGCATTGATGTGCCACTAATCAATAAAGTGTTGAACGCGAGTTTGCTGTCCTTGGGCACAATTTTTCGAATGGATTTGGTACAGCTCAACTACTTGGAAATAAATAGATTCACTCAATAAATATATAAATTTGGAATTCAGTTTATTACTTTAATTCCAATAATTACATTGTTGTAAAATATGCATATATCAATATATACCATATGTATTCATCATATTGTTCGTTAATACTTTGCCAAGATTTTAATAGCCCTTTAGTTTTCTTTGACAAAGCTGAGGATTCAGGCTGAGCAGAATTGGTATCAGAAACCTTCAGATTTAAAAATATTTAAAGAAACTAAGTATATTTACGTCTTTGTGCTATATGATATATGTGAAACAAATATATAAAAAATTAACACAAAAAATTAAAGGGAATGTACAGGTATGAAAATGTCCACAATAGTGTCTATTACTTTTTGCATTAAATTATAAACTAACTTGTGCTGCTTAAATCTATTCTTTATAACCGCAAACGTGACATCGTAAATCTTGTCTGTCTCCTTATTAATAGCTTGGACAATATTTGTTTCAGCAAGTTCGGTGGATCCTTGAACTGGTTCCGACACTGGCCCAACCAAAAAGCTGCGCCTTTAAAGGTCAACCATTGAGAGAGTTTCCACTAATTACCGCTTGGCATGTTACTTATGACATAAAAATCTGTCGATTGCCACACGCAAAAGCTTAAGGTGTGCCACAGCCCACAAACAGAAAAGAAACTCTGTGCCTCAAACTCAATTTTAAAACCAGTTTAAATCGCTTAGGCATAAATAAACAAATATGTGAACTTCAGCGAGTATCTGTTTTTCTATCTTGGTTGAAGGTGCTCACGTGAAAAATTAAAAAAAGCCATAAATATTTAAATTGATTAAGGTAATCAATTTTATAGGGGCGTTATGAAAACCGATAGACAGTGACAACAACAACAACAACATCAGCAGTAACTCCCTACAACAACAACTGTTAGCAGTCAGCGAAAACATTGACTTAGTTTTAGGCGTGTTTTCATATGAGTTGTGTATGTGTGTGAGTGTATGTGTGTGAGTGTATGTATGTACGTGTTTTTGTGTGTTCATAAATGTGTATGTGTGTGTGTGTGTGTGTGTGTGGACATAGATAATCAAATTTGGCACTAATTCACAGCAGACACGCAAAGCATAAATAAACTTGCCATAGTCTTTTCACTTTTTTATTTTTGCTGTCGATTTTTTTGAAAAGGAGTTTGCAACCGCAGCGTGCAAACTAAATAAAAATATTTTTTAACACCAGTGAATCTGCCACAAGCCGATCTTTTGATACACTATTAATTCTAAGCAAACAAAATTGAAATAATTTTACACAAATCTTCCTTTAATAATACGAACTCTTTAAACCACAATAAGTTAATAATTAGCCAACAATAGAAATTCTGTTGATGAAAGGAACTCGGGGTGTTGGGAAAGATTTGCTTATCTTTCACCTGCTAACAAAATAGTTGTCATAATCTATTTAAGCTGTCAGTGGACAGTGCGAACCAAAGAATGAGAATCTTATGTTCCAAGTGGCATTTGAGCAGTAAGCAATAGCAATGAAAGAAAGAAAATAATCTTGGTAACAGGTGCTTGAAACTAAGAAGCTTAGCTGCGTGACACACCGAAGACATTTACAAACTTGTTAAGCACTAAATTGCAGGGTATCAGACCAGTCAAATCAAAGTCCGTTTCGCATTCAGCAAAATCCACGTCAACAATGTCGACGACGCTGATAACGAGGACAGCTGCAGTTCTGGCTGTCCTCAGCTGGTCGTGGCAAATGCCTGGCCAAAAACAAATTGAAAATGGCGAACAATGCATGCAAAAAAAAAAAAAATACAAAAACCAAAAAGAAAACAGGTAAATAATTTGTAGAGTTGCATAATGCAAACGACTGTCAAATGCTCTTCTGCCAGTTTGAATAAGTGTCAAAACAGTTGAAAAATAATGAAAGGATAATAATTATTTACTCTGCAACTGAGACTCAAAACACAGAATGTGCATCGGCTACTCAACTTTTATTAACTCAGGCTCGAAGTCTGTTAAAGATATTTATTTTAACAATTATTATCTTAAATAATGACTGAAAGACCATTGACCGATTTATGTGTTTTCTATTATTATGTCTCGAATAATAGATACGCATTTTTATCTTAGCCAAAAAAGAGTATACAGAAATGGTTAAAATGCCATTGGCAATGTGGTTGGTGCCATGTCTCAGGCTATGGCTCATTTAAAATTTCATACAAATTTGCATGCCAGATCAGGGCTTATGTGGCGTATGAGTAACATACTCCAAATAGCGCTCACAACACGCAACAAAAAAAACATGAACAACAAACAACAAACACAACGCAAAACTGCAGAATTATGCGCAAAATCCAAAAGCATAACAATAATTTGCTGCTAGCGAAACAATATATGAAACAACAACTGCCACGGAGGGGTTCGTTAGAGTGCGGTGCGGTGGTGCGGTGGTGCGGTGGTGTGGTGGTGCGGTGGGTTGTGGTTGTTGTGGCCATTGAGGGGGTGTCTTCATGTTGTCGCCTTTTCGCCCCAGTTTGTCCGCCTGTCATTTTTGTTTATTGACTTTGGCAAATAGTTGGCAGCACAGGTAATAACATCAATGCAGTTGCCATTTTTTGCACTCGGCTCAGTTGGTCACAAAATTTTTTTTTTTTTTTTTTTTGTTCTATTCGCCTCTTCTTCTTCCGTTATGTTGCGTTGCGCAGAATTTATCACCGCACCGAACCCCGATCATGGCCCCTTCCCGGATGGGCATTGCATTTTATTAGCAACTATTACACGTCCTCAGAGACCGCAGGCCGCAGCCCCTATATAGACCAGAGGCCATAAAGCCAAGAATTATTATAATGTGATTATTATTATGATTATGCGATCGTTATCGTAAATAATTCTCAATGCGCCGCGTGTGCTTAGACTTCGATGTGAGCCGATGGGGCAGGGGTGAGAAAGCCACAAGAACATTATGGAAATTCGTGGTTTCTTTTTTTTTCTATTCTTCTATTTTTTTTTTTTTTTTGAATCGCTTTGAGCAATTGCAGCATTTGCCGCAGTCCCTTGAAAATTGTCCTTTGTACATCCAGTGTCCTGTTTTGTTACGGCAAAAACATGCAAAGAAACTATCGGCCAGCAAAATTATCACATACTAAGTCAGCTTGTTAGCCAGAACGAAATGTGTGCAACAGTTCATAAACCATGATGGTGCCTTACGGAAAAACTCATCATATTTTTCAGTTAGCCACAAAGAACGAGAAAAGCAGACTAGCGGCAACGGAGAAAGCAAACTATGCAAATGCAAATTAGATTAACATAAAAATGAGTCTGAAAATGAGAATGGGACCGAAACAATGAAATGCGATGCGTTGTGCAAAGGGGGAAGTTATAAAAAGTACTCATTTACGGGCAAAAGTAAAGTGGAAATTGAAAAGAAAAAATTGCACAAAGAAAACCCTCGACGAACATAACTCAAATGAATGGCAAAAGAAAAAAAAAGTGACCAAATTTAAATGTCATACGACAGATATTTTGTGAAATATTCCTACAAAACTTGACCATAAATAAAGACTAGATTAAGCTTTCGACTTTAATAAAGACATCTATTGATTGACAGCTGTTTCTTATGTGTGGTGATATTTAAAACAAAAAATAATAAATTTACTCTTTGAGGTGTGAAATTTATGAAATGTGTGTAATACTTTTAAAACATGAGAGGCTTAAAACTCCGAAGGACATTTATTTTGATAATTTATTGACACGAAAAGCATAAACTTTGCATTCATAAATATAGGTCATATAACGGTATACATATATAGCTCATGCCATATTTAAATTATTTTACGCAATCCCTATGTGTACCATTTTGTAAGTTGAAGCTGCTTACGGGTTATCTCACCAATAAGCACTCTCGTCCTGCGTTTTCTCACTAGTTTGTTGCATGCATTCAACATAGATACAAATGGAAAGGAGAAAAAAAAAACAGTTTTGCTTCGTTACAGGACACAAAACTGTCCACAATTAGATAACTACAGAGCATGTGGGTGAGAGTTAGAGTCAGTGGTGGTTGGCAGAGCTCAAGGAAGGCGCTGCAGCAGCAGCAAGCGTCAACTAATCGCCTAATGGTCACTTTGCAGATAATTACCACGGCTTATAGTTGCTTGTAGGATTAGGAAGCGCGCCGTAAAGGAAACCAGCAATGGGATAAGCGTGAAGCGAACGAAGTAAGTAAGTAACACAGCAACAAGGACAGTGGCCAGAAGAAGAAGAAGAAGCAGCGCAACAAGCTGCTCTGCTGATGGACGCCCACAAGCTCATATCAAAAGGGTCATATTTGAAAGAAACCCGAAAGAAGGACATAAGGCCGTAAGTCCGTCCCGGGCTGAATGGCGAAAATGACAGGCGGCTGTTAACGATGTGACTTCGGTCTCTCCTCTTCAAGCCAGCTGCCAACGGAATCCAATTAGGTCATATTAGGATTTGCGTGGTTTAATTAACTAAAATTGGCAGCAGGCCCTTTCACAAAAAAGGGCCCAATGCTCAAATTGTATATTCTACATTTAGTACCACATACATTGGTAACGTATGTGTGTTGTTGAAATACATATTTCAACAATAGTTATATAGCTGACTAAGTAAGGTGATGAACCCCTTATAAGGAATGCAAGAAATTATCGATTGATAACACACCTTTCCTTATACACCTGCTATCTTTTGCCCACTTTTCCCATTTTCAACCGATTTTTAATTAAATAAGATTATCTTACATTATTTTAGATCATTATTTACAACAAACACACAGTATTTTCTAGTCGATAAGCAAAGATTTGCTATTTTGTTATATGTGAACTTTGATGGCTACTTGAGCAGTCTTCTTGAGAAGTATCAGATTGTTTTTATCCAGTTGTTCGAGTATTTTTAGCCAGAAAATAATAAGCCAGCTGATTCGAATTGGGAATATTGAAAGGATAGTCTATGTTACGTTCCTAGAAACTCTGCCAAACGCATGACAAAACACAATAAAGCATTCAGCAAATGGTGGAGCAAAAATACTTGCTCAACTTTGAATTGTAAGCATTGATTTCTGTATTGGTTATGCCACAATGGGATTTATGCTGGATAGCAGTATGTTGAATGGGGATTGGACCACCTGGACTAGTACAATAAAAACAACAACAACAACAACTAAGAAGAAACAACAGAAATCCAAAGTGCTGTGGTGCAAGAGCACGCCGAGAAAACGGCAACGGAAACGGCAGCGTGAAACTACTCCAAAACAACTGTGCAAAGTGGACTTGAAAAAGTTGGAGCACTTGAGGAGCAGCAGCATGTGTAATAAAGGTTATTTATGTATATTTTATCGCTCTGGCAAGCAGCTTTTTGGGCAGCTCCCCTCAGCTTTTGGGTAAGCCCTTTGTCCAGCTCTCAAGCTGAAATTGGCTGGGCAGCTTGGAACTTTTTTGAAGTAGTTTCATTCATCACATCGTCGACGTGGCTTAAGATTTATTTTGGCAGCTGCAAACAGCAATTAGATGAATGAAAAGTTGCCCATATAAATGCTAATCGGTGCTGCACGCTGCACGCTGCACGCCCCCAAAAGTATGCAATGCAAATAGCCAAAGAGTGACACTCTCCAAATTGCATTTCTCATTTCAGTTGCCAAAAGGCCGAAAATCTCATTAAATGCCAGCAGAAGCGAATTAAAATGCAAAAGGTGATAGAAATTAAGCGGCTGCTGTTGCATGCTCGAGTTGAAAGTGTCGCAACGGAAGTAATAAGTGATAAAACGGAAGACAAAGCGAACCACCTCCGCCACACTTGGAATCCGGATGCGGATACAGATGCGCATGCCGAGAAAGAGAGATAACTATTGCCAAGCTAATCGAAACATGACGTGATCAAACCCAAAAAAAAAAAAAGAAGAAATTCTGCCTGCCTGCTGCTGCTGCTGCTGTTGGGGCAACATTCCAATTGACATGCAGCAATCGACCTTTATTAAAAAGTTTTCTACACAACCCCCAACCCCCGATGTTTGTGTTTTTGTTGGCCCTTGGCTCGCAAAAAGATGCCTCGCTCAAGACGCAATATATATGTGGCGAACCCCTACCTGCCACCAACCTACCCGGAGGCCATCACTGACATCAACCAATAGAACAATGTTTGTTTGTGGCAAGAGCAACCGATGCTGCCACCCACTCGCACTGATATTCCTGGTGCTGCTCCAACTTTCATTCGTGGCGCTATTTCACTACTTTGCTTTGGTAGCCAAAGCGATGACAAAAGCTTATTGACAGATTATTCAACCGTTGGCACATATTGCCGCCATAGTTTGCCACCATCGAGCAGCAATAACAAAGGCAACAGCAACAACAACAGCCGTAAGAGAAACACTAACAAACAGCAATGTGACCGACAACAATAAGAGGGGGGTGGGTGGGGATGCTACAAATCAACGGCAGAATCGAGCAAATCGAACAAATCGACAAACGTTCCAAGCAAATAATTAAAAAAGTTCCCAATATTAAAACTGAACGACCAACGTTGCCAAATGCGCTCGGAGTAGAGTATTTGAGGGGCATAATTGTGTTCATAAGACACTGAAGCATTTTCTTACCATAATAAAACACTGTCAACAAATTTGTGGCAATTTGCAAATATATTTTCACATGTAATATAAATAATAAAAAAAAAAAATCTTCAGCTAAACATTTTTCAAATTCTATTTCCAAATTAGAAAGAAAACAATATAGTGAAATGATCGATATACTATGTTTTGGAAAGGGTATACTTGCAGCGACCTCAATTCATTCATGTTGTTGTAGCACTTGCTGCGGCTTGTGTTATAATCGGTCAATTGTTGCGGCCAGAAGCGTTAACTGTCTGCAGTATGCCAGTCAGCAGCTAGCCCTTATCCTTCAGTGATCCTTCTTGTCCCAGGGGTGTCTGTGACACTGGATGTTTTATATGATGGCCAACCAACAAGGACGTTCATCCAAAAAAAATAAAAACAAAAAAAAACCAAAATAAAAATAACTGAATTCAGGCAACGCCCACGTTTTATTGGCACTGTGCGCCCCCAGTTTCAATTTATTTATTCTCAAGCAAATAAAAACATATACGAGAGCACATATATTCGCATATATGGAACAATATATATGATATTTCCGTGACGAAGTGTTTGTTTTGTACTCCTCTCGTACACGGGCATGTGCCGATATATATCGTGACTTGGTTGCCATATTGCGCAATGTTTCTCAAACAGCCAAAGATGCAACTGTGAGTAAATTGCCAAAGTCTCCCCAGTCTCTTATTCAGTTTTTACACTTGGCATCTGCTTCTTGTGCAACTGCCAACACAACTAGACTGGAGAGGCATTTAAGATGCAGATTGTGGGCAGTTGAACACTTGCAGAAAATTTTGACGTATACTTTTTTGGGAAAAAGCCCTCATAGCCAAGTATCATTTTGCTTTACAAGATAAACATTAATGTCTATAAAATTATATTTATTTTTACATCTCGACAATAAAGAAAAAAAACTTATTTTAAATATTTTTTAATAATATTATATTTATTAATATGCAAAAAACAAATGCTGTTAGATTTTGCAATTTTATATTTACTGTTCAGAAATTCCGCCATAAATAAAATAACCTGATATGCAGAATTTGTGTATCTATAATCTAGGAAAATTCACATTTTAATTGAAATATTGTGTATATTCTAAACTTTAATTTCACACTATAAGGAGCGTGGAACGGGCAGAGGGGGATGGCAGTGAGGTTATACAAACACTTTTGCAACTGTTTTTTGATCCTTGAGCCAAATCTAATAAGCATTAGGCACAGCAGAACGTAGAGAACATCACTAAAAAGCCATAGATCCATAGACCAACACCACAAAAACCAAAGAAAACCAATGCAAACCAAAAGCCGGCTAAAAATGAGAGACGAAAAAAAGGAGTACGAACCTAACCAAAGCAGTTGCTGGGCGTGCTGCCACTTCTGCTTTCTGACCAGGCCCTAACCATGCAACCAGCCAACCAACCAAACAGCCAAACAACCAACCAACCAACCAGTCAGCCAGCCAGCCAGTGAAAAACAAATCAAGTTGAAGTTTTCTCATTTCCATAACTAATGCAAAAATCCAATTTCTTATGCAAACATAAAATTTTCCACTCGCAATGCTCAGGCGACAACGACATGGGGGGGGGGAGGTCGGTCTCCTCGCAAGTTGATAAGGGTGGAGAGGAGCCGTGGGGGAGGGGAGGCGGCATGCATGCATACTATAAAATTCAGGTCAAGCAAACCATAAAATCATTCATCATTTTCGTGTAAGTGTTGCTACACATACACACATACACACACACACACACACGCGCAGCTGCTTGCCTTGCCTTCCATAATGTCTACGTATGTCTGTGTGTGTGTGTGCGTGTGTGTGTGTGTGTGTGTGTGTGTGTAAGTATCTGTGGTATGGGTGAGGTTCTGTGGTGGCTTTAAAAACGGCCGACGTTCGCATTCCTGCAATAAAAATCAAGAAAGCAGCCAGCAAAATACTCAACACCAACAACAACAGCAACAAGAGCAACACACACACATATATAAAAAAAAAATAAAAATAATAATTATAATAATAATAATAATGAAGCACAAACCGAATGAAATGGCTGCGTGCGAGCGAGACAGGTGACAAAGAACCGGCCTAGACATGAGCTCCATTTGCATATTAAGTTCTCCTTTTTTGGTTGGACAGAAGGAAGTAGGAGCAGTATTAAGTAAGGTCCTCCGTTTGTTATTGGAGGTGCCTGGGGGGGGGGGGGGGGAAAGGGACTCGGTTTTTGGGTATTTGGGATGTGCCGGCAAGGGATAAGTGTCAAAAGAATTTGACAATGCGCTCCGTTTCGTTTTGTTGTTCTATTTATTATTGTTGCTGTAGTATTACTACGTTTCGCTTCATTCCTTCCCGTTACTTGCCCCCAATTTTTTATGCATCGAAAAATGTTTTGTGTGCGTGTGTTTGTTTTAATGGTCTATTTGGCAGGGACTGGGAACCGGCAACTGACAACTTGGAACTCCGAACAGGGTACTTGGGTATATATAAATATATTCCTCTTCTTCTTTTTTTTTATTTTTTAAGGCTGTTTGTTGGTCTTTTGGTTTTGGCCACTGATGCCTGCGTAGGCAATTTAAGCTTTGCTGACTCGGCCGCCAAGCGATTTTTTTTATTACAAATATACCAACCCACTTGTTTATCACAATTTATTGTTGTCTACCTCAGCGCATAGATAAAAAGTTCAATTTGAATTCGTTTACAGCAACGGGGATGTATATTTTTTTTCTCCTTTGCTCCGTTCGGCATCTATTTCAATCTTAATTGCTTGCAACTCAATAAGTATCGGAAATATATATATATATAAATACATTTATATATTTATATATATTTAGCTGTAATTGATTGTGGGCAAAACGGATAATCAGCAATAAAGAAAACTCGACATTCTTGGGTTATTGGCAATTGAATTTCCTTATTTATATATAAGAATGCGTATACGCAATGTTTTGTTGTAAAAATTATATATAGATAAACCTAATGCACAACTTCAAGCGATTAATCTCTCTTGTTGATAGACATTATAATTATATATACACTTATAATTTGTTGTATTTAATAAGCATCTTAAAAATAAATAACACATTAGAATTATTGTTTGCCAAAATTAGTAGCTGCATTTACAATTGCCTTGTCAAATCAACATTTTATTTATTTTTTATTTCTTCTCGCTTGGCTAATTACATTTGCTTTGCTTTCTGTATAGTTGAATAACCCGCATTTAAATTATTATACCAGTGAAAATGGCTAAGACGGCAATTGCTTTGATTGCCGTCGCTGCTAACCACAAAGATTCGTGGCGCTGGCAACAAGCCACCGCAACTATTACGCAGGATGCAGGACGCAGGACGCAAGACGTCGGAATCAAGATGGTTGCGAAAAATGCGTTAAATATGAAATGAAATGTTAGCCAGGCTCCTTGATGAGACTCTAGACTGAATGAACAACAGGGCCGGGGTTCATTCTGTTGATCTTAAAAATTTAACCGCTGCGCTGATGATAGCAGCAATTAAACGGAAAATGCCTCCACAGAAATTCTCGAGAATTTGTGGCACAAAAATTCAATTAATTTTGGGGGCGACGCGCTTCGCAACAGACAAAGGCATTAAAACGGATGGACGGAGGTGGAAAGGGGGAAGGTGGGATGCGGCATTGTCGCATCGACTTGCTTGTGGTTAGAAAACTATAATAAATTATCCTACGACAACCGCTTGTTTGGTCTCATAGGTCTTGATAGACCCGACATTGACTTTACCCCTACTGCCAAATACCGTACCCCTAAAAAAAACTTTACAAAATTAAATAAATTAATTTGAAGTGCTTAGATTTACCATGAGAATTTTTTTGCAATCTAGTAAATTCTATTTAGTCAGTGAAAGAAATCTTTCACACACGTACACGGTTTCAGTATCGGCATCTAAATTATACTCATAATCAAGTTATCAACTTTTGTGGAAACTATAACTTAATTGGCTGATTTTGTTACGCAATTATGCGATGGCGTGCACAGAAGTTGAATCTGCCAATTTAGTGCCATGATATGGAAGGATGCCAATGAGGGGATCAGGCTAATAAACGATACACTTTAAACCTTAAATCTGGTCGTCGGTCGACAACATATGTTTCCTCAGTCCTTAAACGAAAACTTTTTTGGGTTTTCATTTGTGGGAAAATTCACAAATTCATTCAACGAGTTTAGTTCAAATTCTAAGAATATAATTGTCCTTTAAATTGCGCCAGACTTGCTTTGAAAATAAATGTATTTTTAGAATATTGGCAAACCAAAATTCCACGGGCTAAGCAGATTAAGAGGAACATCTGGACCGGCAAGACCTTATTAATTTGATGTATTTATTCACATATGTTCATTAATGCTTTCCTATGGTTATAATTAGCTAAGCTTGTTTACTTTTTTCTTCTTTTTTTTGATTATTAATAGCCATGACTAGCTAGAAACTTAAAGAGTAAACATGTCTAATAAGGCAAACTTAATTTCTGTACATAATAAGTGCCTTTTTATTACTAGTACTAACTTCATATTTTCAATTCACATAATTACTAGCTTAAGCCTAAAGTTTTCAACCTACTAATAATTACTGCATTTCACATTCTTCGAGTGAGTAATGAAGTCATTAAGGCAACAGAGCAACAACGGATAATTAATGACAATAGATTATTGTATTGAAACTTTTATGTGATTTTATTCTAAATTGAGGCTATGCCTAAATGTGTCACATCTCTCTCTCTCTGTCTCTCTCTCTATCTACCTCTCTCTAAACATATATCTATGTCTGTTATACAAGACTTATTAAATTCAATCTGAAAATTGGTCTTAGCAACGCAAAAACAAACTTTTTAAGCGCTTGAGCTCTCACTATTAATTAGCAAACACTTGGAAAAAAATCACAGTGCCTGTCAACTATAAATTTCCTGTTCAAAATTCGGGAATACATATGTATGAGATCCCCGCTAATGCAAGGCAATCTTGTCTGTTCTTTGGCAAAACAAATTGGAACATGGCGTTGGGATGGGAGTGGGAGTGGGGATGGGAGGGATGGGAGGGATGGGTGTTTGGTAGCTTAACTGCAGAATACTTAACACTTGCTGTCGTCAACCGCTGCGGAGGCCACTTCACGCATATGCATAATATTTAAGTGCAGCCGGCAAAGAGCAAAGCAAAGCGCCGGGAGCCCGAACATCCCACCCACCCAACTTCTATTGCCACACAGACAGGCACTCTCATTTTTTGCCAAGGATACCAGCAACGTTGCAGATGACATACACACACACACACACACACACACACACACATTTCGAGTGTTGCACAAACATTTGCACAGTCAAACGGCGCGAATATCTGAGACTTCCACTTGCCTTGCCGCATCCCACATCTTCAGACAAAATATATGCAGCATATAATTATCGATGGGGTGCAGTGATGTTCTGGAGATGTTTTGAGGAGCAAAACGATAAGTGTAGTAGTCGACATCATACACTCCACTATGCTAGTTAATGCTGTTAGCTGTAATGCTCGAGACATTTGCATTTTCCTTGCGAGTGCGAATACATTAAAACTGAAGTGCGGCTGAGCAACCATACGGAGTACTGAGTGCCATTGTAATGATGCCCATGTGGGCCTATATGCCTCTATCCGTATCATTTACTCATTAGTTACGGGCGGGGTTTGGCGGGACGGTGCCAATTTTTTCTAGCTTGGCAATAAATTCTTAACGAATGCCGGCGAGCAGCTTAAGCAAAAAATGTTGTGGCCATTGAACATGACAAACACATACACTTAAAGAAATCAATTACTAAGATTAACTAATTTAGTAAGTGAATTTAGATTAAAAATAAATGTTCCCATAATCCAAAAACCATTTCTAAATGTCAAGAGAGATTTTTAAAATGTTTAATAGACAATATTTTAGTGACAAGTTGCGTGAGAAATCATTGAAGGAAAATCCAAAAATTTCATTCATTTAGAAACATTTTTTTTTTTTTGTGCACACAAATGAGAACTGAACGATAGGATGTGAAAAAAGTCAATATAAGGAAATTAATTTCCCAGTTCAGGATCAGAGACAGGGCATGTGGATTTCTGACCAAGACATAAAATTCAATTAACCCGCACACCCACACCCACACCCACAGCCATCTACACACACGCACACACTTGGCACAACGGTCAGACTCACTTGAAGGAGTTACATGGACTTTGGTCGCCATTTTTGCTACTGCTGCTGCTTCTTGCACATAAAAGCAATTGAAAGAACATGGGAAAAACAATAAAAAGAAATTAAGGTAAAGTAGCTGCAAAGAAGGGGAGTCGAATTGTGGTGAAGGGTGAACATTGCTAGAGGAATCATTGAATCATTTAATTAGCGTTTAGATTGCGCACAAGGCACACACACACACACACACACACATGTGAGTGTGTGTTTATTGAATGTACATGCATACATGACTGTGTATGTATATGTATATGTGAAACAACCACAAGCATAAGAAGCATTTTCAATTAGTTGCCGACCAATTTATGCGGCTAGCAGCGGAGAGGAAAAACTGAGTGTGTGAGTGTATGTGTGGGTGCATGTGTATATGTGTGTGTGTGTGTGTGTGTGTGAAATAAATTCAATTCTTTCGTCACATATTCACTTAAAGAGGCTGCCAAACAAACTGAAGCAACCAACTTTCAGACAGTTTCATCTGCAACAAGGATAAAACCACAAAACCGTCGCAACAACAAAGGCCCAGCGGGCTATGTGCCCAACAGGAGCTGGGGAGCGGTAACAACTGAGTAGAAGAAGAACAACAAGAACTTAAGCCGGCGGTGCGGGAGGTGGGCCAGGACGACCGCAACAAGCCAAATAAATGTGCTCCCTTTTACTTTGTTGTTGTACTTTTTTTCTGGGCCTGGCAAAAAGGAAGCCGCGGGCATTTATCAAAAGAGTCAAAATTATTGATTTACTTGCAATGCCTTTTTTCGAGTGCACACACAAAACAAGATCTGCTACAGTATATACATATATACATATATATATATTTATAATTAAAAAAATCCCTTATGGGCGGAAGATGACAAAAGTAATAATTCAAATGTAAAATAAAGGTTAATTGCCTGAAAATTAACAGATGAATGAAGTTGAGCACTAATTGTGACGTTGGGCTTATATTGGGCTTCTATATATATAAATAAGTATAAATTTTCCCTACAGGAGACAACTTCTGAGGATTAAGCGTTTAAACTACCTGCCAACATTATAAAATAATAATTTATACATTACATTTAAGGCAATTTAAAAACTGCTTGATTTTTTTCAATAAGAAACAATTTCGTGTTCTTTTGAAGCAAGAATCATGATTGTATTTTTCAATTTAATTAATTAATTTATTTATTTATATAACAGTAAGACTTTCAATTTATACTTTTCACTCAAAAATAGTATATTAAAATTTAACATTTGAAATATTGACAAACTAATTTTTGTTTTGTGAATAATAAGAAAAAAAGTCGTATTGATTCGTTTTTCCCCAACTGTATTTACATTTTGGTAAATTTAGGTTATATTTAAAGATTCAATAATTAATTGGAATCCATTATTGTATTTGATAACAATATTTTCTAAATGCTAAAAATGTAGCAAAAAGAAAGGCAAACAAAAATAATCCAGTAATCCTATCACATAAAATAAACTTTTGATTGCAATTTTCAACCTTTGATTGCCTCCTAAAAACTGTTAAAATTTAAAAAATAAAAAATAAAACAATATTAATCTGCACACTTCAATATTGTATGTATAGTTAGTTATGTAAATAACAATCATGTCTGGTGGCAACTACATAATAAATAATGTCAACACTTATAGCCGCGTTGCAAATCATATGCCGTAACATTATATATGCATAGCCTGGTCAATTGAAATGAAATTGGATTCTGTCAGGATGGCCTGGTCGGTCAGTGGAACCGGGCAGCACATGATGTGGCATATTGATGGGTATCGACAGATGAGGGGGTGTCCACTCGTTCGATTCGTGCCGGTTGAATGACACAAATTTTTATTGCCTTTCAACGTAGCTGCGCTGTTGATATGGAGAAAATTAATGTAATGTGGCAAACGAGCCAGATACTAACCAATATAAAATCATGCAATCTGACCAACAGGCAGCACAGTACAGCAAACCAGTTAAGCGACCGGAATCTTATTATACGGAATGCACTCCACGACAATAATGAACAATAATTTTATAATGGAGCTATTACCCGAGAGTTGCCCACGCTCCAAAATTGGCCTACGTTGTGTATAGATATATACTTTATAAACCACTGCCACAATTTTCACTTGCTTGATGGACTCTCAATAGGCCAAACATATTGAAATTGTGCTAGAGACAGAGCGAGAGAGAGAGAGAGAGAGAGAGAAAGAGACAGTGAGAGAGACAACGAATTCCCACCACCTACAAAACTGTCACAGCAAATATTTCAGGCCTCGACCCGGGCCAACGAGAAATACATCGGAATCAGTCAGACGTAGCTTGAGCATGTCCTTCAACCCGCTCACTAGCACACACACTCACACTCACACACTCACACTCACACACACACACACACTCACACACACATGTCAACTTACACTCGGGTAAAAGTGTGAGGCAATCCGTCTTTGTAGTTTTAGTGCGTAATCATTGCCAAATGAAATGATTTGTATTCAAATAAAAAAAAAAAATGTTAAAAATTTCAGCTAGAAAATATTCAAGATTCTAGTTTTCAATAATTTATAAATAAAAGTTTATATTAAAATAAGGATTTGCGATGTAACTCAATAATATTTGTCTTAAAAACAAAAACAGAAATACGATATTTTTTGGGTTGTCGATTTAGGACAATTCATAGCTCATGAATTTATGAAATATTTATAAATTCGAGGTCGTTCTTTTTTCTATGTGTAGACAAAATATGTAAAAGGGCAAAGGCTCAGGCCGATGCTAGGCGGTATCGAAGTAGCCGTGCTGTAAAGCTATTTTAACAAGGGACTGGCTGACGGGGCCCAGACCGAGCAAAATCGCAAGATAGGCACAAGCAACAACAACAACACCAACAACAACAACAACAACATGGCCAGAAGACGAAAAAAGTGGAAAACAAGGAGAAAAAGAGCAAGGTACATTTACGCTTGCTTAGTTCCTTTTAGTATAAAGTTTAAGCTTAATCCAGCATAAAATCAACTGGTAAATTTTTTATGTCGACTGCGCCGAGCCGAAAAAAGGCAGCAAGATTAAAGAGTTAAGCGGCAAAACCGAAACGAAACCCGCCGCTTAAGCCATGTAAATAAATTGGAATAAAAATAAATGTCGAATAAGGATCTGGCGGCATATCACAAACTATTCATATTGATTATCTTTATGCTACTTAAATGCATTCGACTACTGATCATAGGCCAGTTACGATAGAGACACGATTCTAATCAATTGGCTTATTTATGGGACGTCAACGTCAACATGCATTTGTCAACGTTGCGTATGTGTTGACACACCCTTCCAGTTGCCAGTTGTTCGACCCCTTTCGTATTGTGTTTGGTCCGCCAGGTGTTTGGTCTACGCCGGAAACACGTCTGCCAGCCATTTTGTTTGCATTGTGATATCAAGCCGGAAATATGAAAATATGCAGCGTGACCAACTACCACTGCTGCCACCACTGATCCCTCTCTCTTTTACTGTTGTCATTTGCTGGGTGTTGACAAGCAGACGATATACGTCATATACATATTTATGGATACGTATTTAGTTGCATGACATAAGTTATATGTGTCATTGGAGAAAAACACAAGCAAAGCCACATGCAACAAACTTGAAACTTTCTTCGTTGCAGCAGTTTATCTTTCTGGGGGTCTTTTGCTGGGCTGAATTTGTGCCAGCTGGTGACGTCATTCTAAGATCGGCATAAGTTTTGTCACATCACTAGAAGCACCTAAAAGCTGTACATATTTAATATTCTGATTTTAAGATATACGTCAAAACTAATTGTTTATGTGTATGGGTATGATTCAATTATTATACATCTACCCATTTTATCCACTTACTTCTCACATGAGCCCTTCTCTTTGCCTATTGCCGACGACAACAATTGCCTATAGCATCCTAATCCATTTACTGTTCATGTATATATGGATATATGAGTATGTCTCTCTGTATCTCCCTGTGGCCTTGGCCATAAGTTAATATAATTAAATTGCGTAGCTTTCGGGCTGCATGGCGAAAACTCCTTCCCATTTTGTTCATTGATCTATGCAGTTGCTGCTGCTGTTGCTGGTACTGCCGATGCTGCCCCTGCCTCTGCCTCTGCCTCGAGGAGGCGCCCAATGTTTGTCCTGTGCTATGATACTGCGTTTGCTTTTGCCTTTTTGGCACTATAAACTGATTTATTGGTTCATTTCCAGTGAGTGAGTGAAGTGAGTGCAACAGCCGAGGCCGAAGCCAAAGTGACCTCTTGGTGCCAAGGGTAAAAGATGTTATTGTTGTTGTTATTTGCTTGCCCCTTCGTTATGTACTCTAAATTGGATTTGCCATGAACTGATGATGATGCATGCGACAATTTACTTAAATTTGCTTGCTTTTTTGTGCTTCACTGCGACGTGTCGTAAACGAAAACGTCTGTCCTAGAAACACTCAGAGAAGCAAAAACTTTAAGCCGATATCAAATCTTTCAATAATTAATATTACACACAGAAAGAGAGAGAGAGAGAGAGAGAGGGAGAGAGGGAGAGAGAGGGGGAGAGGAAGAACGCCGGCTCATAAATAAGCCAAGCACAGCACGACTGAGGCAGCTGGTAAACTTTTCCCATGCTCAGGTGTACACCGACACACACACACACACACACAGACATACACACGTGTACGTGTTCATTTCCGGCTATAGCATTTACTGTGCATATCCTGCCAGCAGCAGCAGCATCCTTGCCCGTCTTTAACCAGCAATCCGCGCGGTTGCTTTTTGATACCCTCGCAAAGGGTATGTTGATTTCAGCATGTTGCAAAGCGCAAACGATTAAATGGAAAAGATGCGTTTGTTATGGGGAAGGAAATAAAATTTTAAATTAAATAATTTACTTCTTTTATAAAAGATCATTTTGAGAATGACATATGACAGTGGATAATATGATAAATCTTCCGAAATTCTTGAAATAAAATCTAAAGTTCTCTTGCTCTACACTAATCAGGCAATTTACGAAGATCATCCAAATAAATTGGGAATTTTGATTAAATTGTATTATTTTATTTTATTTTTATTAACAAAAATAAAAAAATGTTTTTTTTGTGTGTTAATCAATTGTAATAAAATTTAGTTGCAAGTGTATCAACTCCAAGCTGAAAGTGTATCTCTACCTGTGGTAAGCGTTTTTGTTGTTGTTGCTTTGGCTGATACAATTCCTGGCGCCTAAGCTGTTTACCAGCGTCGATACAACAGGCTCTCAGATTTAATTTTAATTAGGTGCTATTGAATTTATAAATTTTTCAACTGCTGTCGCCTGACGACGTTGCTCGTAAAACTTTTACACCATTCAAAGTTTCTTGACTTGGGGTTTGGGGCACACACACACACACACACAGACAAACATACACAGTAGCAAGCCATAAGCAAAGCCTGTTGCCTGACACTAATAACAATAATCACAAATTGTATTTTCATGAATTTTCAACTCGTAATTACAAATATTTTCTATATAATATTTTTGGCCGCCACCATTCGATGGCGCATAATTAAAATGTTGTTGTCCAGTGGGAGTTGCGGGCAATTGCGTGGGGGGAGGGTGTGGGTGTGGGTGTTGCGGAGGTCGCGGCAAGCCGTACCCTGCAACAATGAATAACAATGTACATTAATTTTGTTTATTAATTGTACATTTGTGTAGGCTGCATATTAAAATTCCTGCTAATCAATATAAAGCACCCACTTCAGAACTGATTATTTACGTTTTATTGATTTCAATGGCCAAAGCAATATGGCAACTTCAACTTTTTTCGCAAATTGCTTAAATGCCGCACTAGAAAACTAGAATAATTTACGGCATTAAGTGTACTCTATGTTCGTCTCATATCAGTTCAGATAGGTATTCAAAAGTGGTTTAAATTAATATTTCCACCAAAGTTTCAAACTCCACAGTTGACTGGACAATTGCTATGAATCTATCCCTGAGGACAAATACCGACGGGACTCGAAATATATCGGAGTTTAAGAAATAAAAATTAAAATAAAACAAGTTTGCCTTTCAAATTGCGGTATATACATACATATATAAAAAGTGCCTCATAATTTTGAAAGAAATTTGGGCTTTGGATAATTATTTGAGTAGATATAGCGCTTTGAATTAAATTTTTTGAAAAAAAAAAAAAATTAAAACATTATTTTGTGGACTTAACTTGAAAATACACATTTTCAACTTTTGATGCAGAACTAATATATATAATATATATATAATATATAATATATACAGATTTAACCTTAGCTACAAGTAAAGATTTAATGTCGCAATTGATGCGTGATGCTTTATAGAAAACAAAGTAAAGTGGGATATCCCGTATATGTTAGACGTAATATTGCCAAGGAAGCAGCACTTTGGCATTATGTGCTGGCCTCCGGGATTGAGCCATATCCCACGCCTTGTATACTAATTGGCTTTCTGCGAATGCTTGGGCTTAATATGCATTTGCTGAAATCGAAAGCCCATTGTCTGTCCATCTTTGGACACCTTTGAATTGCACCAGGATGCCTCTGAGCCCGGCAGTGAAGTGGAATGAAAACATCAGCTGGCCATCGGGCAAGCAATTGCATTTCATAGCTATGTCTGTGCTGAGTGCCACAAAGGTACGGGTTTTGATGAGTGGATTAACTACTGCGACTTCTCAAATACCATCCTCGTGTTGCGCACAAGTAATTATTGCACTGCTGCCTGGTAGCCAATCCATATTGGCAGCATCAATGATCCGGCTTACGATGAGCATTTAAGCTGGGCGGGCATGTCGGACAGGAGAATGCAGGTCTGTGCTTTATGTCAACTTGGCTATAAGCTTAATATTTTGGACAATGCATTTTTTATTTACAAGCCAGGGATTAAACGATGATCAACACCGATTGCAACTGGCTCTCAAAACAAATTTCATGATTCGACATCAGTTCGTATCGTAGGAATTGAAAAAGGTAGAAAAAAAAAAAACAAAACAAAAACTTCTACCATTTTAGATACTTTTTAAAACTCAACTAAATAAAATAAAAACTATTTTAGAACTTATTTTCCGCTCTGTTTTATTTTACTATCGTCAAACTATTTTAAGGCAAAAAAATACAAAAATACACTAAAGTTAAGACCAAACCAAAGCGCAATATATTTAAAAAATAGATTCGCAATTCTTTATTTATTCCATTAATTTATATATTTTCTAACATTCGTTAGAAAAGTAGATATTTTATTTATTTATTTTTGGCTAATTATCAATAAATACACTTGCCACTTTTTATAGAGCAATCAATTTTCGATATGTTGCGCTCGAGGATTGCTTTCCGGCTGCATCGTTTTGTTTTATTTATGCGCATTTTTAACAACAATTAAAACCACCGCAAATGTTGTAAAATATGAACTGCAAACCCAAATAAATATTTATTGTTTGCTGTTTACAATTTGACAAATGGGCGGGCAAACCACGCCCTCCAACCAAACCAATTGCTTAACTTGCAGCGAGTCGTTGGCATAATTGAATATCAATTCATTTTGAATGAGTTTCCAGCCCGAATTTTGAATATTAGGAGACTTACCGCAACCCCAAAATATCCGTGCAGCCCAAACCCCAAATTAAAGATATGCTAGGTTTGGGGTAACAAGAGATTGTGCAATATTTATATATGCATAAATTATTAGCATACAAAATGCAATTGATGCCCTCTAGTGATTAATTAAAATGTTTCACAGCACATATAAATTTATATTGTTTATGACTATATATATATATATACACATTAATATATATGTGTGTACAAATTTTGCGAGGCAAAGAGGATATTTTTTTTATTTTTTGGTGGTTAAAACACAAAAGCCGATTTGACCCGACATGACCAGACTCTACTCGACCAGGCCACTCCCGTACAGTCCAGTGCAGACGAGACAAGGTTCACCCAGTTCACGAATGACATGGCAACTTGGCGAAACAAAGTGAGACGAAAAGTTTTTGGCAAGAGACAAATGACCCTTAAAGTTAAAACTAACAGTGACTAAATGGACCCGACAGCAAAAAATTTTTGTGTGTTCATGCTGTGAATCCAAAAAAAAAATAAAATGAAAACAGCAGCATCAACAACATGAAATCCTTTAATTGCCATAGCCAAGTGATGCTTCCATTTGTCTCTCATTCAACTGCTGACGTTACCGAGTCCAAGGAATGTGGGGCAAGGGAAGTGGGAGGAGTTGTAGGGTATTCAGTTCGAGATGCAAACCCAATCCGGAGGCTGGCCGCGTGAAATTGCAAAAGTGTTTCACCTCAATGCTTGTGGCAATATTCCATCCAACTGGACTGCATCTGTGGCACCTAAGCAACTAAACAATAATACAATGGAAAGCATAAACAACACAACTGGACTGCCACTGAATGTGCAACGAACTTTTTATGCTCAACCCAAAGCGATGGAAGCACTTAAATGACAGCTCCCAGGCAGCGAAACACCAGTAATGCCACAAATAGGTGCACAATACAAATTCAAAATACAAAAGAAGTAAAAGGAAATTCCAGAAGCGAGCAACACACTTTTATCAAAGCAATTCTTCGACAATTTTATACAGTTCTAAAATGGTACACAAATAATTTAAGATAAATATAATATTTTGTATATTTTAAAATATTATCCAAAATAGTTAAGGCTTTTTCCGACCAATGTTTTATTAAAAACTAGTCAGGAGTCTTGTTATTTGAAGGGTATTTGAGTCGCAGCACACCAAAGATAAAAGTATTTTCTGTTTGTTGCACATTTTCTCGACTCCATGTGCAAAAGAAAAGCAAAACAAATGAAACAGAAAATCTTCGCACAATGGGCCGAAATAGATGTGAAAGTGAGCGATTGTTGGAACGTGTCACGGCATCATTAGGGACCAAGTGGACACTGGGCACTGGATAAAGCTGTGATTCCCCAGATGCCATCAAACTGAAAAATGAAGAATGCACAACGAGAGAGGGAGCGGTGAGTCAGGAAAATGGAATTGTAGTCTTTTTCGAAGTAAATTGACAATGCACGTATTCAGTGCGTTTTGTCTCTGGAAAACAGGAAAACTGTGGTCAGCTCCAAAACAAAACAAAACAAAAAAAATAGGAAATGAAAAGAAAAGAAACGAGTGCTTCATCAATTTTCAATTTGCCTATGCAAAGAATAACACCTTGCAACACACACACACACACACCCAGACACACAGATGGGGACGCCAATCAAAGGTGTCTATTGAAATGAAGCACTTCTAGATGTACAGTTAGATGAATGGCGCGAGACTTCTTTTGCATACAAGCGCTAAGCAAACATGCCACAATAGAGTTGACTTTATCTTCGTTGCAGGCAGCAGGCAGCATCTTAAGAAATTCTAATTTTGATGTCAAACAGCGATTAAAAGAAACGAGATTACCTGCTGCATATTGCATGAGTGCATTTCCTGCTGTTTGAACAGTAACACTTGCAAGTCCTGGCGGCAACACTTAGAAAAATAAAGCTTTTCAAAAATTATTTATATTTGTTGTAAATTAATGTCTAATTTAGGAAAATGTTTTACTCTTAAGCTTAAGCGGCTAAAAGCTAAGTGACATTTTATCATCATTATTTTGCTTTCAGCAGAAATTCCAATTTTAACTTATCTTTCCAAGTCTGGATTTCTAAATTTTAGGCGCAAAAAAAATATTTCCTCAATATAAAGTGATATTTATTTTGGAATATATTTTTGGTTGAGTGTCCTCACCAAGCTTATGCATAGGTGTAGTTTAAAGTGTTTGTTGGTTAGCACATTTGTGTGGGTGTATGTGTGTGTGTGAGTGTGTGTGTGTGTGTGTGTCTTTTTGTGTGTGCTTGTCTCCGCTGGCTCATTTGCACTTTGACGCGTCATTGCTGGAGCGATAACTGCTGAGTCAGGCAGGTGCAGCTGATGGCAATGATGACGTTAACGAGTCCAATAACTGCTGCGCTCCATTTTGAAATCCCCATCGATGCAAATAAGAACCGAATTGCAGAAACGAAAACCGACCAAACTGACTGACTGACTGACTGACAGAGTAACAGAGTGACAGACGGAGCGACAGAGCGAGCACTCAGAACACACATGGAGGATGGAGGATGGAGGGGCAGCTTAGAAGCAACGGCTTTGAGCCAACCGCAATATAGAAAAGCCGCACACGCAAAAATCTGTTAAAATTTTCAACAGTTTGACGAGCGAGCGAGCGAGCGATTGTAGGCCATGCAGCGGCAATAGGCGCTTAAAAAAGCTAATGGAACGTATGGCAATGACTGCCAAAGCCAAAGCCAAAACACCAAAAACCCACAGCCAAATTCCACACAGAAACACGCAAACACACAAACACACAAACACACACACGCATACGAATAAAAGCAGTTTTACTACACTTCAAAAATAAAATGACAGAATTTAAAAAGTTGCCATAGAAACAGGTATTTAGGTTTATTTGAATACCCCAAAACACATTAAAAATGTGTCAAAAAGATGTTATGAAGTTGTGTAAATGTTTGTGACAGTCAGAAGGAAGCATCTCTGAATGCGATTAACAATCAGCACTAAGATCTGAGTCGATTTAGCCAGGTTTTCTGTTGGCCCTTATCGATCTCATAAGCTCTAATTTCTCTTAACAAAAACATTTGTATATAATTAACTTTAAAACGACCATATCGCTCGATTATCGGTACAAATCGATTTCCGATAACAATAAAAAACACAATTGTAAGATACAATTCAGCTAAAATATAGACTGACATCTTTTGATCAGCTGTACAAATTTAATTTGATTTTTAAAATGAACAAACTATCGACAAGCCTAAGAGCTGTATTAGATATATCTTCTAATCGAGCTATTTTAACCATATCATTATAATGTGATCTGAAATGCAGAAAAACATTTTAAATTCAATTAATTTCGAGAATACTTATGCCAAATCAGATATTTGAGATTGTCGGCTTGCCCTTAATCACAGATATCACATTTGAGACAATTTCGGTAACTAAGCCGAAACTATAACAGTTTTAATTACAAATCGATTTTCTTAACTTTAGGGCATATTTTACTTCGAGTGTATCTGCCCCCAGGCCAAACTGCCCACTCGTGCACTCTCCACGTACAATTTCCGGTTGAACACATTTTGTGGTCGGGCGCAAATGCATTTATATTTGAGCAGCAACAGCAGCAACAGCAACAACAACAACAACAGCAATTGCAACAATAAAAACAGCAACAAAAACAACAAACATAACAACAACGAGAAACAGGAACAGACGCTTTGCACAAAGCTTGAGCCATTTCATTTTTGGTTCGTTTAGTTCGCTGCCAGCATTTGCCATTTTGCACTGCCTGTTGTGCAATTTTTATGACCACATCGCCGAAGAGCGTATGACTGGATGGCAGGGCAGATCTCTGAGCAGCGTAGCACTCATATTTCTTAGACTTCCTCCAAGCAGCTACTGTTGCAGCAGCAACAGCAACAGCAACAGCTAACAGAAAGCAAGTCAGCGTCAGCAAGCGGCTCTAAATAAACATGGCCAGAACAACATTTGGCCGCCATGCAAAAAAAGGTATTGTTGAAATTTTAGTACACTTGCGAGCATCTAGCTTAAATCATAAATACGGTTTGTTTATGTGCATTATGAATATGAATATTTCATACCACATATTTACATTGTGCAATTAACTTATGCAGAGCTAGTAGAAACCCTTAGTAGAAACCCTTAGTAGATATCCACTAAAATACATAGGCATATTTTATTTTTTTTGCTAGATCAAAGAATTATCTAATATTAATCATATGAAAAATATATATAAATATATATGTACAAGTCGAATCTGTCTCTACGAATAAGTCAAAAAATATTCTATAATGTCAAAAGTTAGTTAAGTTATTGTTTAAAAAATAAAAAAAAATTATTTCTGTACATTATTTCTATTTCAACAAAAGATGTTCAATAAGTCAATGGACAATTTCTGTTTTAATTATACAACTAATTATTTGTATGATAGTGTATAGTAAAAAGTTATTCAAGCTATCGGATAAGAAGCGAACCAATTGTTAAACGGACGCTTTTTTATCTTAATAAAAATTGTTCTTAATGTTTTTCTAGTCGTTTTCCGATGTCTTTCCGAGAGTCTTAAATACAATTTCACTTGAGTTGCAAGTTCATTTGTAATTTATTAAACGCAGCCAGAAACAAATCGAAAGCGAGTTGCCGCAATGGCTGCATGAATTTCGATATAAGCATCTAGTCGAGTAACGTACTAAGTTAGTTGGACTCTCTCTCCTTCTCTATCTATCTGCTTGCATCTATCTCTCTCACTCTCGCTATCTCCAACGTGCTGCTCCTGCAACGGCAATTGGAGTTGTGGCGCGCATTTTGTGCTGAAACGCAGTAAGTTATGTGTGCGTGTGTGTGTGTGTGTGTGTGTGTGTGTGTGTGTGTGTGTGTGTGTGTGTGCACATACATAAATAGCAGGCGACAGGCTCGCTTCCAATGGGCACTAGGCTAATTTACTTCCCACATGAGCCAAACAAAGCCGCACACACATTTACATACACTCAGAAAAAGATGTTTTCCGCCCGAATTTGAGATTTTTTCAAATGATCAAAATTTAGCAAAAGAATTTCCAATTTCCTGCTGAAGAATATGTAATTTACGATGCCTACTAAAATAAAATATAAATTTTAAAATGTTTACAAGAAAAAAGTCATGAAAAAATTAATTGAATTAATTAATTTAAGCTGTGTTTAATATTCGCATTGAATATAATATTTTTTGTTAGTGTACACACATAACGAGCAGGAGTGATTTTCTGTGTCATTTGGTTGTAATCGTGTCTGTTGTTTGTTACATATTACTATGTGAGTGTGCCAAATGGCATGTGTGTGTGTGTGTGTGTTGGTGTATTGAGTTATAGTGTAGGTGTGTGCCTAAGTGTGTGTCTGTGTGTGTGTGCGTGTGCGTATGCAGTTTGACTTGTCTTAATGGTCATGTTAAACAAATGTTTATCAAGCCATGCAGCTGCTTCAGCTGCTGCTGCAACTGCCCCAACTGGTGCACCGGCAACGACAACGCCCAGGTCTCTGCTCAGACCCATTAGTCATTTTGGTTAGTGGTTGTTGTTGTTGTAATATGGCATTAGCCACTCTAGCATACACGCACAAGAGGATTAGGTGGAACAGAGTGAGTGTACCAGCAATGGTTTGTCCTACAAAATGAGTAATGCAAACTGAAATATACATAAGCATCATAGAAATTGCTAAGGTTAAGGTTAAGCGGTTTGTCAAATGTGAAAGGGCAACACGGCAACGGCAACACGGCAACGGCAACACGGCAACGGCAACAGCAACAGCAGTAGCTACAGCTAAAACATCTGACAAATTTCTTGTTAGATAACAAACAAGAAGCATAATGGCTTAGCAGCACACACACACACACACACACACACACACACAGCCACATGGAGCAACATTTACGTTAATATGGTAACAGGTACGAGAGCAGCCCATTATTTAAAATATGCAAATTAGTCTCATTAATAAAGTAAAGTTAGTAAATGCAAACCCTATTGAAAACTATAGTCAGTTAAAATATGAATTTTTGGTTATTGTTGGTGCTTATTAAAAATGAATGACCCTTGCCCTATATACACATAAAAGAGATGAAAAATTCCTAGTTATGTTTTATTTAAGTGGTTAGCAAGTTGGCTGATAACTGAAAATAACTTTGTAAATTGAGCTTGTTTACTTTTCAGCAGCAACATGGCCACAAGCAAATAGTTTACTCAAGTGCATATTACACAGATGGTGAAATGTTCTATTGGCCAGCTATGTAGATGTAGATGTGATTGCCTTGGAGGCACCAGCACTTGCACTCACACACACTTATATATATATATTTAAATATATATATATATATATATATATCATACGTTAACTTGGTGCTGGTGCTACAAGCCACCTTTGAATTATACATTTGCAATTCAAAACTAACACTTTACAAATAATAACTGTTTAATTGTGGGGTCAAATTAAAAAATACAAAAAAAAAGGGGCATTGGAAACTTTCAAACCGTTCTCAAAAATCAAGGATGCTACCTTCTTCCTTTGACAACTATATGATGTGATACAAATTAATATTTGATAATCATTAATATCGCTTAAATAAAAAATCAGTCCTCTCCCTCCCTTTCTTTCTTATATTACCCTCTCTGTCTAAAATCTGTATTCACACGGCATCACAACGGGCCAAAGATGGCCCATGTGTGTCGACCTTCGGTCTACCACCCTTTAACCCAACCTAACCTACTCTATTGGAGGTAAGCTGAAACTGACCATGCGATCTTTACGGCTGTGGTGACTTTTAAATACCGTTGAATGAACATAAGACACATGACTGCCACAATCTATTTCAGATACTTGAATTGTGAAATCGAATTTGAGCAGAAGTGTATCGCAGATGGACGGAAGCTAAATGATGTAAAAGCGAGACTGGCTTTGGCTGAAAGGCAAAATTAACAATATGCAAAATTCATGTTAAAATATCGGAAAATATATATTTCTTTCGTTCTTGCTCCAGCAAACATTTTCCATTCATTTCGCTGCTCGTAGCCCTTTTATTTGGTTGCGCGTTCCTTTCGTTTGGGTGGGCATCAAAAAAAAAAAAAAAAAAAAAACGAGTTTCACATGCGGAAGGATTGGGCTCGGGGGCAAATGGAGTGGGTAGCATGTGTGTGTGTGTGCGTGTGTGTGTGTGTGTGTGGGGGTGTTTGTGTTTTGTGTATGTGACGGCATTGGCGGCGCTTTCATATGCTCCATGCCAAGCAATAAAAATGTAACTTGTTGTTGTTGTTGTTGTTGTTGTCGTTGTTGTTGTTGTCGTTGTTGCGACTGCTTGCGAATGAATAAAAGCGTCGACCCGTCGACGACTCCACGCTGATGCGAAATCGAATCTCGAATGCTTTTGCCCGGCAAAGTGAGCGGCTGGCTCTCTCTGTATTAGTGTGAGAGGATGCATGGTTCGCATGTATGTATGTACATATTTGTGCCTGTGTGTGCGTGTTCATATAAAAATACAGTTATCTGTTCTATTTGCGCATTTATAAATATTTGTTTGCTTTAGTTCCGGGCATGCACATTACACAGGCCCCGCCATCTTCCTGAATGGCAATGTATATTTATGGCCGTCTATATGTATGTATGCATCTATGTGTGTATGTATGTGTGTATGTGTGTGTGTGATTGTAATTCTGAGTAAAAGGTATTGAATGGGGGCCCTTTCGAAGCCGGTTGCCGACCTTTGCTCTTCCCTAGAGAATAAATGCTGCTGCTTCTGTCCAACATCCAAAACTCTTTTTTACTCGCCACAGCTCTTTTGTTTAGCTATGGAAAAAGATACTTTTGTTTTTTTGCCGAGTGGTTAGGCATAAGCACTCACATGGCATACAGCATAGATGTATGCCAAAATTCAAGCAATTGAGCTGCTTGCGACAGTGCATAAAGCGAAAAGTATCTTGTAGATACTTTTTAAGCCAAACATCCGTTTGTGGGATGGACACGAAAAATAATGTTATTTACTGCTAGTGGCAAGCCAAGGGCAATTTATAAGCTATGCTATTAAATCTTTAAAAATACATATTTATAAATAATATCAAGAAAGAACGTTGCAGTCGGACGTAACTATGATACCATAATTTGTATGAAGCCAAGAAATGCTGTCGAAGTTTGCCTTTCAGATTGAGGTAGATATAAGATAGTAGTAATAGATAGGGAAAATATGAGCTTTTCGAGATTTTGGAGGCGGGAGTGAGAGAGGTTGAAAAAAATTAAAGAGAAGTTTCCTAATAATCTTCCTTCCAAGCTTGGTAACTATAGCTATCAAATTGCGGGAGATATGGGCATTTATCGGCTTTTGGAGGCAGAGTGGGCATGGTCAAAAATTTTGATTTCCACATTTTTGAACGGGTTTACTAATTTTGTATCGATCTCTAAGGGGAGTTACCAGTAACATACCTTCAAAATTTGGTAACTCTAGCTTACAAATTACAATTACAAAAGGCCGAAGTCGGAATATGAAAATATGGCATAGGTCGAACCTTCAAAATGCCATAGCTTCGTCAAAACTCAACACATTTTCAAAAGCAAGGGCATTTTAATCATAGTTTGGCTTCTAGATCAATCGTACATTTAAAGTTGATAACGTGATTTTGGGTCGGAACATAAGTCAAAATTATAGGCCGAAAATCGACATATCGGCATTTCGGCATAGGTCGAACCTTCAAAATGTCATAACTTCGTCAAAAATCAACGCATTTTCAAAAGCAAGGGCATTTTAATCATAGTTTGGCTTCTAGATCAATCGTACATTTAAAGTTGATAACGTGATTTTGGGTCGGAACATAAGTCAAAATTATAGGCCGGAAATCGACATATCGGCATTTCGGCATACGTCGAACCTTCAAAATGTCATAACTTCGTCAAAAATCAACGCATTTTCAAAAGCAAGGGCATTTTAATCATAGTTTGGCTTCTAGATCAATCGTACATTTAAAGTTGATAACGTGATTTTGGGTCGGAACATAAGTCAAAATTATAGGCCGAAAATCGACATATCGGCATTTCGGCATAGGTCGAACCTTCAAAATGTCATAACTTCGTCAAAAATCAACGCATTTTCAAAAGCAAGGGCATTTTAATCATAGTTTGGCTTCTAGATCAATCGTACATTTAAAGTTGATAACGTGATTTTGGGTCGGAACATAAGTCAAAATTATAGGCCGAAAATCGACATATCGGCATTTCGGCATAGGTCGAACCTTCAAAATGTCATAACTTCGTCAAAAATCAACGCATTTTCAAAAGCAAGGGCATTTTAATCATAGTTTGGCTTCTAGATCAATCGTACATTTAAAGTTGAAAACGTGATTTTGGGTCGGAACATAAGTCAAAATTATAGGCCGAAAATCGACATATCGGCATTTCGGCATAGGTCGAACCTTCAATATGCCGTAACTTCGTCAAAAATAATCATAGTTTGGCCTCTAGATTAATCGTACATTTAAAGTTTAAAACGTGATTTTGGGTCGGAACATAAGTCAAAATTATAGTCCGAAAATCGGCAAATCGGCATTTCGGCATACGTCGAACCTTCAAAATGCCATAACTTCGTCAAAAATCAACGCATTTTCAAAAGCAAGGGCTATTTAATCATATTTTGGCCTCTAGATCAATCGTACATTTAAAGTTGAAAACGTGATTTTGGGTCGGAACATAAGTCAAAATTATAGTCCGTAAATCGGCAAATCGGCATTTCGGCATAGGTCGAACTTTCAATATGCCGTAACTTCGTCAAAAATGAACGCATTTTCAAAAGCAAGGGCGATGTAATCATAGTTTGGCCTCTAGATTAATCGTACATTTAAAGTTTAAAACGTGATTTTGGGTCGGAACATAAGTCAAAATTATAGTCCGAAAATCGGCAAATCGGCATTTCGGCATACGTCGAACCTTCAAAATGCCATAACTTCGTCAAAACTCAACGCATTTTCAAAAGCAAGGGCGTTTTAATCATAGTTTGACCTCTAGATCAATCGTACATTTAAAGTTGAAAACATGATTTTGGGTCGGAACATAAGTCAAAATTATAGTCCGAAAATCGGCAAATCGGCATTTCGGCATAGGTCGAACCTTCAAAATGCCATAACTTCGTCAAAACTCAACGCATTTTCAAAAGCAAGGGCGTTTTAATCATATTTTGGCCTCTAGATCAATCGTACATTTAAAGTTGAAAACGTGATTTTGGGTCGGAACATAAGTCAAAATTATAGTCCGAAAATCGGCAAATCGGCATTTCGGCATACGTCGAACCTTCAAAATGCCATAACTTCGTCAAAAATCAACGCATTTTCAAAAGCAAGGGCGTTTTAATCATATTTTGGCCTCTAGATCAATCGTACATTTAAAGTTGAAAACGTGATTTTGGGTCGGAACATAAGTCAAAATTATAGTCCGTAAATCGGCAAATCGGCATTTCGGCATAGGTCGAACTTTCAATATGCCGTAACTTCGTCAAAAATGAACGCATTTTCAAAAGCAAGGGCGATGTAATCATAGTTTGGCCTCTAGATTAATCGTACATTTAAAGTTTAAAACGTGATTTTGGGTCGGAACATAAGTCAAAATTATAGTCCGAAAATCGGCAAATCGGCATTTCGGCATACGTCGAACCTTCAAAATGTCATAACTTCGTCAAAAATCAACGCATTTTCAAAAGCAAGGGCATTTTAATCATAGTTTGGCTTCTAGATCAATCGTACATTTAAAGTTGATAACGTGATTTTGGGTCGGAACATAAGTCAAAATTATAGGCCGAAAATCGACATATCGGCATTTCGGCATAGGTCGAACCTTCAAAATGTCATAACTTCGTCAAAAATCAACACATTTTCAAAAGCAAGGGCATTTTAATCATAGTTTGGCTTCTAGATCAATCGTACATTTAAAGTTGATAACGTGATTTTGGGTCGGAACATAAGTCAAAATTATAGGCCGAAAATCGACATATCGGCATTTCGGCATAGGTCGAACCTTCAAAATGTCATAACTTCGTCAAAAATCAACGCATTTTCAAAAGCAAGGGCATTTTAATCATAGTTTGGCTTCTAGATCAATCGTACATTTAAAGTTGATAACGTGATTTTGGGTCGGAACATAAGTCAAAATTATAGGCCGGAAATCGACATATCGGCATTTCGGCATACGTCGAACCTTCAAAATGTCATAACTTCGTCAAAAATCAACGCATTTTCAAAAGCAAGGGCATTTTAATCATAGTTTGGCTTCTAGATCAATCGTACATTTAAAGTTGAAAACGTGATTTTGGGTCGGAACATAAGTCAAAATTATAGGCCGGAAATCGACATATCGGCATTTCGGCATATGTCGAACCTTCAAAATGTCATAACTTCGTCAAAAATCAACGCATTTTCAAAAGCAAGGGCGTTTTAATCATATTTTGGCCTCTAGATCAATCGTACATTTAAAGTTGAAAACGTGACTTTGGGTCGGAACATAAGTCAAAATTATAGTCCGTAAATCGGCAAATCGGCATTTCGGCATAGGTCGAACTTTCAATATGCCGTAACTTCGTCAAAAATAATCATAGTTTGGCCTCTAGATTAATCGTACATTTAAAGTTTAAAACGTGATTTTGGGTCGGAACATAAGTCAAAATTATAGTCCGAAAATCGGCAAATCGGCATTTCGGCATACGTCGAACCTTCAAAATGCCATAACTTCGTCAAAAATCAACGCATTTTCAAAAGCAAGGGCGTTTTAATCATATTTTGGCCTCTAGATCAATCGTACATTTAAAGTTGAAAACGTGATTTTGGGTCGGAACATAAGTCAAAATTATAGTCCGTAAATCGGCAAATCGGCATTTCGGCATAGGTCGAA
Organism: Drosophila mimica; assembly: GCA_037043585.1. Classification (NCBI taxonomy): domain Eukaryota; kingdom Metazoa; phylum Arthropoda; class Insecta; order Diptera; family Drosophilidae; genus Drosophila; species Drosophila mimica. The sequence goes on from JBAMBE010001243.1 coordinate 181,805, forward strand.
CTTTCAATATGCCGTAACTTCGTCAAAAATGAACGCATTTTCAAAAGCAAGGGCGATGTAATCATAGTTTGGCCTCTAGATTAATCGTACATTTAAAGTTTAAAACGTGATTTTGGGTCGGAACATAAGTCAAAATTATAGTCCGAAAATCGGCAAATCGGCATTTCGGCATACGTCGAACCTTCAAAATGCCATAACTTCGTCAAAACTCAACGCATTTTCAAAAGCAAGGGCGTTTTAATCATAGTTTGACCTCTAGATCAATCGTACATTTAAAGTTGAAAACATGATTTTGGGTCGGAACATAAGTCAAAATTATAGTCCGAAAATCGGCAAATCGGCATTTCGGCATAGGTCGAACCTTCAAAATGCCATAACTTCGTCAAAACTCAACGCATTTTCAAAAGCAAGGGCGTTTTAATCATATTTTGGTCTCTAGATCAATCGTACATTTAAAGTTGAAAACGTGATTTTGGGTCGGAACATAAGTCAAAATTATAGTACGAAAGTCGTCATTTCAGCAGAAGTCGAACCTTCAAAATGCAATAACTTCGTCAAAACTCAGACGCAGACGGACATTGTACAAACCCAATATACTAATATACCTTCGGTATCATAGTATACAAATTTAATCTGCACAGTATTTTCTATTTTTCACTACAAAATGCACTTACAGCAAACAACAAATAGTAATTTTTCTCTTAGTTTGCTTTCCTTTTAGCGCAGCAATTAATCAGTTTCTTCCAGACAGACGCAACAAAAGTTGAGAGCTGGTTATCATCTCTTAAGGTATTATTTCTCCACATTTTCTTTTACTTTCCACAATGCAGTTTTTTCCACAAATAACCAAATTACCGATTAAAAGATTTATACATTATTTTATGATTGCTTAAGTGAGTCGAGCACTTGTCACAGCGCAGAAATTACTCGAAAAAAGCCATAAAATTGGGATTTTAAGATATTGTGAAATGTGATTTAATTGCAATGCGATGAATTTGCACATTGCTTATTTTCCAAGCATCTCTCTTGGATTTTCTTCAGCTGCTCCCAGCAGTTGTGCTTTAACACATCTATTCGTAAGTTTTCATCTACATTTGCTTGTCAAGTAGACCGAGTAGATGATACAGCGAATTTTTGAATTTGCTTGGTTTTTCTTTGCTTCCTGGATCACCAAAGATAATTTGCAGTTATTTCACAGTCTTTATCTTTCTTCATAAACGTTTGTCATATTTTTTATCATCTTATCGCATTTGCCCAGTCTTTTTATAAGACGTGTCGCCGAAAAATTACTTCATCTCCGATAAAAGCTTAAATAAACATAAAACACAGCTGCGAATTTTCATTTTCAGTATGGACATTTAATAAATAATGCACTTAACAAATATATTATATTTTCAGTTGAAAATTATCTGTGAATACTGCATACAGAACAAAGTTTTTATGAACTCATTTAAAATGATTAAAAGTTAAAAGAACCCTTTTCATCACAATAAGACATTTTTGTGCAGCGCCAACTTTCGCTGCATACAATTTTAAAAGAACATTTGAAAATGCCGTGAGAAAATGTTTGCCCAAGTCTGTTGTACGTATTTAAATATTCTCTACGGTTGTTCGAAAAAAGTTGTACGACTTTACAGCAAGTCAGTATACATATGTAAGTAGACACATATGTATATATGTACATATTGGAAGCATAGTTTTAGGTACATTTATAAAGTTACCAAGGTCATTCACTCGAGCGTCACATGAATAAAGTAGGAAAACAAAAAAAAAAAAAAAAAAAAATAGAAAGTAAGAGAAATTCTGAGAAAATTTCATTTTCAAAGTGCACCCCAGTGACACATTTTGCAAACCAATCCGAGGGCATAAGAAAAAAAAATACAGAATGAAAACCCTATTCAGTCCACAAACCCAGTACGCTCCCAAGACAATCGGAAAAAGTTGCGAGCGTCTTCTTCACAGTATGTATTTCCATTGCGAAGAGTTTTCATTGTTTTTCTTACGACTCATTTCACGTTTTAATTCCTAGGCGCCTCGGCGACTTTCTGCATCATTTGACACGACAAATTTGCGCTGCCAAACCAGCTGGGCGTATAACAATTGCTACAGAAGTGGGCGTGGCAGCAGGCCGAACTGGTATTGTGAAGGAGTTGCGTGTTGCATCTGCCACCGGATTTTAAATATTTGCCTCTGGCACACTAAAAACCAAATTGCTTGGCCCACTAAGTGTTCAATTACCGAGAACTACGAGAGGACATTGTCTTGAAAACATCACCGAGCCCTTAAAGATAATGACGATGCTAAGATGGCGAACTAGGACGGATGCGGCAATGATCTTCCGCACTGATAGCAGCTGGGATTGATGAGTGTCCCTATGCCACGGACGGCGGCTGTTTGGTGTCCAGCAATTGGTTTAAATTTTATTTATGAGCTGCCATCAAATCAGCATAAGTAGGTTAAACGCAAATGTCAATCGTAAATTCGCTGACTTTGGCCGTAAAGCGCCAAATAAATTAAATTGTCGCGTTTCACAGCTGAGCTGAAGTGCTAACCAAAGTACGTGTCCGCATCCCAGATGCGCATTATGCCTCCCTCTCCCAAAATGCCACCCAACAATCTATCCATCTGAAAATAAAAGTGTGTGTGCCTCAATATTTCATAAACTTCAGCTGTGGGCGTTCCTCTAACTCTCCCTCTCTCTCTCCTAGAATTAGCTAATGCTGACATATCTACAATGAATGGCATAATCCCAAGACAGCATTTGCTTAGCCTAAGTGCCGGATCATATTGACTGAAGGGATAGACCGAAGGGTGGGATTGGTGGGATTGGGGGGCTTGGCTTGGCCTGTCTTGGCTTGGCCTGTCTTGGCTTGGCCTGTCTTGGGTGATGCCATGGATAGTGGTGAACTGGTCGAACAATTGTTGGTTTAGGCAGCATACTTAGACCACTTCTCGACTTGGCTATCATCAATAGCCCTACAGCCAAACTTAGACAATCAAAAAATCTGTGCCAAGCAATTTGCCTCATTTCTTGAGATTTATTTACCAATATCTTGTCGTAAAATGGGTTACATTTTATTTAGTGCCGCAATTGACGGAAATAGCATTAGTAGTTTTCACGACTATTATTTATTTACTTTACTGTTATAAAATTTATTTATTGGCAGTTACAACTTATTGCTTCAATTCCATAACTAATTTCCTATTATTTAAGTTTGAAACAAAACGCCAATCTTTTTAATGTATAAATTTACTTTTAAAACAAAGCTTCGATAACGATGCTGATCAAGAATATTTATACTTTATAGATATTTACAATATAAAAATAAAAATAAATAAAGCACAGCTTAAACCGTTTTGGTATATTAATAAATTTATCTAGGTTGTCTTGGCGAACACATAACAATGTGACAATGGCACAGAAATCATGATGCCAGCCAGCAACGCATCCTCAAGAAATTTCCACTCAGTGCGCTTTAAATTGACACACTGTATAAGTGAATATGTTGGATGTCCGGGTAACCAGCCCCAACTGACAGACGCCCTCCTGGCAGCAAACATATCAGCTAAATCAATCGTCCTGTAAAAGCTCAAGTATTGCTACACTAATGATGAGGCTGTGGCAGGAATTGGGCTAGGCGGGGGGCGGGCGTGGAGGGTAGTTTACCACTCATGTCAGACTTGTCCTTAGCTTGGTTAAACCTGTTAGCGTTAAGTTTGCCTCATTGTGGCGCCCCATTCGTCAATAAATTGACTACTGGTCGCAGCACCTACATCAGCAGCAGCTCAGCCGTGCGCACTACTTGACCACACATTGGCGCATTGTCACGCGCGTCTCTCGCAACTCCAGTTTGGCCAACTGAACGGAGGGTTCAGCCCGCATCGGAATGGTCTCGGCAACCAGCAGATTCATCAATGGACCAAATGCCACACTGTTCACTCAATTCCGGGCAGAAACTGCTGCTCCTCTTGTTGTGCGTTGGGTTAACAACAAAAAAAAAAAAAAAAATAAAAATGAAATCTGTTAAAATAAATCACAACAATTTGTACATTTTCGCCTCGTTGGCCAGAACGCAGACGGTGAAGACGATGACGATGATGGCGTTGGCGACACATGGCACACGGCACCAGCCAGCAGATTTGCTCAAGGCTTCCCATTGTGCAGTGCCCAACAACAAAAAAGGACATTGTCAGCTTGACTTGGTTTTTTTTTTTTTTTTGCTGGTGGAGGCTATTAAGCTGTCATTTGACTACGTGTACATATTTATAAAAATATATATACATATATACATATTTATAGCTTAGACTTAGTGTGTATGTGAGTGTTGGTGGGTGGACGTGACTTCAGTATGTGAGGGGCGTTGTTGCTGCCTGCCTCAACTTATGACAACTTTGATTGCAGTCAATTTATTAGGGCTCTGTGACTCTGACCAGGTGTTTTGGTGGGCGCTTCGAGCTTTACAAATGTCTGACATAATTGTTTAACGCCATGTTTTTAATTAGCCGCCACACATGGCCGTAAAATTATCAAGCAAAAAGCAAACAAACAAACGGACATGATAAACGGTTGAACAAGAAAAAAACAAAAACAAAAAAAAACACGCTGCGAATGTTTGCCAAGAGATATATATGCTTAAAACCCTATTACAATGGTAATCCTTTTGACAAATGAATTTTAACATGCCCTTACACACACACACACACACACACACACATGCACACACATATGCAGAAGGGACAGCACACCTTCTCACACATAGACAGCAGCGGCTCAATGTCACTTGCCACATTCATAATAGCAGCGCGGAAAAGTATGCTACGAAATCTGAATGTCGCGCCGCATATGTCTATTGTGCATGTGTGTGTATGTGTGCTACTCCTAATGTGTGTTCACGCTCATATATGTGTATGTGTGTGTCTAATATGTAAAGGTGCGATGAGAAGGCTTAGCGTAGAAATGAATTTGCGGCGGGAAAAAATATGTCTTTGGAACACATTCAAAATGGGTAAAAAAAGGTGTTTTATGTAAAAGTATAAAATTCTTGACCAGAATCAAAAGCCATATGGAAAGCTATTATAAAAGCTAGTGGCTTCAAATTTGGAATACAAGTTCTCATATATACGTCGCATGTAGGCTTTATTCCATTTTATCGATAACTGACGCAGGTACATATGGCTGCCTTCATTACACAATCGCAACACTCCACAAAATGCAATAGTCCATGCGGGAGCTTACCCAGAGTGAGGGTCTGAGAATGCTTTGAAATCATCGTCGTTATTATTCTTACTTCTTGTTTTATTTTCGGATGTGGGTAAAGACGCTGGCACGCATTTGGGCGCTCTCCGAGCGGCCACAGAATCCAAGCAATGCACACAGTGGGAAGCCAATTTCTGGAGCCATCTTGCCTCATGCTACGTCAATAAAATATTCATTTACTTGACATTTGTTATTTCTGCTTAGTACCCAAGATGCATCATTCACCTATGGGTTAAGGCTTCCGATGACACGCCCCCCTCCGCTTCAACGGTTGACACGGTTTTTGATGCCGCACACCGTGAACTTTTCGCTCCCTCCTCATAAAAAATGTAATTTTGAAAACATTTGGAAATTTCAAATTGAATTTGCCGCACGCTTGAAGTTTGCCTAAAACCCCACTCCTCCACCTCCACCCCCACCCCCTCGCTGTGTATGCAAAGCGTTTGCACAGCACATAAAAGCTGTGCCGTGGGAACAGAAGGCGGAGTGGATTTATCGTCCCTTAGCTGACATGTGAAAAAGTGTAAGTGACATGAAAGGAGCGCACACAAAGCGCAAAAACCTTTAATAACTTTACGCTTTTTGTTTTCAAGTGCACTTGCCACGGAAGTGCCACGCCCATTCGTCAACGCCCCCTGGCCATCTACCCCCCATAAAAAAAACTGCGTACGACAATAAAAAATATTCAGAGTCTGTGCAACTTCCGCTTTGAAGTTGTTTCCTATGCGTTTCTTTTAATGCTCCGTTTCCCAGCCATTCAATTCAAAAGCAAAAAAATTAGACTCAACTTCACAATTCATGAAAGGTCCTTCAAAGCGAGGCCGGCCAGTCACACTTAACACAACCCCCCCCAACTACCACCCCCTCAATGAGTAATTTATGACCTATTTATTGTCAATAAATGCAGCCTCCAAGCGACCATTTTGTGCGCCGCGACTAAATAAAGACAAATGAACCATCACTTTAGTGGCTGGATCGGGACATGTGCTTATATATACAACATACACACACACACACACACACACACACACACACACATGTACGCACATACATGCATATACAAAGACTGGTAGCTAAGGTACTCATTATATACACCAAATGGCCAGTTTTCTTTCCACTTTTTGTGTGCTTATAAGCCAAATTTATGGGGCAATTTATATCGATATATTTTTGCAGTTTTAAAAAGTTATAGGACAGTAAAAGCTACAAATATGTTTACATAGTAACTCCACAGGCAATATTTTTGTTTATCTTACATATAAAATTATGTTTGTTAGCTGTTTGTAAATAAATAACAAACATTGACCTGAGGCCAGCCAGCTTACAACTTGTTTCAACACTAACAGCTAAGAGTGGCTAACTAAGATACCCTAGCAGATCGGAGTTTCTTAATTAATTTACTTATATTAACTATGATACACTTACATATATGCAAATCATAATATTAATAAATGATTCAAGTATGTTCAAGATTAATTTAAATTATTTGTTTATTGTGAACTAAGTTTTAGTCTTCCTTCGAGTTAATTATATTATTTTTTTGTTATCAACTAGTGTCTCATGTACTATCTCTCTATACCAGCACTTAGAACTCATCCGAGTAGTCCACAACAACAATATGTTATCTAAACTATTATTTGTACGCACTAAAAACTAAACCAGTTCTAAAAACAAAAAAATAAATAAATAAAAAACTAGTTCCAAAGCACAACATTTCTTTGTAGAAATTTTGCTCTTAACTTAATCGCTCGAGCAAAAATTTAAAAGTGTAAATAATAAAAGCAATTATGCTAAGACCAATCTTTTTCGATAAAAAAAAGAAAGCTAAAAAAACAAACAGCCAAACTATTTATATGCTTTGTTCATAACTATAATGGCCACTTAACACTTATAGTCACGTAAAATGTAAGTTTTTCTTTAAATAATTTATTAAGTTCAGTTAACTTATTGTTTGGAATTCATGATTGCACAGCGTTCACGCCTCAGTCCTCTTAATTGTTAACTTTATTCAAGTGAATATTAGAAAGTAATGCCAATGAGATACCTTATCTAATTCGAAATGAAATTATTACCTACCATTTCCAAAAAATGGAATTATTAATTAAGTTTCCACATTTAACTACGCTTTTGACTTTTAACAATTTTTATCGGCTTCCACTCATAAAATTATTATTTCTTAAACGTAATGAACAGCACAAAATATAGTCATATATTTTTTATTTGCTTTCTAAAGTATAAAGTCGACAACAGTCAACAAATTATATTAATTATATATATTATATACCGATACATAGTGTTAATATACTGTTAATACTTTCACAGCTAACTATGCTTTTGATTCTTACCAAGTTTCAAGGTTTTCCACTCAACAAATTTCTAAAAAAAATATAAATGCTCATTTTATTTTATATGATTCGTTGGGTAAGTTCTAGTCGAGAACTCTCAATTCGATTATTGTTGCATACTTAAATTGCTTCTCCATCTGCAAGCGTCTTTAAGGTTTAACCTTTTTGTGTAATTTTTCAAACGATTGCCAAAGCTTTACAATATTGTATTGGACTATCCCACGCTTTACGTGATCCATAACACCTCACGCAGAGGTTTGAACAAAGTTAAAATATCCCTTTAAATGTTCTGTTATGTTCGTGTACAGTGCCGGCTGAAAAAATAGTACTAAGGCTCAATTAAGAATTCTTTTGACTGAAACTCATTTTTGGGCAATATATTATCTATCTTTTTTACCAATATTTTTAGGAAATAATTGCATTTTTACAAGCCAAAACATCGTGTAAAACGTTACGTAATGTTTGTCGTACACCTTTTCAATTTTTCATACACAAGAGCGGGGTGAATTGAATTATTGACAGATTGTTGTTTTGGTGCTATTTTTTTGTCCGCAGCTATATATGTATGTATGTATGTATGTTTTTATGCGCATGTAGGTAAAATGGCATCAAATATAATAACGACCACAACAATGCGTGACTTGCATGCAAAATTCATTGAAAGAGCCTCATAGTGTGCATTAGCTAAAAGTGTTTGTTTGTTTGTGTGTGTGTGTGTGTGTGTGTAAAATATTTTACAAACATACACGCCAAATCACTTTCTAAATGCAATGCCCATAAAAAAGCAGAGCAAAGTGTTGAAATGTATAAATAGATATGGGGTAGATATATATACATATATACATACGGATACGGATACGCAGATATAATTTGTTGCCGCTGACAGAAAAGCGAGTCGCAGCCTGAGGCAAGTAACAAATGAGAAATGGACCCACTACGTGACAATGGCAAACTGAATGGCTAAAAAGTCCACAAAGCCAATATGACATGGTGAGCAAAATAGTAGAAATCTTTAAAACCAAACCTAATGGAATTTACAACTAGATTTGTTTAGTGTTACCTTCTTAGGTGTAGGGCTAACGATAACCTTTAACTGCGTCCCTTTCCCATTTATTTTAATGAGTTTCAGGTGTAGAAGTGAAAATGTATCTCAGAGATGTTCAAACAGCATAGTCGGGTGAAAAAAGAATATTTCACTCTAAAAAATCATATAAAACAACAAAATCAAGAATGATATTAATCATTTCGCTTGCTAAAAAAACCTAACTTAACATTCTTTAGGACCAAATCCTTACTACCCCAAACTACAAGTGTTTTGAAGAAAAGACTCAACAATCAAACTTCAAAGTATATTTACCAAATGTATTCATTTATTCAGCGAAATCAAAGACATCTAGAAGCCCTCTGGCGGATTAATAGCGCAGCTCAGCAAAGCTTTCGTTAGAAAGCTTATGCAAGCTCTAACATATTACTAGAATAAGGCACTTTGAAGCTTTTTCGGTTCTTAACAGTTACATTTTTAGTTTGACTTCAACTTAGTCTATAACAGTTTAAAGAGTTTACACAACTGTACTTAAGAATGACGATTTTACAACAAAACAGTCCAATGGCCTTACAAATTACACATCTTCGGTGGTTTCGGTACGTTTTGTGGCATCGGTTTCATTCAGCTCCTGCGCCGAGTTGACAGGCTTCTTTGTTATCTACATAAATTATATTGCGGAGATAATTTGTCCGTGAGCATCTCTCTTGATAGTTCTTATAATGCTATACTTATCGGTACATGCAGTTAGGATTCATAGCACATGCGAATTACGTCTGCAGTATCATGCATTAAGTACATACCATATTTCAATATGTAATAAATAATTAGTAATTATTTACTTAGATATAGGTTAAGTTAGAGTATATACTTAGGTGAACTTTACCATTATGTTATGCGGCGCATGGGATCTTATAAATTGAGTATGGATCACTTAAACTTAGACCAGAGCGAGACGAGGCGAAAGGGAATTTTGTAACACCCACAATATATATATCACATAGCAAATGGACACCCCTTTTTGGTTTTTTGATTATTTCGTTGATTTTGTTTCTTGTTTGTTTGTTGGTTGTAGTTAGTATGTAATTAGTTTCAATGGCTTTTCAACGATTTGTTATTTTTCGGCAATGTGGTATATTCAACGGAATTGCTGCGAGATTTTCTTACTTTGAAGCAACTGATATTAAAATGATTACACATTTCCGAGACCTATTGGAGAGACAATAATGATATTTTATTAATAATACTGACGAGTAATTGAGGAGTAACAGAATTTCATACCAGTCCGTAGCCATAATGCCAGTGAGCCAATGTGGCGAATATTGTTAGACCATGGACGATCCAGCGCTCTACTTGAGGTGTAAGATCCGTACCGAAAACTTGCTCATACCAGGGGAAACAGCAGACTCCAACCGTTGCAGCCAATGGCCACATAAGTATATTAAAGCCATCGCAGCGTGTATCCGACATTTGGGCCACTATCAGACGGCACTGACAATAAGATATATAAAATCAGATTAGTGAAAATGTAATTTTAAATGGAAACCTAAAACCTACAGCAATATTTGAGAATATAGTGCCATAGAGCATCCAGAGAATACGCGGTTCCAGGTTTATGACATTGTTCCGTGAAAAGAAAGACCAAATCACTGTGATGACCAGGAGCCAAACGAATGCGAAAAATGGACGCAACATCTCCATCATGGGACGCATTTTCCCAGTCTTATTCTTGTACGAGCTGCAAGAGCAGCATTGTTAATAAATAATGTTCGCAATTAGATATTAGTTGTAATACAAACAGATATATGTTCCTAATAATGATTGGATGACTGGACAAAATGCCGGAACCAATTAGACCCACTTCGAACATATTCGCCACAGTAATACCATAAAAGTTGGACCGATAAATTTCGGGACCCACCAAAGTGGCCACAAACAGCATCAGGCTGACTCCCTTAAATACAGAAATACAGAAAATTAATATTATTCATTATTAGTTAACATTAGCTATACTTACCCACATTGTAAAGTCATAACCCCAGGGCAAGAACATAACGCCCGTATTATACTTTTCGACATGTGTAAAATAGAAATTGAGGAACACGTTCCAAATGACAAAAAACATGCGTATTGGCGGCAGATCATTTGTGCCAAACAATGAGAAGATATATATGGGTATAAGCGCCGCCGAATAGGAGTCCAGGCCATGATCAAAGAGCTCACCCAAAGGACCACTTGTTCCCGTTCGACGTGCCTGCTTGCCATCCATACCATCTATGGGGATTCAAATTAGTTAGTAGTTATTATTAGTTATTATTATTATTATCGGTTTTAGCCACTTACCCAAATTGTAGTAGATAAGTATGTTTATCGCTGCTACCGTCCACACCCAGCCAGGCACTGTGTTGCCCACCTCCTTGTCATTGGCTGCAGTGAAATCCCAGTCGTAGTAAGCTATCAGAATAAAGTTCACCACGGTCATGAGAAAACCCACAAATGTGAGCACATTGGGCGCCAGCCACATGGGTAAAAACTGTGTGAGTAAATTCATTAGATCCCATTCCGACTTAGACATGAATAATTACATACCTTTACGCAGAAATTCCAGAAGGGGTGCATAACATAGACACTCAGAAAACTGGTGTCTATACTGTTGTACTGTGAACAAAATAATATATATATTGAGATTGAATGTCTGTAGGATTCGTATTAAAATTTAAATAATTATGAATAATTGTGATGGAATTAAAATTAATTAATATTTATTCAGATGCGAAAATGGTTTTTATTTTATGATATACTCGATATACTCGAAAACAACAAAATCATATTTATTAATATCGCATAATACTGAAAGTAGTTCTTACCTTGCAAGTGTTACTAAAGACAAATTAATCATATTTAATCAGGGATTACTTAAGATTTGAGTCATGAGAACTTGAAGTCTTTAGCAAGAGTTTTTAATAAAAATACTGATTAAATATTGGGAATTTCGAACCTAACCTACAAAATTACAAAGCCTAGTGATATATATTAATAATCTAATGATTGCACAAAACTTTAAATACATAAGCATATTGATTTTCAGCTCACTCAAGTTTTAAAGACATTATATATATTTTAATAATTTTCCAATCAGCAGTGCTTTATATAAACTTTAAGCCTCTCTCTCTCTCTCTATCTCTCTCTCTCGACACGCATCTTTTATTTATATTTTAATCTCTTGAAGTACAAATTCCGCACTGTGTGTGTTTCTTATGAATTGTCAACTATCTGCGAGCAGCACATGCTTTATTCGCAGTTCAATGCCTTTTCTGGGATCTACGAGATGTACACACGCTATTTTGTTTGAGCATCATCCGGTCCATTAATGACCAATGATGACCTAGGCCTAGTCATGCCTGCTACACGGCCCCCAAAGCCTATTTGATAAGCACTGGCTATGCTGAACACAAGCCACTGACCAGAGCAACAACCACAACCATATTTTGAAAGCTTCGCTTAGCCAAATTCGTAGATTAGCTTCATAAGGAGCACAATTAACATGTGCGATCATGTACATACATACATATGTATATATGATATGTATATGTATATAATCGATCTAATTTATAGACTACTAACCGGAACTCCTCGTAATACTGTTGATAAGAACTAAAAACTGATTGGCTTTAAAAATTAATAATCATTGATTCGTGTGTTGCATTGAAATATGCATGAGCCATTGATTTTTTGTGGTCTCCGGCTAGCAAGTTATTGTTTGTTGTTTATTTGTAAATTCCACCCCATTAGTGCTTACCTTGTAGCGCTCGAAGCCCCGTAAATGAGTCTCCGTCAGATAGTGCATGCAACACATTTTGCCAGTGTGTGTTTTTTATACGTTGGGTTATTTGTTATTATTAGATTTTATTGTTGCAGCTGATAACAGCTGAGCGCACGTTAAACTTGCACAGTTAAAGTATCAAATCAATATATAATGCTGATCAGATTAATGCTGTACCTTGGCTTGTACACAAATTATAGCACATTGTATAAATTTATACATATATATATTTATATATATATTTATAATATAATGGGTTTCGATCCGGCACGCACTTCTCACTAAACTAAATGTCGGTAAATTAAATAATCGTTTACAGGCACGGAATACGAAACATTCCCGTCTGCACCTGCGCTGCTTCCTCCGAACTTGCACGCAAACAGCCGTTATTTCGTATGCACACAAGCATACATATATACTACATTCATATATGTATATGTATGTAGAATCATACAATTTATAACAGTAAAGCACTTGAGTCGTAGACAACAATGACAGCGACGCGACCGTCTCGGCACTACTTATTATCAAGACTAAAGACGATTTGCTGGCCGGTTGGAGAGTAGCCCCAAAATAATAAACAGAAAAGCCAAGCGCTTAATTTACAACGCCGACAGAGACTGAGCTCTGCTCGCTCTGGTTCCACAAATCCCATTGCACACATTGTTATCGCCCCATTCTTGCTCTACTCTCTCTCTTTCTCTCTCACACTCTCTCATATGCATATACAGTTGTATTTGTGCTTGTGAATTTGCATTGAATGAATTAAAATTTGTCAAAGTGAGGTTATTTGGTTATCACAGTGTATCGCTTGGATTAGGTCGAGGCAAAGTGTTTAAATACATAAATCTGAGGTGGTTTTTTTTGATTACACGTATTATATTTTTATTATATTATTACTGGTTAATGGGCACGTAGGAGAGACAAACGCAATCTTATGATTGTGGGAACTTTGGGATTCATTAGAATAAACTTGACTTACTAAGTGATCTACATAGCACTCTACCATATAGCATATCAATAAAAACATATTTTATTTATTTCAAAACATATAGTTCAAGTTTAACTGATAACCCAAAAAGCCAACGAGTTGTCTTCTGATTAAGTAGAGCATAACAAATCCATTTGTGACCAACTATCAATCAAGAATACTCTTTAAAAATGTGATGAAAGCAATTGGAATGTAGAAAACAGTGAAGACTCATTGAAAGTAACATAAAATTACGTTTAAATATTTGTGTACTTAGTAACAATTTCATAAGAACTTATTATAGAAATGTGCAATGCCAAAACACAATGAAAATATTCCGTTTCAAAATGCAAAGATTGCAAAGAATTCGATTATAAATTTCCATTAAATATTAAATAATCTGCGATACCGAAGTTATGCAACACACCTATTTAAATTCCATAGCTAAATTATTTTCTTAATCATAAAATAAGTTTTGTTGTTGCCCAAAAAGAATAACGCATTAAATTTCCTGTTAAAAATTATATTATAATCATTATAATCATAGGTACGTACATATCAAACATATACACAAGTATACAGAATACAGATTACAGTGCAGTCTTATCTATATTTTGCCTGAAGGATGAAAAGATTGAGAAAAGCAGGTATATAAATAACAGGGTATGCACATAGGATCTAAAAAAAAACACATAGAGTGGGGCAAATACAGCTAGATGCTTATTCGCCATGCTAATTGAAAAAAATATAATCTAGTTGAGCCATCTGGAAGTCTCCGTGGCAGTCAAGCCCTCGGCGCGCAGACGTTGCAACATGGGTCGATAGATGTCCGGTGTAAAGGGAAGTAGTACTCCGCGTTCCTGGATCTCACCTAAAAAATAGAAAACGAGAATTAGAACTGTGTCCAATACTGCAAACACCTGCAGATCGAATGTAACTGCTCAAGTCAAAATCATATGCTTCAATTTATGAGGAACAAAAACACAATTAATTCCTAATCCTATCAAATATATATACTATATACACAATCTTGGATAACAGAAACAGACTGACACATGGACATGGGCATGGCTATATCGACTCAGGCATTATCCCGATCACACATAAGATGTTGGCGTTGCCAGGTTAAAGAGGCAACACATAAAAATACGTTGGAAATATTCAAAACGCACCATCCAGAATCATTTTAGCTGCAATCGCAGCCGGCTTTCCTACGGTCATGGCCATGGCAGAGTGACCCTGGGGCTGGCCATAAACGACAAAGTTGATGCCACGCTCCTCGCGACGACCATCGGGCCAACGAATGCCCACCTCGTGCCGCAACACAACCAGATCGCGCTCCTCAGGCTCTGCAAAACAAATTCCATTGAAAGATATATAATAATAAATGTATATATAAAAAATAAAGAATATCTCACCAAATGCCAAACGCTTCGATAAATAATGACTCAGTGTGTCCAGCGGGGAGTTTAGCTTCACCACCGGCGTCTCATCCAGCAGACCCAGGCTCTCAATACAATCCACATCGCCGAGTCGTTCGACAAGCTTCTGCTTTAAGTTCTCATAGAAGATGCTCGAGTCGGACATGCCCAGCAGATTGGTGACCAGTTGACGCCATGTGACATCCGGTCCGCTCGGATGCAGCATTGCATGTGGCTCCGGATCGATCAGGCCCAACAGCTGCATCGGTTTAATCGAGTCCGAAAAACCCTTGTAGCGTATGGTACCACGCAGCAATGTGTGCACATCCCTGCCCAGACCATAGAGCGTGCCATATTTGGTAGAATCGCGATTTGGGAAACCCTCGAGTGCAAACCCGGGCAAAAAGTCCAAGCTGCGATTCGAGGACATCAGATCGCCACCGCCAGAAATCTCAACAATCTGACCCTGGCTCAGGTACTTGGCTGCTGACAAAGTATTGAATAGTACACCACGTGGCGACCACGAGAACTTGTAGCGCAGTGCATTGTTCGAATGCTCCGGTGCTGGCAATCCACCGCAATAGCTGACAAAGGATTCGACAACGGCGCCCTTGTCCTGCAGCTCGTGAATGCATTCCAGGGCCAGCAAATGATCAATGCCCGGATCCAAGCCCACCTCATTCATAATGGTCACACCATTCGAGCGCGCCTCCTCATGCAGCGACGCAATCTCATCGTTCAGATAGCTAGCGGTGACCAAGTGGGTACGTTCCGCCACACAGTAGCGTGCAACCATACCATGCAGACTGTAGGGCAGAAGGGAGACAACCACATCAGCCCTGCCACACAACTCCTGCAGATGACCAGTGCTCTCCTGCACATCCAGATATTGGCTATCGACACCAGCATATTGCTGGGCCAGACGATCCGCCTCCTCTTTGACCTGCGAGCAGACCGTTATGCTGACATCCTTCTCGCGATGCAGCCACTCAACGAGCGGAGCGGAGACCATGCCAGCGCCCAGCACCAGCACCTTCTTTTGCGACTCGGAACTCTCTCCGATTTTGTGACGCGAACGATTGTTCTGCGAATCGCGCAGCTCTTGAATATATTGGAAGTTCTCAGTCAGCTCACCATTGCTCGCGATAATCGCCTGCGAAACGGAGGAGGGGTAAAGATTGGCATATACAAAGGGCAATGAATTCAATATGCACATATGCAATACTTTGAACCGATAAGCTTAGGTTGAATTTATATATAGGTTGAGTTTTTGACCTTAATTAATGAAGCAAATTTCAATTTGATGGGGAATGTAAAATGCATGCACCATGCACCATGAAACAATAACAGATTCGTTGCGTATTGAAATTTCCAATAGCCAATCAGTATTGTTCCAAGGCAATCGATTTCTATCGATAAGCCGAAAACGGAAGACATTATCGATCTACTCACCGAATGTATGGGATAGGGAAAGTGCTCCTCGTGCAGCGGTTTCTTGGCATCGCTCTTGATGATATCGTGCACATGTGGCGTCAGCAGTTCACCAAAAAGATCCGTTGCCTCACGGGGCAGCTGCGTGGGCATATTATCAATGGAGCAGACCAGCACACCAGGACCCTTGAAACTCTTGGTATCCTTATTGCGATCCGCATCGTACAGACAGAATGGGGTATCGATTGTTGTGCACTCGTTCATGAACTCTATGGATCCACCGGGATCGGCGGATATATCACAAATGGCGAGCATGCGATGTGGCAGCGCCGGACTACCTTTGCTTGTCGGCAGCCAGGGTGTATTAGCGGGACGCAATAGATTCTTGGCATCAGGAATGCTTATCAATTTGGGACTGCCAACAGCCCAGTAGATGCCATTGACGATGACCGAAGCGTAAGGTGCTACCTTCTGGCTAAATGTTGAAATATAACGCTCTGGAAACTCATCATATTCCTTTGCATCGAAGCCGCCGCCCTCGCGACGCTCCAAATGATCCGAGCGACTCACCTCGCAGCCATAGAGTTTATTTTGATCTAGTTGTGGAAGTTATAAAATTGATATACAATTTGTATTAATTAAACAAATTGATTAAATTTAAAAAATGAATAGAAGCAATTATAATTATTAATTGAAATGAATACATTTATTTGTTATACTTACTGCCATGTTCGGCTACCTTGCGCAACATCTCCGGCGGCACATACTCCACGGGCAACTCGGAGAACACTTCCTGCGCGCCCTGGGACACATTGCCGGAGCCAGTGAATACAAACGTCAAGGGTCCAATTGATTTGGGCATCATGCCCAGCGAAATCTCATAGCCGCAGTCACGTATCGCCTGACGAGCCATCGAGGAGTTGCGATAATTGTGCGCGGGTCCAATGTGCATGAAGGGCGTATGATGACCGAGGGCCAGCAGGCGCAAACCGATGCCATGTAAAATGTTAACCATGCCAGCGACTCCGGCGTATTTGCCAAACGCCACCTGGCGGGCGCCACGCTCATCTATGATACGCTCGTAGTCAATGAGACGGATTTTCTACAAGAATTCCGATTAGAAAGATTGCAATATAGATTTGTCAATGTGGAGTAACCTTCTCCAGTATGGCATCCAGTAGGGGCATATTGGACTCCTGCGCCTTGATCGTGTGCGAGAAGAAGCAGTATGTTTTGCCTGGAATGAGTGCATCAATGGGCACCTGCTTGACTCCGAATATGACAGAAGCATCGCTTATGTCCTCCGTGATCACAGCGCCAGCATGCATATACGCCTGAGGAGAGATAAAGATAACGATTCGAACATTTCGCTTTTAATTACCAAGAATATTTGATATTGAAACATATTGATAAATACCTAATCTTATCGAATCGAATTTCCCAAAATAAGTGCTAGTTAATATTTTATGCACACAATTTTATATAGAATCATTTCTTACCTTATTCGTAATCTTAACTGTAAACTGTAAACAGTATTGGCCTTGGCAACAAAGAACATAATCGATTTTCCTATGAATTATGATAATATTATTGTTTTTGTGTACTGTTATTGAAAATGTTGTTTTATTTTTAATAATGCTCTATTCTATTATATCTGCTACAAAAATCAGTTGATGTACAATAACAACAACAACAGCAACATCGAGCAAGATAACAAGAATTTACGATTAGTTTGTTATTTCGATGTGGTTTCTAACTGCTTCCAAGGCCAACAAAAAATTGCCAAAAAATATAACCCCACAGAAAGCCTTATCTCCGACATATTTTACGATGCAGTCCATATAGTATATACATATATAAGATTCACTCGGCAGCTGTTTGCTGTAGCTAATGCACATATAATATATGATCTTATTTGATCTATATCCGATATATAAGATTGCTCACCTGCATGGGATAGGCTCGTCTATTGGAAGGTTGCACAATGACCTTGACACCCTGTTTGACCAGCTTCTGGACATGTGTTGGTCCAAATGGGGCACGTCGCTCCCAAACCGATTGATCCTCCCGACGTATGGCAATCACGCGTCCCTAAAAATACAAAAATACATTGGAATGAAAGTGAGATTTTGATTTGCATGAAATGATTACTGATAATTGACGAACACTCACATGACGCTGCCTGGTGAGCGCAGGCGCAATTAATTCGCGCTGTCGTTGAATGAAACGCAGCATTTTCTCTGATTTGCCAATTCACTTGTTGACTACGATGAGCAGAGCTGGAGATGATGTCGCGAACGTCAAAAATATAATCCCAATACTAAAGCCGATTCACCATCCGTCTGCTCTGATCACTGGCAGCGTTCTAACCTCCGAGCAAGACGACGACGAGCCCCTATCAGCTTCATGGACGGACGGACGGACAGCCGGACCGTACAGACCGAACGGACCGAACGGACGGACATGCGTATGTAGAAGATAAGCAAACATACAGCGCAGATTATCTCCGGCAAGCGAGTGCTGAAAACATAATAAAGATTGAGAGGCGTGTGTTCAACAAACAAAAAATTATTTATACTTATGCCACAAGATGAAAACTTTCCATTCCATTCTGAGTTTCCCACACGTGATGCAAGATAACAACGAGTGGTAGTGAATTGGTGTTAAAGCATATTTCTTTTATTTGTAATTGCAATTCATTGATTTCATAGTTTCGTTTGCCACAAGCACGTGTAGCATTCATCATCAAAAACAAATTTCCTTAACGCTAATAATCACTAAAACTACGGGGTGTACGGGGTAGGGGGATATAGGCTGCGATGTTGGTAGGCGCGCATATTTTCGCACACTCCACTCACAGTCGAGATACATATTTCTATATATATATATATATATATTTATGTATATAAATATACATATATATATAAATACACATATGCAATTTATTACATAGCTAGAAAAACAGATATTGCAAAACACGTTCAGGTATGCTAAAATGATAACATTCAGTAATGGGGCGGTGTAAAGAAGGAAAGTGTACGGAGAACAAAAATATATTCCAGAGGCCACAAGAGATGGCAAGACGCAATGCGGTTTAACCATTTTACAGCGCCGGCGCCTCGGGCAGCAGCGATGTGAAGAACGTGACAACAAAAGTGCGCACAATGGAAATCACAGAGTTATTGGCATTCGCTGGCTCCACGGCAACGGTCTCGGCGGCAGCCACAGCGGCGTCGGTTTCATTTGCCCCACCGCTGGCCGGTGCAGCAGCAACCGCCGGTGGTACAGCAGCAGCAGCAGCCGCTGGTGGTGGGGCAACGGCAGCTTGATCGGTATCAGCCGGTGCAGCGGCTGGCACTGGTTCGGCAGCAGCCTGCGGATTATTGTCATGCTCGATTGCAGCGTCCATCATGCGTTGAATTTGCTGTACTGCCGCAATGGCAACAATATCATTGCCAGCATTGTTGTTACGATTAATGTTGTTGTTGTTGCGCTCGCGACGACGTCGAAGTACTCCAATGTGATAGCTATTAACATAGAAGATTTAAGTGTTAATATTTAATCCTCAAATTTAACACTCTACTGCTCTACTCACAGATAAATAACGCTAACGATAAGCACCACCAGCACGCAGCGCATCGGCGACGAATTGAAATACAAAACCATTACAAAGAACGCCAAACGAGTGAAGCTAAAGAAACTCTCCAGCCAATCACGCATCTCCGGATCCTCGTGTTGTACGTTGGGAAAGTTTGGAGCATCGACTTGACGGCCACCCGGTTGCTGTACAGCGACCGCGTCATTCGCCTGTCCGGCACCAGGCCCAGCAGCTGCCACCGCGGCTGTTGCCGCAGGTGGATGCCCCACAAGTGGCACACTTAAATTGTTGGGAATCACAGGCAAACTTTGCAACAAGGGATGCAGCATGGGCGGTGGCGTGGTGTTATCAGTACCGCTCGTGCTGTAAATGATGATGCCAATTCTCAAATTATTAATGCATTTTTATTAACTGTGGCGATCTTAATTATATATTTAACATATATATAAATAAATGCCAGTGTTAATGTTATTTGATTACTCACCGTTGCGTTATCTGCTGCATGTACGCATGCCACTGCTGCACCCAGACAATATACATAAGCGCATGCTGCTGCTGCTGCTGCTGCTGGAAAGCCATGGGTGACGCTGTGGTTGGCGTTGCCGTCTGTGCGGCAGACATATCAAGATTAGCCTGATTTTGCAACTGCATCCAGGGATACATGGCATTTGGTTGTAGTTGTGACAGCGGCACATATTGCTGCTGATAAGGAATCTGGGCCGAGGCGGCGGCAACTGCGGCACCATGACGCTGTCTAAGCTCGTTATTAGTATGATTGGCATTGGTATCCAGGCGTGAAGTGGCCGTCGTATCCTTTGCTGGTGTTGTCATCTTAATGGGCGCCTTGATCACATTCTTGCTGGCGCACACCAGGTGAAAAATATGATGCTGCTGATAGACATCTTTGTAGCTGCGTATTACCTCCGATAGCTTCTGCGCATCGTCCAGCAGTTTGCCTGAATAGATGAGCTTTTGGTCCGCAATTTCCTGCAAGCCGTATGCAATTTTAATTAACCATTGCAAACAATATACAATAAGTAAAAATGTTAATTTGGTTGATTTTCATCTTCACACTTGCTGATTACATTAAATCTAATTTAAGCTGCTATTTCAAGCGAAATGCAACGCCCTTCAAAAAGCAAACAACAAAAAGTTATACAATTACTGCATGAAATTATTTTTAAATATGCATATGAATATCAGGGAAATGCTCTCTTATCAGGAGTCTTGGTTTGAAAAACTTGAGAAGTTACAGCTAGTATTGCATACGTGGACCTTCCACAGCAAACTTAACGGTAAATTAAGACGCAAATGACAAAACTGGCGGAACACTTGACGCCGCAGATAAACAAAAACAGTATATATTAAATTGGACGCTCCCAGCTGATAAGATAATGGATCGAGGCTGACGTCACTGTTTGTTATTGTTGTGTGCGTGTAGATGTGTGAATACCTACCGGCTTGCCGGGATACACCAGGGATAGTTGCTTCTTCAGCCTCTGCACCGTCCAGCAGAGATCGCTCTCAATGTTCATATCGTCATATTGCTGATTCGACGATTTAATCAAGAGGATAATGCTGCTGTTGCTGCTGGCAGCGTTTGTTTTGTCCCGAGCAGCATCGTAGCCAGCAGCTGTGGCCGCTGATGACGGCGACGGTGTTGTGGCTGTGGAATCGTCCATAATTAAACCGTACACCCTCCACACCCCCCACAACTTTCTGCGACGTTGCTAATTGCTGCACACAGCTGCAAGCGAAACTCGAATTTGAACAATGCGAGCAACACTGTCAAACGGACAAGCGACAAGTGTTCGTCAGTGTTTGGAAGCGTATTTTCCTCAATTTATATCACACACACACAGTTGTGCGTAGTTGTTGTTGTGTTAGAGAGATTTCCACGGTCACTTCCTCCTCCCGTCTGGCACGATTTTATTTTTCAACATAAATTTAACGTTTGTCCGAATATTGTTGAGGCTGTTCCAAAAAAAAACGTAGCTGTCGATGTGGTTTCGTCAGTGCGTTTTGTAGTAAATTGAGAACTGTTGATTATGAAACGAAATTTCCGAGCAGAGCCGAGCTAAGCAAAATAAATAATCAAAGTCCCTTCGTCTACAGCAACACTTGTTTTAATACAAGCAAGCCAGGGTTGCTTTTTCTCATGAAAGCGTTGCCACCTTTGTTGACATGACGTGTATGTAAAATTACGACGCAGAATCTTTGTTAATAAAATACACATTAATAAAAAGTAATTTTTATAAATATAAAATAAATTTTTTAACAACAAATCAATAAGGCTTGGTTTTCTTTAATTGTAATAGATACCAGTGGCAAATTTAGGACATTCTTGAAGATAAGTAATTGGTAACACTGTCAGATGTCAAGCAATTTTAAAGTCTATCAAAATACGTAAATATAGTCAAATTTAGTCAAACAAATTGGAATAAGACTTTGTTTTACCAATATTGTGTAACAGTCAGAAGTAAAGTTAAGAAATATACAAATTTTACGGTTACTAAAAGAAAACAATTGATCGTGACAGTAATTGACGACGTCGGACATGGAAAACAATACGTCTGTTTCGGCACTCCAGGAGTTTTGTGCTCAGACGAAAACTGGGAATCCTCTTTATGATTATATCGATGGTGAAGATGGTGGTTATGTATGCAAAGTCGTTCTAATGGATATCGAAGCCTTTGGAAACGGTAAGCATAAGCCGACATACGAGTACACATAAAGATTAGATGCATTAGCTTAATCTTACCTGCACTGTTGTCGGTGTTTCCCCCATTTGTGTTTTCTACACGACACTAATTTGTACATATATGTAAATGCATTTTATCAAAGTTCGATTTAAATATGTGTTTGCAGGGCGATCGAAGCGAGATGCAAAGCACCTGGCCGCCAGTAATATATTGAGAAAGTTGCCGAAACTTGCCAGCGCTGGCCTATCTGCTAGCAACGATGCAGATGGCAGTGACAGCTTTAATGTCAGCAAAATGGCAGAGGAGTTGAAGAACATGAATCGCGACATGCTGAAGGAGCTGCGAGACTTTTGCGTGCGTCACGATATGCCGCTACCGACAATTGAGATTGTACAGCAGAGCGGTACGCCAAGTGCTCCCGAGTTTGTTGCCTGCTGCTCGGTGGCTTCCATCAAGCGTTACGGCAAATCGGATAAGAAGAAGGATGCACGTCAGCGCGCTGCAATTGAAATGCTTTGCGTCATTTCAGACGACACTGATAAAGCTGATTCAGAAAATCAGCTGGTGAACCCCAAACTGAAAAACATTAGCGAAACGGAGGGTACTTTAGAGGATGTGGAAGCCGAGCGTCGTCGCAAGTTCAAGACATTTCGTGAACTGACCGATGCCGGCGCCGAAGATGACTTGGCAGTTAAAATATGTGATCGGCACAATTATTTTAAAAATTATTTTCCTCATCTGAAGGAGGCTGCTTTTGAGGCAATGAATTCCAATGAGTATGGTTCGTCCAAGTCACAATCCATGGCCGTCATGGATGCACTTAAGCTGACGCCACGAACTACAAAACTGGAGTCAACATCTCTTGAACCGCTTCTGATGATCGAACTGAATTGCGACTATGATACCTGCTTTGTAGGATTGGAGACCGAGATCTATCAGCAAATCATCGACTACTTTCAAATAATGTTAGTTTAGACTGCTGTGCTTAACAAATAAATTAACTAATATTTAGATTTATAAAAAATATAAAAATACAAAAAAATAAACAATGAAGTGTCTCAATAACCTCAAACCTTGTGTGTTATTATTACAGTTGGGAGCAGCGTCAGGCAAAAAATTGAATTTAATTCAAAATGTTTAAGTAATTTGTATAATGTTATATCACATTTGAAAAAGAAACTTTAGTTTTTATTAAAATATTAAAAAATATTATTTAATTAGTTAATTAAAATGAGTCAAAAACTGAAAACATATCCAAAATACAGGTCAAAGCCGATTTGAAAGTCTTAAAAAAAAGTTACATATTTGGAGTATAAAAGCTTAAATAAGGACGTTAATGCTTAGTATGATATCCTTTAGCCTTAACAACTTCGCTTAACCTATTATACATGGAAGATACCAGCTTCCGGGTAGTTTCTGGGCTGATCTTGCTCCACTCCTCCAGCAGAGCATTTTTAAGATATTTTTTGCTGGATATGTTGTGATTCCGGATGTTATTTTCCAGCAGAGCCCACAAATTTTCAATATCATTTAAATCTGGAGGCTGGGCTTGGAAGTATCACGTGGGGGCAGTTCCAGATAAGCAAGCACTGTACTATTCCGGTCTTATGTTTGAGGTAATTGTCCTGGTAGAACCGGAAATTACGTTTGATTCCCAGTTTCTCGTCACTTTGGAGTACATTTTCCTGTGGTATATCGAAGTACACATACTTGTCCATTGTTGGTTCAATAATCACCAAATTTCCGACACCGGCTGCCGAGATAGATGCCCATACCAGGACGGTTCCGCTGCCGTGCTTCACTGTTGCATTTAAGTGATTGGGATTCAGCTCAGTATTGGACTGTCGCCACATAAAATTCCGTCCGCCCGAACCAAAAATATTGAATTTGGACTCGTCTTCAAATATAACTGTGTTCCAGAACTCCAA
The DNA here is from genome assembly GCA_037043585.1 of Drosophila mimica. Classification (NCBI taxonomy): domain Eukaryota; kingdom Metazoa; phylum Arthropoda; class Insecta; order Diptera; family Drosophilidae; genus Drosophila; species Drosophila mimica. The sequence continues at coordinate 206,322 of JBAMBE010001243.1, forward strand.
ATCCTTGTCCAAGTGGATTTTGGCGACTGTCATCCTAGACCCTCTATTTTTATACCCTTTATTAAAAATGGGTAAAAAGGGTATAATGGTTTTTTTGCAAATATATGTAACAGGCAGAAAGAAGCATTTCTGAACACATAAAGTATATACATATATTCTTGATCAGGATCAACAGCCGAGTCGATATAGCCCTGTCCATCTGTCCGTCCGTCTGTCCATCAGTGTTTGGAATTTTTGAAAAATAATTAATAATGAGTTTATGGCAGGCAATTACTTTTGTAATTTGTACTTTGTGTGTACTTCCAACAATTTTCCGTACAGATGTCAAAAATGGCTGTCAGAAATCCTATGCCATAAAAGTCATTTGATTCTCATCACTGTCGCAGTGAAGTTGCAAAGAAAAAAAAAATATTTTCTTGTATTTTTTTGTGTAATATATTCTGAGAAATATAGGAAAATATATACCGATGACGATGGTAAACAAATCGCCGATTTCAGTACTTAAGGAGCTTTGTGAAAAAACTAAGACTGGTAGTCCCACATATGATTACACCGTTGGTGACGACGACGCCCATGTCTGCCAGGTTGTTGCAATGAACAACGTAGCCGTTGGCAATGGTAATCTTAATTCACAAAATCAAAACTATACATCCAAATTTGATTTTTCTTTAAGGGAGATCGAAGCGCGATGCCAAAAATATGGCTGCTGATAACATAATCCGCCAGCTAAACTCTAAAATTGGTAAAAGGGCGGACAATGGCGATGGCGATGGCGATGGCGATGGCGATAGCGATGGCTGTAACTCCTTCGATTTCAGCAAATTGAATAATTTAGTGACCAAGACCTATCGCAAGCTCAGAACAGTTGGCAAACAGACCGATTCAAACGAGGAAAATGAATCAGATCGGATAATTGATCGGCACAACTACATTAAACAAAATTATGCACATCTGAAGGATGCAGCGTTTGAGGCAATTAATTCCAAGCAGTATAGTTCGTTCAAGTTACAATCCAAGGCCGTCCTGGATGCACTTAAGCTGACGCCACGAACTACAAAACTGGAGTCAACATCTCTTGAACCGCTTCTGATGATCGAACTGAATTGCGACTATGATACCTGCTTCGTAGGATTGGAGACCGAGATCTACCAGCAAATTATTGACTACTTTCGAGTTATGTTAGTATAGAGTGTATCAGTATTTAGTATATAGAATATAGCATATATTTGAACTAATACTTAAAACTAAATAAACGTGTTATTTACATCAAACACACGATAATGCACATGATTATATATAACTTTGTATATACTTGTATATTATGTACATGTGCTCTTATGCATACTATGCTCAACGCTTATTCCTATTAAACTTCGTGTATTAAAAATACATATCTATATATATGTATGTCAAATATAAAAGCAAGATTTCTGTTAAGGTCGTCATGTAAATTTGTTAACATTGTACGACAACTGGGCCAAGGAACGAAACCGCAAAATTCTTTACCAATGCAAAAATGTTCCCTCGCTTAAAGCTAACAAAGTAATTTCTAGAATTTCGATCAACTTGTTTTTTTTTGGAGTTGTAAATGAATTACTACCAAAAACTAATTAATCGCTATATAATTGTTTACTATACAGTTATATCGGGTTTATTTAAACAAATTTTTGTATGTATACCAATAATAAAAACGAGAGGATAACAAAACTTTTAACTTATATTAACGTAATATACAATTATTTAAGATAGATGAATATAATGCTAAAACAGTGTGCTTAAAATATATCTTAAAATGAATGCTGTAAACTTCATTCACTTGACTCGTGATCTTTAAGATCGGCTTGTTGGAACAGACAGACGAATATATATATATATATATATAATTTTTTCAAGAAAACTGTTATAACACTATTATACCCCTTAACGGATGCAAGGCAATGAGTAGATACATTTTTAATTTTTCAATAAATTATGTGTATAAATTTGGCTAAATATATGCTTATTTGAAGTAAGACAATAATCTGTTTAAAAAATATTTGACTATTGCCGAGATAATATCGAATTCACAGTTATCAGAAGGCAATTATTTGTTTCGTTTTTTGTGGATTGCGATTTCGTTCCCAAATAATAAATAAGCCCAGCAGCTCTCTATTTGTGGGCCTCAAGTAAATTTTACTATTAATACTAAAAGAATTTCGCTTTACAAAATATGAATGGCGGCAACAATAACAATTGCATGCAACTTGAATAGAAATGGAAGCCTTAACGCTAATAGCTGATCTTCTTGCGCAACTTGAGATGCTGCTGCTGCTGCTGCTGTTGGTCGCGATCTGTGGTCAAGCGACTGACGCCACGCGGAGGATGCCCCGATGACTGTTGCCAGGGGAGTGTGGGCGGTGCCGTCGGCGTTGGTATACCAGAATTGGAGGCGGACGTGGAGGCTGATGAACCAGATTGCTCGGCAAAGATTCGACGCGATATCCTAAAGCTGCCGCCACCGATGCTGGTTGTTGGAGTGCCACTATTGCTATTATATTTACTGCTATTGCCGTTGTTATTGCTGTTGTTGTTGTTCGATTTGTTTATGGTCGAGGTGTAGTTTGCTGCGGAGACTGCGGCTGCTGCTGCTGCAGCTGCCGCTGCGGCGGCAACAACACTCGTCTTGCGCAGCAACTTTGTGTTGTACTCATCGCATTTGTCCTTCTCAATGCGTGTGGAGCTTAGCGAACGCTTGTTCCGCTTGCTGATTCCCAGGCTAAAGTTATTATGCTCGCTGCTGCACTCCGGCTGCTGTTCATCGCTGGCACGTCCATTGCCCAGGCTAAGTCGGCTTGTGTCTAGGGGAGGTGTAGAAGAATGCGTATTACTCAAATTGCAGTTCTGATTGTTGTTGTTGTTGTTGTGGTTCAAGTTGGGTATCTTTGACTTGTTTGCTGTTGCTGTTGTTGTTGTTGTGCTTAAGCTAGAGCTGGAGCTGACAGCTGGCAGCGGATTAGAGTTGAGATCTAGGGTGGCAGATGAGGAACGCGTTGCAATGCCGTAGCATAGAGCACTTGCACCGCCCAAAGCATTGACCAGCGACGATGACGACCCATTCGCCGGTATGGCAGACACATCACGATAATAACGAGCCGTCGCCAACGTACAGGATTGAGCGGCTGCCGCTGCTGCCGCTGCAGCTGATGCCGACGCCGCCACCTGCTGTTCTCCAGCGCCTGGCCTCGGATAACGTATACGTGAGCGACCCCGCAGCGTCATGTGATGATGTGAGCTGCGCGAGACGCTGTTCCGCACTGGCGGTATTGTTGCCGAGCTGCCGGCACCGCCGATGCCACCAACATTAACGGGTATTTTACTTTCATTGATCGTTGCATAGGGTTTCATTTGCTTATCGAGCACAGCGGCTAGGCCGGAAGTGTGTGTCTGTTCATGTTGTTGTTGTTGTTGTTGCTGTTGCTCCGCTTTGCGCAGATGCTTCAATTCCATTCTGCCATTTTGGGGGGATGGAGGAGCGAAATATGTGTGTGCCCACAGCCAAGCAGCCAAGAGACGGAAGAGAGATAGATTTTTAAGTTTTGGAACAGTGGCTGAGAGGAGACCAAAACACAAGCCGACAAACCAAAGGAAAACACAAATGCATACAAAAGCGCAACATAAAAGAGCAACAACAACTCAAAATTGGCCAAACAGTTGTCAAAACATAAAAAAAAATTAGAATATGGCAAACTCAAAATTTTGATTTGGTTTGTTTTTTTTTATTAATTTGTAATTTTGCATGCACAAATAAATTGTAAGACTAATTAATGGAAATGTAAGTACATACGCAAGATACAATAAAAAACGAAGAAAAAAATAAACTGCTAAAATTAGTTTTTTTTATCGTTATCGTTGTCGATAACTTTTACGTTAAGCTGTTCGAACCAGGATTGCCACATGTGGTACAAGTAGATTGGAGTAATCAGAATCGTTGGAAAAGCAATTTTAAAGTTCTAGAAGATATATATATATAATTTATATTTTTTAACGTTACTATTACTATTCATAAAATAGTTTCTCTATTTTAATTAAATGCCTTTAAAAACTAAACAATATTTTGCACTAAGAACTTTAAATTTGTTGGTTTTACAAGACAAGTTATTAATTTTTTTCCAAGTGGCAATCGTGGCTGTAACGCATTTGTTAAAATTGTGAAAGTACGGTTAGGAGGAAGGCAATTAAAAATACAATATAATAATTATTATATATAAAACCTGTATACTTATAATACATACACAACTGAGAGAAGGTGCAAAGCGGGGGAGGACACCAAACAAAAAGGGGTGAGGGGGGAGTACAAAAAGCTGGAACACTAAACGAGAACAATAATAAAAAAAAACAGCCGCCGCACAATTCGAACTCAAACTCAACTCATGTTCAATACTAATTAGTGTGTGTGTGTGTGTGTGTGTGGGGGTGTGTGTGTGTGCTGCGCTGCTGGAATGTAGGGATGTGGGCTGGTGGGGGGTTTTGGACGGTACTTACCTTTTGCTGTAGATAGCCAGACTGCGAGTGCGACTTGCCGCATTGGTCTGCATATTGTTGATGTTGTTGTTGTTGTTAGTGCTATTATTGTTACTGTTATGCAAAGAGTTGTTTAGATAGTTGTTGTTGTTGTTGTTGTTAAGGTTATGTGATGTTGCCGTTGCTGTTGTCGTTGCCGTTGTCGTTGCCATTGCCGTTGCTGCAGTTGCACTGGCGCCCTGGCAGCTGCCACTTTTAAACCGCAATGAAGCCACCTCATTGTTATTGCGAAATGGCTGCGAGCGGGCGCGCGTATGTCGCAGATTTTCATCGGCATCGCTGTTCGACACAAAAAATATTACAGGGTATTAGAATGTAGAAATGTATTTTGTATTTTGTATTTTGTATGCACTCGCCACCCACCTGTTGCTGTTCACCGAACGTGAATGATGTCGCCGCAACGCCTTGATCTGATTGAGTTTATCTCCCTGCGTCTGCATTTGCTTCTTCTCCAGCGCCGTTTGGGTCATGCGGACCGAGGAGGCGATCGTGTGACGCGCTGCCTCAAACACATTGGCGCTTGGCTTCCGCAGCTTCTTCTCCGTGCAGCTGACGCTTGGATCGAGACTGCTGCTGCCACCGGCCAGAGCGCTGCTGTGTCCGGCGTTGCGTGCACCGCTGGGATTCACAAGACGACGCAATGAATTGGCAATTACCGTTGGCTTGTTAGCGTTCGATGGCGATTTGCGGCGACGCGTCGAGATGGTGTAAGTGGAAGCGGAGGATGACAGCGGCTGTTCAGCCGCGGCACTCGCGGTGTCCGTATCATTGTCGCTGACATTGCAGTTGGTATCGTCTGTGGACTGATAGTGCAGTTCGAGCTTCAGCAGATCCATTTGCGGTTCGGACAGATCCTCATCCGTTGCCGCATCTAATGTGTCCTGATCATTCAAATGCATCGTGTCCACACGCTGTGAGATGCCCTTGACACGCGTCAGCAGCAGATCGACATGATCAAAGGGATCCACCGTCGTGGTCGTCGTCTGCTGCAGCTGCTGCTGGATCAGATCGCTCTCGGCCAATTTGTTCTTCAACTCGATGCTGTAGATGCCGTACTTGTGCTTCAGCATCGGCAAACCGCTGCGACGACGCATCCGTTCGCCCTCGGACCACAGCAAACTCTGCTTGCTGCAAGCAAACAAAAACCATGGGTTAAGCAAAATTACAAACAATGTTACCCACTTGTAAATATACTCTATACAAACAGATGGAGACCGCTACTTACTCCTCCATCCACTGCTGTTGATGTCCAATCACCGAACCGGGTCGACACAATCGCAACCAGGCAATTGCCTCCAAGGCACTAAAGCCATAATGTTTCATCATATAGGCACCGATGAGGCTGCCCGTGCGTCCCAATCCCGCCTTGCAATGCACCGCAATGGCGCCCTTTGTCGTCTCACAGATGGAGAGAAACTTTTTAAGTATTGCATCGCTGGGTGTGCTGCCATCGATAAAGAAGAGGTCCTTGTGATCGAAGCCGGCATTCTCAAAGGACGAGGCATGATAGACTTTAGCATTCAGCCGAATCACCGTCGTCACATTGTTGTCCCGAAAATAGCTAAAGTAACGTTCAGGCGCATGGCACGGATATCCGTTTGGCAATGTTTTCGACTTCTGATGTGGTCCACAGAATGCGATAAACTTTTGCGGCACTATCCAATTGAAATCGCCGTTCTCCACACGCTCAAAGTGCTCGTACTCTTCGGCATCAAAGTCATTGAAATTCAGATAGCCCGCCTGCAGGCCCTTGTGTACGGCTTGGAGGCAGTCGAGCAGCGATATCTTAAAACTGCTGGGTCCATAGCTGGCATCACAGAAACGCGTATACGCCGGAATATCGCCAGCGACAAGTGGTCTGTAGGCCTCCTCCGGTGTTTTATTTAAATATATTATCTACAACAAAAAAGTAGATCCGTTAAAAATGTATATACATATTATAGAGTTATAGTTCAGTAAATAAGTATGTACCCTAGATTTGACCTTTAGAAAGTCTCTTATATTTCAAATTTGCTTGATTTTTCTACTTTCCCTATTTTGGAGTACTGTTAAAAGACTTATTTATAGCAAAGCTTTTCAATATTTACAGTTTCTTAATAATCATTTAATTTGCATTTGAATTTAATCTGCTTGTTTGTCTGCTCAAATTTTCTGTGACGCATCTTTAACTAACTGAGTCGATTGGTTACCTTAAATTAACTTTCTCAAACAAAAGGAAATAAATCAATAAGTGTGAATTAATCATTTTGTAATTAACGCCTCACTTCAAAGGTGTAAGAAAATACAAGTGTTATTTTATGTACATACATATGTTCTTTAGCTCGTATTTTCTTATAACAACTGAGTTTAAATTCGCGTTACAATTGCAACTTTTTGCTTAACGAGCTACACACAATATTAAAAATCCAATTTCCGTCTTGGGAAACGCTAGAGATATCAGCCAGGAAAGGTTACACTTACTGCATACGAACCAATCAGGTAGGCCGCATTGAGACGCTTGGCCGGATTCATGGAGGTGTAGTGCACGATTTTCTTGTTTGCGTGACTCTTGGCACTCAGTTTGGTGTTGAGCTTCATGCAGTAGCGGTACAGTATACATAAATTGAGTGGCCCGAAATCGTTGTAAAAGTTCTCATATACAAACTCATCGTCGATGTTAAAATAGTGGGTATTGACCGTATTCTTTGGCTTGATGTTCTTCTTGAAAACCACAAAGTATAAGCGATCTGAAATCGATTGAAATGGGTTCAATTGCAGTTCATTCAGGGTCTCAATTCAAACATTACCTTCTTGCACCTCTGTGGCACAGACCAGCAGTTCCGAGTTGTCATCGTCCAACATCATGTTTCACTTTTCGCAACTGCAACGAAGACAAAACAAACGAAAACGTTGTTAAAATACATATATACAATGTAAACTTTCCAGATCTTCAGTTATCTTGAACAAACAAGATATGAGTACAGTAAGAGCTCCATTTTTAGCCAATGATCACAGCTTAAGTCTACCCACACATAGTTCACAACATTGCTTCCGCTTGCTTCCATAATAAATAACAATTTTATTATATATATTTTTTTTTTCCATCTCTGGCTAATAAAATCGCCCACCCAACTGACTTTGCCTTAATTGGTCAAAGTAAATGCTGTTTTCCGCCAAAGGTTTCTAAGTATAATTTATGCATATAAATATATATAGATTGTCGTAAACTATAGGTACAAAAGAAAAGTAAATATATTTTGTTCAATCTATGCGATTTGGCCTCCTTAGCAGCCAAGAGGACAATGCCGCATATTCCTTACTTGCCCCACTTTTCCCTATATCCGTATATTTATGTATGTGTGTGTGTGTGTGTGTGTGTGTGTGTGTATGTCAGCAAGTAGCATATGGATATATTTATTGATACACGTATGCATATAAGTCAGACAGTACACACAAGTCAGGCAGTCATTTGCTGACATCCGCAGCCTAATAAACAAGCAGAGGGTCCATAAAAGTTACACATATTACGTAGAACCGACAATGGAATACACTTTTATTGAAAATTTCTGAACATGTTACTAAAGCAGATAAACTAAAAAAAAGACTCTTTTAAAAAGGTTTTCATTTAAAATTTAAATAGACAGATAATAAAAACAAAAAAAATGTACCGATTTTTTTTTACTAATTTTTGTTTAATTTAAGATCCCATTGCTAGTCGAAACTGTAAAATACTTAATTTGGCGGTTTGACATAAAAAAGTCAAATTTTTTAAATACCAATCAGCCAAATTTAAAAAAATCATTTAAAAGATCTCAAATTAAAGAAAAATTTGTAAGGGAAAAAGAGTATCGTAATTAAGTTGTGTCATAGAATTTAAATCATGTGGACTTACAAATCTAGCTGATCTACAAAATACTTTTAATCTACTTGCATATGCACTTAATATATGTATTATATATATAAACCCAGAAAATGAATTTTTATCCATAGGCCGACAAGTTATTTGCATTCAGATACTGGCGAATAAAAAACAGAAAAAAACAATTTGCGAGATGGGTTGAGCGAAAGTTCTTGACACACAGAACTCGGGTAACAAGTTAAGCACTTTTCGAGCCCTCAAACAAGGCTCTTGGGTATCGGATTTTGTGAGCGCCCAAAGTTTATGATGTTGGCCTGCCATGTCAGGGAATGTGTGTCGTTTGCACACACTGACACACATACACACATACAATCACGCACATGTGAATGTGTTGTACAACACAACACTTTTATAATATTCGATTTTATGTAAATTTTTAACCTTTCGGTTTGGCCAGTCTAAAGAGCAATTGGCGTGCCGTTACAGAATTTTCCTGAAAGGACCAACATTTCCTTTTCCGGATCTTAAAGTTTAAAAGTCAAGAAATACGTTGCTCGTATTACGTATAATGCCCCCAAAGCCCCAATGCCCCAAGCAGGGGCAAGGCACGAAGAGACAACAGCAAAACGCTAAAGATAGATTGCAATCAAAGTGAGTTCATACAGATACATACAGGTGTGGAAATACATACATTCATACACTTTGATATATCCAACACGTACGTTCTATAAGAAACAAAAGAGAAAATCTACGTGATACTGATATAAATTCACAATAGAGGCATGCCACTTATAAGGAGTACAATGCATGGATTATCTGATGGACGCAATTTAAGAACTTACTATAATTAGGCTCTACAAATAGTCATTGGGTCATGAAGGTGGATTTCAGCTACATATTATTTATTTATTCACATATATTTGCTGAATTGTGTGCAAAAGAAAACACTGTTTGATATTTATAAATACAGATACATTCAAGTTCAAAGAAGAGTATTTCAACTGGTCAGCAATATCGGTAGCAACTTCTATTTGGCAACAGCTAAACATAAACTCATAAATAACACAAGGGCTAATGAGTGGACTTTGTAAATATTTGAAAAATTGTTTCATTTTGTTTTGATCATTTTAAATGGCGTGGAAATTCAACTTCTCGGGCGAGTACTGTAATGCCATCTATATACGTGTGTATGTATGTGTGTGTATTTACAATTATAACCTGCTTTGGTCAGCAATAATTTCCCATCTCATCGCAGTGTTCGCATCAGTTAATGAAAGCATTTTCATTTTCTAACGGAAATTACAACCTTTCACAACTGCTTCAAGTGTTCACAATAGCGCACTTTGCCATGAACTGCCAACGCGCCAAAATAAACACATATAATACACATACACGCACAAGCACATAGATACATCTATAGAAATGTTTGAGCATTCCACGTGACGACAACAAAACATATCAGCAAAAACAATCGTTCACACACACACACACACATGTACCGCTTATCGGTGCAGCGAGTAAACATTAAATAGGGGGGAGGCAAAAAAAAACGCGAGTGTCCAATTGCATTGGTTTTGGATTTTTAGTTACAACTGAGCTGAGAACAATACAGAAATTAAAACTAGTTTTTTGTTTTTTTTTTTTAAATATACCACTGCCAAATGACGTCACCAACTCACAACAATAGCTAAGAACAACAACAAAGCTAAGAGCCCCTCTTCTCTCTCTTGTGACAACGTAAAATGAATGGTGATGTTCGTTGGGCTGCTATTGAAAAGTTAGCTTGTCATTTTTTTTTTCTTTTTTGAAACGGCCGCAGCAGAGATTTTGCCGCGCTCAAAACAGAAAGCAATTCACAACTACAGCCATATAACAGCAACAGCTCCACCAACTGCTCCACTCCTCACCCCTCCTCAAAGCAAACAATACTGCGCATGCCGTATGCTACTCTCTCTCTCCGCTCTGTGGCGCGCTCAAAAGTTGATGCCTGTTGTTGTCTCTCGAGCGGTGCCCACTTTGGCAAAGATAAAAAAAACGCTAGATTTAAAGTTCAAAATAAGCTACATTTAACTTTCATATTATTGCTTTTTAAACAATAAAAATTATACAAAAGAAGCCATTTTACCAAAAAAAAAAATACTTAATTTCGCAAGCTTTGCTGTTTTCAAACTTGATGTATAATTAAACTCAACCCAAAAAAGTAGCATTTGACTTGAAAAAAGCTGAATAGGCAACACTAGCTCTCTCCTTCATTTACACTTGTTCGTATATGAGTATGAGTGTGAGTGCGAGTGTGTGTTGGTGTTTTATTAATAAAAGCAACCAACGCATTTTTCTTTCATATCCACACAACCAACAACCAAATGAAACTGAAACGCCAAATGTCGAAGACGTCGCTTCTTTTTTTTTGGTGTACTGCGTAATCAATTTTGGGGCATACTCGTTTGCTGGACTATTTCTGTGGTATATTATTAGCTGGGTGGTCGGAGGGAGGAGACAACTACGTACACTTTGCTTGGGACTCACCTAAATAGTTTTGGGTGTTTGTGGATGAAAATGCACAACAACAGGATGGGTCAACAGCAGCCGTACACACACCATGGAACTAGTAATTTAGATGTGACACAAAATTGATTCTGCATAGCAGAGTATCACTCAATTGAATTTTGTTTGTTTCTTGTATTTATTTTTATTTCGTTTATTTCTTAATTTTGAGTGTGTTTACAAATGATTTTGTTGACTATTGTGGCACATGTAATTTTTGTAGGTGTTCACTGCCACCCAGCTAACAACATTTTTGGTGAGAGTTTCTTTTTTCTGTTTTCAAAAATCGTAACGATCTCCTTAATGTTGACAAACGCTCGATTTCGCGTGCGATCGACTGCTCGGCAAGAGCTCCAATGGTGAACTGACAACTCGTTGCGGCGTTGGCGCTTTTTCCGTTGCATTTTGTGCTCTCCTTCGTTTTGTGTGTTGTATGAGCGCTGCGTATGCCCCCTGCGCCCCACAAGCGCCAACTTAGCGCTATCAAAGTAACCAATACTAACATAACCGTTTTCTATGCTCTACGCCTTCTCTTTCTCGCTCTCTCTGGCTATCTCTCTCCGACTATTTCTCTCTCTGCGTACAACAGAGTCGCAAATATACTGCAAATCGCGTTGCCAACACACTTTTTAAAGCGTTGCCAATCATTTGTCTAATTTCTGTCTGTTAATTTTGAATTTGGAGTAAGTTTGGTAAATAATTTTTAATTAAAATCTGGATTATGCCTTAGGTGTAAAAAACGTAGCTTAATTTAGAATGAAAAGAAGTCCAGAGAACATGATTCCTTTGTGTATCAGGTAGTTAAGGCTGTCTCACTCGCGCTCACACACAAATACTGACTCGAATACGTCCACTTGTTGCTGACTTTGCGCTCAGCAAAGCTGCTTATGCATTATTACGATTGCACAGATATATTTTATATTTTTCTGGTATAGATGTTTTTTTTTTAAATTATTACAAAAATGAATACAATATATTTATGTAACTCACGTTTAAATTTCGTTTGTCTTTTTTTGTTGCTACAAATCTAACATTTAGTGAACTCAGCACATGGTTAAGTGTCAGCAAATAACTCAGTAGATACAGCAGAAGAGTGTAGAGTGCATGTGCTGCTCTATGACTTCATCTGTCTTCTCTTATACTCGAGATCGCTCTATGCATGGCACTCTATCTCTCTCTCTCTTGGTATCCGTACACTTTGCGGAGTGATCAACAAAACCCGCTGGCAACAATTTAGTAGCGAGTGTGGATCTTTGTCGAGCGGACGGGTTTTTCGGCAGTTCCCGGTTTTCATTTTTCGCCGTCCTCTGATTGCTTGGGGAAAATATTTTGTGTGTTGCGCTGTTTATGTGTAAATGTGAATGTGTATGTGTAGCTGTGTTTGCTCCCTTTTAGTTTAAAAAAAGAAGTCGAAACAGCAACAAAAACAACAACAACAACAGTGTGCAGTGTTGAGAGTTTGTTGTTTTGTTTTTGTGTATAACAGAAAATGCTGTTGTATTGAAACGACGAGGGAGAAGTAGGAGTTGGAGTTGCAGTTGGAGTTGGAGTTGAAGCAATACGCCGTGGTAAGAAAATTAAACTTATAAACTACTTACAACAATATTTACTCTGTTTTTTGATTTGTGATTTATCTTAAAAATGCTTACTTCAAAACTAAAGTTGTGCGGCAGTTCTTAGAACGCAGCTGTTCATTAATGGTGTTGTTGTTGTTGCTGCCTGCCTTGGTTTTATCTGTTTTGTCCCGTTTGTTGTTACTTGCTACTTCTTCTTCTATATACACACATACATACATACAAACTTCTCTGCATCCGTTGTAGTTGTTGTGGCTACTGCAATGTTTTTATCGCTAGCTATGATTTTTTTTTTTTTAACGTATAAAAATTATTTCATTCTGTCACAAAAAAAGTTTACATTGTTAAGCACATGAATTCTTTCGGATTACATACGACTTGTAACATGATGCCTCATACCCAAATCCATTTGAGAATGCCTTGCCTTGCATATGCCATATGCACACTTGTGTCTTTACACTCTTCCACACATACACATGCAGCTCCGAGGGTGGCTTGACCAATACTTCCTTTAGTTATCTTTCCAAACTAACTAATTATGTAATCATAGTCTATTTTATTAACTGCTTGATTTATATTTTGACATCTTTAATGATTGCCAAAAAGTAGGCACAGTTATTATTAAAAATAACTTATAGATAAGGCACAAAGTCTACAACCAATTTAATTAGTTTTTTTTTTATAGTTCAACACATCAGAGTGTGTATAAACTATAAATGAAAAGAAAAAACAATTTAAAATATTAAACAAATAACTACTATTTGGGTACTCATTAAACTACCCTCGCGTATTCATATCTTGTGTATGTGTGCATATCGCACTAGGCAAGGAATAGAATGCATTATAAAAATGCATTGCAAAGCAAATTGTCACTCAACGAGGTTACTAATTAAAATATGAGCCAAGCTTCAATCTAACAGATCTCTATCCAGCACACACACACACACACACACACACAAGTATATAGTATATATGTGGTGCATATGTTGCAGTGGGCAGGACTTAGCTCAAGTCTAATTATAGTTTCATGCCGCATGCTGATCTCATTTATGATTTTGGTTATTTTGGGGGGTGTTCACAAGAGTTGCACACACATGTGCCCCATAAGTGAAAACAGTTCCAGCTGAGGATGTGTGGTCAATGAGCAGTTGTCCGAATTGAAAATATAAACATGGCAAAGCTAAGAAAACATGGACATGAGCAATTTTATAAACTTGTCGAACTGTATACATGAATATATAATATTTATCTACATATATACATACATGTGAGTAGCAGATACACACACATACAAACACACATGCCGGAATGAAGTCAATTTTGAAACGTTGCCTTTTGCTCCATTGCTGCTTCGTTCGGATACCTTATATTCTATCTGCAGAGCGGGTATATCAGCTGAAAAGCACTGACATTAAGCAGTTTTGTTAATTTACAGAGTCACATAGATTCACACGGATCAATATGAAATGCACTTTTATTCATTAATAGTCTGACATAGATTCACAATTTTTGATTCACAATGTTTTCCAATAATAATACATTTAAAAAATAATTAACAAATATAATTATTAACAATTACAAGTTTTATATCAAATCGAGAACAATTTTTAAAATTTATTGCACACAGGGTATTTCGAACTGTCATTTATTTTCGCCAAGTTCTTTCTTGTTTACCCATTCAAAGTCATAAACAAACACATCCCAGTATATCTCTCTCCTTGTATGCTTGGTAAATTAACGTTTTGTTTAGTTCTTTGCTTATTTGTTCATTTGCCCGTCTGCTGTTTATTTTTTATTATTTGTGCTTTTTTTTTTGTGTGCGCCCCAAATGAAAATGAAATTAACAGTGGCCAACAAGAATGAAAGACTGAACAGCAATTAGATCAAGAAAGAATAGTTATCTGCTTGGGACCTTTGATCAAATACCATTGCAGATATGTCACTGAATAAGATAACTTATATATTTGTTAAACAACTAACTGATTGCGCTGTTACCCAATTTAATTCCATAAATATTATGGAAAAATACTTTTCCTTAAAGAAATTTATATTGAATTGGATGTCAAAATATTTAGAAGTCACAATTTGCCACAAATCACGGAATACTTAAATTAAATATAGCAATTCTGATATTTTAAGAATTTACAATTACTGAATGCTTAAGATCCTAATAAGAATACCCCATCTAAGTGTATAAGGAATCGTCAATGGTCCAAGGCACACTTGCAACGGCAGACTTATGTGTATAAATATTGACATATGCGTAAGTGTGTGTGTTGCACAGACACACGCGCTCACACACACACACACACACACATAGATGATCGCATCTGTGAATGAACTCTTATCGGGACGTGTTGCGCTCGTAATTACAAAATAGTTGTATAGTCAGCCTCCTCCTCCTCCTCCTCCTGCTGCGGCTGCTACTACTCCTCATTATACGAATAGGAGAGTGTTGTTGAGACGCTTCGAGGGGCGACTCCATCCCAATTCCTATCAATGTTCAGATCGTGAGCACCAATTTTGTGACTTATGCCGCCTCCCGGCTGCTTATCGCTGGGAGCTGCTTGGTCTTTAGCACAGTTTTGAGTCGACTTTGTTTGTTGCGTGTCCGAATGGAACTGGGACTGATAAGAGCTTAGACCCAGATTTCACATAGTGCCGCAGAGCAGCTAATGAAATTTGCTTTAATATCCTAGTAAATAAGCAGATGAAATTAAATATATATATTAATTATTAAGTTCAATTTTTAAATAGTATTTTTTTTTTTAACGCAGTTCTTTCGTTTTAGACTGACTAAATTCTTATTTGTAATATTCGAGTAATCCAAAGCAGATGAGATCATGAGCATCGTAGTCGAGTAAACCACACATCACTTTTAATGTAGTCGAGGCTGCTGTGTCTAAAAATAATTGCCTGAACATTTAGTGCAAGACTTAAAGCGCTGATAAACGCAACGCACCCGCCAACAACGGATTAAACTTATGTATGTATGTATGTATGTATGTATATTAATGTATGTATGTATTATGTATTCATACTTACTTCTTTATCGCCCCATAGTCGAACTTTAAATGCGGTCTGAGATTCATTCACATTTCAATCTGGAGGCTTTAGTTCGTGCGTAAGACTCGTTGGGTGCGGATGGTGCCTCTGGGAGTTTGTATTTAGGAATTTCAAAAAAATAAATATTTCATTTAAATTTAGAGCTTGATAAGAAGCAAACTGAATGCTGAATGCTAAATTCTTTGTTTAATGAGTAATTTCTAATTACATTTTCTGTTATTCTAATTGCAGTTTAGTATTTGATAAGCCGTAGCTTGGAGAGGCGCAACATGAGAGTACGAGCAGCATAGAGGAGTAATCTAACGAAAAGTAAGCTTACGAATATAGACTTTATTATCTTGAATAACCGATTTTTGATCTATATGCAGCTTATCCACGTGGTCAGCGTATTAAATCCACAATTGTGTTAAAGGAAATCGAACAAACGCTGATTATAGAAACGGAGCCGGAAGCGCTCTGCTGGAACACGACCTAAAGTATCAAGCGAGCGAACGAGAGAGAGCGAAACAGAGAGCTCGGGAGAGAGCTCAAAGAGCAAGAGAGTGAGAGAGAGAGGGGGAGAAAGAGATATAAAGCGATGTCGCTTCAAAGCGGCCTTATCGCGCTGTTCTTTGTGCTCGTCGCGTTGAGTAGCCGCCTGGAGCTGCTGGAGGCACAGCGTACACAACAACACGGGCATCGTGATCGTCCAAGGAATACACCACGTCAATATGTACAGGCGCATCCCTGTGATCGCTCCTCATGCTATCCGGCAACGGGTAATCTACTGATCGGACGTGAGAATCGCTTGACGGCGAGTTCGACGTGTGGCCTGAAATCTCGAGAGAGATTCTGCATCTTGTCGCATCTGGAGGATAAGAAGTGTTTCCTCTGCGATTCGCGAGAGGAAACACGCAATGATCCCAAGCTAAATCATCGCATCGGACAGATCGTCTATAAGACCAAACCGGGAGTTGCCACCTGGTGGCAATCGGAGAATGGCAAACAGAATGTCACCATTCAGCTGAATTTGGAGGCCGAATTTCACTTCACCCATTTGATTATTACGTTCGCTACTTTCCGCCCGGCCACAATGTACATTGAGAGGAGTTTCGATTTTGGAAAGACGTGGCATATTTACCGTTATTTTGCCTATAACTGCGAGGAATCATTTCCGGGCATACCGACGGTTTTGAAAAACATTACAGAAGTTGTGTGTGATTCGCGTTACTCTGGCGTGGAACCATCTCGCAACGGTGAAGTAATCTTCCGTGTGCTGCCACCGAGTTTCACCGTCAAGGATCCGTATGCTGAGCACGTACAGAATCAACTGAAGATGACCAATTTACGGATACATATGACTAAGTTGCACAAGCTAGGCGACAATCTGCTCGACAATCGACTGGAGAATGAGGAGAAATACTATTATGCCATCTCGAATATGGTTGTGCGTGGCTCCTGCTCCTGTTACGGTCATGCCTCACAGTGTCTGCCGCTCGATAAGTTTTCAACGCAGGATTACGAGATGGTGCACGGACGTTGCGATTGTACGCACAATACGAGGGGTCTGAATTGTGAGGACTGCCAGGATTTCTACAACGATCTGCCGTGGAAGCCGGCGTTTGGCAAGCACACGAATGCGTGCAAGAAATGTGAATGCAATAATCACGCAGTCAGTTGTCATTTCGATGAGACCGTCTTTGCCGCCTCCGGTTTTGTGTCCGGTGGCGTTTGCGATAATTGTCTGCACAATACACAGGGACAGCATTGTGAGGAGTGCATGGCATTTTTCTATCGCGATCCACTCGAGCAGCTGAGCAGTCCCAATGTGTGCAAGTCCTGCGATTGTGATCCAGATGGTTCGTTGGATGATGGCATTTGTGATTCGGTCAATGATCCGGAGAATGGTGCCGTTGCTGGCGCCTGTCACTGCAAACCGAATGTCACGGGTCGACGTTGCGACAGATGCAAGGAGGGCTACTGGCAACTGAATCAGGCCAATCCGGATGGCTGTGAGTCGTGCACCTGCAACACCCTCGGTACGGTCAACAATTCCGGCTGCAATATGCATAACGGTGAGTGCCACTGCAAGCGTCTTGTCACCGGCAAGGATTGCAATCAATGCCAGCCGGAGACATTCGGTCTCTCCGAATCTGAGGATGGCTGCACCCACTGCGGATGTGATATCGGCGGCTCCTTTGACAACTATTGCGATGTGCTGACCGGACAGTGTCGTTGCCGTTCACACATGACCGGACGGACGTGCTCGCAACCGAAACAGAATTACTTTATACCCGATATACACTCCGTGTACGAGGCCGAATCGACCGATATGTGTGTCACCTATGCCAGCAATGGCAACTGCAGCATTGTGCAACAACCGATACCCACCAATCAGGAGCCACCGTTTACGGGCAGTGGTTACGCACGGGTGAAGGAGAAATCCGAAATAGGCTTCACTGCCGATAACATTAAACACTCGATGCCCTACGATGTGATCATACGCTATCAGACAACAACACCCGGTGATTGGGAGGATGCGTACATAACGCTCGTACGACCCGATCAAATTGATCCGGATGGTGAATGCGCCGAGGCCATCCAATCTCCGATTACCGAAGTTCGAGTGCCATTTTCGCTACCCGATAGGGAACGTCAGGTGGTGCCGCTGCAGGATGTCTGCCTCGAGGCTGGTAAAGAGTATCGTTTCCGTATTCTATTCGAGCGACGACGTCACGACGAGGACAATCCGTCGGCGACCATTTTGGTCGACTCCCTCACTTTAATACCCCGCATCGAGGTGACGCCCATTTACAAGGCTTCCTCGGGCCGAATGATCGATTACATCAACATGAACTGCACCCATTTGCTATATGATATGCGCTATAGGAATCGCTTGCCCGCTGTCTGCCGCAATATGGTGCACGATGCGAGCGTGTATATCAATAACGGGGCAAGCATGTGCAATTGCAATCCGACGGGTTCGTTGAGCAAGGAGTGCGACTCGAATGGCGGCTTCTGTCAGTGCAAACCCAATGTTGTGGGCCGCCAGTGTGATCAGTGTGCGCCGGGAACGTATGGATTTGGGCCGGAGGGTTGTCGGGCATGCGACTGCAACAGCATTGGCAGCAAGGACAACAATTGTGATCTGCTGACGGGTCAGTGTGCCTGCCATCCGAACACCTACGGCCGTGAGTGTAATCAATGCCAGCCGGGCTATTGGAATTTCCCGGAGTGTCGTGTCTGCGAGTGCAACGGACATGCGGCACTGTGTGATCCACTGAACGGACAGTGTCTCGAATGCCAAGACTCAACGACGGGCTTCGCTTGCGACTATTGTCTGGATGGCTACTATGGGGATCCGTTGCTTGGCAGCGAGATTGGTTGTCGCGCCTGTCGCTGTCCAGACACCGTGGCCAGCGGCATGTCGCATGCGAATGGATGCTCCCTGGATCCGACGAACAACAACATGCTGTGCCACTGCCAGGATGGATATGGTGGAGCCCGCTGTGAGATTTGTGCCGATAATCATTATGGTTCACCCGAAAATGGCGGCACTTGCAGCAAATGCGAGTGCAGCAACAATATTGACACGTACGACACGGGCAACTGTGACGGGGAGACGGGTGCTTGCTTGAAGTGTCTGTACGACACAACTGGGGACCACTGTGAGCTGTGTCGCAATGGCTACCACGGCGATGCACTGCAGCAGAATTGCCGGCAATGTGAATGCGATTTCCTTGGCACGAATCGAACGCTCGCCCATTGCGATCGTCATACCGGACAGTGTCCATGCCTGCCAAATGTTGAGGGACTGCTGTGCAATCAGTGTGCGTTGAATCATTGGAAGATCGCCACCGGCGAGGGCTGTGAGCCGTGCAATTGTGATGCGATTGGCGCAATACAGGAACAGTGTCACACATTTACCGGCCAGTGCGAATGCAGACAGGGCTTTGGTGGCAGGGCGTGCAATCAGTGCCAGGCCCACTACTGGGGCAATCCCAACGAGAAGTGCCAGGCGTGTATGTGCGATCAGTTTGGCGCCGCTGATTTCCAGTGTGATCGGGAGACGGGTCAGTGTGTGTGTCACGAGGGCATCGGTGGCGAAAAGTGCAATGAGTGCGCACGTGGTTATCTCGGACAATTCCCGCACTGTGCTCCATGCGGTGAGTGCTTTAACAATTGGGATTTGATACTGACTGCCTTGGATGAGTCGACGCAGGCGACGATACAGCGCGCCAAGGAGATTAAGCAAGTGGGCGCCACAGGCGCATATACGGCAGAGTTTAGTGAGCTGGACAAGAAGTTGCAGCACATTAGGGATCTGCTCCAGAATACCTCGGTCAGTCTGCTCGATATGGATAAGTTGGATGCGGAGGCCAATGTGATCAAACAGCAACTCTTTGACTCCCATCAGCGCTTGAGCAAAACGGAAAACGATCTGGATGAAATCTATAATGCATTGAGTTTATCTGCCGTTGAACTGGAGGGATTGCAGAATCATTCGCGTCTGGTGCAGCAGCTCTCCAAGGAGCTCAAGGAGAACGGCATACAGCTGCAGGAGTCCAACATCGAGGGTGCACTCAATTTGACCAGGCATGCCTACGAGCGCGTCAGCAGCCTCACAGCGCTCAAGGATGAGGCCAAGGAGCTGGCGTCGAACACAGATCGCAATTGCAAGCGTGTCGAAACGTTGTCGAACAAGATTAAGGATGAGACGGATGCGATTGTGAATAATGACAAGATCATTGGCGAATATCGTTCGGAGCTGAGCGCATTGACCTCCCAAATACCGGTTCTGAATAATCAGGTGTGCGGCAAGCCGGGCGATCCTTGCGATAACCTTTGCGGCGGCGCTGGCTGTGGCAAGTGTGGCGGGTTCCTCTCCTGTGAACATGGCGCACGCGCTCACTCCGAGGAGGCACTCAAAGTGGCCAAGGATACCGAACTGGCCATAACCAGCAAAAAGGACGAAGCCGATCAGATCATACGCGCTCTGACCCAGGCTAAGCTGAACGCCTCGGAGGCGTATCAGAAGGCCAAAAAAGGATTTGAAGTGTCGGAGCGTTATATGAATCAAACGAATGAGAGCATCAAGCTGGCCACTAATTTGATCAAAGCCGTCAACGAATTCCAAGAGAATAAGACAGCGCAGCCAGAGGAAAGCAAGAAGCTGGCGCAGGATACGCTGGTCCTGGATCTCACGCTCGATCCCAAGGAGATCGAGTCGCTGGGCGTTAAGATCAACGATGCCGTCTCCTCGCTAAAGAACGTCGAATCGATTATCGCCCAGACGCGACCCGATCTGGTGATTGTCAACGAACTGCAAAGCACGGCCAATAGTACCAAAGCCACTGCGAATAATATTCTTGAAACGGCCAATACCGTGGTCGAGAATCTGGCTTTAGCTGCTGAGTCTCAGGGCAAAGCGCAGGATGCCATCCAACAGGCAAATAGCAACATCGAGCTAGCCGCCAAGGATCTGGAGGAAATCGATCGGGAAACAAAGGAAGCCGAATCGCCAGCAAATGTCACTGCCAAACAGGTTGAGGATCTGGCCAAAAAGGTGCAGCGCCTGCAAAAGAATATACTGAAGAACGAACTGGACGCCAAAGAGATAACCAAGGAGGCGAATCGTGTCAAATTGGAGGCAAAGAGCGCACGTGGCGACGCAAGCAATCTGCAGTTCGCGACCAGTGCCACAAATCAAACGCTCACCGATCGCGCCATTCACTCGGAGAATGCTCGAGAGCGAGCCAAGCAATTGCTGCAGCGTGCCTCGATGCTGACGGTGGACACAACCGAGAAGCTCAATGAGCTCAATCAGTTGCAGGACACCTATCTGGAGAAGAACGAGAAGTTGGCCCAACTGCAGGACTCTATCGAGCCGCTGAAAGTTGAGCTCACCAGGTATCTGCAAAACATTCAAGAAAGAGCCGTCAACTATCGACAGTGCACAGTTTAAAATGAGGTGGGTTAAATATTTATATTTTATTATTGTTATTATTATTAAATATTATTTAATTGGAAACGTTTCTCTTTAATTTACACAGTTGCAAGCCAGTTGCGGCCAGCTCGCCCCCCATTGCCATATTTCATGAACAAAATGCGTTTATATGCAGCAAGCGAGAAGCAAAGGCACAGTTATTTCTATTTAACGCTGTTAAGTGTAACCGTTACGTTTTGTACTATAAGCGATCAATGTTAACTGCAATAATCATTTCAAATTTATGCCATTTTTATTGAGCTAAGTTTTTTTTATAAACCCCATCTAAAACAAAAAAAGAAAAGAAGGCAAAATCACATTTATTAATGCAACCAACTAAATACAAATATAATAAATATAATTAAACTACATACTACTTAAAAATAATTACAATTGTTTTGTTTCATTTTTGCTGGTCACGCTGAGAGCAATAAATATTTTGGGGGAAATTGTCAAGTGAGCAAACATCCCTTTGCATTTTGTTTAATTAAATCTATGTTTGTTTGTACACATGTGCAATTGCAGAGTACGTAGTTGTATATGAATTTGTGTACGCCACTCAATGGCAGAGATAAATAAATAAATAATACTATATATTAAAATGATGCCCGTTGGCGGTTTGGTTTTTCGTTTTGTTACAGTTCTTCTCATAGTCGCGTGCAGTTCTTGTTTTCATTTTGTATTTAATAATTTATGCATAAGTATTAAGTTTTTTTTGGATTGTTTCATTGTGCCAAATATCGGAAATGTCAACAAATTTACTGAAATTGTAACTGATTGAAATGGACAGGCGCCATAATATGCATTCAGGCAGAGGCTCTGCAGGTATATTTTCAATATTATATTTAATTGCACTTTAAACAGAAGCCTGCTAAGATTGTTTATAAATAAAATACACATACGGACAAACACAGATGTTACTGATTTCAATTTTATAGCATTTTTCACATATATTCATATGATGCGTCAATTATCGGGAAAGGGTATTTGCAAACTGTCCTGAAAAACTTTATGCATCTCAATACGGTCACTTTTACATTGCATTTCAAAAGTATCGATAAGACAATAAAAAGCTTTCATGTAAATAATAACTTTGCAACTGCCTTATTCTGTTTGATATTATTTTACATTTGCACTTTGATTTCTATTCCCGACAAATAATGATTCAGTAAATTTAAAATTCCATGTATTCTAATTATTAAAAAACAAGCAATATCGCTTTAGCAATTAAATATTGTTTGAACAGTTTTAAAAAGTAATTGCCTTCAAAGAGCATAACCTGTCAAATAAATGTCTAACACATTTTTCAAAACAACTCAACTTAAATCAATGAATGCGATATATTTGATTACCAAGAATATAGTCAATCGATACTATCGATATTAGCATGACTGCCACTCTGGTGTTTATTGCGACACGTATTTCATACAGCCGTGCATACAGTTGTAGTTCCCTATAACAAATCGCTAAATTATACTATTGTGTTCAGCCAAAAAGTCTAGAACGTAGACGATTAGATATATTTTATACGAATTTATTTTCGTACAAGGCACACTAAATTTGTCGGGACGGGAAAGAGTTATCTTTAAATTTAAATACAAAAAATTAAGTTTTGTGCAAATTTGAGAGGCCGAAATCCCGAAAGTTATTTCTGGTGCTTACTGTGGCTATACACGTACATGTACATATATTTACGCACGGATACGCACACCGAAACACACACCCATACAGACGAATATAAGCGGATGTTGTTCTTGTTTTTGTTTTATGCAAGCAACAGAGGCTATTAATAAGAATATATTCTGAAATAATATAATGCCACAAAAAGTCGATCGAATCTGCTGTGCATTAATACGTCAAAAAATGAGAACGACACAAAGCAAAAGTCGCAAATAAGGGAAAAAGGAACTCGAAAGACAAACGAACGGTGCAGACAAAAAAAACAGAACGCAAATAAATAAATCGAAATTCCCATTTCACGTCAAGTGTGTGTTGTTCTTTTTTTTGACTCAGTAGTGATTTTTAATTGAAAACCAGACGAAAAACATTCACTCAAATCACTCAACCACTGACGTTACATACATATAAATTACACACGTAGCATAAATAGCATAACCACGAAAAGAGAGAGCCAGAGAAAGGAAGAGAGAGTGTGAAAGAGAATCGCCGAGTCCTAGTCAAATGGATGACGAATTGGAAGACAAGATCTTCTACCAGACATACGTATCTCATATGAAAATCCTGTCCAAGTTTGCGGTGGGCTTCTCGTCCATCAACTCACCCTTGGCCTATTTGTGGAAACTATGCCGCATCTACGTGCTCCGGCCCGAGGTCATATTCTGTGGCGTCATATTGTTTATCTTGTTGATCTATTTGCAAGCGGCAGATGTGTGGAGTCGCAGCATCTTGGGACGCATCCAGGCCACATTGGGTAGGCAAAAGGCCGCCTCGCGTTCCATGGAAGCGACGGGCGGCGCCGGCGATCATCAGGCCTGGGAGGAGGTACGTCAACAGAGTGCCGCCTTCGCAGTGCTCGGACGCAGACCTCACATGGAAGACAGGTGAGTCAAGATTATGTCATGTTGATAAATCAACGCGAACACTAAAGCCAACCAACGATTTAACAGATTTATCATTGAGGAGAACATCAACAATAACACGGACATCTCGTTTTTCGCCGTCTTTGATGGACATGGTGGCGAGTTTGCAGCCAATTTTGCACGGGATGTGCTTGTCAAGAATATTTACAACAAAATCATTGAGATTAACCAGCTGCTGAAGACCGAGGATCAGGCCGAATACAGCAACTTTGACAAGAGCCCGTACCTAGCGCGCAAACAGAGCCGCAAAGATGCGGCCAATAAGGAGAACGCCGAGCCGCTCGCACGCAAGGATAGTTTGCGCAAGGCGCTCAGCACCACGGCCGATTGCAGCGCCATCAAGCAAAAGACAACGGAGGCATCCATCGCCGATTTCTATACAGCACAGCTAAATAGCGCCATGCGCGCGAGCGGCAACAATGCCGCCAAGGATTCATTTCTCAACAACAACAACAATGCGCAGAATACGGCAAATGTGCCGCCTCCCAGCTACGAGGCTAAATGCTACATCGAAAATGGACGCATCCAGTTTGGCAAACTAATCACCGATGAGATTCTGGCCGCGGATCACAAGCTGGTCGAGCAGGCTAAGCTCGCGGTGAGTGTGAAAGCTCTTAACTGATCCAAGATTTTAGACTTGGTCAGCAGTAAATAGAAGGATATATGACTAGTTTTAATCAGAATCAGACAGATATGTTAAATGGATATATAGACACATAATTTCACAAGAGATCTAGGAAACACTTTTCTGATGTGTATTGTATTTTTTGCAGACGAACATAGCAGGAACGACTGCGCTGATTGCGATTGTGAAGGACAGCAAGCTGATTGTGGCCAATGTGGGGGATTCGCGTGGCGTCATGTTCGATGCACGTGGCATTGCAATACCGTTGTCCTTTGATCACAAGCCGCAGCAGGTGCGCGAACGCAAACGAATACATGATGCTGGCGGTTTCATTGCCTTTCGAGGCGTTTGGCGCGTGGCTGGCGTCTTGGCAACGTCACGAGCGATGGGTGATTATCCCCTCAAAGATAAGGTATGCCGTGTTAACAAAAAGATGATGGCGTGACGTTCACATTTCGAATCATCATTTCCGTATATTCTTGTATATATATATACATACTAATCATACGTTTTACCCCCATTCATTCAGAATCTAGTCATTGCCACACCGGACATTTTGACTTTTGAGCTTAATGATCACAAGTGAGTGAGTGCAGTTGCCCTGGCAACGTTGCCCAGTCAATGAACCGTGACATATCAACTAAATGTGATTTGCTAATCTGTTTTCTGTTTCGTAGGCCACGTTTCTTGATACTCGCATCGGATGGCCTGTGGGATACATTTAGCAACGAGGAGGCCTGCAGTTTTGTGCAGGAGCATCTCAAGGAGGCTGATTTCGGGGCCAAATCCTTGGCCATGGAGTCTTATAAACGCGGCTCCGTCGACAACATCACAGTCCTGGTCATTGTCTTTAAGAATGATGTTTACAGAATTGTCAGCTCGTCGGGCAAAGTGCAAGTCGACACTCCTTTAGCCAAATCACCATCGTTGGCCGCTGTTGTCCAGCGCCCGAATGCGATAAAAACCAAGTGACACTTGTGGCGATGCTCATCGAGTTCGTCTGTCAAATGCTCTTAGGCCTACTTGCCCCATTCAAATCGTATAGCAAACCAACCTATATTCAAGTGCCCAAACAAATTTATAGCTGCTAAGCATTCGCGATGCTTTTGTCCCATCGCCAGCCGACGAAATTGAAATTGGTTGTTTTTCTTGGTTTTTTGTAAGCAGACGCAAGCTGGAGTCGTAGTCCTTGGTTGCGATATAGGATATTTTTTGAATTGTTGTTTTGTACAAATTGTTTAGCATTCATTCAAACACACATCAACGCACTCTTTGTTATCTCCCCACTCCCCGAAACCCCAAGTCATCAACTTCATACATATTTATTTAAATTATTTTGTTATGCACTAATACTATTTGTAAAACGAAAAAAAAAAAACAACTAACTGTCTTATAAACGTGTTTACAAATAAAATGCCCGAAAATTCTAGCTTTTTGTTTTAAATATTTCATTTAATAAGGAATGCCTTTAGGAATCGTGGCAGATATTTATGGCTAACGATTATCGTTTCCCAGCTTAGTTGTCAGAGCATAACAATTATTTTATTGTTATAAGCGTCGCTGCATATTTATTTTTGTTTGCGTGGAAGCAAATCAATTTGCGATCGATTTACAAATACAAAATATAATTTTCAGTTGTAAGAAAATGAATCCATTTAGTGAGCTGATACAGACACTTGCCAGACGCGGATGGTGTTGTCGGAGTAGCCGGCGAACAGAGTCTGGCCATCGGTGGACCACGCGAGGGACAGGCACTGGGGCTGCTCGGCCTTCGAAGAGGGCGAGACGACCTCAGGACGCAGTTCCTCGACGGTCTTCTTGCATGCCAGATCCCAGATCTTGATCGATGGGCCATAGGCGACGCACAGCCAGTAACGGTTGGGCGAGAAGCACAGCGCATTGATGATGTCATTATGCTCCAGCGTGTACAGATTCTTGCCATCATTAAGATCCCAGAGCAGAGCCTTGGAGTCCTTACCACCTGAGGTGCACAGCGAGCCATCGGGCGAGACGGTGACGGTGTTCAGATAGCCATTGTGGCCATGATGATTGTTCTTCAACTTGCAGTTGGCCAAGTTCCAGACCTTGACGGTACGATCCCAGCCGCAAGACACAATGATGGGATTGGAGTGATTGGGCGAGAAACGCACACACGACACCCAATCAGTGTGGCCATCCTCCTGGATGGTGAACTTGCACTCGGCCAGGGTGTTCCACAGCTTGATGGTCTTGTCCCGAGAGCCCGAAACGATCTGACGATTGTCAGCCGAGAAGGCAACCGAAAGCACATCCTGTAAGGATCAACAATAAAGATTAGCCAATGCAATTCTAGCTATTGGGATTAGGTAATTAAATTGGCAACTGATGGTTCATTGTGTTGCCTACTTACGGATGAGCTTCTGGACTCAGGTGCAGAGAGAACAGTGTACAGATGTCAACCAGAAATTCTGCCTCGCATAGGCGCAATATTTTTGTGTTTTTGCTATGGTTGGTATTGGGGTACTAACTAAAGCTAACCTTAATCTGGGGTAGGAGTCAACTGCTACAACCAATACCATTTATAGAGTGTGAGAGGGGACACTGGATCGATTTAAGACTGCCACAAATCAATTTCCTAATCAAAACGATTGTCAAACGCTTGAAAACTTATCCCACCTTGGTGTGTCCCTCGAAGCGGCGCGTTGTTTTGCCGGCAGCCAAATCCCAGAGACGCAGAGTCTGATCCCAGGAGCCGGACAGAGCGTAGTTGCCATCGGAGGAGAGGACAACGTCGCTGATGAAGTGCGAATGGCCGTAGAGACGCTTCTGGGGATAGCCGTAGTTGGTATCCTCATCGCGAGTCAATTTCCACACAATCAAGGTCTTGTCTGTACGTGAAGAAACCAATTAATAAGCATACCAATTTAAATGTAAATAAAACGCTGTGATGTTAAGGATATAAACCGATTTTAATCGGCTCCAATTTAACCTCAAAGTCAATACTTGCCACGAGATGCCGAGATAATGGTGTCGGGATCCTTGGGATTGGTCGCAATCTGGGTGACCCAGCCATTGTGGCCGATCAGCGTGCCACGCAATTGCAATGTCTCAGACATTTTAATATGTTTTCAGATGAAAATGCAACGGGAGCGCTTTTGACACACGTCCAAAGGCGCTGCAGGCTGGCAGAAAAAGAGGCGGAAATGTCTAGTGCTGTGTAACAAACAATAAATAGAGTTGCCAACTAGCCGATTAATCGATAGTCGTTAGTGTCGCACATATCTATCATATGATGTATTTTTGGTATTAATTGCTTATGATTTCTACATACGGTCACATTGTTTTTTATCTTGGGGTCACAGTAGAACTTGTGAATCTTGACCGGAATCCTAATACTCCCACACACAGAATGAGCTTCGAACATAATCCCCGCAATCCACACGGACTTGGTAAGGTACACAACGACTCGCTATTCAGTAGATAATCACAGAGTTGTTCGCATGCAGGCGATCCAAATGACACCAAATTGCGCAATGTGGAGCGAGAGGTGCTAATACCGAAAATAATGAGAGATCGCGCCCGAGTGGAGCACTGTGCGACGGAAGTGGCCGATTTTGAGGAGTGCTGCAAGGCAAGCAGCATATTCATGGTTGCCACCTGTCGCAAACAGAACTCTGCCCTGAGGGATTGCCTCTCCCACTGGTATCAGGACGAAACGTTTAAGGACGAATGCAAAACGATTTATCTGCAGGAGCGAGCGGACTATCGGAGCACCGGCATCCCCAAGAAAAATCGTGTGGAGAAAATTTAGTTTAAGTATATTATTTTGTTTGTTTTGTTTGCACAAAAGCCGAGTAGTTAAATCTACGTATAACAGTTTCTTGAATTGTCAGGGATCGCAGGGTTGTCATTGTGGCCAGCTTTGGCTCAAAGTCTGGGAGTTGGTTCACACTAAGTACAAGCACATCCTTGTCAGAGGTTTCCGCAACGCGTTGAACTCCTTTCAAATTCTTGGCCACATAATGGGCGTGAATGTTTTTAGCTGGCGTTTGAACCAACACCAAGAAACTGGCATGAAATTCTCGGGGACCTTGTTTGTAGATAACTGTAGAAAAACAAATGATTAAATACTAAAATGTTTATTTGTTCACTGTCAACTTACGAAAATCTCCCCCGAATTTAATGCCGCTCTTGATGATCCAATTTTTTGACTTGAGATATAAATAGGCAGCTAGCCTATAAGGAAAATCAGTGTCATAGTCCAGTGCTGCTTGGAAATACGAATTCCAGTCCATAGCATTGCCCATCACGTCTCTAATTTCCAATACTTCCAGGAAGAAGGCCAATAAGCAAGCCTCTTCCAGCCCAAGGAGCAGAGTTTCATCTGCCTCCCCAGAAACGGGTCCTCCTCGCGAGCAGCTTCCCTTACCATAGCAGCCATTGTCGTGAAGTGTTCGAATCCTTGCCTGCTCGGTGTCCACCACCTCTACACAGAGTCCAGTGAAGACACCTTGGTATCCTCGTTTTCCTTCAGGGCAAAGTGGAAATGGCGCGATTTTTATTTTGTCTTTGGAATTGTTCCGTTTGCGTTTAAAATGCGGCACAAATTCCATTAAAATAAATTAATTGTGTATGCCTGGCGATGAGTTGAATGTTTATAATCGAATGACACGTTTGTTTTAAATTTGTATTTACAATTTTTAATAAATTTGTATTATAAAAATTAGTATTAATTTAATAGATGGAATTTTGAAACAGAATAATATTGTAGATGTGTTAACATAGAAAATTTTAATTTTTGATACATATTAATTTATGTCAAACTATTATCTGCCAATAAGGTTTTTTTTTGTCACTCGTAAATGTTAAATGTAAGCAAAGTTATTGTTATGATTTCGTTGCTCGCCGCAGAACTGATAATCTGAATAATACCATTCACAGGAAATTGCCAATACTAAAGATGAATTGACACGTAGTGGCAACGCTGTAACGCGGCGAACACGGCGAATAAGTCACAAGACCAGTCAGCTGAATTTCGGTGCTGTCGCATTTGTGTGAAAAGACACTCGTAATTAAACATCAGATCTTTTTTCTTTCCCCAAATACATTTCGATAGAAATTGTGTGCGAAACGCGCACAACAGCACTTATTGCGTATAACACACACACGCCAAGAAAACCAGCCAATCAAAATGACGAGCGCCCTTTATATGCCCGAGGAGAGCATTGGTAAGTGAAAAAAGCAGCTGACCTCTTGGCGAAAAATCGAAGTAGCTGCCACAGTGCAGCACCTACCTCACGCCCTGAAAAGTGTTATTGCAACTGTGTTATGCATTTTACAGATATGATTGCTGCCACTTCGGTGCTGCAGCATCAGGCAGCCGATATACGCACCAAGACCATCAACTGGGCATCTTATATGCAGTCGCAGATGATCAGCCAAGAGGATTTTCAGGCGATCAGCACATTGGATAAATCACGCGCCGCCTTTTTGGCCCAGAATCCGCAGCAGGTGGTGAAGACGCTGCTAAATCTTGTATCGCATCTGTCCAAGGATGCGACCATTCAGTATATACTCGTGCTGCTCGACGACCTGCTGCAGGAGGATCGATCGCGTGTCGATCTCTTCCACGAGACATCCGGCAAGATGAAGCAGTGTGTTTGGGGTCCGTTCCTGAATTTGTTGAATCGCCAGGATGGCTTCATTGTCAACATGGCGTCGCGCATTCTGGCCAAGTTTGCGTGCTGGGGTCACGAGGTTATGCCCAAGTCGGACCTCAACTTCTATTTGCAGTTCCTCAAGGATCAGCTGGCCAGCAATGTAAGTAGGCCACAACACAATCACTTGGGCTGCTGACCATATTATTTCCATTTCCGCCACCCGATTGCATGTTCTTCTTGTAAATATATACATACATTTCTACCCCAATCAGTCAGGTACATTAGGTACATATATATCTGCACATTGTGTACATATAGCATGCAGGATTATGTACACATATATCTCAACATTATTTATCTATATTTATGGCATGTTGCAGCATGATAAAAGCAATGCTATTGGCATGAACTTGAAATCTTCACTCGCACTTTACACAAAATCCATTTTAAGAGTCAATTGAAAGATGCGTATTACTTTTTATTGTAGACAAGTTAATACTCCATTGGAGTTTAGCGAACACGATATAGTTTTTGATTTAAACAATCTTAAACTAAAAACCATATGTAAATAGTTCATAAGTACATAATTCATTCCAAAAAAAATATGGGATTGTTTTTGAAAATTGCTGCAGATCTCACAAAGTTCTGGCATTAGAAAGTTTGGCACCGTTCGCAAGTGGATTTTTCGGGTTTACTTTATTGTTTTGTTCTTGTTTGTTAATATTTAATTATCAAAAATATTGGAGTATTTTCGAAATTACACTTAACCAGGAAAAGACTGCACGCATTGTTAGTTTTACTTGGTTTTTGTTGCTTGTACTTACCCCCATTTAATATCCGTCCCAAGTAACGCTCAACCGTAAAATCTCTAAAAATGAGACGTACAAAAACAAACAAAAACTAATTTTAAAAAAAAAATTGTATGTGTGATTAAACGAAACTTGGCCTGTCTGCGGTTAAAGTACCTATTCACATACCAATTTGTAAATATTCATTCCAAGCGTGTTTCGTTCAGTCACCTTTAAATAATGAAGTTCTTATAAGTGTTGCGGAAATTAAAAAAAAAATATAACTTGACTATCACTGCATCGCATCTGGTCAACAAGTGCACCACAAATTGCACCACCAACTGCACCATGAACTGCACCATCAACTGCACCAAATAAACAAAATCATCAAGTTTTATGCGATTTTCTGTGTATTAATTGCGTCAAACAAGTCAACAAAACCAAATGTTACCTGTTGCACATTATTTTTGTTGAACAAACATATTTTTTTGTACTATCTGAATTTTAATGCAATTTACTATCCAACAACCACGAATCAAACTGTAAAAAATGTTAACAAAAATATTAAAAAACAAACCCAATACCTGAAAATACAACAAACACGATACGAAATCGCCGCGGATGCTGCTGTTTGCTGTCCCACCCGCTGCGTCCCGACACCCGCCACATTGCACCACATTGACCAACCAACCAACCAACCACTCTCAATGTAGACCAATGCGTATCTGCACGAGAAGGCCCAGCTGGTGAAACGGACGCAAACAATCATTGTGCACTCGCATGGACTGCACGGCAAAGACCAGTACAGCCCCAATGCTGCGGCCCAGGTGCACCAGCAGCGGAGCCACGATGGAAGCCATGAGAGTTATCGCGAAGTGAGCTCCATCGCTGCCTTGGCAACCGCATCCGAATCCGATCAGCCGCAGGATGGCAAATGTGTTATACCGGTATTCCAAATGCAGCCCCAAAAGCTCGCCACAACTCACTCACCCAACCACCCACCCACCCAAAAAAAAAAAAAAACAACAAAAAAACACAAGCAAACAATTAAACAAATACTCAAAATACACACGCACAACCACACACACACACACACACACGATCTCTTATGAATAATATGATTATAAATCTATGATGCTAAAATACGGTTGATAATATTTAATAACTCAATATTTAAATTTCTATCTACTTTAATTTAAAGCGACAGCATAAAATTGTTGTGCGTGTGTGTGTGTGTGTGTGTGTATATACATAAATAGATAACTGTTTACTAACTCCACTAAATACCGTCGATCTGAACTGAAAACGAGCAGCAGAGAAACCAATGATCAAAACGATTTAGTTGTAAGCTATGCTAAGGTTAAAGGTTAAAGGTTAAAGGTTACGGTAATGGTAAAGGTAACAATGAAAATACGGTGACAGCGTGCACGGAAACACAAACAAAATCAAACAAATTTGTGACATGCCCATCAAACGAAGTAATTTTATTATGCAGAACTGCGATTCTGTCTTTTTATTTATTATCTGTTTTGTATTTTTTAGAGCACATATCCTTTTGACTGTCTATTTTCTATTTTCTATCTGTAGTTGTTGTAGTAACTCTGATTGTTGTAGCGCGTAGCCTGAACAACTCTACGGTTGTCAATTAGCTAGTAGAATTCCCAAAAAAAAAAAAAATTATTAAATATAATATGTAGATCTGTCATAACTAACTCTCTACTAACGCAAGCAAACAAAAAAGCCTCGCAAATTGGTTGCTAATATTAATATGTGCTCTTGTTGCTTCACAGAACAACGAGTATATCCAATCTGTGGCACGCTGCCTGCAGATGATGCTGCGTGTGGATGACTATCGTTTTGCCTTCGTCAGCGTCGATGGGATTAGCACGCTGACAAGAGTCCTGTCCACGCGCGTCAATTTCCAAGTGAGTTTGAAATTGAAATATGTAAATTGTTTGGTACAATTTAAATTCGATTTCTTATTCATAGGTGCAATACCAGCTGATCTTCTGCCTGTGGGTGCTCACCTTTAATCCCCTGCTGGCCGCTAAGATGAACAAGTTCAACGTTATACCCATGTTGGCTGATATATTGAGCGATTGTGCCAAGGAGAAGGTCACACGCATCATTTTGGCCGTCTTCCGTAATCTGATCGAGAAGCCCGAGGACTCTTCGGTCGCTAAGGACCACTGCATTGCCATGGTGCAGTGCAAGGTGCTCAAACAGTTGTCGATTTTGGAGCAGCGTCGCTTCGACGACGAGGACATCACCGCCGATGTCGAGTACCTAAGCGAGAAGCTGCAGAACTCTGTGCAGGACCTCAGTTCGTTTGATGAGTACGCCACCGAGGTGCGCAGCGGTCGCCTTGAATGGTCGCCCGTTCACAAATCGGCCAAATTCTGGCGTGAGAACGCTCAGCGGCTGAATGAGAAGAATTACGAGCTGCTACGCATTCTGGTTCACTTGCTGGAGACGTCCAAGGATGCCATCATTTTGTCCGTTGCCTGTTTCGATATTGGAGAGTACGTGCGTCATTATCCTCGCGGCAAGCAGTGAGTCAACGAATTTGGCACAGTTCTCTTCTGGTTTCTTATCCTCTTGCATTTGTTCGTAGTGTCCTGGAACAGCTGGGCGGCAAACAGATTGTTATGCAACATCTGGGCCATGAGGATCCCAATGTGCGCTATGAGGCCCTGCTTGCTGTGCAAAAATTGATGGTACACAATTGGTTAGTATGCACATCTAATACCCTATTCTCAAGTGCCTTATCGCATCCAGGTGCCGCTCGATACGCACACACGAATTTTCGACCCCAAAACGAATACTTATTCATAATTTCAAGCATTCAATCAAATCAAAATTTCGAAAGAACAAGTTTATTCAAATTTTGCGTGTCTTCTAGGGAATACCTGGGCAAGCAGCTGGAGAAGGAGAACGAGAACCAAAAACAAGGCGCAGCACCGATTGCTGGCAAGGCCTAAGGCAGCAATATCGCTCAGCTACCATGTACAACCGTTAGCCAAGGATCGCCAACAACTCGTCTGCTTTATAAACTTAACTAACAATAAGAGTTGGGGACGTGTCATTGCCACGTATCTCTTCCTCCATCAGCGCCCCGCTCCCATTACCCAACATTGTTTTATTCTTGCTAACGCTTAAGCGCATTCTTTTCCTAATCCCTAAGCTAAGTTCCATAAGCGCGTCCACAGAACGTAGCTGTTCGTTGTCGAAAAAATCAATTTAATTGTTGCTCTTTGTTGGCATTCCGAAACAGTAGAGACAAGAACAAGAGTAAAAGTTAATTACAAAAAAAAAGAGGAAATACACAAAAAAAATTTTAATTATTATTGTCTACGTTATGTTGTTATTATTGTTTCTACATATATATAAATATCGTATACTTTGCACTGCTGTACAGAGTTTGCCTAACGATTTCCAAATGTCTCTAGAAAATTTGTATTATATTTGCATTGGCGCCCATGTAAAACCTATCAAGTATTTCAAATTATACAACAAAAAAATAAATATTAAAGTTAATTATTAAAGCGTGTGAAATAAATGCTTAAACTGCAATTGCAAATCGTTTACTACAAAAAATCACATGAAATACTGCATTAAATTGTTATTAAAGTGTATGATACATTTTTTGAATATAAAAACATATACATAATATAAATGTAAATGTAAACAAATGTTTGTATTCTGTCTTTGATTAACGGAATTGTAATATTCAAGGAGCTTTAAAAGCTTCCTGTTTTATCATAGCACCTCTGAGCTTTTGTCGCCCACCTTAAAAGCTGGGGAGCTTTGGTTGCTGGGAAACTCGAACCATTTCAAATTGAAATTATTCAGCAAATATAATCAACAATTTTTTTTTTTTAAAGAAAACTTAAATAAATCCAAGTTAGTTTTGGTTGTTTTTTGTATTATTTAATTTTGTTGTTTATATCATGGCCGTCACAATTTATTCGACTTTAAATTAATTATATCCACTCATTTTAAATTAAATAATTTAATTGACCTATTTAAACTTTAAAATTAACATAGTTTGTAGTTTTATGTTTATTGGTTTTATATATTATAGTTGGTTGTTGTGATTGTGACCTGAATACGTGCCATCGTCAAGATTAGCTCGAAGGCGCTACTGCCACGCCCTACCGCATGATAACGCCCGTAATGCAGAGTTTCCTGTTGCTAAGGTGGTGCAAGTTGTTCTTGTTTTTTGTTGTTGTTGGGGGTGTATGGGATGTCGATCGGTGTTTCCGTTCCGTTTACTTGGTAGCTGACTTGAGGTAGGCAATCAGATCGCCACGCTCATTGGGCTTCTTCAGGCCGGCGAAGATCATCTTGGTGCCGGGGATGTATTTCTTGGGGTTCTCCAGGTACTCGAAAAGCGTGTCCTCAGTCCAGGTGATGCCCTTGGCTTTGTTGGCATCTGTGTAGGCAAAGCCGGCCGCCTGGCCAGTCTTGCGACCGATCAGACCGTGCAGGTTGGGGCCAACCTTGTGCTTGCCACCGGCCTCAACGGTGTGGCACTGTGCGCAACGCTGCACGAACAGCTTCTTGCCCTTCTCAACATCACCAGCTGGCACGCCCATAGTAGCTAATAAATATTTGATGTGTTAACACCGACTCGACTGTGAAATGAGAAAAAGGAAAAGTGAAACCAGGAAAAGCCATTAGTCAGATTAAAACGTTATGTAAACAACAAATTTATTTCTAACGTGCGAAAATGTTATCAAAGTATTTCCGCTAAAATGTTTTTAATCATTTGCAGTCTTCTGATAAGCTCACCGTTAGTAATGCACCCCATCCATATAAAAAAGTTCTGATTAGCTAACATTTTGCAACAATCTAATTCCTCGCACAAAGTTCGTTATTCGCTTTAACTTGCTAACAGCAGCAGACGAACAACGTCACCAGACACACGCACACACAAATACACACGTACACCTACTACACCTACACGAGCTGGTCACATGTTGCCATCAGTTGCTAACAACGATGCCATGTTGCGAGGCAAAGCAAAAAAAAAAAAAAAAACATTTTAAATTTTAAAATGTAATTAATCATATGCTCAATCTAATAATTATTTTATATTTAATTCACTAAAAAATCATTATGTAATTCACAATTGCGAAATAAAGGAAAACTGAAGTTTATCTAACGGCGAGAAAAAAAGATGAATTTACAACAATTTGATGCTCACAATCGTCAGATTTTTGCTGACGCACAGCAACAGGCGAATACTCCAAAACCACCTCCCCTTGCCTGCTTCTGCTATTATTAATACCGTTTTCATGGTCTGTGTCGCGGCCAGCATTAAAACGCGCCAGCAGCTTATGTGTGGTGAGTAATTGCATTGCATGCAGTTATGTGAACTTGAAACATTAGTTGCAGTAGTAGCGCAATGAATAAGTCACCTACACACACACACACACTCTCTCTCTCCCGCTCTCATTTTCTCAAGTGATTACACAAAAAGTGACAATGCCCGTTTAGATGTGGCCTTGGAGAGATTGAAAAAAAAAAAAAACACTTTTTCTATAGGAAATGCATTGGAAGCAGGCCAAATTCTTATTCTTCTGTGTCTGTGTGTGCACACTTGCACATAAATAATATATATGTGTGAGAGATGCGTGAGAGTGAGTAGCAGTGAAACTGGGACAGTGTTCTCGCTTACATAAGCAACCTTTGGTTTTTCAGCGCAATGGAATTGAGAAGACATTAAATGGAGGGGAAGGGATAACACAGTTCGCAACTTGCTTAACAACCACGTGGCGCGCAATTTCTGCGAATTCGAAGCGAACTTTTTTTTTGTCTTTACCTAAGGCGAATGAGCGAGTGAGATAGAAATGATCGTGTACTCATTTTGGCACAGGGTTCTGCTCATGTAATCGCCTCGCGCTCTTCATATCCTACTTTCAATGTGACTTTTGTTTTATTAAAGAATATTAACATTATTTGTGTTAAGTAACTTATCTTTTGCACTTGAGCGCAAAATGTTAGCAATTACATTATCATTGAACACACACAGCCACAGACACACTCGCACACACAAGTCACACATTTATGTAACGCAAACAACCCCCAAAAATAAAAATGATTAGCATGTGATAATTTTGCAGCTACACTTTGATATACACGGTATACGATTAGAAATTATGTAAGAAATTCTCAAGTTCATATCTCAAAATTTTCAAGTACACTTTCAATACACAATCAATATTTAATGGTATCTATCCATCCCAATATTTACGTCATAACGCAGAACTCCGACTACTTACATTGAACACAAACCGTCGTTTGCTGCGAACAGTTAGATTACGAATGAGACAGAAAATCCCAATTGGTGAAATTGAGCGTTTAGCGAATCGTTATCGTGGCCAAAAATATCGATATATCGTTATTTGTATAAACAAATTTAAATGCCGAGCAACTCTGTGTAGTGAAAGATGACCTCTGTTAATTCAAACTTATTCCATAGATGTGTTCTTTATAATTTGGGAGAACCTTGCTTTCGCGGGTATCTTATCTTCAACTGAACTGGAATAGTACTGGCTGGAATATATTATTATTTAAGCAAATGAATAGTAAATTAATTTTTGATAAAATATTCATCAAATTAACAGCTGGGCATAGCGACGCTAAAAAGCTCGATGATATGTCACTCTCATAACGCCAATTGTTGAAAACAGTGTATTGCCGCCAAAAGCTTCTTGTTGTGAAATTTGGCGCGTAACTTCACTTAGTTTGAATTTGTATAGCTATAAATTGTATATAAGAAATTAAGTTGTTTTTGTTTCATAAATACAACAGTGTATAATATATATTATTATATTATTTAATTTTCCAAAATATGTCGTATTAATTTAGTTATTTATTTTGTTTGAGGAATGCAATCAAATCAGCACGATCTTCAGTTTTCTTGAGTCCGGGGAAAACCATCTTAGTACCGGGTATATATTTCTTTGGATCCTTTAGATACTCATCGAGGTTACCTTCAGTCCAGACAACGGCCCTTTTCATATTAGCATCAGTATATTTGAAGCCAGCGGTTGTGCCACATTTCCGACCAACAACTCCAGCCAAATTGGGACCCTGCTTGTGCTGGCCACCTGCTTCATATGTGTGGCACTGAGCGCATTTCTGAACGAAAATCTTTTTGCCATTCTCTGCATTGCCACCCATCTTTGAAAATAGTTTATCTACAAAAAATAAAAAAATAGAGTATTTTTATTTAGTTTGTGCTTAATGGTCCTCCTTGTGAAAACAAAGACTTGCGTGGCCTTCAGGCTCACGCCTCAAGGACATTGCTGACATGAGTGGTGGGTGCTGATGGGTGGGTGGCTAGTTAGGTGATTTTTTTTTTCATTTTTGTTTTCCCTTGACAGGCTTGTGTCACGAGAGCATTCAACATGAGCCACGCAGTCTGCCAAGTTAATTGCCAAGCGCAGAGTGGGTGGTGAATGTGGGTCGTTACGTGCGTGCCCGGAAAATGGGGAAAACGTGGCAAATTGCAATGTATCCGCCCTCTGCTCAGTGAGTAATACTCATATACAAAAATAGAAGTCGCAGTCATAACAAGCAGTCTACTACATAACAGCGGAGTTTTATAATTGTTTATTAATTTTTGGAACAGCAGTTTGTGTTTTAAAAAAGTACCAAAAAATTCTTGATATTTATAATTTGAAGCTATCATTACTAAATATTCAAGTTACAATTCATTTAACAATTTATAATAATTTAAGTTTTGGTGAATACAATATTAAAATCTAAAAATAGCCAGATTTAATAAAAACAGAATATAAAATTGGCAACACTGACACATTTATCTATTTTGTCATATTTTGTTATTTTATTCTATTCACAGCACGCAAATCTCACAGACGATTTAATTGCTGCTCAATTAATGACTTTTGCGTGTGTGTGTGTGTATGTGCGTAAACCTAAGTTAAATTAAATATGAATCGATGATGACAGACACGATGACAAGTGCCCGCTCTCCAAGTTCTGTTATTGTTGTTGTTGCCTTCAGTTGTTGTCTTCAGTTTTCGTCACTTTCAACTGCAGCTGCAAGGGACAGAGACAGCAATAGCTTTGAGCACATTGGAATTGGGTCAGCCGAATGAAAAGTGAATAAAAAGCAAAACATCTAATGGCAAAAGTAAGCGGCGGCCGTAAAGAAATGCATATACAATGTATATACTTACGTATACATACACACACATATATAATTCAATTAGCCGTAGCCCGTTGGGCAACGCAGACCCCGACATGTGCTTTGAACATTTCCTTTCAATTAAAACGCATTTTAGGCATGTTTCTTACGGCTTTGGCTTTGGCAAAAACAGATGCCGCCAAACGCAAAACACAATCAAAACAGGAAGTAAAAAGAAGGGCAAGCAGAGTAAGAGAGAGATAGAGAGCTAAAACTGAAGTGCGTTGTTGTTTCATATTGTTTTGCTCTTATAGGTTGTATGTATGTATGTAGTATCGCATCAGGTGTTTTACACACTCTCTCTCTCTCTCTCCTTATCCTGGCTACTGCTGCTGACCTAACCCAATTCGTTTTACGCATTAATCTTTCCCAGTCGACTTGTCCTGTGCCCTGCTGTCGTCTCCATACCGATGACCACCATAAATAAATGGAGTTTGGAATTGAATTACGCTTCAGCTAAAACGGCAGAGTGAGAAAGGCGAAGTGCTAAAAACTAGAGGCAGGCGCTGGAAGGGATTTATTGTTTGCCGAGATGCATTGCTGCGTCAGTCTATAAAAAGCATGTAACGTGGATTGAGGTCAAATTGAGGGCACAAAAAAAAAAAGTGTAAAAAGCCAGGCATTTGCAATGCTCACGTGGCTAGTTGTTGCTGTTGCGCAATTTATTTTTTTTTTGGCTTTGATGTCGCCCAATCTCGCCCACAAAGTCACCCGCTGTGGTGTTATGTGGGTATATAAAGAAAGAAGAAAAGCCTACGTTTTCCAAATGTTTATTCTGTGTGTTCTTGTTGCTGCTGCTGCTGATGTGGGGCTGCCTTTTTTCTAGAACGAGGTCGCTGACTGCCCTTCAACGTTGCCTGAGTTTGAGACGACGTCAAGTTACATAAGCAGCAAAAGCAGAAGCAGCAGCAGCAGAAGCGTCGTTAGTTGGCTTTGGCTCTTTTTTATGTTGCTCATGCTAAAATTTCCCCAATTCACATTTACATGCAGTGCACAGTTAGAGAGAGAGAGAGAAAGGCAGCAGGAGAAATTGGGAGAGTGTGTCATTGCAGCTGCAACTGTAGCAGCGTGGGAAATGTGAATGAAAAATTGTTAAATATCAAGTGATATGCATCAATTTATGACTTTTTCACTCGTGTATATTATGTTTGTATATGTATATGTAAATGAACATGGCGCTTCTGCATATGGAGTGCAGCGCGTGGGCGGCAAACACAACAAAAACATTTTACGCTCACCTGCTGCTGGACGTCTCCCTCTCTCAAAAACACACACACACGCAGACTGCGCTTGTTGCTTTTGAATCCCACTCACTATTCTCGATTGGAGAGCCTCACAAGCTGCGCTGCTTGCTGCTGTTGATGTTGTTTTTGTGCTGTTGCTCTCACTCTCTCTCTCTCTTCGCTGCTTTTGCTTTTTACGTTAAGGCTGCTGCTGTTGTCCCGAGCGTGTTTCGTGCGTGTTCATTCAGTCAACAGAGTTCGCGGCGCAAGGTTCTCGTTGTCTTAAATCTTCCACAGTTCGATTTGTTTGCGAGTTTTAAGCGTCGTGCGAATAAGGAAAGACAATTGAAACGTTTCGACGACTTTG
The DNA here is from genome assembly GCA_037043585.1 of Drosophila mimica. NCBI lineage: Eukaryota > Metazoa > Arthropoda > Insecta > Diptera > Drosophilidae > Drosophila > Drosophila mimica. The sequence continues at coordinate 247,332 of JBAMBE010001243.1, forward strand.
CTTAATAGAACGGAAAATTTGTTAGCAGCATCAACGTCGAAAGCTAGCTACGTTAAATTCTGTCTGAATTCTAATCAACACACTACCGAATAAAAATCAGGCGACATCTCTCAAAGGCAAACTAGATTTGCATCGATACCAAATTGCAGTGTTGAGTCCAACTAGGCACTGCCAACTTTATCTTAACGGTAAGTCATGACAGCTTCATAGATACGAATAGTGTTGTGTAATGCTATCTAAGCGTGGCATTAGAAGGCGTCAGCTTTTCGTTTGTGTCCTTGAGTGGCCCGTGTCCTTGAAAACGTAACACCAAGTGGCTATTAACTTTGCGTGTATATGTGTGTGTGTGGGCGGGGGGGGGGGGGGGGGTTTGAACGTTGGTATTACGCATTTTACGTAATTACGCAAACGTTATTCTTTGCGTTTCACTCAACCGTAAATCTAGACTCGGTTTTCATTTGTTTTTATTTCCCTCTCGAGTTCAGATTTCAATCATAAATGTTAAGAGAAAATTACTACATTTTTTCGTAAAAATCGTTTAAAAAAAAGTATTAAATTACTTGCTTGCTAAACTGTGGTTTTGTAATAAGGTAATGCACACTTGAGTGGTAATGCAAATGTGTGGTAACTGTTGCCTTCACAGCCGTTAAAATGTTGCCTGGAAGTAATTATATGCTAAGCGTCTGGGAATTTCTTAACAAAGATCAACATAACGACGGAAAATATTAAAAGTTAATTGCCAACTGCTTTTAAGAATAATTTCTTTTGCCCACAAGCTCATATTCAAGTACATAAATATGCATTTAGGTAAAATTACGAATTATATTATATTTCTAAGAAGAACGATATAGAATTTTTCGTTTACCCTCGGTATAATAAAATTTAACAATTTTTATAACACTTGCTAAAATTAAACGAATTTAACTATTTTTTTGTTGAGTTCATTAGAAGTACTCAAAAGCTGGGCAATAAATCAGCGGCAGCTGCTTTTCTTAATGTACCTTTCGTTTGGTAATGTACTCTTAGAGACACACTAAGAAATGGGAAATACAAGCAGGCATTTCACAAAAGTTTTTCCCTGAGAGCTCTTCACGGAATGTTAATTTGCTCTCGTATCGTTATTTATGTGCCCATCAACATGTCCCTTCACATTGCTATCTGTCTCACAGGCATTATTATTTTCATTATACTCTTATATTAATTATTTTGCTCTTTATGTTGTTGACATTGTTTGCTATATATGCCAAAGAACATAATAGATTTCTCTGTCTCTGTCTTCCCCTTCTCTCTCTCGCTCTCTCTCTCGCTATTGTGTTGGCAGCAATTCAGTTAAATGGCCGAGAACAGTTGATTTTGTTATTAATTTGTTATATGCGCCAGCACTTAAGTTACATAATTAATATTAATTAAGAGCTGAGCATTCACAGTTACACACAATATGTGAATGTCACAACGTTCTACTTTTGAAAATATATAGAAAAGTTGTTCGTCACAATTCTATAAGCTAGATATATCCGTTATATATGTACATTTATGTACATATGCCATTCCAGCTGTGCTCGCTTTTTATTTGGGTCAACTCCGACTGCAGGCCACATTGCTCCCCACACACACACATACACACACACACACACACACACACACACACACACAGACACACCCCTTTCCTCCTCCTCAGTCCAATCTTTCATGTGCTCCACACTTTTATCATATCGTTAAATGCACTTGGTTCCACAAAAACTACTCTTCTCAAAATGAGTACCCGAAATTTGGAGTACGAATACTCATGCTTATCGTTGTGTTATCGCTTTGGTTACATTTACAGCCAACAGACTCGGGAAATCAATATTTGTGGCCCAAATATGTACAACAATAAATATAAGGAAAACAAGTGAAACCCAAAGAGAGACATTAAGTAGATTATATCACTATTTTTTTTGTTTTCTTGTTTTGGGGGCGTGCGACCATTTTCCTGATAAGACTGCATTTCCATTTCCCCCACTCTGGTTCCTCTCAATTTGTATTAACAAATATATGGAAAGCAATAAAACTCACACCGCCAAAGAATGTCTGAATTTAAAGCATCCCAATCTTGAAATAAAAATCACGAAAAGCTTCGAAATGGAAATGAAGTATTTGGTCTACTACAAATTTGATGATTGGCTTCGATTTTTTCTATAATTGGCAGCAGACAATATATTTTTGAACACAAGCATAAATATGCAAATAATGCTGTGATTTCAAAAGCATTTCTTTTGTATCACTGCTGGCTTAGTTTGCAAAGAACAGTAATTAAGCTGAATAACGATGATGAGCATCAATAAATCATAATTATTTTATCATTTAATTTTCTTGTAGCTTATTTTTTAATGTGCAAAATATTTGGCAAATATTAGCTTGTAATTAATGACTAGCCAGCATTTGAAGCTTACAGAAATACTGCCAAAACTGAAATCTTTTACTGAATGCGGGCTATTTAAATAAACATAAACATGATGGAGTCTGGAGTGTTTACAAAATTATTGAAATTGCAAAGAAATTTCTGAAATGTTGAAGGAGCTCAATGAGAATAAGTCTTTGGATGCTTTGGAAAGCGCATGCCAATTAGGCTTAATCGAAAATCGATAAGCATTCACGTTTGGCGTTTTCAGCCAAAAGGTCAGGTCAAATTTGAAAGGGCGTAAAGAGTTGATTAAATATGCAAATTGCTTTCAGGTCTGTTCGAATAAAGGTGTGCCTGTGTGTGTGTTTGTGTGTGGTCTTAGCCACAACAAGTTGAAAGTCATCTCTGTTTATTCATTCGATCTGTCTCTTTCGGAGAAAAATAGCACTTGAACACGCGTGAGCCATGAAAGCTAGAAAACTCAACGGCATTTTCCTCTATCTCTCTCTCTCTCTCAAATTGAATTTTATTTGATTTTATTTTTTTTGGTAAATTAATTTACGACGTTTGTTTTCGTCGTCGTTGTTTACGAGCTATAAATGATGCTGAAAATTGTATACAAAACAGTTAAAATGAAGGCCATTAGTTGCGCCGCTTCTTATCAGTGCGCTTCAACTACAAACATGTTCCCATCATTATGTAAGCGTCTTGGCTGTCCCCTTCTTCCCATCTCCCCCCTTTTCCACTTTTCCACTGACCGTTAACGAGCGGCCACAAAGCGATTAGGGGGTCTCTTCTAATGAGGCATCGCAGTTTCTTGTTGCCAACTTTGAACTTTGGGATTTTTTCCGATTTATTTATTGATTTTGCCTCAGGTTTGTTTTGTTTATTATTGTTGCGGTTGCTCTGTGCGCAATTATCATTAAATATTAGCATTTGTTGTTCTACGCGGCGTATGCATTACATTTTTGGCCAAGCAGGAAATGAAGAATGCCGCATTTCCATGTAATGGCTTTGGGATGTGTCTGGTCTGTTTTATTTTTTTTTCAATTTTAAACAAATCATCAAAATGCTAGTGAATGATTTATGCATGTAGTAAAATATGATGTTCATATAAACAAATGCTTAGGCTTGAAAATGTATAATATTTACAGATCAGTTGATTTTCCTTTTTTTTAACTTAATTTAATTGTTTGCTTGGAGAATGGAATTTGCTGTTTTCGAAACCATTATCGAACTGAATCTTTAATTTCAAATAATAGTTTCTAGTTTTATGAGTGAATTTCAATTGTTTTTATTTTCGTATTTGATAAACTACTGAGCATATGTTTTTCAGAAATTGTATGGAATTTTAATTTTGAAACATTTACTGAAGTTACTCTTCACGTATGTCTTATAAAAATATTTGTGTATAGACTTAATTCATTGTTATTTTTGATACGTTCCTCAACACTTTAACTTTATAATGCTTTGACTACAACTGTTGCTGGAATTTTTCATTCACTAACATTCAGTTTTAATTAGCTTTTGTATATGTGAATGGATAATCAAATGTTTTCAAGAGTTGTTACGTTTCTTGTACGAATGTTTAACTTGAGTGAAATGCTTACAATTTTCTATGGTATAATTTGCACTGATTGTTGCTTGTTTTCCCCACGACCACAGCTGACATCTGAACTACTATGGAGAACATTTTCATTGTCTCATTGCTCATTGCTCCATCGGGTTTGGGAAGTTGTCTTTTGTCGTTCTGTTTGCATTTCTCAGGCGGGCGGCGTTCTCTGTTTGTTCTATCATTGAAAGATAGAGGCTTGTATCTTGTATCCCCACTACAGCGACAGCTATGTAAAGTACGTAGCATTTTTGGTTAATTTACATGACAACACGTTTCGAAAGTCAGTCAGTCAACAACAAACAAACCAACAACAACAACAACAACAGCAGTGAAAAACGACAACAAGATACAGCTACACGGCTATTGTAAGTAACTTGCAGATACATTTGTTCGCTTGTAGTTGCAAGTTAACTAGACTGTTACAACTGTTACAGGCAAGTGTGCTGGTTGGGGGCAGGCTGACTGGGGCAGGGGCAGTGGCTGTGGGTTTGGGTTAGAGAGCTGCCTTAGGGCCACTTGCTGTTGTTGTCGCTTGAGGCCCTCCACAACAGTGCGCTGCTTCAATGCGGTTCTGGGCCAAAACAATGCTGCGCATCTGTCGAATAACTCTTTTTTTTTTCTACACATTTTTTTCTTTTCATTTCAGTTTGCAGCTGTTGTGTGACTTTTCGCAGACGCCGCCTCGCTTACAGTTGCAACAAAAACAGCAACAGCAGCAGCAGCAACAATGTGTGTGCATACAATTACATAAATATACCAAAATTAGCATTGCTTTGAATATTAATGCTGGTTTTCCCCGCATTTAGCGAATAGTTTTTGTTGTTGTTGTTGTTGTCATTGTTGCAGCGCATCTTATAACTACTTAACTTGAAAATGTATCTTTGAACCCTTGCGTGCTGCGCGTATCTCTGTAAATATTTATGAGCTGACAATTCAAGTTGAACTGGAAACTAGTCGTCAACATTGTTGTTGTTAGAGTTGCGCCTCTGATGTCATTTTTTTTTGTGAATTGTTGAGATCATGACGCGCCGAAGTTGATCAGTTAGAGATTTGCTCATGTAATGCTTAAGGGGTGTGAAGGGGGCAGTTGGGGCTGGAAAATCTTTTGTCAAGGCGTTCAAGTTCAGCCAGTTTTGGTAGTTGTGTGTGCCCACTGACAGAACGACCCAATTAGATATAGCCATACATGTAGATTTAAGTGTTTGTATGCGTAGCTTTATAAATATGGTACGCATTGTTTTATTTATTTTTTAATTATTAACAATACAAAATTGTGACTAGTTTGACAAGTTTATTGCGTTAATGAATAGACTTTGTGGAGGTCATGTTTTAAAAGAAATATTTATAGAAAATATTATGTCTTCATTTTAAGAATTTTATAAACCAATTTGTAATATATACAAAAACAAAGAGTTTTTCGTATGAGTTATTAGTTTTAGATGTGAAAATCTTAAATTCATCATTAAACATTTAGATCCCACTTGCTAGCAATAATAGTTTCCGATGTTCCAGCTCGGCTGATGATCACTGTACTTGTGTACAAAAGCTGCTGTGTATCTGTCATGCAGTTGATCATTTTCGATACGAAATGACAGCAATAACAAAGCGCATTCGCCAAGTGATATTGAAGACTCATTAAGACGGATGTCACATGCACAGCAAGATAGAGCGAGCAAGAGTCTGTGACTATGTGTGCCTGTGTGTGTCTGTGTATAACTGTGTGTGGGGTTATGTCAGTCAGGGACGCGTTCAACTGGCACGCTTTTGATAAGAGCAGCGCATTTGAAATGCAATAGAAACCGCAAGAGTTGTCAGCAGTAGGCAGAGACAGCAGCACAGCCCTCAACAGCCTGTCAACACATTTTGGCTCTCTCGTATTTTGCCGCCTCCCGCTCTTTATCTTTCTCTCTCTCTCTCTCTCTGTCTGTCTCTGACGCTGCTTATGCTGTCAATTGAACGATTGCAGCGCACGTCGCGTAGTCTTTCAATTGAAAACGAACGGAATTGAAAAAAAAAGAAAAAAAAAAACAATAGAAACAGAGGCAGAGGCAGAGGCCAGGCGAATGAAATATGTGCGAGAAAATGTAAAATGTACAAATTGATAATTGAGTTTGGCACAGGCTCAAACTGCAGTTATGCTGCTCAAGAGCTGCCTGCCAAGTGGGTCAATGTGAGCCAAGTGACAACAACACTCACGAGCACTTGCAGCCAATTAGAGAGAGAGAGAGAGAGAGAGAGAGAGAGAGAGTGTCGAAGTGTGGCATTGGTTGCCAGATTGCAGTGTAACACATAAACACACTTATACACTTACATATATATATATATTTATATGTGTTACACATTTGGGGACCACAAATTGATGTTTTTTTGTTGATGCCTAATCATTGATTCTTATTGGAATTGGACGCTGCGCACTCATAAATTGAGTCAGTTGGCGCCTATAGGTTATGTATCTATGTCTGCCCAGGGCTCAGCCACACACCCTTCACATTAGGTGATAACTATAGCTTTTGCTCTTGTCATCCAGCTTGCCTCTTTCTAATTTAACGGTAATAAAAACATCACGCATACGCCCCGCTGCTAACGGCAATGCAATAAAACAGATGCGTGCGCCTTCGCAAAAGCCAAATTCATTTGTTATCCCCCCCTCCCATCCCCCACAACCGACAAAGTGTCAACCAGTGCTAGGAGAATGAGAAATGAAGGGTGGCGGACGCGTGGGCAGGCGACGGCGACGGCGACGCGGACAGCATCAGCTGCAGAGCTCTTGCATCAAAAGATTAAAGCGCAACACGAAACCAAATATTCCCATTCCCATTCCAATGGAATGGATACCGTTGCAGCCAAAGCAACTAAGTTATTTTTCTAGCGAATTCACAAGTGGAATAAGAAATAGTTTTCTTTTCATAATATTGGCTGCATCGATGCTTGGCTTCACTTTTAGAATTTTTAACAGCATTTTTTTGCATTTCTTTTCTTTATTTTATCGTTTTAATTAAAACACGTTCGATATGTGTAAAGTTTTATTACAGTTTCTTTTTTGGAAGTCAATGCACACTTTAATAAAAAAAATACTGTTTGTATTTATAGTTTTATAGTTAACATTCTCAAATAACCCACTTTTGTAGCTCTTGTGTTGAGTAAAAAAAAATAGCGCAGGCGTTTTGACTTTTCCGACTTTTTAAATATGTTGCTAACATAAAAAAAAAACACATAAGCAAAATACAAAATAATCTCGCATAGCTTGCAGTAAAAAAATATGCATAAATAAAACGTTGTCGCGTGGTCTCAAAAAAATACAGCTGTTGCATATGTTGTAGTTGTTGCTGTGGCAGCATGACACATTTCTTGGCTGTTCCCGTTATTGCTGCTGTTGTTGTCAGTTGTCATCGTTGTCGACGTCGACTCTTTCCAAACACAACAACAAAAAAGCGCTGAGATTGTAAAACTTAAATGAGACTTGAAATTAATTTGCTGCTGTGCGCAACTCGGCAACATTCGGCGTGGGCAGAAGTGGTGCCTGAAGTGGTTCTATGGAAGTAAAATGTAGCAGGGGTGTGGACGGGGTTGGTGTGGGGTGCAGTTGAGAGGGGTTTTGTTTGTTTGGTTTGCTTTAGACTGTGTCGATTGCATTGCATAATTGCAAATGACGTCGAGAACTGTTGCAGCAAAGTTGCATTCAATTATGGGCAACAGAAATGTCTGCATTTCCAGCACGTATATGAAATGTTGTAAAATAAACATAATTAAAAATTTTGATTTCGTACGCTTTTGTCTTACTAAAAAAAAGAAAGCAAACAAATATATATAAATTGTATATACAAATCAAGAGAAGATAAACATATTAATAGAATATATAATATTAATTTTGAAGTTGAATATTCCCGGAAATTATTAGATTTTAATTTCTGGAAGTTATAATTTTTTTTTAGCAACCACTGTATCTATGTGCTACAAATGTACATATTGACACACACAAACACACACACACACCCCCCACACAAACGCTAACAAAATACTAAATTTACTTAACGAATGGCTGAGTTTGTCATTGAAGCGTTTTTGTCTGGTTAGCATTGGTTGTTAGGTTTGGGTATTTGCTGCAAACTGGAGCATGCCACACAAATTTGGGCAGCAGGCAAGAACGCGTCAAGGTCACTCGACGCTTGTGGGTGGGGTGTTGGGCTCGCCAATAGAGCGTTGAAACAAATTTGGCATTTTACGAACACTGTCAGCAGTTATCTCATTGCCGTTCAAATGTCACGCTCCATGAAGCACTCTCCGAGAGAGTGTGGGACATCCATTGGGTTGATGTAAAGCACTCTTGACAGGAGATGCCACAAAGAACCTCTCTTGACTTAATGCTAATCCTAATCTTTCTTTATATCGCTTTGTTTGTCTTTTGCAGCTCGTGCGTTTGTCTTTTTCGTTTGTGCCCCCCAGTTGCCACGCCCCGTTTGCGGCGTGCGCCCAAAAAGTAGTCAAGACGACGTACTCGATTATGAAGATGAGCTCACCCAGGATCATGCAGCAGAAGCGGAGTAGTAAATCCTCCAATACGTCGCGGGTCTCGATGACCACCTCGACGGCGGAGGAGAATCTCATCGAGTCGAAGCTGTTCAGCTGGATGCGACTCTTCCGGTTCGCCTCGCTCCTTTGCCGCGCCGAGTAGAGAATGGCGACTACAAACACAAATACAAATACACATACACAAATACAAATACATATACATAAATATACATATTAAGAGGCCTCAACCTAATAAGATAATGAGAATGCATTATTAACAAAAAAGAAACAGATAAAGTAACAGATACTCGTGCTAGTTGCCGCTTTCGATTCAAGTTTTCCTATTATGCTAAAAACAAACAAATAAGAAAAAAAAACAAAATTAAAAATTGAAAAAAAAACATTATATTAAAAAAATCAAACACTTTTTAGATTCTGCAATGTAGAGAGTAAGAATTGGAATTTCTTAAACGATTTAATCAGCCTTTATTTTCCCTTAACTTTCACAATTAAGTCAATTTTTAGTGTAAATTTCGCTGAACTCCTTTTATGGGAGGCGATGCGGAATTTGTCGCGCCTTTCGTACCTTTTGTATTGTAATAAGAAATAAACATAAATACGTACATACATACATACATATACAATATATGTATGTTGATATATACGGCAAACCATTTATTGCGTTGTTTATTCGGGATTAGTGCTTGAGTTTAAAACAAAAAACAAAAGCAAACCAAACCAAACCATAGCAACAACAACAACAACAACACCAACAACAACAACAAAACGAGATATATTTTTGTAATTTACAACACTGTTTTTGCGTGTCACAAATATAAAATGCATCAGAGAGAATGAAAGAAGAAAGAAAAGTTAATGCAAAGCAAATACATAAATAAAACTTTAACTAAATGCTAGAACGCAATACTAACAATAATAACAAATGCAATGTATATGTATACATATAGAGGAAAATATATTTACAGTTTAAAAAACTCGATGCCAGCAAAATGCGCTTAGCCAAACACTCAAATACCACAAGCAAAACTCAAAATACAAAAACAAAATACAGAAAAAAAAAACAAAAAAACCGGGTATACATTTGTAGTTCCCCTTAGTAATTATAAAGTGCATTTAATCCAAAGATGTTGCCAATCGAGAGTAGATCAAATTGAAAACCACTTAAGCAAATCAAATCGCAAAATACAATATTGTCTTAAAAGATCTAATAGTATTTTAACCAAACAATAACCTCAATGAACAAATGACAAAAAACATCAACAAAAACATCAAACAAACAAACAGATAAACAAACAAAAAAACAGCAAGATGACAACAAATATCATAGATTTGCGAACTTAATTTTTAATTATTAATTAGTTAGTAAGCAATACAACAAAAGCAACCTAAACTCGGCAAAATAATGGTAAAAAAACAGAAAAATGTTGACAAGAAATGCAATGCAATAAATCGATATCGATAAATAAATAAAGTTTTTAAGCATGTTGTGTGTTCAATGCAAATAAAAACAAATGACGTTTCGTTTTATTTATCCTACATATACATATATATACAATATATATGTACCGTTGTTATATTTTTAAAATTCTGTTGGGCGCTTTTCACTTGGAATTCAAATTCAAGGTAATGTTAAAGCAACTGTAAACATTCAACTGTAGATGGCGCTGTCCGTTTACATAGCAAGTGATTTGTTAGCTGACAAAAGCTGCTTGGCATACAAACTTAACAGAATTTACTCCTCATACGAGTTATTTTAGTTCAGAATTAACAGAATGCAAATGCCAAGTAACGGATCTTATTGGCCAAGATTCCAATAAGTGGGCTGAGAGTTTTAATGAAATCGCTTGAACAATTAAATTTCTCCACCTAAATTAGAAGAGCGAGCAGACAAAGTTCGCAATAAAATTCACAATAAACAATGCGAGAAATCGATAAGTCAATTTGATTCAGTCTTGTTTTTATCGCTGAGCTGATTTTTTTAGCAAAAACCCCCGCTAAGTAATGTATTTTATTTCTGTAAACATCAGATTGAAATTTGTATGTTTTGTTACAGGACACAATTGTGGGCACGAACCGTGCAGAAAATTGACAAGATTCTGATTTGCAGTATTTCAAATGCTCGACGTCTGCATTTGCTGCACGCTTTGGAAATGACGCCATTTTTATCGCCACGTTTGCTTTGTGCGTTCGTTTTGTTTAGAACGTGATGTGTAAACAAAATCACAATGATTCCCTGAAGCATGCGCTCTACCATTTTGCCGGCATGGGAGACCGAGCAGCAAGTGAAATGTTCGGTGAGTTGCGTTGGCATTGCCGAAAATTCTTCGTGGCGAGATTTTTCCCCATTTTCTCCGTAATTCGTAATTTCCCTCAAGATCAGAAGCAGCAGCAGCTGGCCGCAACAATTTGGCTTGTGTCATTTGTGTGCGGCTGATTCAGTTAGTGTTTCGTGCTCGTCGAGTGTTGTTCTCGGTTTTTCCTCAACAATATCGAAAGTTTTTCACAGCACAGTCTCTTCTGCCTGCTGCCATACTACATATATACATCCTATATATATACAAGTGCATATATAGAAAAAATATATATCTTAAAGTATATAAATCAAAACCGTTTCTTGTGTTCAGTGCTCCTTAAATTTTAAATTAATTAACGTGATTAGTTCTTGATGGTTGCCTTAATTACTCAATTTCCACCGTATAAAATCGAAAAACAGATTACATAATCGCAGCATTGTTTTTGAGAGCAACAAATGAAAGGCGTCGAAAACACGTTTTCCACTTGAAAAAAAAGAACCAAAAAAACAAAAAGTTTTAATCATTTGCTAGTAAATGCGAGTGCCACTTAAAGCAATTATATTAAAATACAATTAAATTGATGGCGATTTGGAGAGGGGGCCGCCACAGTTTATGAACGAGCCAAGGACGGGTGGGGTGCCAGCCAGTCACGATGAAAAATCGAAGCATGTTGCACTCGGCAACGGTAGCATCTCAGCATGATTTTCCCGAGCAAAAGTTTAACGAACTGAGTTCATTTCTATTTTCGTATTATTCAAAAGCACCACGCCGCCACAGAGAAAAAAGTGAAAAGTCTGCATGGCTTTTCCGCTGCGGGACACAGCACATGTCGACTGATCTATAGCACGCCTACACTGTGCAAATTTTCATTTTCAACTGGACATTCATAGAAAAATATGGTGCATATTGAGAGCAGATGACGATCGCCAATGTTGCTACAGTACCCACTGCCTAAATGGTCACAAGATTTTAATTTTTATATTCAAATTAATGGTTTTAATAGCTACAATTTACTTAAGTAGTAAACATATTTTTCATTAATTTTTTTCAATTTTTTTTTTTTATTTTATGTAGCTGCTCTTTCCTGATATCAAATGTTTACTGTATTCACATTAAAAAAAACTTGTAGTTTCATATTATGAAATTGCTTGAATTTTCGCAAATTTCACTTTCACAAAATGTTCAAATATTTCTATTATATTCACTTGAAATGCAATTAAGTCAGACATTTTTCGTGAAAGTCTTTCCAACACAAATAAATGTTTTCGAATACATATAGTTTCGCTATGTTTATGAATGATATCAGTGGACTGTGTGGCATGTGTAGTATTTATGTCCTTGCGAGTGGCAAGCGGCACTCAAACGCATTTATCATGCGAGGAGACCTTCAAAACTGTTGACTGGCAGCTAATCTGTGTGCTTTGAGTCAACATATTGCTCGATATTAATATTTAAGCATTGTAAATTATGCGCCACTAAAGTATATACATACAAACATAATATTTTTCCAAAAATTATCTCAGTGACAACTAACAAAAAGATATTCGGAAATTGGCAACTTGAAAGCATCACTCCGCCAACCAAAACTTGCTTGCGATGGCGTCAGCGCCAATTTTAAAAGTGGACAACAGAAAAGAAAAACAAAAAAAGAAGAAAGAAAATCAAGAAGAAAATCGAGCAAGAATCAAGTGCGAAAAGTCGAATAAACATTTAGCCCACTTCCGTTAGAAAATAGCACACAAATGAGAATTGATGCGTAAAGGCACTTTGAATAACCAATTTCACCAGTGATGCTTTTTGAATAGGTCATGATTTATTCATATATTTCTATTTTGACATATTTGGGTTGGTTGTTGAACATTCAGGTGATCGTCTGGCTAATAATGTACAAATTGTGACAGATAGTTTCGCTTATACGTTAGATAATGACACAACACAAGACAAGACAAAGTTTCCTTGGTGCTGTGGGGAAAAACTAACAATTCGAAGAATTCGCGAAAGTTCCGAGCTTTGTGAAAGCTATGCTAATATTTATTGGAAAACAATTTTCTGCTCTGCTGAACTTATTTGTGGGAAAGTTTTTAATTTTGAAGAGTTTCATTTGTAATTCTTATGTTTTTTTGTACTCGCAGTGTAATATGTTAAATTGATGTGCCTTCGTTTTCCCCCCGCAACAAAAAAAGTCACTGTAAAAGTAAAATCCCAAAAAAATAAAAACCATCGAAAGTCATAAATAAAAAGAAAAAAACATCTTCGGAAAGGCTGTGCAAGCTGTGAAAAATGTCCGGGCAGCAACCGTTGCCGCCGTTTGGCAATGGGCCACGTGGCTGGAATCCGCGTGCACCCAATCCCGCCTCACCATCGCCCTCATCCTTTCTGTATCGTCCGCCATCGCCGTGGACAACGGCGCCCAGTCCGCCGCCGATAATATCGGGACCCCGTGCCTTTGGCCATGCCATGTCACCGGCACCACAATTGCGTGGCCAGCGTGCCAGTAGCATTAACAACAATATGCCGCATCCGCGTCCACAATGGCCCGGTGGCAATCAATCGCCAGCACCCTATCAGCCACCGAGCATGTTTGAGCCACAAGGCTATCCCTATAGCAGCAGCAGCGGTGGCGGCATGGGTGGAGCAGCACAAGCACGTCCCTATCGGCCGGCACCACTGCCGCAGCTGCACCATCAGAACTCATACGGTGCACCACCGACGAGCTCGTTCCAATTGTCGCCAACACCATCGCCAATTGTGTGCCAAACGCCCAGCTCCGACTTTACATACAGCAATCGACAGACGCCGCTGTCGCTCCACAACCAATATCAACAGTCGGCTCCGCCGCCACAATATCTGCGCCAGCCAGGCGCACCACCACTGCCACCACAACCGAGACAACACGGACACGATCAGATCGATTTTGTTGGTGTGCCGCTGGAGCCGCCGCAGCCCAAGTCCTATGTGATCTATGACGATGAAGAGGAATTTGGACCATCCACTGCGGAAATAATTGCGAATCAATCGCAGGACTACGTCGATGAGAAGCTAGCCGAATATCAAATGACGATATTGCAGCTACAAGGTTAGTGGACTTATGTACACATCAAATTAACTTATTCAATTATTTTCAAAATACCTTTTTATTGCAAAAATAGTATAGAAGGTGCTCTCCACATAATTGATTTCAAAAATCATATTCTTTCTATGAGATGCAGAATTTTGGTTCAACCATCGGATGCGGCATTTTAATACTATCGAGAATGTCGAGTAATGTGTTAACTTCCTCAAGGCACGTGATCGCATCGGGTGCTCCAATCAGATCGACGATCCTCCCATTGATGAAGATGGTGAAACTCTTTTCCCTGAAGATGACAGCCCGATCGTAGATTATATGCCGGATACATGTTGAAATTGATGAGGCATTGCGTCGAAAGATCACACAATCTGGCTTATATTTATGGCGATCCTTCTCGTCTATTTTGCATGATTTTAAATCACCCGTTGATGTGGTCAGCGTCTGAATTTGCAGCTCCGCTGCCGTTATGTCCTTCAGTATGTATTTTTTGCTCCACTTGGTCGATGGCAGTCTCATGCTGGGCGCGGCATTTACCAGTGTGATCAATGGGATTTCGAGATATTGACCCTGTTCTCGTGGCTCAGTTGGCCAAGTTAAGGTTTTAATCACATACCTCGTTACGTTTGAATCGTTTGACTGCTTTGCTGATTTCTTAATGGCTTTGGAGCATCGTAACAATGGAATTTTGGGCATTTTGCAAAACTTGTCATCGTCGTGCTGATCTGTTTTAGTTGTTTGTCCATGACATTCCCTAGTCCCCTCACTAAAGTCGTCCAAAAGTTTCTTGGTTTGGTTTTTTGCATTTGCTTTGTTTGACTGCATGTGATCGCCATCAATGTTTGAGTTTCTGCTATTTCCTGTTAGAAAAGGCTTTTCCAAAGGATTCTGCGCACCTGCAGCTGCAGCAGCGGTTGTTGCAGGAGTTATACGTCGTTTCATCGAGTTTTCCTTTTCGTGGTATTTTCGCTTTTTCCCGCGGTTATTCATTTTCAACAGCTCTAAACTTTTTCCTGACTAAAAAGTATCGATGCTTTGGCTTAGAACTGTGCTGCCAGACTTTGAAATTACATCAATACATCGTAGTTGAATAAAAACAAAAATAATTATTTTATAGAGGTTTGTTTGCTTATTGCTTATCATAGTAATTAATAATTGATATTAAATTAATAAATAATAAGCGGGGGTCAGATATATTATGAAAAAAAAACTTTATAAGCAACATTGGCTAACGCGGCAAATCGACTCTTTTTTGTTGTTTTTTTTCTTATCGATATTTCGTTATCGATTACATTTAAAATAAATTGATTTGACTTTGTTTAAGGGAGTAATTGAATTGTATATGCTAACTGGATTAGCACAAAGGTAAAGCGGCGAATGAGATACTTTTCTTGATTTTTATTTTTTTAGCTCATTAGCGATGTTGTGAATCCAAAAGTTGCACACATGTGTGCGTCAATACACAAAATGTTTTTTTTTTTTTTACAGGGAAATCATCAATCGGCTATAGGAATTTTAGATATATAAATATTTTTACATTGTCATGTTTACATTTGTGGATTCATTCCTCAAGATGCAGCACAGCGTTGGGTGAGTCAGCTTCGGCCCCTCGAATGTGTCAACTGAACTTGACCCAGTCGCCCACGTCGATCAACGTCTCTGCTTTCTAACGCTCAGTACAGAAAATTTTTTGGCGACTCATTTCAACCCATAGAACATAAAGTTTGATAGGCTGCAGTTGTACCCTGTACTCAATGTGGCTTAAATAATGAAGTGAGCCATAAGCGTAGCAAAATATGTGATGGAATATATATAATATATATCTGCATAAGCATTTCTAAAGTAAAGTTCGAGAATGAGGGAAATGTTGATAATAGAATTAGGATATTAAATTAAAAAAATAATAATTGGTTTTAGAAAAATTATGAGTGCAGAGCATCTGCGAGTTGCACAATTTCTACTCTAGATTTGTTCGTGTTTTATTTTTGTTGCAATTTGCAATTGCCAAAATAGCTAAGTATTTAAAATATATAGATAGTTGCACGAACATGTAGATATATGTATATTTATATATACATATATGTATATGTATATATGTTTAAACACATGTGAGAATGTACTTAATTTGCGTTTTCATTCATTTATAACCTATTTGCGCAGAAAAATTTTTGTCTCTTTTCACTACAAAAAAAAAAGAAAAGAAAAGAAAATGACAATTGCATAAAATGTTCAATAGGTTTTTATTATTAGAGAAATTTGTTGTTCGAAATCCAAGAGATATTAATGCATTAAATTTACTTATATACTATTTAAATAGTATATATAATATATATGAGAGTAAAATAAATATGTTATAAATCCAATTTTAAGCACTTAGCTCCTGTCCAAGGATAATGTGCTGGCTGTGCTTGTGCAATCGGTGCCAATGTTTTTCTCTGCATCGTCCAAGGAGTTTACGGATCTCGACAAGTGGCCATCAGCACTGAGTTCCTGGTTGAGTGCATACATGTTATAGCACAACACCAGTCGGGTGTTCAGTCCCTCGAAAATGCTGACCACACTCGGCTTAAGATTGAAGAATATAATCTTCTGCTGTCGACGGCGAAAATCATCGACCATCGAGGAGATCACTTTGGCGGCGGTAAAGTCAGCTGCATAGATATAGGTGCAGTCAATGACAACTGGTAAAGTGGTCTTGCTGCCCGACTTGAGCACCATGTTGCGCACAAACTCGACGGATGGAAAGATCAGGCAACGATCGGGCGTAATCTTTACAAACTGAATGCCCTGCTCCGTCTCCAGCTGCTCCAGCGTAACCTTGGGCCTTGCCGAATGGTACAGGATAAATAACTGATTTGCAGCAATCGCCACCAGAATGCCAATCTCCAGGGGCAGCATCAGACACGTAATAAATGCCAGTACACCAGGCACCAGATCCGAGCCTATAAAGAAATTAAGAGAAGGCGAAAGGATCTGGTTTAGCTTCTTTCCAGATTGAGTTCGGTTTTGATGTTTAATTAATGTCCACTCACGTTTGCTTCTCCACATGGGTACAACAATCTGATACTGCACTTGAAATATAACCGCTGATATGAGAATCGCAGCGAGCACCGCTCGGGGTATGAAACAGAAGTAGTCGGTGAGGAAGCTGAGTGCCAGGACGACGACGAGACCAATGTAGAAATTGGACATGCTGGTGCGGCAACCACTCGCATTGTTGATGGCCGAGCGGGCGAGTCCACTATTGGCGCGATAGCCACTGAATAGGGAATTGGCAATGTTGGCGATGCCCGTCGCCATCAGCTCTTGGGTCATGTCAATTTGTTTGCCCTTGGCAAAGGCCTTGCAAACGGCGGCGCTCTCGAGCAGAGCGATAAGCGGTACTATAATTAAACCATAGCCCAGGCTCTGCACCATCTCCAAGAAAGTCTCGCCGGGCACGGGCGGTATACCGGCGG
Source organism: Drosophila mimica (assembly GCA_037043585.1). Taxonomy (NCBI): domain Eukaryota; kingdom Metazoa; phylum Arthropoda; class Insecta; order Diptera; family Drosophilidae; genus Drosophila; species Drosophila mimica. The sequence continues at coordinate 264,679 of JBAMBE010001243.1, forward strand.
TAGCGTTGCCGGGTAGCGGCTCCACGGAGAAGGGTGGCAGTGCTAGTGATGGCATGCCAGGCGGTATATAGCCAGTGAGTCGGAAAGGATTTGTGCCACTTGCCTCCAGTTGCATGGCCATTATTGTTGCTCCAATCACAACGGTTGCATTCCTCGATATGCCCATAAATCGAATGAGACCATTAAACACACGCTGAAAGCGATTGCAATCCTTCTGATCCTTGGGCCCTATGCGCTGTCTGCCCAGCCAACGCATGATCAGCAGCAGAGTCACACAGGTGATGCCCAAGTAGCTATCCGCTATGCGTATATTGTCAATGTCCTTAATCATGCTTATCCAGCGTTGCAAAAAGGACACCCCATCACTGTTCACGCCCAAAATGTATTTCATCTGTGAGGTGCACACGATGAGGGCCACGGCACTGGTGAATCCTGCACTCACCGGTCCCGACACAAACTCAACGAGGGAGCCCAGCTTGAAGGCGGCCATCAGCAACTCAATGAAACCAGTGAGAAATGTGAGCAGCACCGATCGCTGCCAGGAGCCCCGGGCAAACTGGTAGGTCATCAGTGAGGCAACCGCTGTGCTGCCAATCGTGCAATCCTTGCAGGTGCCCAGCAGCACGTACATGAAACAACCCATAAAGGACCCATACAAACCATACTATAAAGGGTTAAGTGGAGGTGGCAATAGAAAAGTAGAATTAAGTAAATTGAAAGCGTATTTTATAGAGTCAAATTAAAAATGTATCTACTTATTATATCTGGATATTGTTATCAAAAGGGAACCGTACTTTGAAAGGGTTAAAAAAAAGGTAGTAAATTTGTAACAAATAACAGCTGGATACGTAAGCAAATTTTATGGAATCTACGTACGTAAAATATCCGGATTTTCTTATCTAAGTATTTGTTAGAATTGCGCACAACAAAAATAGAGCGTAAGATTAATTGGCTATTTAAAGTAAAAAGGCCGTAAAGATAACGATGTCATGAACATATTTGTCTAGACACCTTAACAGTAATATTTCCCTACCTGCGGAGGCAAACCGACAACACCGGAGTAGGCCAGACCCTGTGGAATGACCGTTAGGCCCACGGTCAGACCCGCAATAAGATCACCAAAGGCATCACTACGATTGTATTTGGGCAACCAGTTGAGGATCGGTAAACGTTTCTTCAATGTTTTCATGCGAAAAATATTGCTGCCATAGCGATTGTAACAGGATTCGGTTGCATCCGTATCCCGCTTGGCAGACTCCAGCTGCTCGAGACTCTTGTATTTGGAGGTGCGATGATCGGTGATCAAAATGAACTCCGTGGAGCTGCTGTGAAATTGCGCCTCCAAATTGTGATTTAGTTCCGTTTTCTTGCGAAATACCACATCGTTTTCAAGCGTGGACATTGTTTTAATTTTGCGATTAGCTAGCTAAATGTGATCTTAACTGTGATCTAGATCTGACTGAATATAATTTAGATGGCACCTGATATAATCAGGGCAAATGCTGCGCTCTGCTGCTGCTGCTGCTGTCGCTACTGTTGCTGCTGCTGCTGATGCTGCCACTCGCAGCTGCTGCTGCTCTTATCGTGTCGTCCCCAACTTCATCTGTTTGTTGAGCCAATGGCGTAGATGTGGGAGCGGGATATAGGTTGTATGTTTCAGTTATCTGTACGACAGTGTACAACACTCACACCTGCCGATGACCAGCCCCCGTTTAGTTGTTTGTCCAAGTGTCAACTGTTGCTCCAAAATTTCCATTTATCAATCGAGCACTGATTAAGGAATTATTATTGGATAAACAAATATTGATGCATATCTTGGTATCTTGCTAAGTGCGTTATATGATTTAGTTAGCTAAGATACAGCACATTAATGTATTTATATAACTGCTGTGACTGCATTTCACAATTCATTGAAATATCTGAATAATATTTTTTAAAGACAGCAACAGCAATTTTATATATATTTGTAGAATTTTAGTGTTTTGTTTATTTAAATTATTTGCTTAAAAAAAGGTTATTTATACAAAATAAAAATTTTATTTGCAATATCATTTATACAATATCTCTATATACAAATTTACAGCATTTTAGAGTGTTTTTATTATTTACTTTATTTCAGAGTAAGACTTAAAATTAGTACATTCAATTTTTTAACATTATAAATTGCTATCTTCTTTTTTTTTTAATTTGCCTTCTGGTTTTTTTTTAATCTGCCTAATGGTTTCGAACAATGACCCCTAAGTATGGTTACAAGTTACAAAAATCAATTACATAACTGACCTATATGAAAACACTGTGTTATTGTTAACGCATTTGCCTCAAATGCTAGTCAGAAATTTGATCGGAAAAACAAAGTCAAAAGCAGTGGTGATCACACTTTTTGCCGACAAGGTTTACGGGTATTAAAGCCTTTTGTTGATTCTACAACGTTAACACATACAAATAACTAAGTACAACAGCTATGAGATCATTTTTTTATATTGAAAGTCAGCTCGTCTATGCCACGTCTATTGATGTACATACATATGTACACATGTACATACATACATGGTCATTGTGAAAAGCTGTTTAGAGACAAAGGCGCAGTGAAAATGACTTTTCATGATGATACTACGCTGGCGCTGATGTCACTGGGGAAATGCCTTCATTTTGTTATTTATAAACTGCATTTACCTCGCTCTTTTGTTGCCTTTGTTGCAATTGTCTTGTTAGCCATCAATGCTGGCCAAAAAAGCAAGTGAGAAAATTGTTTTGCGCCATGTTCCTTCGTTTAGTTTTTGGGCTCGTTGTTGTATATACATACATATGTACATATGTATGTTTATATGTACATGTTTTCATGTTTGGTATAAAATGTCGTCAAGGGACGCGGCTATGACCATGCTATTTTTAGAGCCATTCGGTCGCCCTGCTTTTTCTTGCCGTTTACAATTTTAGCCGTTTTTCACATTGCTCGAACTTGTCTTGTCACAGGGCAAAAGTGATTAAAAATAGAGTTTTAACTTTGTGTTTGTTTCTCTGGGTATTCTCGTTTATGTACATTATGTATTTGTGTTTGAACTATTTTTGGGCTAATTGTTGTCTTGGATGAGTTTAAAAATAAGGGGATTAAGCACATTTGTGTATATATGCTAGGTCCACTTAGTTAGTTTAGGTGACAGACTCTGTTAAATTTAAGTTTAATGTTTGGGTTCAGGTTGTCCAAGTTTTTGCTTTAAATTCATCTAAGATTCCATCCCAACCATATGCACTTAGTAACGGTATAATTTTAATCAATTCGTTTATAATGATAATTAATAGGTGTATTCTGGATGTGAAACATGTGTCTATATATCGATAAAGGCATTTCATATCGGATGAGCAAACGCCCACAGAGCAAATGGCTGGCATATGAAATACATTTCTATAAATAGGTATTTCGAAACTAATTTTAATATTTTCTGCACGTATAAATCGGTCACAAATGATGTTTTCGAGACATATGCGAATGCCACAATTCAAACAAATCATATTGTTGACAGTATTCGGTGCGATTTTTAATTACCTTTTTATGAGTCTGTGGCTCTGAGAATGCTCAGCGAATACAAAAATATTTGGATAGCTAATAGTTTTTGTAGTTTACATTGCTTAATTTCTGTACAAATATTTTGGCCACTCTTTAAAAGACTCTATAACATTTGCTGATGGTTTCTTTTTAATTGACTTTCGCGTCTTATTGATTGATGTATGTTTATGTATGTATGTATGTATATAGGTTTTTGAATATTTTTCTTAGATACTATATGAGTGTCTGAATACGAAATACGTTTTTAGCGCTTGAATCAATATTTAAAGGAATTAAACAAAAATAAAACCATTGCGTTTGCCTTTCCATTAAAGTGAGCAATTTTATGGCTAGGTGCGAAATAAATAAAGTAGCACCATATTTATTTTTAGCCAACTAAAATATTGGATTTGTGCTGAAAATTTAAAATCGAAAGAGGAAACAATTGTTTATGCGAAATTTTTTGTTTGCTCAAGTCCAAACAGAACATGGCAGATTGATATATAAATTTAAATATAGCCAAGAGTTTTGAGCCAAATCGGAAGGCATGATTCAACAAATTGATGTGTTTATGAAACCTGATGTTTGAAGAGCCATTTACATTGAATGAATGAATTTATTATCTATCAGGAAAAAAAGTATGTTAAGTAGCAATAATTAATAATTTTTCCTTCTATTATAAAGATTTTTTTGAGAGTAGTACTCTTTTTTTGTAATTTCAATAGTTATAAATTTGTACATATTCCATTCCGAATTACATTTTTCAAAGTTGTTTTTTAACTTAATTTTTTTTTTTTGCGAAAATATTGTTACCCAGAACATTTTCTTATCAAGAACACTGGACTGGATTATTTCTTGTCGTTTGTATAGTCGTTTAGTGTTAAGAGCAGTTGTAAACGCCCCTGATTTTAAGTTGCTGTCTCTGTTATCATTAAAATTACAGCGTCTATTTATAGCCATCACCTCAAATTGCCCTAAAAAGTGTTTCCACTTAACATTTTACAGCCGACCAGTGGCTCCATATAGAAAGTGTAGCAGTTTGGAAACGAAAGTGTCTAATAAAAATTACATGTGCAACACTTCGTAATATTTGGGTTGCTGTTCTTTCTATCGATGCTCGCCCATATGTTGTAGTCACCATTGTTTACTTTCCAATTAATCGTTGTTTTCTTTGTTGCTTAATGGGCTTAAGTGCTTGTTTTTATAGCAGACATGAAGTCTGCTGCTTTTGAAAGAGATTTGGTGTCAAGAAATGTTATTAGCTCCGCTTGTTAACAGCTGTTATGTTAACAGAAATTGTGATTGCTTTCAAGATCTACAGAGAAAAAAATATTAAACAAACCATTAGGCGGCGACCTTTAATGCATATCAATGTACAGATTTAGATTAGAATTATAATAAGTTAATGTCTATGCATAACTAATTTGCCGTGTGGCAAGCTTCATGTTGTAAGGTCAACTTCTAGTTTGACAACAACAAAACCTAATGCATTCACTAAAGCGTGGCGTCATTAGTCGCACTCAACGCATATCTACAAAACAGCAAAAATAAAAAAGCTCCCGAAACTTGTTTGTTTTGAATGATAAACACTAGCGAAGATTATGTAAGCTTGAAACAAACATTTGTTTTGGTTTTGTGGTTTGCGTTTGCGTTCGCTCGATCGCTTTCATGAATGACTTTCATTAATTATTGTAAGTTGAGCTCAATAATGCGCTGACCCACATTTTCCATACAGCCAGGCGCCTCTTAAAAACGGTTTGCTAAAAACGTTGTAATCGCCTTATGAGCGTGCGTTTGGGGATAATAATACTTATTATACACCAGCATGTGCAAACGTGTATGAATGTAAGTCTGTATTTAAGTACGGCTGTGTGTAACAAGCAACCATTCAAATGCCTGTAATTGTTATTTTCTCACGCCTATGATGTCACATGCTAGGGCGAAAAGGAGCAACAATAACAGAGCAAAGCGCAATAAGTAGAAAGAAGTAAAAAATACTTAAATGTCACCCATACATGAAGAACCACTTACCCAAAGCACACCGAGAGATAGAGAAAGAGAGAGAGGGAGAGTAGAGTGCGATTGCGAGCACGAATGATTTATTGTATGGTAGAGAGAGTGATTCTAGGCGAGAGCGCAAGTTACTTTGCCTTCATCACTTGAACATTTACCACCCAATTAAAAATAGAGCTTTTCTGTGTATCGGCATTATGCATAGTCGTAGGGCAGTTCTAGTGACGCAGTTTCAAAGAGAAACACAATAATTTTTTTTTTGGCAATTTATATCTTAAGATTAAAGATTTTAAAAATCTGTGTAACAATAAATTAATATCGTCAGAAATAAAATATATTAAAAAGCAAGTTTTCTCAGTTTTGCCCTTTATATCCCACTGTAAAAACCGGCAGCTGCGCCTCTGATGTGATAACACAAGCTGTTGGTTCAAAGGTAGTACGTGCTGCCAGAGCGGTAAGCACAAAGTGGGTAAACATCCATCGAAATGCGTAAATAACATAAATGCACGCTCTCACATTCGTGTTCTCTCCACAAAACTGCCCAAATAGCGATGCTCTCCGACTCTCGCGATTCTCTCACGCTCTCGCATACTCACATTTGAAACTTGAGCTTTACTACGATTACTATAGTAGTCCAACACTCTGGGCTGCTGTTGCTGTTTCTGTTGTTGGTCTCTGGACAAGGCGTAGCACATTGACGAATCAGTATCGAACCGGCTTTCTACAACAACGGATTGGAAACGGAACAAATGAAACTTGAAGCTCGGCTACTAATGTGTGTTGTCTGCTCGCCGAAGGCATGCCATTAATTTAGTCAGAGTTCTTTTTGTGTTGAGAAGTGGAGCTTAGAATTTGCCAAAAACTAATTAGAATTTGTTCAAGGCAAAAACGTATAAAATACATGTTATTTCTAGCCAACAACGACGCGTGTGAAATGAGAGATTTTGTCGCCGTCGTTTTATTGTGATGTTTTATATTGTGTCATAAAAAACCTCGAAAAAAATCTACAAAATTCATAAAAAGCCTTCCGTATGCCGGTGATTAAAGTTGTTAGTGTGTGTGTTTGCTATTAAGAAAATTAAAGTTAAATTACGAGCGAGTGGCCAAAAGTGACTAAAGTGAAGGCCACTCGGGGGTTGTTAACAGTCAGGAAAAACTCCGTCTGATGGAAAACTCGCCGTTTTTGTTGCTGTAGTTGTCGTTGCGTGAGAAAAATCAATTTTGCATTTTGGGCTGCCAAACGAGAGAGAGAGCAAGAGAGAGAGAGAGAGGGAGCGGCCAAGATAGGACAAAAAAGGACAAAAGACTGTGGCGTGATAAAAGCACAAAAGACAAATGACATTTTGGCCCAAAAATAAAATAAATAGAAAACCGATGCTATCATGGCTGATAGCACAGATCCAGGCAGGCACAAGGATCCAACACTAGATGCCGGCACAGCAGGCCAAGGCATCCACGATGACGTGGGTAAGGACGTGCCCCCAATACCAGCTGTTCGGCGTCGACATGCGCATGAGCGTCAAACCGTTGAGAATCTTGAGGAGGGGTTGGCAACCGAACAGCTGGAGACATCGACAGTGACACGAACGTATATGAAGACCATAACCACATCACTGACCACCTCCACAAGCAGTAGCAGCAATCTCGAGCAAGTGGAGCAAGTCCAGCACTCGGAGGCGCCATCGCCGCCGCATCGTTTGCGTGAAAAGGTTGCCCAATACGAGAAGGTGTGGTCCGATAGTGCCGGCAAACGTCCACCCGAACAATGTACGGATGAGCTGCGTCAGCAGCAATCGGATGATTACGATGCCGAGAATCCATTTGATATTGATGTGCATGAAATTGAGCGACGTTTGCGCGAGGAGCGACAACGTGGTTTGGCCGAAGCGGAGGCAGCCAAGCTGGCCTTCCAACAGGTCCATCTGCGTCACACGCCACAGACGTCAACGCGTCGCGTTGAGATTACTAGCGATCAGATACCCAGTCCATTCAATGTAACCCTAAAGACCACCAGCCGCATGAGTCCTGGAGCTGAATTGGGCAACGTTGAGGATCAATTGTCGCCTTTCAATGTAACGTTGCGCACCACGCGACGCACTGTAAAAAAGGACCTTAGTCGGCAGATGGAACTGGAGCGTTTTCTCGATGGCGAACGTATGGTGCGCGAGGTGCAAGCGGCGGATGGTGTTCGCACCATAATCACTTCGTCGATGACTAGCGATGGTGGCTATGCCGAGGAGAAGATCTATAGGCACGGCGAGGGCTATGTCTCACCGCGAGATTCACCCTCCTGGTCGCGTTCGAGCATTTCCAGTGAACGTTCGAGTGTGACGTCACCGCATAGCGTTGATATGACCGCCGGCGGCAGACGCATCCTAATCAAGCTGGAGGATGAGATCGAGTCGCCGACGACAGCCGGCGGCGGCAGCACCTGTGAGCACGAACAGGAACGCGACGATACTGATGGTTCGGTGCGCGCACGCATAAGGCAATTTGGTGGGCAGGACGAGGATGCTATGGCAACGGGTAACATTGACATTACCGTTGGTAGCAACCCCCGCCGGCGGCGTTTATACCAGCAAACAACAGTGCAAGTGGGTGGCAACGAGACGCCACAACAACAGCAACGCCAGCAACAACATCAAGAGCGACCAGTGCGTCCAAGCGAACTGTCATGGCAAACGGGTAAATCAACAACGAAGACAATGCTAACAACATCCACATCCACGCCGATTGGCACGAAGGAGCAACCGCAAACAGCAACGCCGGACGAAACCATTGTCAGTCCAGTTGCAACGTGCCAATTGCGCGGTTCTTCGACGGAAGAGTCTCGAAAAATTGTAAGCCACAAAACGATAACCAGCAGCACAACGAAAACAACAACATCAACGACCAGCAAATCCGAAACAATCTCGGATAAATCGGAAAAGCCATCGACATCGCGTAAATCAATCGGTTTGTCGGCTGCTGCCCCGTCCGCTGGTGACATCTCGTTTACAGCTACGCAGATTCGTATCGGCGATAACGTTGACGTCGATAGTGCTGACATTATCGATAACGATTCCGATACAGAGGGCGTGCCGGCCAGCAGTCTTGTGATTGTTTCGACGCCTACGCGCTCCACAACACCATCCAACACAACAACAACAACTACAACAACAGGAATTATATCGCCGCATTCGCCGCATGCTTTGAGCGGCGTTGGTACTTTTAGCAAGAGTCTGCGCCAGGATTATCAGACTCAAGCGCCACAAAGTAACCGCGACAACGAAAACGAATACCAGGAGTTCCAATCCACAATGGCGTCGATCAATTTCGCACGCAGCAATTCCCAGTACGATAGCCACATCAAGGAGAAACGAGGTAAAAACAAAATACATCTATCTCAAGAGCAGATAAGTTCTGATTATTTCTGGTTTCGCCTTGTTTTTGGTGTCATCGATCATCTGGCGTCAAATCAGTTGTCTAGGCTCTCTAGCTGTTGAAACGCTCAACCTTTTGTTGTATCACGAGTGATATCTCCTATCGCTGTTATATAATAAAAAAAAATACAATTTGTTTTCTTTTGTTTTTTGTTTGCAATTTTTGGCAAAACTGATAAGCTATCAACATTAGAATGCGCAATATTTGCAAAGGTATTCGCAAAATTATTCGCCGTTTTTGCACTTTTGACCGAAAGCACTAAATCCAAACCTGAAAATGAAAGTGTAAATATTGAAAGTGTAAATATTATTAAATGAGAGTCAGAAAAATAAATTATATTTATATACATCATTTATATATATATATAAAGTTTTATACATTTAGACGAGCAACAGAATAAACGTAAAATCTGGCAAAACCTGTTAATTGACAATGACAATAGAATATTAAATGAAATGTCGGTGTAGCAATAATTTGTTGGCAACAATAAAAAAAAATATATATATATATATATATATAAATATATATATATGTTTTGCCTCTGGCTTTTTTTTATATTTACGGCTAATAAGCATTTTGCTTAAACGTTTGACATACATTTCTCTGGGAAATTTTTTGAAGCATTAGCAAATCATTAGATAAACTTTTTTTTTTTCTTATATTCTTGTTAGCATAATTCTATCTTTGTGTTTAATAATGCAGATATATTTTCTGATGAGTTCTTGATGAGCTGTAATTGTTATATGAAGTGCCTTCACAGTGGGAACTCTTCTGTGAGTAGATTGGGATAGAACTCAAGTTGCGGTCATTGAATGTCAAGGTCAATTTGTCCATACTCTGCTCTGGTTTTGGGGTCAGTTTCTGTTCGTTTCTGTTTCTTTGTGTGTTCATTTAATAAATAAATTATGGCAAACACAATCGATAAAATTTGTGCCCAAAATGACATCACCAGCTGCTGCTGCTGCTTCAACTTCAACTTGGTTAGCAGCCTTTTCGGCTGTATTTGTTGTTTTCTTACTTGACGATATATATTATTTATATGTGCACACAGTGCGTTTGTTATATAAATATATATAAAATAAATATATGTACATATTTATATACCCTAAAACTGTTGGCAAGGACAGCTAACTGGCTGTTACCTCTTTTGCTAGTACACACACCGCCCTGACAATTTATTGGCAGCCAAAAGCACTCAGAGCAACCACCCAAAAGAGCGTGACGGGTTGGATGAAGGCGGAGGGGAGGAGGAGCGGGGTGAACTGTTGACTGACGTCTGCCTCTGCTTTGGGCTGTTATGTGACCTCCTCTAGGTCTATGTTATTATGTTAAGCACAACAAGCAATTAAGTGTCTAATAGTCTCACAATCTGTCGCTCTCTTTTTCTCTCTCTCTTTCTCTTTCTCTCTATCTCTATCTATCTATGTCTCTATCTCTCTGTCTGTCGTTGTTCCGTCTTCCTCTCAATGTGTAGTGCAATTTTTGCGGTTACACTTGTCGTTTGAGATACAAATGTATCTCACATCTACGACTATGTTCGACTGGCGCTGACATTCATGTGGATCTATTAATAATAGATTTATATATCAGCAGAATAGGTGTGTTTCTGATTATGCCACTTGCAATGTTCTAATTTAACGGGGTCATTTTGATATTTATGCAAATGATTTTGCTTGTTGACTGTTTTGATTAATGATTTATTTTTATTTATTTGCGTATTTTGTTTGATTTTATTGCAATTAATGTGATATTGTCGGTTAACGTACTTATGTGTACCTAACTATCTGGCTATATTGATTGGCAACCAAATTTGATCTTCGAGCTTAAGTATAATAAGCTGGTTAGTTTGTTAGTCAATGTGACAATTAGTTGGCATAAATAAAGTTTGCGTGCTTTTTTATTTTATCTTTTCTATTAATGATTTTTTTTTGGTTGTTAACGTCAACGATACCCTGCTGCCAAAATATTTATGTTGCGTGTTTTGGCCACTTTTTTTCTAATGCAATAAATTTGCTTAGACATGTTTTCTTTTCACTGCTTTACAAACTATGAGTAGCAAATGTGCCGCAAGCGTAGAACGTACACTGCACGAAATTCGTTGTGTGGTCTTAACAAATTTATAAGCTGTACGTCATGGCATGTCAAACGTATGCTAATTGACATGCCTTAGCTATATAGTATGTATAAAAGTATTATTGATTGGCTTTGGTTGCCTGGTTGCCTCTTCGTTGCTTTTTATTCGATTTTCTTTGCACACACACAAGATGGGCACATGTCCATTTTCCAGGTCAAACCAGAGAGTTGATTTGATTTGATTTGATGCAGTTTTAATTGTTGTTGGCGAATATATGCCGTTTGAATATCAGTTACTATGTCAACAACTTAAAGCCGAATACATTCGTCATTTGAATATGAATGTGATTTGACAGACATTCAATTCCAAGCTCAATGCTACTCTACATGAAAACGAAAATGAAAATCTAAGCAAAACAACAATTTCCAAACAACAACAACAACAATAAATGACATACACTCAGAATAGCGTTATCTATCGCTCAAATCATATGTATGTACATATGTCTGTCGGTCTGTCTGTCTGTCAAAAGACCCAGAACGATCAGCAGCCATACAACTATCGGACTGTCCGTCTATTTGTCTCTGTGAGATCATCGTTGAATTATTTATAACATTGATGCTGTTGTTGTTTTGGTCGCTTCGTTAGTTGCTGTCTGTATCAATAATTTATTGTGTACTGATATATTGTTTTAGCGGCTTTTAATTGATGCCTAAAATGTGGTTGCGACAACTTGAGCGAAGTTGACGGCGCCCCGTCGTGTGTTATTGAAATTCGAACTGCAATTTGTAAGTTTAGAAGTGAAACAAGTTTATCGAGATATTCTCTCAAGTGCACCCCATGATTTTTTGCGCACTTCTCACAACAATTTCTCCAATCAACCCATAAAGCGTACCATGTTCTATATTAGTTGGACGACTCTTTTAAGAGACACCCACATGAAAGTGGAACTACCAAAAAAAAAAAAAACTGGCAGCTGTTGCGCATGTGGCATGGGAAAAATATGGTAGCTTGTTTGGAGAACCGCAAATCTTAAGTAGTAATATGCAAAACTGTATCTTCCTCTCCATACTTTTACAGCTTGCCCGTGGGCAGTCTTTTGAAAAGTTTTTATGGTGTGGTTTTTTCTTTGAGGTTTTTGTTTTTTGGTTTTTGGTTTGATTTTGACTTGCAGAATGGAGCCAACAAAGTAAAAAATGGTGCTTAGTCATTTATTTGCGTTTGCCATTGCTATCTGCTGGTTTAGTGAACGATATTAATAGTAAAAATAAATAAACTTAAACGCTTTTGGCATCTATGTGCGTAAGTACATAAATAATTATAAACATTCATAAACATATATGAGTGTATATAAATATTTATGTATATATGTAAGCTATGAATAGATATCGTTATATCTTATATAGCTTATAGCTGTGAGATACAATGCATGAGATTGCCACTGGCATGTTGCGGATGTGTGAATGGAGCTGTGTGCAACGCACTGAAGCGTGAAATATTTGAGTCAAGATGATCGGCAAATTGCAACGAACGTATCTTTAATCTGAGAAGTGCACAATTTGCTGTTCACTTGTCGCCCACAGGTGCCAACACCCAGAACACACCTCACTGGTTATAAATAAACAGTAAAAAAACATATTTAAACAGTTGATGTAATAATTATTGAATAAGTTTTCGAACTGCTGTTGAATAACATTATTAAATAGGCGTACTATTAATGATTAAATGACTGATTGCTAAAGTGTCATTTGAAGAAATTGCTTATTAATGCTTTAATTTTAATAATGTATATTAAACTCAATTTAATAAATTTCAATGTGATGTATGAGAATTAGCAAAAAATAGAATAAAGTACTAAAAAATAGTCAAAGTTAGGTTAATTTAAAAATATGCATTTTAATCAAAAATTTGAATTCTTATTTGTACTCAAGTACGCCATAAACTTAACAAACACTCGCAGAATCCGTTTAAAGTAAATAAACAATTATTTATAGCCACGGAAATAATTTTACATAGTCTCGCACCCACAACATATCCGTTGTGTTCAGCAGCATATGGTTAATATCCTCATTATTCCAGACCAGCGTCTATATTTTTTCTCTCTCTGAAGACCGCAACATTAACAACATGTTCGACGCTATTTGGCTTATGCAAATGTGAAATAATTTTTATTATTTTTTTTTTTTTTTTGGGGAAATCCAAACACTTGGCTTTACATAAACGTAAATAGACTATTTTTACACATTATTTGCACATTGTAATTTCTTTTCTATTCTTGTGTGCGTAACTAGGCCAGACACAGATACAATGGAGGCAAACTTTTACTAACTGTCTCATCCGTATTCACAAAACTCGTAAAAGTTCAGTTTTAATAAATGCTTTCCACAATTTTTTTGAAGATGCTTTTCACGCTCAACAAAATTCTGCTGAAATATTGCTTTGCAATTTATTTAAATAACATATTTCCTTTGAGCCGAACCCAATTTAACTACATTGAAAGTTACTCATTAGAGCGCCCAAAAAAATAATAATAAAAAAAAAATAAAAAAAAAATAGTAATAAGCGTAAATAATAATCAGCAACCACAACATTATAATTATCATCATTAACTTACTGACTGAGTGAACCATTGAAAATATATATACATATGTATATATATGTATATAAGCCACTGTTGAAATTTTTTGTTATTGTTTATTTTCTTTTCGGTTGTTCTTTGTGGCCTGTGAATAATTTATGTTTGTTTGGTCTTCTGACTCTGCTCGAGGGCTTTTTGTTTTCAACTCCATTGAGCAATCGCAGCTTTTGGTTTTTAAATTGTCTTCCATTGTAGAAATTGAAATTTACCAGTTTTTCAAAAGTCATTCAACCTAAACGGTATATTATCGTATATAGGGCCTAACCTGGTATTCAATCTTGAGTATTCTGAGAATTTCGCCATGCTTTGTGTGTGTGTGTCCCAATTGTGTATAAAAAACGAAAATTGTTAACTGCTTTTACTTTTCATTTCTATTTATGATAATTGCTGCAGCAATTTTGTAGCAATTAGAATTTCATTTAGCTCTAATTATAGGGTTGGTTCAAGTGACCTAAATATTTTGAGTGCATTGTCATTGACTAAAAAGGGGGTTTCAAGTAAAATTCTTACATAAGCTCATAACTTTTCGATCAATAAGACAATAATAATTATTTTAGACTTAGTTGTTAATATTTATGGGCACGTTCTAATGCTTAAAAAGCAAAAGCAGTTATGGAAAAAATATTCTAAAAATAAAGTGGATTTAAAAGTTGAAAATTTAACATTTATAATTCTCTGGGCTTAGATAAAATTTCTATAAATCATCTTACTAAACTATAATTACACCAATTTTATAAATATGCCTTCAATGGAACTTAACTATATTTCTTGTTTTCTGCTATATTTAGGTATAATTAGTGTTATCAGGTATTTGGTTTTCAAGTGCATGGTGTCGCTTATCTTTGCAACAATTAGCAAAAGTATTTGCAGATTAGAAACATTTATAACGTAAACACAAATTATTACTTTACAAACAAACAAGTCATCTACAATACAACAACAAATATTCGTTTATTTTTGAAATGAAGCCAATCTATTCGTATTGGTATATACACTTTAAAATAGTTAATTGTTAGTTTTCATATGTGAAAACAAGTAAATGACAAAATAAGCAATACCAGCTTTGGCAATCTTTAATTTATTCCCTTGGCGTCGGTTTCGGAGACCAAATTCAGGTTTAATTAATTTGCAAGTTGAGTAGGTAGCAACCAATATTTTGGCCAAAACAACTTAATTTTGCGCACGTTTTCGACCATCAGCAAAATTTACACTCGAGTATATATAAGATATATATATTGTAGGTAATAATTTAGTTCTCTTATGAAACTCTTGTCACAATCATTTAATATATATTGTGTTAGATTTGCTACAGGGCTTAAACATAAAATAGTTTCAGGCCATTTGAAAACATTTAAATAATGCACAAAAAGATACATCAATTTAAAGAAAAGTTTGTTTGATATGTTACCTTGCAACAAGTTCATTTCTTTGCATAAATTTTCGTTGATGAACAGCTGTACATTAAATATCCGAGTCTGACAATATATATATTAATTTTGCAATTTAAAATACGAAGATAAATATTTATGCAAATTTTAGACACTTGCAAATTGCTCAACCTTGAACTAATTTCTATTTAAGTATTCTTTTGTCAGACTTGAGACAAAATCAACCGAAAATTGCGTCACAAGCGAAAATGATGAAACAAAAATTTATATGTTTCAAAATTTCAAGATATATAATTGTATATGTATATATTTTAATTATCATTTGACGTACATGTAAATTGCGCCAACAATTAATTCAGAATTTGACATTTTAGTGCTGCATGTCTGTCAAATTACGCGATTTTATTTATTATTTCGCCTTGTTCAATTGCACAAAAATTTCCATTTAACAAAATTTTGGTATTTATTACGGGAAATCTATTTTCAGTTTATGTCGGGTTGGCCAATCGCCAGTTCGAAAAGACCACGCACTTCGCTTTATCTTTTTACGTGTGGCACATCCGAAAGGGGGAAGCATTTTCTGGCAGCTGCCACTTTTTGACAGCCCAGAAGCGATTCCAGCAGCAACCATCATCGCTGCTGCACTTTTCCATTATGAATCACGTCCATCTCCAAATACATATTTTTTCTTTGTTATTGATGGATTTTAATTATTGTTAATTATTTACAAATTGCTGCCGTTTTTTAACGCATTGTTTATTATTTGAATAATTTTTTTGTGTGCTAAAATTGAATGGAGGCAATCAAAAAAAATCTTTTAAGCTACGTAAATATTTATGTACACAAATTGTGGGCGTGTTGACGCACACAATAATAAAATGGTTTATAACATTTTTTATAAATCTTAATAATCATGAACTGGAGAAAATGCACAAAAAAAATTTGAAATTTTTGTTATCAGCACAGCGATAAGTGCATTTTGGTCGACATGATGTCATTTTGGTAAATTCATTTAATACTCGCCGACTTTACTGATAATTCAATTAATGCAAACATTAGCAAAAAGCGTCGGTGCACAAGGCAAACACACAATATATATATGTACCTGATCAGGTATCCAGTTACTGGAAAATGTATCTTATCGCTTGTCTTTAGCTGGTATCTTTTTGTCTAAGTTTTGTCTTTTATGCCGCCGTCTTCGAGACTCGACAATTTTCGCTTGTTCTACATCTAATTTGTAATTACACGAAAATGTATACAAACAATTTCCCATGTTTTCGTTTTCACATTCTCTTTTCTTTTGTTGTTGTTTTTTTGCAGAGGAACAAGAACGTGTGCAGAAGAAGACATTCACTAATTGGATTAATTCATACCTATTGAAGGTGAGTTATTTGTCTTTTAATTTTACACTATCAATTCAATCGATTCGCAACAAATTTGTTATCTAGATTCTGTGGCATTGAAATTTGCATATTGATTGGCATTGGCTGAAAACAAATCGTGCACATTTTATTTTTGCATATTTTGGTGGCGAACCATGAAATTTATTTTGGGGGAAACTGGATTTGACGTCATATCTGAAGCCCAAATGCATGCATTATTCAATTAACAACTTTTATAGCTACATTTATATTTTATATTAACTAAAGTCGCTTTAAAGTGTTGCGATTAAAAATCAATAACGTCAATTGCCAGTGCCATTTTCAGTTAGATTTCAAACTGACAAGCATCTGTCTTCTAGCCCGCTTTCACCTTGCTGCATCCTTTCTAATTTAAACACCTAACAGCACCAATTTTGCGTTTATCCATTCACTTTAATAATTGCAATACATTCCGTGTCGAGTTGCAGCTGACAACTGAGGCGCCTCCAACCCGTTGTTAGAAGAACATTCAGTGCTGGTACAATTTTTAAAAAACATGTCTTAAAATGTAAAATAAAATAAAAATTTAAGTACTTAATACATAAGCTCTCTCACAGTTTGATATCAGCAAAATCAGATCATTAAATTATTTAACACATCATTTATTATGTTATGACACTTTTGAAGTAAGAGCAACTTTAATTTATTTAAATTTTAGACAACCGCTATAAATTAAGAGTGAAAGGGGTTCACTTATAAACAAACTAAGTCATTTGCAACACACCCACAACCCAAGTCAGAGTCAAACTCGTGCCTTCCATTGAGCTGTCAGCCACGGGGCAGAGACACAAAGCAAAAGATTCATGCACCAAAATTCGGCATCCGAGAATGTGATGGATCTATTGTTATTGTTATTGTTATTTTTGTACTTGTTGGTTTTCGCACATAAATTATTTAATAAATTTTAATCAAAGTCTGTAAAAAATGTACAAAACGAATGAATGAACTGAGCGACTGACTGAGTGACGTAACTGGTTTACCTTGAAATGAAAAAAGTTGTGTAGTGCCAAAAACTTGAATTTGATATACGCCTAATTTGACGGGTTGTTTATGAAAGAAGAGTATCTAACATCTTCAAGATACACGCATTCACACTCAAGTCGCAAATTGACAGATACTCAATAAACAAATACAAATGAAATAAATTACTTTCAATTAACACTTCGCCAGGTGATATTCTATACCTATCTAAATGCTAATAAAGTGTTGTGCAATTGCGCAAAAATAATACATTTTAAAAAAATACAAACATTTTTCATTATATACATACATATGTACACGAAATGACTCATTGGCGTGTTGAATAACGGCTTTGAGGCTAAATTATGACTTCAATCAACGATCTCATGACCTGCCCACGCCTTTTAAAAGTTCCCTTATTTTCTTGGCACTTGGTCTGGCCAAAATATGTATGTATTCCGTATGTGTCTGTGACTCCTTTTATTGCCAGTCACTTTGTTAGTCGACTGAGCACTTTACGACTCTGGCCTGCCTGCCTGGCTGACTGGCTGCCTGGCTGCTTTATCGAGTTGCATTATAATGCCTGCTGCAGTGGCATTCACCGAAGCCAGTAGAACTGGTTTTCTGGTTGCTCAGCCGGCCGGCTAAATTCGTACATGTGCTACAAGAAATGCCGGCTTCGCAACGTCAGCAGATTGAAGTTGTATTAAAAGATAACACATTAGACAAAAAAAAAAGAAAAAAAGAAACGAATGTCGAGTGCTCTGCACCAAAAGAAAAGTGCATTAAATCAACGTTCGTTCGATGGGAGGTGGAGTGTGGGGGGGCGGGGGGGGGGGGTATAAAGTAAGTCAGTGGGCGTTTCATATTGTTGCGTGGGCTCTGAGTTGCGGGTCTAAGCCATTCAAAGACTGTCCGGGCCCCACATGCAACGGAACTGTTGCTGTCACAAATGCAGCATTGTTGCCTTGCCTTGGCTTGCCTGACATTACCGCTAGCAATCTTTTATAGGCCAACGCATATCTGGCTATGAACTTGGCTTGCGAGTTCCTATTTCACTGCAACTTTGCATGCTTTCAAGTTACACTCGGTCCAAGCTTCTGGAATTTCTCACATTTGCAAATTCCATGGACGTCTTAGGTGCGTGCTTCGCAAACTCACTTGAAGCTATTCTTAGAATCAACGCACAACAGACAATTGCAAAAGAGAAAAATAAATACAAGTAAGAACGCTGTAGTCGAGTGAGCTCGACGGCTGTGTACTCTGAACCCAGGCTGTTAAATATATTCTAGGCACAGGACTTTAAAGTCAGAAAAATCTAAACTAAACTCGCATAAATGTTCAACGAGAATGTGGGTATTTCCTACCCGATTTTGATAAAATACTTCTATTTCTAAAATTGTTATTTATATTGCTATTAGAAATCGAAATGTATCGATTTTCTAAGTTTGAAGTTTTTAGCTCTGATAGACGGATGGAGGCACACACAGGTTTGCTCAACTTCTTTCTGTCTTTTACATATATTTGCATAAAGCCAATACACTCTCTTTACACATTTTCAATCGGTTCAGGGTATAAAAACAACTTTTTGTCTAACAGACATTATGACAAATGCATGAGTGCTAAGTTCCTGAGTCTGGCTTGGTTGTATCTATTAATATTCCACAGTAGTCTATGCAGGTAAAGAGTAAGCTGGTAATAATAATATATGTCGGTTGTTGTTATAGAAGAGTAACTTTTGGAATGAATTGGAAACTCATCGAATTAAACATATAAGGTTTCCTTCAAAGTTTTCCAACCATTTAAGCTTGCTTAAAATATGCTTACTTAAAATAGTTTTTAGATTTTGATTACTTGAAAGCTGAAATGGGTCTTCCAATCAAAATTTCCGTGTACATCCTTTGAGCACCAAGTCGCTATAGCGATGAAGATGTGAAAACGGTATGTGTCAAGTCCCAAATAGATAACAAACAAACATGACAAGACAAAAGGCTGTTGTAAAAGTTTGACACAATTGGCAGACAACACCATAAGTTGTGCTGTTCATAGGAAAAGAAAGGGGCGTGAGTTGTGGAAGCAGCCGGAAATACAGAAATTGATTTCGCATTGTAAGTAGCATAGTTTCTTCAAGTTGCATTAACACAAAAAACACAAGTTTTGTGACTCGAAAAAACAGACAGACACAAACTTTACCGTCACTTGCATGTCCGCAACAGTTGAGCAAAGTTTTCACAAACTATTCGCTTTGATTTGGCCTGACTGACTTCATATGGATGATACGGCCCAGAGCCGGAGCCGGAGCCAGAGCCTCAATTAAATGCTACACTGAAATTATAATGTCGGGCTATGTTTGTGTTTTCCTTGGCTATTGTTGGTGCCACTTCCGTCGAAACTGCCATTAACTTAAATTGCCGTCTTTGCGGTGAATCCAAGCTTAAATGTTTGCGCGTGCCACTTGCCAATTTGTCTACCAGGAATCCAAACAAATTATCGCAATGCTCAGCGATTTCAACAATCTTAATTCATTTACTAAATTTTACGCTAAATGACTTAGCGACAAATATCTAATCCTTATTCGACATTTCGTTCACTTGATATGGCTAATTGGTTAAATTGGCAATTGCATTTAAGTACCTGATTAAAATGTGCACTGCATTTTCAAAGCTCATTAACCAAGTGCAATTAATGAATGTACTTATATAAGTAGATACTTATATATATATGTATATATATATTATATGCTTATATCCACTTTCATCACGGTGCTCGTAAAAATGCCATTAAGAACGGCAACAAATCATACTTAAAAGCTGTCGCCGACTTGAGTTTAGTGCTCATTCATGAGTCCATTTATGCAGGGAATCCATTAAAATTATACTTGCCTAAACAGCACATATATTTTCCAATAGTTTTCAATATGTTTTCATTATATCTGCAATAATTAAATAGTTAAATAGTTATAGTTAATTAAATTAATTATTATTGATGTACACTGTGAGCTCCTGGGTTCGTCTTGCCTCTCCCTTGATTGTTCTTGGTTTTAAAGTCCTTCGAGAAACTCTATCTGTTTATCCTCTGACAATCTTTTAGAATGTGCCCTGAAGTCTTGTCATCTTCAAGGCAGACTCTGTGGGCAGCACAATTTTTTTCGCTCTTAGTTCATTTCTATACTTAGTTTAACATTGGCAACCCAGCAAAATATTAAAATTAACATTAGTTTCATTTGATAGTCAGCTTTATTTTTGTCTCATATGAATGGTTAAATAATACAAATATATATTTTAAATAGACTATCCATTAAATATTTCAAGTTAAATGCTGTACCTAACTTTTTCCAATTTTATTCATCTTGTAATTTTACAGCGTGTTCCACCGCTTCGTATTGATGATTTAATCAACGATTTACGTGATGGTACGAAACTAATTGCATTGCTCGAAGTTTTGTCCGGCGAACGTTTGCCCGTGGAGAAGGGTCGCGTTCTCCGGCGTCCACATTTCCTGAGCAACGCGAATACGGCCCTACAATTTTTAGCCAGCAAACGCATCAAGTTGGTCAATATTAATCCCGCAGATCTGGTGGATGGGAGACCACCAGTTGTGTTGGGTCTGATATGGACGATCATATTGTACTTCCAGGTGAGTTGAACTTAAGGTTAACTGCTATTATAGCCAACACCCATGCAGTGCACAGTTTTAGTTTTGATTACAAATTGGAGCACTAAAATCAAAAGAAAATCAAATTGGTTGCTAGCTGAACACTTTGTCACCAAATCTTAAAGCTAGAGCTACTTTATGAAGCACCAAATAGCTATTCACAATGCCAATTCTAAATGTAATTAACCCTCTATATCTTCTTTTCTGTATTTTATTTATAAAATCTTTTGAAAAAACAAAAAACAATCTAAATCTAACAAAAAACACAAGCTTCGTAAAAAGAGGCGGAAAAACTTAGTTGTAGTTATAAATTATGCGCCAAAGGTAGGTTAAAATCGATGTAATCAGTTTTTGATGTTTTTGTCCAACGTACTTCATTTTGATAGTTTTTAAGTTGGTAGTCCTTAATTATGAAGCACCCCAAAATTATTATTTACCCATCAAATATCGCTCATTGTACATTCTAAAATTATATATTTTGTTATACTAATCGTATAAATTTTCACAGATCGAGGAGAATAGCCGCAACCTAGAATATTTGGGTCATGGTATTGGCGGTTCGGTTAGCTCCCTCGACAGTGTTGGCAATCACAAGGCTGGAGGTGATCTTCGGGCCGAGAAATGGAAGCAAGGTGCCAAGAAAACGTTACTTAACTGGGTAACAAACGCCTTGCCAAAGTGAGTACAAATTCGTGGCTAATATTTATGGATTGAAATTAATATTGATTTCTTATTAATAATCTGCAGAGACATTGGTGTAGAGGTAAAGGATTTCGGCGCCAGCTGGAGAGATGGCGTCGCTTTCCTCGCACTTATTGATGCAATCAAAGCGAATCTGGTCAATTTAGCTGAGCTAAAGAAGGCCAGCAATCGTCAGCGTTTGGAGACTGCTTTCGATGTGGCCGAAAACAAATTGGGCATTGCCAAACTCTTAGACGCTGAGGATGTGGACGTACCCAAACCGGATGAGAAGAGTATAATGACATATGTGGCGCAATTCTTGCACAAGTATCCTGAACCAAAGGTGTGTATCAAAAAGGAATATATATAAATATTTATAGGAATAAATAATTAATCCAAAATCATACTTATTTATAAATTTAAATGTTTTTTTTTCAGGGTGCCTCGCGTGAAGAGTCGCATGTGCAACAAGAAGTGGACGAATTGCGTCGTTTCCTGTTGGAGAAGACCAACGAATACGAGCCGATGGTTATGATGAACTCATTTCCACGTGATTTTGGTGAATATCTACTGGCACGTTCTGAAGTCGATGCACATTTGGCGGCTTACAACCGCCTGAAGCAACTGATTGAAAGCCAGAGCGGCTTTCTGCAGGTCTCACGTCAATCGTGGGAGGAGATTAATGAGCTGTGGCAGCGTCTCCAATACCAGATGATGTACTGGCTCTGGCTATTGGATGCCGAGCTGCCCGGCGAATTCGGTACGGTCGGCAAATGGTTGGCCGAGGCCGAAAAACTATTGATGGACAACGATATACCCAATGCGATGAATGAGGAGACAGCTGCTGTGATCAGTAGAAAGCTGGAGGAGCACAAGCTGTTCTTCGCCAACCTGCCGCGCATTGTGGCCATGTTCGACAATGCCAAACGCTCGCCGCTGGCCCAACAGCTACCGCTGGAGCAGCTGCGCAACATGGAGCGACGCCTGCAAGAGATCGGACCCAAGTCCGCTGAGCGTAGAATACGCTTAAAATTCCTCGAGCACAAATGTTGCCTAATTGCCTTCCTCAATCTCGTGGAGAACAAAATGCGTGGATGGACCGGCAAGTATGGGCAAGAGGAGAAGGTCGCCCAACAATTGGAACAGTACAAGAACTTTGTGTCACGCAACAAGATCTTCCAGGAGTTCCAAAAGGCCTTTGTCGACATGCAGCAGGTCGTCGATGAATACAAGCGTGAGGGCAACGTTGCCCGCAAAGACATCAATGAGATCGATGGCTTCATGTACGAGACTGAAGAGCGCTGGAAGCGTGTCTCCATGGAGCTGAAGTGCTGTCAGAACTCGCTCGAGGAGGTCGTCAATTGTTGGCGCAATTGGAACCAATTGGCGCCCAGCTGCGAGGAGTGGCTGCTGCTCGCCGAGCAGAAACTGAATCAAAGCGAAGACGATCGATTGGAGTTCTTCCAGGACATCAGCGTGTGGAAGGATAAATTTGATGCACTCGGCAATTCAGCAAACTATCTGATTGCATCCTGTGAGGAACCGATTGCCCAACAGCTGCGTCAACGTCATGGCGCCTTAGCTGAGCGCTTCGATCGACTGTTTGCCAACACTAAACAATATATGCATGCTGGTGATATTATCCGCTCACGCCAGGAATACAAGTCGGGCATTGAGAAGCTGTCCAAGTGGCTGCGCGGCGCCGAGAGTGTCTTGGATCAACGCCAGGTGCTTGGCAACAGCGAGCAGATACGTCGCTATGGTGAACAGCTGCAGCAGCTGGCCAGCGAGATCGATGACAATGAGGAGCTGTTCAAGACCATCAGTCGCAACTTCCAGTCGCTCATCCAGGATCTGTCGCGCGATGAGGTTGACAAAATGATGAAGCTGCTGAAGCAGGAGAAGGAGTCACTGGTGCGCATACGCGCTCAAATGCCCGCCAAGCTGCATCTGTTCCATCAGCTGCAGATCCAGCAAGAATCGCTGGAGGCGGGCCAAAAGGAGATCCATCAATGGCTGAGTGAAGCCGAACAGCTGCTGGGCACACACAATTTGGCCGGCGGCCGGGAGCTGATCAATGAGCAGCTGCACAAGCACAAGACTTACTTCTCACGCACCGTCTACTATCGCTCCATGCTTGAGAGCAAGAACAAGGTGTTCCAGAATCTGGTCAAGAATGTGGCGTCCGATGATAAAATTGATACGGCACCAGCTGCACAACAGATGCAGCAGCTAAACGAACGCTTCAACTATGTCATCCAGAATGCGGGCAAGTGGGAGCAGCGGTTGAGCGATGCTGTCGGTGGCTGGAGCAACTTCAAGGATAACGAGCGTGTCGTAAACGAATGGCTCACCCAGGCCGAGTCGATGCTCGTGGAGAAGCACATTGAGTCGAAGACAACGATTGAGACGCAAAAGTACTTCTTCGAGCAGGTCAACGATCGCTGGATGAACGATCTGGTCCAGTCCGCCCAGCAGCTGCTGACAACGCTGCCCAGCCAGGAGCAAGCCGATGTGGTTCAGAGTGTCGAGCAGTTGCAGTCGCGCTGGAAGAATGTGCTCTCCCAGGCGCCGTTGCATCTGATGAAACTGGAGTTCCGTCTGGACGAGAATGCCTTCTATCAGTCACTAAAAGACGTCGAGAAGGAACTTCAACTGGAGCAGCAGGCTCTGAATCGCAATGAAGACGTTGACTCCATATTGCAACGGAATCAACAGTTTCTGTTCCAACAGGATGCGGTGCCGCGCCTGGAAAAGTGCCTACAGAACATGCAGCGTCTCGCACAGGCGCACAGACAACAGCAGCCAGGTGATATTAGTCTGGATCAGGCATACGACAATGCCAAGTCCCAGTGGCAATTGATGTCCAACAGACTCGCCGATATGCGTCAGACATTGCAGCAGATACCTGCCCAATGGCAGGGCTATCATCAGAAATTCAATGAGATGATCGATTGGATGAATAGCGTGGATCAGAGCCTCAAGAACATTGTTAACGAGGTCAACACCATGGAGGAGTTCGAAAAGGAGAAGGTTGTTTTCCAGGTGAGTTACAATGCTAATCCTTTAATTAAATAAAAAATCAGCTTCAAATTATAATCCCTATTTATAACGCCTGCATGCAGCTAAGGGAACTTGTGGTAACTAAATTAATTGCTTTTGCCCATCTCCTAAGACACTACTCAATTTACCAATTTATTTATCTCAATATAAATTAAAATAAATTAAATTTAAAAAAAATAATATTAATTTTTATTTGAGGTACATAATTTGTTTAAATTAGTGCAATCTATATATTTATAATAATAATTTAATAATAAACCCTTTTTCGCTACAGAAAATCTGCCAAGATGCAGATAATAAACGTGAGGACATGAAGTGGCTGGTCAAAACCCTCGATTCTCTGCTCAGCTATGCCACCGAGGACGAGGCTAATCTGGAGCAAAAGAAACTCGAAGATCTAATTGCACGCTACAAGAACCTAATACCCACCATTGAGATAACCATGGTCAAGACGGAAGTGTTCTCCAAGTGTTACACGTATCGTCGCGAAGTGCACGAAGTCGTCTGCCTGCTGACCAAAGTCAAGGATCAGACGGCCAATATACCGGCACCCGATAGTCTGGAGCGCGTCAATCGTCAAATTGAGGAGCAACAGTATGCCATTAATCAGCTCGATCATCAGCGGCCCCATATCATGTCCATGCTGCAACGTGGACGCGATCTCAGCAAGGATGTCCATGCGCCGACCTTTGTCAATTCCGAGGTCAAGAATCTGGAGACCGGCTGGAATCAGGCCTATACCGAATCCTCTGATAAGCTGCAAGCACTGAAGGGCACCCAGGCGGTGTGGAGTGAGTTTGTCGACCAGAAGAACGACATCTTCTCCATGCTGCAAACCGCTGAGACGGAACTGCGCGCCCTGACACCACTGCAAACCGATCCCAAGAACGTTAGTCAAGATCTGAAGTCGAAACGGGATTTGAATGTGCAGCTGCAGCAGGCATCACATCAATTGTTGCCCAAGCTGCATGCCCTGAAATCGGAGCTGGCGCCTTTGGCTGCTGCCGATAAGCGTCCCATACTCGAGAAGGAGGTCACTGAGGTGGAGAAGATGTTCTTCAACACCATGGAGCATGTCAAGGATCGTGTCGGCTATTTGGAGGACTACAGCGCCAAATGGAACAACTACAAGACACGTCTCGCCGAGCTGCAGGAATGGGCCAACAAAGTGGCACCCAAAAATATTGAAGCATTGCAATCGGAGGATCTGACGCCCGAGGAGCGTGTTGTCAAGGTGCAGTCCTTTAAGCGTGTGCTGGGCGAACGCATGAAGCAGCTGGATTTGTTGGCCGCTGATGCATCCGAGCTGGCACCGAAGGAGGGCAACGTTGCCGAAGCGAAGCGTCTCAAGGGTGAAATCTCGAAGCTGCAGGAAGTGCTTAGCGCCATCAATCGCAATGTAGACCATCAGTCGCAGGCCGTGCAGGAGGATCTGGTCAACTGGCAGCACTTCCAGGCCGGACTGCAACAGATCAAGCCCGCCGTGGAGCAGAGCGAGGTCAAGGTAAATAATATAGTTCCTAAGCCCATCACACTTGACGAAGCTGTTGCCATGCAACAAAATGCCAAACAATTTGAAACACAATGCCTGGACCAACTGGACAAACTCCATGGCATATCAAGCATCAGTCATAAAATGTTATGCAAAACCAATGCTCCCGATGAATTAGATGCAATGCACTCCCGTTGGACTGCGGTCCATGAGAATGCTAAACAGGCCAGCGGCAAGCTGGAGAAGCTTGTCGCCAATTGGAAGTCCTTCGATAGCGATGCGGCCAAATTGGATGATTGGATTGATCAGGGTGCACAGTTGATGGGTAAACGTCCGGCTGTCTTAAATACGCCCCACATTGACAAGCTGGAAAAGGAGCTGGTCAAACTAAAGTCCTTCAACAATGAGATTTCGCAGCAGCAGGCCAAACTTGTTGCACTTGGTCAGAATGCCGATCAGATTAGTTTACATTTGGCGCCCGAAGGCGCCGTTGCCGTCAAGGATCGCGTCAACAACATGAAGGGTAAATTACAGAAACTCTCCGAGGCCACGCGTGGCAACATCAACGAGGTGTCCGATGCCATCATTTCGCGTCAAGACTTCAATGCCAAATTGGTCAACTTTTCCAATTGGATGGAACAGTTGCGCAATCAGGTCACCCAAGTCGAGGAAATCAATCCGGAACGCGTAGAGACCAGTCTGCATGTCATCCACGCCCTGTTGCAGGAACATGCCGATAAGAAGCCCAGTTTCAATGCCATCTACGATGAGGTCAAGCAATTGGCTCTGGGTGCCACCCCTGAGGAGTCCAATGCACTAAATGATGCCTACACAGCTCTGGTGGTCAACTACCAGAATCTCGAATCGAATATGCTGCAGAAGAAGGCCGCTTTGGAGAAGTGGACTGAGCTTTTGGGCTGGAAACACGATACTGAATCGCATTTGAACTATTTGAAGCATCAGTTAGAGAAGCCCGAGGGACCCGCTGTCGAGGAGCTCAAGAAGGCAATCGATGAGATCGATCATTTGGGTCAGGGTCTGAGCTACTGGAAGGGGCAGGCTAAGGAAATCGATGAGAATCCGGCCATTCAATTGCGCGATGCACTCTCGCGTCGTCCGCTGATCGCCACACAGATTGTCAACGATGTGGAGAACAAGCTGGAGAATCTGAAACTGCGATCGCAGAATCAGCAACAGCAATTGCAACAGATGACGGTGAGGAAGGACAAGTTCCATGCATTGGAGCACAATTTTGGCCAGGCACTAGACGAGAATCGCGCAAAGCTTGATCAGATCCTGAAACAGCATCCCAATCTAAATAACATTGATCAGATCATTGCTGATCTGGTGGCGCTAAATGATGCTCTAAAATATCAGGCTGATCTTAAGAATCGCATTCACGACGAAGGATCTTTGCTGATGCGCGAGGATATTGCCAGCATGCCGGCCATACAGGAGAGTCTCCTAGTCTTGGACAAGAACTACGACTCGTTGCAAAATGAAATTGCCGATCGCATCCAGAAATACAATCTCATCAGCCAGGCGCTGCGTGAGTATGCCGAGTCCAAGGACAAGTTCTCCAAGGAGCTTAAGAAGGCCGAGGATCTGTTCAATGCCATACCCCAACAGCCGAGCGATGAGACCGCATTGCAGCAAGCCTCCGAGAAGACACGCAAGACAATGGAACAGTTGCGCAAGTCCAAGATGAATCTCGATGAGCTCGATCGACGCGGCAACAATGTGGGCAAACTGTTTAGTGCCATTGGTGAGCCAGTGCCACAAGAGGTGCCCCAGGAAGTGGCCAAGGCCAAGCAGCAGTGGCAGGATCTGCACGACAAGACGGCCAAAAATGCGCATGTCTACGAAACGGAAGCGGTTATTTGGTCACAGATCGAGGATGCCAAGAAGGATCTGCTACCCTGGCTGTCCGAGACCAATCAGGGTCTGTGTGATGCTGCCGATAACTCAATTGAAATTGAATTCGGTCCCATGCGCCTGAGCAAGTACCGCACTGAGTTGCCGTCATATCAGGCGCTCAAGGACACAATTCTGGAGAAGACCAATGACTTGATTAAGATCAACAATGGTGCACAGATACCCGCATTGTCCGCACTCAATCAGCTGCTGGCCGATCAGTTCGCTGAGGTTGGCAACAATGCGGATCGCCTGAGTGCTGTCACCACATCCTTCAATGATCAGGAACAGGAGTTGCGCCGTCGCTCCAAGATTGCTGGCGAGCAGGTGAGCAAGCTCCGGGAACAGCTCATCAAATGCGATGACATGTCCGGCGATAACAATAAGATCATGGAGCGATTGCTGCAGTGTCGTGCTCTTCGCGCTCAACTGGAGAACAGCGGCAACGAAATCGAAAATATCAAACAGAAAGTGGATGAGTTGCGTAATCTGTATCCCACCTTCAATGAGTCCATCATACCCAAGGAGTTGAACAATGTGCAGAAACGGTACGAAGGCGTCGATCTGTATGCCAAGAAGATCGAAAGTTCGCTGCTGCAGTTCCTCAAGAAATTCCATGCCGATAAGGTGGGCATGCTGAAGCGTCTGATTGCGACGCAACGGGAGAAGGTGGCCTGGTGCCAGCCCGAATCCACCAGTGACAAATACAACTTGGACGTGAAGAAATCATCGCTGCAGGAGGTCGGCAAAAGCATTGATGACTGCAAGGCGCGCCATGCGGAAACCCTAAAGTCTCTGGAAATGCTTAAGGCTGTGGAAACGCCACAGAATCTGGCGGAGCTTAACAGCGATGCAGAGCTGATGGGCAAGGAAATGCAGGCGTTGCAGGATAGCTTTGATCGCATCCGTGGCGTTCTGGATGAGAATGTCGATTTGTGGTCACAGTACGAGCAGTCGAATGAGCAAATCTCCAATTGGTTGCGTGATGTTGAGGGTCGCGTCAAAGCGGAGACCAGCAGCCAGGTGAATCTGCCCGAGGTGCCACAGAAACTCCAAGAGTTGGCCATCTTGCAGCAGGATGTGCTCGCCCACGAGCCGATCATCAACAGTCTGGAGCAGACATCACAGCAGCTGATCGTTAAGAATCCCGAGGCGCGTATTGGACAATTTGTGACACATCTGGTGCAACGCTACCAGACGGTTGCCAAAAGTTTGGCTGGCCACATGGATAAAATGCGTGCCGCACAATTGTCGAATGCGAACTTTGGCAAGGCATCGAAGGACTTCAATGAATGGTTTGGCGATGCCAAGATAGAGTTCCAGGAACTGGCACGCATGGGTTCGCCGGGCTCCTCATCGGCGACCGCCCAACAATTGCAAACAATTAAAAGCTATCTGAAAACCTTCGATAATGGCCAGCAATTGCTGAACAATGCTGTTGATATTGGTGAGGGACTCTATCCGGTTGTCTCGCCGGAGAATCGTGAACGGATTCGTGCTGATTTGCGACAAATGCGCGAGAAATACGATTACTTGCGTGACGAAGCCAATGCGCTGATGCAACAGGTTGAGGGTGTGCTCATCCAGAAGACGTCCATTGAGGAGAGCTACACTCAGGTGTCGCACTACCTCAACGAATCCAAGGCCAAGGTGACCGCTGGCGACGAACTCTATCCCACATTGGCGGCCAAGAAGGCAGCGCTCCAAAACTATAAGACACAATTGCAGGAGATCACGTTGCACAAGAACGCACTGAAGCAATTGCACGACAAGGCAGTCACCCTGTGCGACGATGAGTCCGAGCGTAAAACGGATGAGTCCATTCAGGAGTACAATGCAATCTCCAAGAAGATTTCCGATCGCATCAACACTGTGACCAATCAGGTCGTCAAGCACGAGGCCTACGATCAGGTGCTGGAGAAGGCACAAGATTGGCTGAACACCATCAAATCGGAAGCAATCGATATATTGAACGAGACCACCTTTGAGAAGGAGGGCGCCGAGGAGAAGCTGATAGTTGTCGAGAATCTGCTGCAGCACAAGCCCGAAGGTGATTCCATTTTCGATACTTGCCACAAGCTATTGGAAACGGTGCTTGCCCAGACCCATCCAAACGGTCATCCGGCTCTGCTGAAGGGCTTTGAGGAGCCCAAGCAGGCGTGGGAGGAGTTTATGTCACTGTGCCAGGACTCGTTGGTCAAACTTAAGCAGCTCTGCTCGCAGTGGGATGAGTTTGATTCGATCATCGAGGAGCTCGACAATTGGATGAAAAATGTTGAGGCTGTGGTGAAGAATCAGAATCTCAAGAGCACCGCCGAAGCGAAGAGTGCACATCTGAAGCAATTACAGGATAATGCCAAGGATATTGAGCGTCGTGGCGCTGCCATAACCGAGCTCATGGACCAGGGCCGTGAAATCGAAGGTGAAACGGATTTGAATCTCAAATTGTCACGTTTGAATACACGCTATCAAACGTTGAAGAACCTCTGCAAAGAATCGATTGCCAAGTATGTGAACTATGTCAAGGATCACGAGAGCTTCGACAACGACTTTGAGAACTTCAAGCAGAATCTGCAAGCCTGCGCCACTGAGCTGGCGAAGACCAATGAAATTGTTGGCGATCAGAGCGTCCTGCAGGATCAACAAAATAAATTGCGCGAAATGTCGGACAAACGCATCGTTGACTCCACTGTCTTTGAGAGTCTCATCGATCGCGGCGAGAAGCTCTACGGACATACAAGTCCCGAAGGACGTGAAATTATACGTCAACAGCTGCGCTCGTTGCGCACCGCATGGGACAACTATACGGATGACTTGAACTCGGCTACGCACAAGATCGATCAGTGCCTGTTGCAGTTCAATGAGTTTAGCATTGCTCAGGATCAGTTGACCAAATGGCTGAAGGATGTCGATAAGGCCATGCAGAGCCACACCGAACCGAAGACGACGCTGCAAGAGAAACGGGCCCAGCTCCAAAATCACAAACTGTTGCATCAGGAGATCACCACGCACAATGTGCTCGTCGATAATGTGTGCGACAAGGCTCAGATATTGATTGATCAAATCAAGGATAACTCTCTCAATGTCTACCTGCAGTCAATCAAACAATTGTTCCAGAACATTGTGCAAAAGTCCGATGAGATCCTGCACAATCTGGAGAATTGTGTGCAGAAGCACAGCGAGCTAAACAATGCCCTGACTGGAGCCAAGACATGGATTTCAAATGAGAAGGCCAAGCTGCTGGAATGTGATGATTCGTTTGGTGAAAAGGCAGACATTAAGCGTAAAATTGAGACGCTCGGACAATTGGCTCAAAACAAGCCACAGGCCATGAATCTGATTGGCGAGATACGTGCACAATTTGAGAATGTGAAGCCAGCCACCTCGGAGAAGGGCATCGAAGTGCTCGAGAAGGAAATTGACGAGCTGGAAACGACAATGAAGAGTCACTTCGATGACATCGAGGGCATCGAAGGCAAGCAAAAGGATGTGCTGGCACAATGGGACAAATTCGAGAATAATCTGGAAGAGCTCACCAAATGGTGTCGCAGTGCGGAGGCTGTTTTCCGCGAACAACAGCTCAAGTCGACGCTGCACGAAAAGGTCGAGCAAATGGACAAGTACAAGATACAGCGTGAACTCATCCTGCAAAAGGAGAAGGAGATCGATGCCTTCGGGGATACGGCGCACTCTTTGCTGAACAACTGCGGTGCTGATCGCCTGAAGACGTTGACAACGCAAATCACGAATCGTTATCAACTGCTGCAGGTGTTGAGCAAAGAGGTTGTCAATCGCTGGTCCAATCTGGTCGATGATCATCAGTACTACCAGGACAAGTACAACGAGGTCGACTTGTGGCTGCAACCAATTGAGACGCAACTGGAAAAGGCACTCAAAGATGAACCGACGCAAAGCTCGAACATTCTGCAGGTGCTTCTGTCCGAGAAGGAGCAGGCCGAGAGCCTATTTGGTGCATTGAATGCGGCTGGCGAAAAGGCCTTGCCGGAGACATCCACACAGGGTCGGGAGAAGATACGCAAGGATCTGCGCGACATACGCGATCGTTGGGACAAACTTGACGAAGGTATTCGCAATCTCGAGAAACGTCAAGAGGCCCAAACAGTGCAGCTTTCCAGCTACCAGGACATTCAGGGCCAGACAGTCAACTGGCTGGATCAGGTGGAGAAATTGATACACAACGAGAATCCCGCCAGTTGGACAAGCGCACAGGAGATACGCTCCAAGCTCTATAAATATAAGGCCACCAATCAGGACATCAATTCGCATAAGCGCATTGTGGAGGCTGTCAATGAGAAGGCAGCTGCTTTGTTGACCAGCGCCGCACCAGCAAATGCTGATGAGATTGCCAAATCTGTGGCTGAGATCAATAAGCGATACGAGCAAGTTGGACAGGATTGTGGCAAGCTGGTCGCCGACTTGGATGCCGCCTTCGAGGTGTATCAACAGTTCAGTGAGCTGCAGAAAGCCCAACAGGACTATCAGAAGAATCTTTGGGATCGTCTGACCGGCTACTCCGACTACTCGGGCAACAAGGCGGCACTGCAAGCCCGTCTGCAAAAGATCAATGAGATCCAGGATGCACTGCCCGAGGGTGTGGCCAAACTGAAAGCGCTCGAGGAGCACATCGAGCAGCATGCGAGCAATATACCAGCCAGATCAAAGGAAGCCATGATACGTGACTTGGCCAATTTGCATGCTGATTTCGAGAAGTTTGGTGGATCGCTGACGGATGTGAAGAGCGGCCTGGAGAATCGTTTGCAGCAATGGAATGACTATGAAGTCGATTTGGATCGTCTGATTAGCTGGCTGGGCGAGGCTGAGAATGCACTGAAGAACTACAATCTAAAGAACTCCTTTGAGGAAAAGGAGGAGCAACTGAATCGCTTCCAGTCGCTAACGCAGAATCTGCGCCAAAACGAAGCGGACTTTGAGAAAATGAAGGACGACACATCGGAGTTGGTGCAAAGCTCGGGCGAGACACGAATCGCAGTCAATGTGCAACAGGTGTCCTCACGTTTCCAGTCCATTCAAGCGACAGCCAAGGAGATACTCAAGAAGTGCGAACAAGCCGTACAGGATCACAGTCACTTCAACGAGAAGTACAAGCAGTGCTCCGATTGGTTGGCCAACGCACAAATCCGTTACGATGAATGCAGCGACTTGACCAATGTGGCGTCTCGCGATGATCTGCTCAAGAAGCAGCTGGTCATCCAGGAACTGCTGGCCCAGCAACCGACTGCGACACAATTGCTGAATAGCACCGTCGAGTTGGGTGAGAAGTGCTACAGCTCAACGGCAACGGATGGACGCGAAGCGATTCGTAGTCAATTGGACGATCTGACCTTTGATCAGCTGTTTGACAATATTGCCAGCACAGCTCGCAAGATTCAGGATAAAATTGCCAAGTGGTCTGGATTTGATGAGACTGCCGAAAATCTGAAGAGCTGGTTGGATAACGTTGAGCACGAGTTGCCCGCGGAAATTGAGCTGAGAACAACGCTGGACGAGAAACGTAACAAGTTGCAGTCGTATCGTGACGTCCTCAACGATATCAACAATCATCAAGTGGAGGTTGGCAATTTGCAAGAGATTGCCGCCAATTTGCCGGAGAAAACGGCACATGTTGAGCAGATCCTTAAGGATATCAACGATCGTTTTGGCAAACTGCAAAAGCGCGCCCAATCTTATGTCGAACGTTACGAGGGCATCGTGAGTGCCCATCAGCAATACTCAAAGGCTGTCATGGATGCCCAGGAGTTCATTGATGCCACATTGAATACGGTGCACTATTGGGGTGATCTCGATTTGGAGCAGACATCGTTGCACACCAATCTGGATCGTCTAAAGAATTTGAAGGCCAGCCTGGCCGATGAGTTTCCGCGAGTGGATCAAGTTCGTGCATTGGGCGAGAAGGTTATCCCCGGTACCGTTAATGTTGGACAAGTGAACATTAAGTCCCAAATCGATACAACGCAACAGGAATGGGAGGGTCTTTTGGCGGCGATTAGTTCGACCATCGAAGCCATCGAATCACGTTTGCAGCAATGGTCCGAATACGAGCAGCTGCGCGATCAATGCCTGGCTTGGATTCGTGACACCGACAATGATCTGCATGCCATCGATCTGAAGGAGGATCTGGCAAAGAAACGTGCCCAGTTGGATGCGTTGAAAGCGCTGCAGGGTGATGTTCGTGCCAAGGAATTGGAAGTGGATAATGTTACCGAAAAGGCGCAAACTCTGCTAAAGGGACCCACCTCGACGCGATCATCTGGTCCCGAATTGGTAACCAAATATCAGCAAATCTTCCACAAAGTCAAGGATTTGAACAATCGCTGGCAACAATATGTCACTTCGCACGAGGACTTTGATAACTCGATCTCGGAGTGTACATCGTGGATAAATGGCATTAAGGAGAAGTTGGACTACTGTTCCGACATGTCCTCAATGAGTCAGAAGGAGTTGGACAAAAAGCTGGCCACTATACAGGATGTGATTCTGCAAAAGGACGAAGGTTCGGCGCGTGTACTCAAGATCTTGGAGCAGGCGCAACATGTGTTGGCAAATACTGCACCCGCTGGCCACGAGGCCATCAACAAAGAGCTGTCGGAATTGCAGGATCTGTGGTCGGGCATTGCGCTGCGCATTATGGATGTGAAGGCCAACCTTGATGATTCCATCACACAATGGTCGGGCTTCCTGGATCAGGTGCAAAATGTGCGCAAGTTCAACGAATGGTTGGATGCCTTGCTGAAGGAATTGGGTGAGCATCAGACCACAATGACGGAGAAACGAGCGCAGCTCGATCGCGTCAAGTCGACGGAGGAGAAGGTGCGCGTCGAGAAGATCGATGTGGATTCATTGAAGATTCAGGCCAAGGAAATGATCGCCAGCGGTCAGCAGAGTCAGGCTGCATTCCAGGCACAAAAAGTGCTGGACACCTTCGACGAACTGTTTGCCAAGACACAGAAACTGTTGTCCGATCGCCAGGATCAGCATCGTGATCATCGCCTGTTCAAGGAAGCCTACGATGATCTTGTTAGCTGGATAAGTCGTGCCCGGGAGAAATTCCCCGCACTGAAACAGAGCAGCCTCAGCGATAAGCTGGCCATCGAGAATGCTGTGCAGGCCACCGAGCAACTGTTGAACAAACAGGCACAGGGTGAGCTGCTGGTCGAGCATTTGGTGCACACGGGCGAGGTGGTTCTGGCAAGTACTTCGACACAGGGCCAGGAGATCATACGCAATGATATACGCGCACTACGTGATAGCTTCGAAAGTTTGTTCCGCGAGATCAATCAGCAGAAGGAGAACTTGGAAGTTACCATGGTGCAATGGCGCGCATATAAGGAGGAGTATGAGCGTCTCATGGAGTGGCTCCAACAGATCGATATACTTGTGAAGAACCACAAACTGAACCTCTGCCCAAATCTGGCCGACAAGCAGAAGCAGGTCGCCGATATGCGCGATGTTATGTCACGTCTCGAGAAGGGCAAGGATGATATTGATAAATTCAATGCTTCTGCGGCGGGCTTACTCAAATCCCATTTGGATAGCTATGTCAACAATCAGCTGAGACACCTGGGCTCTGTGTACCAGGTCCAGGTTAATTTGGCCAAGGATGTGCTGAAGAAGGTGGAAACCAATCGCGATCAGCATGGCGAATACGATGCCAATATGAAGTCGGCCAGGGAATGGATAGCGAATGCCAAGCAAACAATTCAGTCGGCAGGCGAAGGTGCCGGCTCCAAGGAGGCACTGCAGCGTCGTCTCGAACACATTCAGGATCTCATACGCAATCGTGAACTTGGCCAAAATCTTGTCCACACAGCCATTAATAATGGTGAGAAGATTATACGGAATACACGCTCTGATGGTCGCGAGGCCATCAACAATGAAATGAAGGAGCTGCAAACCGATTGGGATCGACTTGTTAAGAAAATGTCCACCGCCAAGGTGCAGCTGGAAACAAATCTGTTGCAATGGGCCGATTACAGTTCCAGCTATTCACAGCTACAACAATGGATCACAGACAGGGAGGCCAAACTGCAGCAGGCGTGCGAGCAAAAGATAATTAAGTCACAGCGTGGTCAGCCAGGCCTCAGCAGTGGTCTTAGCGAGCGCAAGGCCAATCTGCGCCAGACCAACAACATTGTCCAGGACATTGTCTCGTTTGAGCCAATGATCCAGTCGGTGACATCGAAGGCATCCGACCTGCAACAGGGCGCACCCGCTACAGAAATATCCGACAAGTACGAGAATCTAACCAAGCAGGCCAAGGATCTGTATGCCAAGCAGAAGAACACCATTGATAGCTACCAGGCACTGATTGATGCTGGCAACGATTTTGCCAGCTGGCTGCGTAACGCCAAGGAGCGACTGAGCAAGTGCTCCGAACCAACGGGTGATAAACAGGCGCTGGCCGAGAAAACACATCAGCTGAAGATTTTGCAAGGTGAGGTGCCCGAGGGTGCTAAGAAACTGCAGAATGCCTTGGAACAGGGCGAGATTGCCTGTCGCACCGCCGAGCCCGAGGATTGTGCGATAATCGAAGAGGAGGTTGCTCTGCTGCAGGAGGAGTTCGATGCTTATGTGGAGGCCCTCAACAAGGCCAAGGATTACCTGGAGGTGGGCATTGTCAAGTGGTCAGACTACCAAGATCAATACACCGAGGCGCTTGAGTGGTTAACCAAGACCGAAGCTCTGGTGCAGTCCTACAATAAACTCCAGGATAGTCTTACCCAAAAGAAGGTAGTGTTGGAACAATTCCAGGGCCATTTGCAAACGCTCTTCGACTGGCAGAAGACACTGGATCATCTGAACATGAAGGCTCAGGTGCTGCTCGAGACCTGCTCCGATACGCGCATCAGCAATGCCATCATGCAGCTGACAACGAAATACAATGCGCTGCTTACGCTGGCTAAGGAGGTTATGCGACGCCTGGAGATGCACTACCAGGAGCATCAGCAACATCACACTCTCTACGAGGAGTGCCAGTCGTGGATCGAGAATACGCGAGAAAAGCTCGCGGATTGCGAACAAATACCCGGCACCCTCAACGAGGTGCAAATCAAATTGAACACGGTTAAGAATTTGCGTCAAGGCTTCGAAACTGGCCAGAACAAGTTGCGGTACCTGCTGGAGCTTAAGGAGAAGGTCATAATGAATACTGAACAGAATGGTGCGGCCAAAATACAAGAGGACACCGAAGCCCTCAAGCAGGACTTTGATAAACTGCTCGTGGACCTCAACGATGTGCGACAGAAGTTGGCCAATCGTCTTGCTCAGCTGGAGGAGATCTTCAAGCTGTACAAGATTTTGCTTGAGTGGCTGGAGGAAATTGAGCCCAGTGTTAAGGCCAGTGAAGAGTATCTCAACGATCTGAGCGAGAAGCGTGCTGCACTCGAGAAGTTCCGTGTCACACAACGCGACATCAATGGACACAACGATATTGTGGAAAAGATTAATGTACGCCTGCGTGAGGATACCAGTCTGGATAAGAACGACTTTGCACCAGGTCTGAGAAAGTTCGAGGATCTGCAAGGACAGGTGAACAAGATCATTGAGTCGCTGGAGAACCAGGTGAACAATCATGACAAATACAAGCAGGCCTACAATGAGCTGCAGGATTGGTTGCGTCGCACACGCATCGAGGTGGAACAGTGCGCCGACTGTCATGGCGAGAAGGATCAAGTCGAGGATCGTCTCAATCGACTGGGTGACATACAGGCTACGTCCATGGAGGGTAAATCACTGCTGGATGCCTGCGAGGAGCTTAGCCAGGCGGTGATTGCCACCAGTGGCAGCGAAGGCCAAGATAATGTGGCCCAAGAGATCAAACACCTGAATGGTGAATGGGAAACGCTCCAGGCCTTGTCACGAGACGCTCGCAGCGGTCTCGAGTCCTGTTTGGCCGCTTGGCAAACGTTCCTGCAAAAGTTCAACAAGATCAATCTGTGGATTGAGACAATGAGCAAGCGCGTTGCCAAATCAAAGGAAGCCGATAATAAAACCACCGAAGATTTGGTCAATGCCAAGGTAAGCCACAAATCTGTCGTCAAATCTCTCACGCAACGCTAACCAAAATGATAATAATGTAAATGTACTAAAATTACTCGAAAGAGTTCACCCAGTAGAAACCAAAAATTAAAATTTAAATTTAAATTAAAATTAAAATATATATATTCACTATTTATAGGAAATACTGTGACACATACTAAACAGTATTTTCTACTAAACACAATTGCTAATTTTTCAGCTAATCACTTAATCACAATTGCAGCTAATCATTTCTACACAGAATTTATGTCTAAATTATGCTTTATGTGCCTTTTGTAACACAACTCGTCTAGTTTGGGTAGCATTTGAGTAATGTGCAATTCTTTCTAATTAGAAACTACTCGATGAGGTCCTGGCCGAGAGGGAGAACGTCGAGGATCTCAATGACAACTGTGAGCTGCTCATGGAACAGAGTGCCTGCACTCGCATCCGCGATCAAACCATTGAGACTCAGGCCAATTATACCAAATTGTTGACTGCTGCCCAGGGACTGGTGGCCAAGATCGAAAAGAATCTGTCCGACCACACGGAGTTCCTCAACTACAAGAAGGAAATGGATGCTTGGATCGAGAAGGCTCAGCAAGTGCTCAACGATTGCGGCATCGATGGCGATGCCAATGTCATTGCCCAGAAATTGGAGACAGTCAATGTGAGTTGTAAAAAATATCAGATTTAATATATATTTTAGTTTTAAGTTAATTACATAATTTAAAAAATAATTTTAAAATATTACAATTAATATCAGTCACTGGCTTCCCATTTGCCCGAGGGACAACACTTGCTGGCAATGGTCCAAGATGCCTACTCGAAGGCCTCCAATATTACGCCCGAGGACAAACAGGAGAAACTGCGTGAACTGATGACCAAGGTGCGTGAGGATTGGGATGCTTTGGGTCTGGCTGTCAAGCAGAAGTTGAGTGACTTGAAGCAAGCCCAAAATCGTTGGACCGATTTCGCTGCCAATAAGGATAAACTTGACAAGTGGCTGCTCGAAGCAGAGAAGAAACTGAAGGTGGCGCCGTCGACCAAGGGTGAGTTGAGCGAGATGAAAACGCTGCTGGAACGCTACAAGACGCTGGGCAATGAGCTCAAGCAGAAGGGCAATGATCTCGAGCAGCTAATGTCGGAGGCACGTGATCTGGGCACCGAGGTGGATGCCGTCAATCGTTTGCAGTCGCGTTGCGATAAGTTGAAGAACGACTGTGCCGGTTATATCAAGGATCTGGAACAGGAGATGCTCGACTATAATGCATACCATCAGAGTCTCCAGGATGTGGAGAAATGGCTACTGCAAATCTCCTTCCAACTGATGGCACACAATTCGCTCTTCATATCAAATCGCGAACAGACACAGGAGCAGATTAAACAGCATGAGGCTCTGCTGGGCGAGATTCAGAAATATCAAACCAATTTGGACGATCTGAATGCCAAGGGACAGGCGCAAATTAAACGCTATGAGTCCACCACGCCCACAATACGGCCAACGGTTGAATCCCAACTGAAGAACATTCAGGACAGCTACAATTCGCTGCTGCAGACATCGGTTCAAATCAAGAATCGCTTGCTGGAATCGCTGGCCAAGTTCCAGGAGTACGAGGATACCCTGGACAAAATCATGCGCAATCTGGAAACCTATGAACCAATCATACAAACCGAACTGGATGCACCAGCTACCAGCTTGGAGTTGGCCCAGAACCAGCTCAAGTGCGCCCAAGACATGCAAAACAAACTGAACAACGAGAAATCCCGACTGGCAGCAGCCGTTCAGGCCTGTGAGGCAGCAACTGCATCCATAAGCCGTCCCAGCTCCCCGCTCGAAACAGCCATGCACGCGATACCCGAACGTGAACTGATGGTCCGCGCCAAGCTCGAAGATCTGCTGGATCAGGTGGGTCATCAATTTGTTAATCAGCTCAATTCCGTTTTCCACTTAGCTTTTTTGTATTGTATATTTTGAGTTGTTGTATCCCGTAGCAAAAATATTAACCTTACTACAAATTGGCCGCAATTGAAATATAATTGAATGCAATTAGAAGAGATTTCTTATCTAAGAAATTAACATTTTTATCAGCAGCTTCCGATTTCTACTCAACATTTATAGCGATTATTTTTGTAAATTAATCATTCGTAATACTTAAAAGCTGATTATAAACAATAATAATTATGTTCTTCAATTAAGTGTGAAAATCTTCTAAAAATAAGTTGCATCTATTTAGAATTTTAGACAATGCTAGAAATTGTATAAAATATAAAAAAATTAACTTATTTAAAGAAGTTTTCCAACACATTTTGTTAAGTAACCGTGATGAAATTTTTCTCTAAAACTTTGCACTCAATATATAAATTTGGCTTAAGTTTTTAATTTACTAACCCCAAACATCTTTTGTTAATTACATTAATTTACTTTTATCCCTAACCCAACTACTCCAACTACTCCCAAAACCCACCAATAAACACCGTTCCTCTAACTTATGTTGATTTGCCGCACCTGTAACTTGTTGTTGTTGTTGTTGTTGTAAACCGCACTACCACGCCCACAACTCCGCCCGCCTATCTGCCTGTCTATCTGCCTGCTATGCTTGACTTTGATATAAAAGCAACCGCCTCAAAAGACTCAGAGCTCAACCGACGATGACAACGACGATCTTCTCGAGGTTGAGCTCAGCGATGTGAACGAGGCGCTTTTGGATCCGATTGCTCACGAGCGTGTTAGCAACTATCGTCGGATAGTACGCTTGAATAGTGCCCACGTGAGCAAGCTGAATGCACTTGTCGCTAAGGTAAGCCAAAGGTCACCGGAGTGCGTCCTGGTGACGGCTTGGCTTTAACTGACTTTACTTGTAATCATACTAAAAAATCAAATCCACTCATACAAAAATTGCATTTCGCATCAACTATTTGTCTAATTGAGCGCTTAATTCACAGGTGCAATCCCACTTGGGTGGTTTGACTGCATCCGTTAGCGAACTGGAGCAACAGCAGAAGCAGCGCGGCGAACTTCAGGATTGGGTCAAGAAACAGCAAAGCTCTGTCGGCGATTGGCTAATGCGGCCATGCAAACTGCGGCCCGAGGCCGCCCAACAGGAGCTGGTCGCCATGAATGATCTATTGAATTCCATTGGCGACAAACGCTCCCAGCTGATGCTCGAAATGACCGGTTCACGTAAGTACTGATTGGCATTAATGTCCAAGATCTTAAATAAATCAAAAAATAATTGGAGAACATTTTAAAAACCACCGAAATATATTTAAAAAAAAAAACACGGTTCTTTTCGTTTTAAAATAGTGGGCGATGAGGACACCGATTTGGATGACAACATCGATAAGCTGGAATCGGAACTAATGGACGCGATTGCCAAGAAGCAGGCCGGCCAGAATGTTATCGATGGCTATCGCCAGGGCATGCAGGATGTGCAGAACTGGTTCGATACTTTAATCAAGCGGATGGATGTTTTGGATCGCGGCTCGGGACTGAATTGTGCCCAGAAGATGGCGGCCATTAATGAGATTAAAAATGAGTACGAATTGCAGGGCCATCCCAAGATACAGGAGCTGAAGGGCAAGGCCGCTCAGGTGGCGGAGGTCATCAGCAATTTGGATGGCCAACAGGTGGAGGAGCAAATGAAATCGCTGGATCGTCGCTTTGCCGATCTGGGCAAGCGTATCGATCGCAAGTCCCAACTGTTGGACGTGACCAACAAAGGTGTCGACGGTGCCAAGGGTGAAATTGAGCAACTGCAGCAATGGGTCAAGCAGCAAATCGATGAGCTGCAAGCACCAGCCGCACTTGGCTATTCCCCCAAAGATGCCGAGGCACGTCAGCAGAAGATCAAGAGCCTGATGAAAGATGCGGAGGCAAAGCAATCGCTAGCCGATGTGCTCGAGAAGCGTATTGCAAACATGCAGCCCGAACTGGAATCGGCAGAATATGCCCAACTGGAGTCGGCGTTGCGTAATCTTAACAGCGAGAATCGCAATCTATCCGGCGTCCTCAAGGCGGAGCTAGATCGGGCACTGGAGGCGAGCAAGGCGCGCAAAGCACTGGAGAATGATTTGGACAAGGCACGTCAATGGCTGAAGACCAAAATCTCTGAGGTGCGCAAGCTGCCCGTTTATCATCCGCTCACATCCACGGAGATCGAGAAGAAAATCCAGGAGAACAAGAAATACGATGATGATGCCAAGCAATTCAATGACAGCGTCCTGACCGATGTTCAACGGCAAGCGGCGAACATTATGAAGGATTGTGGCGATGCCGACAGGGCAGCATTGCAGCAAATCCTCGACGAGATCGCAGCCGACTATCAGACCTTGAAGGATGAGAGTGGCAAGCGTGGTAAATCCTTGGATGATCTACTCCAGGGTCGCAAAGCCTTCGAGGATTCGATGAAGAAGATGGGCGACTGGCTGAACGAAATGGAAACTGCAACTGAAAGTGAATTGCGTACAACGAGTCTGCCCGTGCTGGAGGAGCAGCTGGCGCACTACAAGAAGCTGCTGCAGAATGCCGACAATATGGGTGGCCTCATCAACGATGTCTCCGAGCAGGGCAAGAGCATCCTGCCAACGCTGAGCAATGCGGACAAACTGAAACTGAATGATGACATTAAGAACATGAAGGATCGCTTTGGACGCATCAAGCAGACGATCGATGATCGCGTAAACACCTTGGGTGATCATATCAAGAAGTACAAGGATGCCAAGAGTAGACTGGCAGATTGCAGTCAATTCCTTGGCACCATTCAGCAGCGTCTGCGCGAACTGAATCGACCCATTGGCTCCCGGATTGAGGATGTGCAGGATCTCCTGGGTGCGTATGAGGGCATCTTGAAGGAGCTGAAGGATAGCAAGCATAAAATGGGTGACATGCAAATGGATGATCTGCCCGAATTGCAGAGCATTCTCGCACAGCAGGACGACATGATTAAATTGATTGAGGATCAATTGGCGCATTTGCGACAACTGTTGCTGTTGCGCGAACAATTCATTGCGCTGATCAATGAGATTATTGCCTTCATTATGAAGTACACCGATGTCATCATCGACATTGAGAACTCACCGGATAGTTTGGAGGACAAGATCAACAAGTACGATGATGTCATTGTGAAGATACAGGAATGCGAGGGTATTCTGGCATCGGCCAATGACAAGGGCCAGAAGATTGCCTCCGAGGGCAATGCGGCCGACAAGAACAGCATCACGGAGCAGCTACAATCGCTGAAGAATCAATTGCAGAATCTACGCAAGGCAGTCGAATCTCAGCGCCAGAAGCATCAGTTACAATTGGAATCCCACAAGAAGATGGCCAATGATCTGAGCGAGATTTTGGATTGGTTGCACAACAACGAGGGCATCGCCAAGTCGCGGCCACTGCTCGATCGCGATCCCGAATCGGTCGAACGTGAGCTGCAGAAGCATCAATCGCTCAGCCAGGACATTGAAGCACATTTGGAAAAGTTCAATAAGATCAATGCGAGTGTCAAGACGGATGTTGGAATGCCCAGTTCTCTGTTGGAAATGCTTTCGGAAGGACGTTCCCTGGTCGCTTCGCTGCCGCATGAGCTGGAGGAGCGCGAAAAGTATTTGAAGAACAATCGTGACTCCCGTTTGGAGTACATGCAGCTGGTGGCCAAGTTTAATGATTGGGTGCACGAGGCAGAGTTGCGATTGCAGAATAGCCAGCATGGCATTGATTATGCTAATCTCGTACACGATCTGGACGAGCATAAAATCTTCTTTGGCAACGAGGCACCCATTCGCAATTTGGTGCACAAGCAAATCCAGGAAGCATCCGACAAAATCTGGTCCTCCCTTAACAATTACGAACAGTC
Source organism: Drosophila mimica (assembly GCA_037043585.1). NCBI lineage: Eukaryota > Metazoa > Arthropoda > Insecta > Diptera > Drosophilidae > Drosophila > Drosophila mimica. Next base: position 308,852 of record JBAMBE010001243.1, read on the forward strand.
CGAGCTATCCGCCGAACTGACCCAGTTCCAAAACAAATTGGCCAACACTTTGGCCAACGCCAAGACACAGCAGAGCGACTTGGAGAAGGAGGCGGAACGCTGGCGCGAATATCAACAGTCCATCGATCGCGTCAAGGCCACCATTGAGCGCACCAAATTCAGCGATGAGCCCGTCCAGAATTTGGCTGGCCTCCACTTTAATATTCAGAAGCTGTCGCATGCCATTGGAAATGTACAGGTGAGCTAATAAAAAAAAAATAAAATAAAAAAATAAAATAAATAATAATAATATAACATTAAGTAAGATTCGATACGATCACAATATATTAAATGGTCATCATCCTCGGTTTGAAATTTTTCTGACTGACTCTCAGCTCTGTTATTTGTATATCAAATAAATGATTATCATTTATAAGCCATCGTTTAATATTAAAAATCCAATTAACTCGTTGCAAAGGGACATTGTTTACAATAAAAAAAAAATATTTTCTTTGCTGCATTCCCCTTGTCTGTCCGAAAGTCATATCCTTTTTCTAGTCCAATTTTTATATAAAGGAACTCAAGAACATACACTTCAATATTGTATTGTAATTCTTGAGTATAAGATTATAATATAAGAAAACGTAGCTAATCTTAATACAACGACAGTTTTTTATTTGTGAATGCAGTGTACAAATTTGATAAACATTTTTTAAGCGTCTTTTAACAAAACTTAAGCAATGTCACAAATGTTGTGCGATTATTTTAAATATCTGCACCCAAGTTCGAAGCTGAATTGCGTTAATCTCATTTCAGTTCAGTTCAGTTTCTTTCTGAATGTGAACGTACTTTAAGTAATGTATGTATAAATGCATACATATGTATTACATGTGTGTGTGTGTGTGTGTGTGAGTGCCATATGCATTTATCCCATGAGTCAGATTCCGCACACAAAGAGATAAATATAAAACTTCTTGTGCAGTTTCCTTATTGTATTGTATCAATTTACAATGTTTATATACATATGCATATAGAGCCTTGTGCAGAAGACCTGTTTTTATGTGTGACACGAAGTCTATCGTTCATAAGTCTCTTTACATAAGCAACTGCAAAACAAGAATATGTATCTGCAACATTTTGAGAGAATGTAGCTGACTCTTGCTCCAGAGTGCAATCTCTACCCGCATACCGCAAACCGCATTTTGCCGGCCGGCCGGCGTAAGCAATGCTTGAAACTTTTCATTATTCTCTCTTTTGCGACTGCAGTCTCTCTTTCTCTCTATCTCTCTCTTTCAATTTAATAGTGGCTTCGCTTGTTTGTGTCTGTGTCTCTTACCTTGAAATCTTATTAATGAGTTAATCTTTTAACCCGCAATTGTTAAGCTTATCATCGACCTTTTTTATTATATAGTCCGGCAAACATTGCTGATGAGCGCCAGACATAACTGGAATATTAAGAGTAAATACTACAATGTAGTTTTAAGGCCAGCTGTTCGTGTTGTTGTTGCTATTATTGAGTGTAGCCCATGACATCATCAGCAACAGCTACAATCGCAAATTCCACTGAGAATAACCTGTTTATCGCTAGGGATTCCGCAAACAACATAAACCTAAAACAATTGAACAAAAAAACTGAATAAAAAAATTAAAGTATATTTAGCCATACAAAGTTTAAAATTGATGAATAAATAATTTAGTATTTTGACTTTTATGGTGAGATTTAAGTTTGCTGTGCGCCCAGCCCTTATGGCAAGAAGCATGTGGTGTGTGTAGCATTTATAAACACATGTTTAACAGCTTTTTTTGGAATATTTTTTTTTGGCAGTGCTGAGCGAGCTTTCGGTTCTCTTTCGGACAGCTGAGTTTGTTGTTGCTGTTGCCGGCTTATAGTCAAGTCAAATTGCGATTGTATCGGTGGCGTATGCGTGATATTGTTAGTGTATGTGTGAGAACGCAGAGCAATTTTATTGTTTGACTCTGCCCACGCCTGCGGCCTCCCTGCACATAACCGGCTCTTCCCTTTGAACCAACACTCTCTCCCTCTTTCTGTAAACAGAAAAACGTGTTCGTCGGCTTTTTGATTCGATTTTCTTTAGCGGCAGTTGTTCTCTTTAGCGGTGCTCTCGCTTTCGCGCTCTCTTTTCCTCTCTTGCTCTCTTACTCAGTTCTAACTCATGCTTGGGGGGCATATGCCGTGGTTTTTTTTCGCCGAGTGAGTCTCATTTTTGCGTGCAATTCACTTCTAGTTGAGACGTTTATCTGTGCGGTTGCCTGTATTTTATATTGTGCGCATCACAAAGTGAAGAAACAGCGACAAAGCAAAAGCAAAAGCAAAGAAGAAGAATATAAAGTGTTATTTTTGTTAGTGTTTTCGGTGTGCAGCTTTGTCAAATTTGAATTACTCGTTTCGCTCACAGTTTCTAATTAGAAATGCCATGTGCTTGAGCAGCGCAAGTTGAAAGAGAAGAGAACAAGCAGCAGCAGCAGAAGAAGCAGAGCAAAACGAATTTAAAGCTAACGTCATCAACAAAAAGAAATAAAAAGCAGGAAATATACACGAAAAAACATAAAATAAATAGTCAAAAGAAAAACTCAAACATATGCATATATTGTGTATATAAGTACAACAAAAAAAAAGAGAAAAAAACATTAAAGTAAATAAATACTTTGAAGTGCTACCAATTAGCAAGTGCGTTTTGTGTTTGTGAATTTGGTTATAGGTGAGAATTGAGAAAAGGCAGCAGAGGCAGCAAAAGTTCATGCCACATGCAAAAAGGCCACATATGTCAAAGTTGAACCCATTAAAATGTGTATAATATAGAAATTGAGTTAAACAAAGCAGGCATCACAGCTACAACTCAAAATGTGGGAAATAAAACTCAGTACACACTGACTGTCAAACATAAATATATATATTTTTTTTAATATATATTGTACTTTTATAATACTAAAAAATTTCTTAACACTTTTCACATCAAGCATATTGTGCAAATGCAAAGGACACACTCTGGAGAAAGAGTGCTGAAAAATTGTGAAATTTGTTTGTCGTCAATTGTTGATTGTTGATGGTTGATGGTTGATTGTTGACTGTTACTTTTGTTTGTTGCAGAGCCAGAACAGTGACTTGTCGCTCGTCAATCAGCAGGCGCAATCACTCATACGCCAGGCGGACGCACGGAATCGCCAGCTGATTGAGCAGGATAACGCTGGACTAAATCGCGATTGGCAGGATTTGGTGCACAGTTTGGAACAGAGACGCGACCACCTGCAACAGTTGGCCGAGCATTGGGATTCCTTCGAGAACGGCTTGCACGGCTGGGAGAAGGCATTAGGTCGCTTGGCAGATAAGTTCCGCAATGTCGACCCAACTGTAAGATCCCGACGTCACTTGGAAGATACAAAGAATGCCATTCAGGTAAGTCTAAAACGAATTCCACTCCAAATCCTCCACTGTCCGCTATAATTTTTCGAAATATTTTGGGCACATGAGCTCATATGTGGCTGATCTTGCTTAATTGATTAATTATTGTTATTATTATGACGTACTTACGTTGAATGCCTCAACAGACACACAGAGAATATATTTTTGTATCAAAAGAACCACAAAAAAGCAAAAGAAAAAAATAGCAATTAATGTTTGTATCTAAAGTTAAATTTTTTTTGTTGTAGGTGGCAATTAACGAGTGACCACTGTATTATATACGAACTATGAAATTTCATTCATTAAGTCTTACCCCAAGCGAGCTTTTCCGTGCCCCAAATGTTTTGTCAGTTATATACGTGCATCTATATATAAGTATTATGTATATATACATTTAGTATATATGTATATATATGTGCATGTTTATATACAAACATATATATCTCAACACTACCACATCAAGTTCATGGTCACGCCAAGTTGACGGAGAGCTTCCGTTCTCTTGCCAAGCAGAGCTTGCTTTTAGCACTGCTCTCTCTTCCTCTCGCCGTCCCTCCCTCTCTCTCTTTCGCTCTTTGCGACGAGCTTTGGGCGCTGTCAAAAACAGTTAATGATGTGTTGCTGATGATTGGTGGCAATGTAAAAACAAAAGTCAACAAATGTTGTTTAACTTTCAGTTTCTTTGAATGTAGTCCAAATGAATTATTCGTTGTACTTTCCTTAAATACAGCATTTTAGCTGTTCATTATTTATATGCAAATTGTTATTGCGCTATTATACAACTGAAAAAAATTGTTAGCACAATTCTGGCATCGTCACGTTTTTTATTTTTTATTTTCGTTATCAACAATGTGACTCTGATTTGTTGTTGTTGTTGTTTTTGCATGACTTCATAGCTGAACGTAATTGTAGGTTTTGAGACGAGAAATTATAAATTCTCAAGCTAAAAATAGTTAAAGATTTGCAATAGACCCAAGCATACAACAGGCAATTAGGCAACACACCAATTGAATTAGAGGCCATTGAATCTCGCTCCCAATCGTAGACATAGTCCATGATGTTGTCATTAAATCACCATATAAAGATCGTTCTAACACGAAACGCACAAAAATGTTGCCCAGGCAAATAATTCAACTTTTATGTAGTTCGCTAGACCGCATTGAGTTACACAGAAAAACGCAAAAAAATAAAAAATTAAAAATAGTTACTTTGCACATATTTTTGTTTTTTAGTTGATTTACATTTTTTATATATATTTTTTTATTATGCTTACCGCAAATATTTTTTATTTTGTCTACACTTATTTTCTTCTTCTTTTTTTGTTCCTTTCAAGCCGCATAGTAAATTTGCCTTTTAAGTAAATTCGTAGTTTTTTTTTATTATTTATTTTTTGTTTGGTGCTGACCTTCGTTAAAGTTTGAGCGGACCCAAAAAAAAAAAAACTGGAATTGAATTGAAACGTAGAGAAAAATTCTGTGTGTGTCTTTTTTGTTTGCGTTTCATCGATCGAATACATAAAACGGCTTTGATTTAATTAAGTGCTAAAAGTCTAGTTTAATTAATTAATATTTGTGTTTGTATTGTAAACAGGAACTGCGTGAAGAATCAAATGAACTTAAATCATCACATAAAGAAATCGAAGCGCTCTCAAAATCCATCCTCACATTCCTTGGGGAAGTACACAAACCCTCGGCGGAGGCCATACAGGCCAAAGTGGATAAGTTAGTCGAACAGCAATCAAAGTGAGTAAATAAAATATATATAAATATATCCAATATCAATATATAAATGACAGACCTGACTGATGTGTGACTTATAGCCAAATATGAAAAGTAAGCACTGGCTAGTGAAAAATATGGCCTAAAGTGCTGTGCAAAATGAAAAGTTGTGTAAACATCAGCTAGTACCACTATATATATATATGATGTTTATATATATATATATATATATGGAGACAATGTGCTTAACTGTGCGTAACGTTTATTCAATTTAACGAAATGCTTACGCCGGAAATCGAATTCGCAACGTTCACTGCATAAATTAACATTCTATAATTGATTTGCATTTCATGTTAATTAACTGGCTAAATTAACTAAACATTATTGGTAGGCAATTCCAGTCTATTTATTTTTTTTTTATTTTATATATTTTGAACAGCAATTAAACAGGTTCCACTTAAAGATTGATACAAATTTATAGACAAAATCAGGGATGCAAAACACATCTTGTTCATATCACAGCTGGATTTGTTTTTGTGACATCTCTTTCGGCCCGTTGAGCAGCTAAGCCTTGTGCACTGACGTCATTCCGTAACGGTTACGCTCAGTTTGCTGTGGCAGCTTGTTTGGAGAGCTTGTTGTCTGCCGTCGCTTACATAAGCCACGCTTTTAATAGCAACTTACTTGCGTACGCAACACTTCAGTTTGAATTCTTAGAATGGTAGATCATAAATTTTCAAAAGACAATACACACTGCTTGCCGTAAGTATGTGTTTACCTATAAATATACACATATACGTATACATGTAAATATATGATATATTAATAGGCCATATCAGCACTTCGGGCAAGCCCAGTGCCGCTGCTGCTTTGCTGGTAACTGTGCCAAAGCTTCGACATTATCAGTTGTTGGCTGCTTTTGAGACATACACGATAATAGACAAGCTTTGCCGCTATAAGTTCCCTATTATGTATACAAATTTTATTATATACGCATATATATATAATTTCTTGTTTGATAAGAACTCAACTTGCTTGTTTTTTGCGGAAATTCTTTTGCCTGGCGCTTGTCACCAAAACAAAATGCTAAAAAAAACCACAAACAAATCGTTGCCAATTTGGCAAATGCTGTTTTGCATTTCGCTTCCCATTTCAATGAGCAACAAATGTTGGGCAACATTTTTCGGATGGCCCAAGCAACATTTGCTTTTAACAGCGCCGTTAACAGAGTGAAATTCACCACAGCTGGCATTAAAATCGTGTGTGTGGTCGTTGATCACGTAAACACAAAAAAAAAAAATAAAAATAAAGTAAAAAAGAAAGAAAAGAAATAAATAAGAAAAAGGAAAACATGCGGCGGCCTTTCTTAATGCAGCAGTGACACAAATTTTCACCCAAGACATGTGTTACACGTATTTTCAGCATCAGTTCGTTTTTATTTTATTTTTATACACATTTGTCTGACAGCCGCAGTCGACGTTCGCTGCCCGTTTTGTTGTTTATGAAAAACGAGAGCAGCAGCTGTTAATGTCTTTTTCCGCTGGTCGTCATTTCTTCAGTCAAATCTCTTGTTTTTTTTTAATTTTAATTTTTTTTTTTTTGAAATCCCAGCGATATGGTTTTGTGACGTTTTCAGATCGGAAGCACTGATCTAAGATTTGTATTGTCGACGGCGAATACCATTTTGTTGAGATTTCACTTAATGACAATCTGAATTGTTAGGTGGGCAATCGATTGTGATATGGTCTGGAGAATTCTGAATGAGCAATCTTAGTTAATGTTTTTTGAATAAGCGGTTAATTACTTTGTTTTTAGGGCTTAAAACACCTGCTTATAAGGCTAATATCTTAACAGCTGTTATGCGCTTTAATTAACATTAACCTTCAACTTAATAGCCGGGAGAAAAACAACTGGTAGTAAATTGTTTTTTGTAAATATTATTATACATTTTTAGAATCAAGTGAATTTCAGCACTGACATTTCAATATAGATCTAGCTGTTTTTATATTTATTTTCGAGTTCAAAACGAAAATGCGTCTTATGCAAATTCATCAAATTTGTGACTAAACACTTACAAAAGAAAAGACAAAAAAATACATTAAAACTTAAAGAATTGCGAAACTCTCGAATATTTATAGTGGAAAATTGCGTTATTCCATGATCCCGATTTACATAGATTTAAATAAAATCACACTTTGTCATTTTGGTGCCTGAAAAAACTGACAATGCCATCATCGAAATGATCTAATACCCGAATGTTTTGAATGTTTGGTCATCGACAATTATACAGCCAACTATCCGTATATTATATAGATATTCCTTAACTGCGACGCAGAATTCTCAATGCATTTATACATGAGATTTACTTTTTCGGCTGACATGCAAAAATCTAATCAAAATTATGTTACTCACTTAAAATATACTTTAAAAAAAAATTGCGTAATACTCTTTGCATTTAAAAAGTATTTTCGTGTATTTACAGGGAATTAAGTTATTTGCGACTGTAGATAAAATTATCTGCATAAGTGCAATTTGGCAGGTTAAACTGGTTGGTTCTTTTTGCAAAGCAGAACCTTTATTATTTTTTTAAGAATGAAATCATATTTCAGCAAGCTCCGATCAATTATTAAGTCATATTTAAAAAGTGAACGTATTCTGTTGAAAACGCAATTGTTTGTCCAAATTTCTTATACAATTAAACCAAAAATGTAAACAAAAACCAACAGGTCTTCTATAAATAGTCAATAATTGGTAAATACTACGCTGAATTGAAAATTCGCGTTTCTGACTTCATCCAGAGTATTACAAAAATATACACAAATTTAAGTAAATTATAATGAAACGAGGTGTGGGGCATTACGATAAGCTGGAACGTGTTGCACACATTTTTGAGACAAACAATTGTCGGACACAATTCGAAATTCGCGCATACAATCAAAACAGCAAAAACATTTGCATTGCCAATTTGTCATTCCACAAAAAAATAAAAATACTATAAAATAACAATAACAACAGAGAAAAATGAGAAGAGAAAACAATCAAACAGCAACAACAATTCACAACAACAACAACAATAAGCAAAAACGTTGTCCAAATGAGGTAATCGAGTAATTATAAATGTATTTTTTGCCTTGGAAGGCGCTTGGCGCTTGACGCCGCTAACAGTGCCCTGTTAAATGACGTGCGGCTGTTCCATTGCCATTTCGTTTCGCGAAGCTCTCAGCATGTTACTTTGCCGGCATTTTTTGCGCTCTGCTGCCGCCCTCTTATCTAAACCGGCAAAAATGATTTGTTTTCGCTTATCACAGTCTTTTCAACCAGGCAGAATCTGCTTGGCATGTGCAAAAATATATATAACAATATAAATAATTATTGCAGTTATGTATACAAATGTTGTATTTTTGATTTGGGGGATTTTTGCAATAAGGCCGTGCGGCATATTTGGTAGCTGAAATCAGCGGCATGTTTTGGCCTGCTAATGAGTAAAGCAAACCTCACTTTCAATGCCAAGCGCATATAGCAAAACTTATTTAATATACACACACACACACAACTTTTGCTTAGTGTTTTTAGTTTCTTATTTTCACTCTTGGGCAGAGCGTATGTGTGTGTGTTGTGTGTGTTTGTGTTTTCATATGCATAGCGCCTGACTGTGGTGAGTTTTGCTGTAGCAGTTTGCGTTCTTTTATTTCCTTCTCGCGTTCCACTGTTAACGATCGCTGGCACGAACACGACAGCGACGTTGACTTCGGCGTTGACGCTGAAACTTTTTGGCAATTTTGTGCGCTGAGAACAATTCAGTTTTAATTTAGAGTTAGTTGCAAGCGGACGTGTTTTTTTAAACTGGATGGCTGGAAACTAAATACGAAGAAGCGACCGCCCGAGCATATATATAGACGCATATTTTTAAATCTAATAAACTTAATTAAGAAGCAGTAGGAATAGAAGCAGCAAACACACACAGACTTAAGCAAACAAAGAAGCAGCCCGCCAAAGAGAAGAAAACGTAAAGTATTTAACTCAAATAACTGTGCAACGGTTTCAAAAGTACCGTTTGCGACTTAAAGTAAAATGCTATACGTAATTTTCGATTCTATAATTATTCTTACATGTGATTGGATGCACTTGAAAACGCCGCATTGTGGATTACCAGGCGAATACGCGAATTTTTGTAGCTGCTGAATTTCGCGAGAAATTCAAGTTTGAAGCGAATTCAAAAGTAAATAGAAGAAGCGCGATTAAACTATTGTTAAGCACACGTCTGCCTCCCCTGAGAGGAGGTGCGACTGTTGTCGCTAATAAAAATACAATTGTCGACGGATGAAAACAAGAGACAACAAATAAAAGAAAATAGACAGCAGCAGCAGCAGCAGCTAAATCGAGTGCAGGAGAAAGAGAAAGAAGCGAATGCTAATTGCCAACACGCACACTCTCCAAAAAGACGTCGTCAAAAGCAAAAGGTGAATGTTTGTAAGGCACTTCAACTTTTGAGTTGACTCCGGCGTGTGGCATGATTAAGTCATCGGTGCCGGCTTTAGAGTCGCGAAGCTCGCTTCGTATGCAAAAACCTAAAACCAGCCTCTATCTCTCTGGCCCGGGGTGAGTCCGGGCCTCGGGTCCGGTCTTTAGCCGAGGTCGTCAGGTGTTTTTGTTTTTTTTTTTGTTTTCTCGTATATTTATTGAAAGTGTTTGTTTTGCGATGCGTGTCTGTGATTTGAATCGATGACGTCGTCGTCATCGCCGCAAAATAGCTAGAAACCGCTCAAAATATCTTATCGACAGACATTTAATTACAATAATTGATCAAACTACGAGCGCCTCCTGTTGTTGTTATTTTCATTTCATTTATTTCTGTCCACAAACTTATTTATTTATAAACACGCATCGCTGTTGCTTTCGCTTTTCACTTCGACGCTCGCATTTTTCGCATAGTTTGCCATTTAAATTCAAGATATGCACTAAATTTAATACGTTAATTCGCACAATGGCAAAATGCCTCTCAAAATAGCAGCAGGAAAAGAATAGCAAAAAAACCAAAAAAACTAACATAAATCTACAGAAATTTATTGCCATTTATTTGGATGTTGAAATTATTTAAGAGTTTAAGAAATGGGGATATTTGTTACAAATGTACTTGTTACAGACACAAATAATATTTCTTTCTTCTGCTCGAGATGAGCAACAGCAGCTGTTTGAACCGTGTCTTGTCCTTCTGTCCGTTCGTAAACCTATAGTTTTCCAATGTGCTACAACAAGTAGAGGTCAAGTTTATTTCAGATTTTGCATCGATTAGCTTTTAGCAAATCAATAGCACACGCCGTATAATACGTCTTTTCAAAACTAAAGAGAACCGGTTTCGAAAATCTTTTTCTCAGCAAGCGGACAGTTTTGTTTCAATATTTCTCAATTTGATTTTCAAATATGAAATTTTTATTGTTGAATTTTTCGTTGCTCGTGCCCAGCAATTAATTTGCTAAAAATTTGTAGAAAATGTGTGTTTCAGCCGCAATTTGGCTGAGAGCCAAATGTATTGACTTGGCCTCCAATGGCTCGATGTTTTTTTTTTGTTTTTTCGTTTCAATTGTTGTTGTTGCTGTTGTTTTTGTTGTAAAGGGCAGGAGGCGACGGCGTCCTTCAACGCCGTGTCATAAAAATTATGCACTCACGACTTTACTTTCCAATTTAAGTACTCGCTGAAGAGAAACACTTGTGGGCATCAATTTGGGTGAATCTTTTCTAGCGCCCACATGGCGTATGAGCGATTTTGTGCGTCACTGCCTGGAATAAAGCAATGTCATAAACAGATACAGATACAAGAATTGCTGTCTCTGTCTCTATCTCACTCACTGACTCATTGCTCGAATGCAGTGCGTCCGTGATGACGTCAGATGCAGTTCGTCTGCTTGTACAAGATTCGCCTGAGCTGCGAATAAATCAACATAAATAATACATGTTTAAATATAAATCGCAGCATAAAAATAAACAGCAGCCGCTAAGCAGGCCAGCAGATAAAAAAAAAAATGAAACACACATAAATAATACAAATAGTAATAATAATAACAAATTTAAAAGACAAACGAATTTGAAATCTTTTTTCGAGAACGGTTCTCTCTGTCTCTCTTCCTCTCGATCTCTGAGAGACTGCCCAAGGTACTTGCCGAATTATGCGCCTTATAGATGAAATTCGAATTCGAATTTCGGTTCATGGCATGTAGGAAAAATGTTCGGCAATTCATTTAGAAAACTCTCTTGTAGCGAAACGGCAGCATTAATTTTCACGGAAATCTTCGCAGCGCCTCGAGGCCATATGGATATAATATATACAGATTTCTGAACGCCCAGCGAATTGAATAATTATTGAAAACTTCAAGCCATTTGCTGCTTTTTCAAACAACTTATCCGTATATTTATATAGATAAATATATATATTATATATATATTTAGATATATATCAATATACTGTGCAGCACGCGCAGCTGAATTCTATTCTAGAGCAAAAGGCGACCGCGTGGTTTTTGTCTTCTACAGCAAACACACACAGAACCAAACCGACTGTTTACATATTATTATACAATATATACATATATATATATATATATTCTTATAGTAGATACGTCATTGAGTAATACGCCCCGGGCAATCTGCTCTTTTCTGCTTTGCTTTTATGCCAATTACAGATTGAACGATACGCTACGCGAAAAGGATCAACAGGTTGGCAAGGATCTCGAGGAGATCGAGCAAGTGTTCCGCCGCATCTCGCAGCTGCAGGATAAATTGAACGCGCTGCACGAACAAATTCAAGGTGTTCACGTCTACGACGAGCACGTTGCCCAAACGGAACAGGCCCTAATCACACTTAATAGCCAGGTGCAACAGGCCGGCGAGGAGAGTCGCTCGCTGGTTGCGCAAACCCAATCGCACTACCAGACCAAACAGAATCTATTGCCCAGTGATATTGCCCAGGAGTTTACCGCACTCGAACTATTAGCGGAACGCGTACAGGTCGCCATGGAGACCAAAGAGAAGGATTTCAAGCGGGCCAAGACCGTACGCACCGAATATGTTGCCGGCGTGGATGAGATTCAGCGCTGGCTAATGCAGGCTGAGGTTCAGGTGCAGGAGCGCACATTGGAGCCGACACAGATGAAGGAGGTGCTGCAGCGCATCAATCATGAAATTGGCGCCATCTACGAACGCTTCACGCTGGTCAAGACCAATGGCCAGCTGATCATTGAGAACTGTCGCAACAGCGAGGAGAAGACGCTGGTGCAATCGACCATTGATCAGTTGGCCGCTCAGCTGGCCCAAGTCCGTGGCTGGCTGGATGAGAAGAAGCAGGCGGTGGGCGATAGCCTCGATGCATGGACACGTTTCATGAATCTGTATCAGATAGTCATGTCCTGGGTGGCAGATAAGCGCACCTTCATCGATCAATCGATTGAGTTGCACACACTGCCCGAGGCAAGGATCAAGTTGAATGACTATGTGACGGCTGTGAAGAGTATTAAACCGATTGTGAAGCATTTGAGCGAAATGGACAAGGAACTGGAACACATTGGTCAGGTGACGACCGTGGGCGATCTCAAGGATAAGCTGCAGCAGGCCGAGGATGCGAAGATAGCCGTGGAAGCAGTGCTGCTGGAGAGAGTAAGCTTCATCATAGGCAATCCCCAATTTTAACTCAAATCCATTGTTAATGTTTTGTCCGTCTGTTTTGTAGAACTCGCTGCTGCAGGAGGCCTGCGAGGAGTGGGATCAATGCGAGCGCAAGGTGAAGGATATACGCGCCTGGCATGAAAAGACCAAACAAACATTGGACTCATCGCCGCAGCAAAAGAAGCCGCTGCGCGATCAATTGGGCTACTGTGAAAAGACTCTAGCGGACATTAATGTGCAAAAAACGAAATTGAGATTGTCTATTGAAAAACTGGAGGTAAGTGGAATCGCATCCCATCAGCTAATCCGGAAGGCATTTCCATATTTTTTTCGCCATTCGATATTTGCGCAGGTACACTTCCGCAATGGCATGGGAGGTGATCCGCGCCTCAGCGAGAATGTTGATGATTTGGTGCGTTTGCTCGACGGTCTCGGCGAATTGGTTCGCTCCAAATCGCAGAGCCTGGAGCAGACGCTGAGCCAAATCGATGTGTACCAACAGCAAATGCAAACGCTCCGTCAGCGCATCATACAGGAGGAGCAACAGCTGCGCCTGGTGATGGCGCCAACCTACTTGCCACACGATCGCGAGCGCGCATTAGCCGAGCAACAGGTACGTACTGCTGCCCAGTTTCAGAGTCTGAAACTGAGCCTATTGTAGAGCACCCAGAATTTAGGCAAGCCAGTTGATCAGTTGAATTATAAGTTATTCAGTTGTTTAGGAAATCTTTACCTCAACATATTCTATCTATTTATGGAATATATCTATAGTAGATATCGTAAATAACAGCAACAATATGAATAAGCTAAGATGAAAATGAAAATGATTTACCCCTTTGAGTCAGAATTATCCCCCACATCATTATCACATTTGCTACTTACTATATATTGAACGATTCTTATTATATTGCTATGCAACAGTTGACAGAACAACCAGTTTGTTGGCCCAAAAGTTATTAACCCATGAATCAATCACATGAATCGCCAAATTCAAATGTCAAAAAACATATATAATATAATAAAATAATTCAAATAATACAATTTAGATCGCTAAACATAAAAAATGTGCGGGTAGGTCCGAAACAAAAACCAAGTTGCACGGTGGCTGCGTATTTAATTCTATTTACATATCTTTATTTCAATTACCCATTATCATTTCGTTAAGTGCGCAATTATGCTAGTATTATTTAGTATTATATAGTATTATTTATATTTTTTTTTGTTTTTATTTCTATGCGGCATATAATTTTCGTTTTTCCTTCCGTTCGCTCAGACCAAAAATTTTCATACGTTTTTATTATTTTCGAATTCGATTTATGCCATTCATTTCATAGACACATGCACACACATATATACATACATACATTCATACATACATAATTGTACATCATATACATTTACATACATTCAGAAAACGTTTCATCTTTGTGCCCGCTCTTGTGTTTTTATAATTTGCTACGAAACATGTCATACAAACCGTGCAACTCATCCTTCATCGAAAGACACCAACAACAACAACAACAACAACATTGTATGTAGTATATATATATATATAGCATATATGCCATACTCTCTCTCGTTCACATCATATCATGCATTCTACTTATTGTTATGTCTGCCATGTCAAAAACCCGAACATTTGTTGTGTCTGTAAAACCAAAAACCGATTCCGAATCATTGTCACGTGCCACATCGAAAAAGATATATATATATACAAAATATATATGCAAGAGAATTCAAATAAGTTCTTGTTGCCGGGGGTAGCCCAGCAAAACAAAAAATCTAAAGAATACCGTAAATACTAAAATTCTTTCTCCAGACCATTATTCAGACAGCTATTTTAAGCAATGCCAGATTAACATAACGATCATAGGCAGCATCATATATATATATAGAGATAAACAGATATATATATATTTGGCCTTTATAGTTTATATTATAGATTTATACAAATTTTGTTTTAAGTTTACATTGCGAATTGCAGTGTTGACGGTAAGTGGCAAATTATCAAGTCAACAAATTTGTAACAATTTTGTTTATTTGTTAGCAAAGAAATTTTGAAAAACAACAGTAGCGAAATATGGGGCAACTCTTGCTATGAGAACTTATTTTAAATTCACACACCTAATCACCCATCTACACCTACCTACCTATCCACCTACCTACACCATCTCACGAGTGCACTTGAAGCATTTTTACATTACGATGGCGCACTTTCAAAAGTACAGTCATTACATCAAAAATCATATCAAAGCAAATCACATCACATCACCATTTTTTTGTGGCACAAAAGAAAAATGAAAATTCACACATTACGCTTTCGCTTAGATACATTTTCATTTATGATTTTTTTTTTATTTTATATATATTTTACTCTATTAGTCAGCTTAATGGCCGGGCAGACATATATTCATAAAGCCCGTTCGACGTCACAGCTCTCTCTCTCTATCTATTTCTCAATTTCTCAATTCTTGTTATATTAGCGCTCTCAGTTAACTTTTAGTTACTACTAGTATGGTTACGGTTTTAATTTGACTTATATATTTTATTTTTGACAATTGTATTTCTTTTTATCTTTTCTCTTCGTACATTTAAAATATCAAATCTGGTGTCGTTGCGCTGAAAAATATATAAACAAAAACCGAAACAATTAAAATTTCCACACTACATAATGATAAAACAATACATTAATCAATTGTTCTTATTAATATTTGATAAAAATATATATAACTATATCTAATCGGTTTCTTGGGCTTTGCTCGCTTGCCTCTTGTGCTATTTGCTAAAAACTAAACATGTGACTAATAATTCCAATCGATGCTGCTGCTATATCCTTATTGTAACTCTTGACACATACACACACACATAACAATCACACACAAACACATACATATTTACATGGGTTTTGCGTACTTCTACAAATACAAATATATATATATATATATACTTGGTATATGGTTGCTTATCCCATTGGCATACTTCTGCTCGCTGCCTATACACATATTATCATTATTGATTATATGCTGACCTTTTTATATATCTCTCTCTCTCTATCTATGCACCATACGCATAAAAAATAAATATACTCTTCGTCACCTCAAATATAAATGCATATCAAAAATATATATCAAACTAAATAGGCATGTCGTGAACGTGTCAAAAATTTGCATTCGAAAATAACCGCACGAAATGAGCGCATCAAATTGTTAATACATCGCGGCACGCCGGACGATGCTAAGCTAGAGATTTAGATGCCGCAGCTATGGCAACAGTACTTATAAGTAATAAATACATACACATATTTACATATACATACATATCTATACATATATAGTGATGTATACTTACATACTATATTATAATAGAACTAGATCGCCAAAGATATTTGAAAACCAAAGCAAGCCAAAAGCAGCCACCAGCGGCATCTCGTGTTTAATGCTGCCAATGCAACAGTCTCCCAAATTTGTCGCAGAGGCAGCAGTTAAACCAGATCCGTACCAATTATATTATACAAATATATTATATATCATACATGACCCATGCTTAAGAAAAATACCAAAAAAAAAAAAGAAGGAAAGATTAAATATTAAACTATATTTTTAAAAATGAAACCCCGAAAAGAGTATTTCTTGAATAGGCCTTAGACAGTCATATTAGGTAGCTGTTAGGCCCATGATCTTTCAAACAACGGAAAGCTAACCTTTTTTGGCAAATCTTCCCCCTATCTCTCTCTCTCTCTCTCTATCTCTCCCACTACACCCGTTACGTTGAACGCATAGGCAATGCGACAATCAATCGATGGCATGCAGCAATCCTACGACGCAACCGCCGCCCAATCCTATGCTCTGGATCCACATTCAGTGGTAACCACTTCATCGACTGTCTCGTTGCTTATGAAGCCAACGGCAGTAGGTCTAACCTATGCTGAAGTGTTATCAGGACATGCGAGTCCGGTAAGCGGTAATGAAACGTCGACCACATCCAGACAAGAAACGCAAGAAACCCCGACCATGACAACAACAACAACAAACACGACAACAAGGCAAGAACAACAACAACAACAAACGAACTTGAACCAAACAATCACAACAACGACGACAACCACAATGACAACAACCGTACGTACGCACGAGGAAGACCCATTAAATTTGGAGTCGAGCGAATCAAGCGCCAGTTTGCCCACTGTGCTCTATCAGCGCAAGGAGCAACAACGTGTTACACCACCCAACAGCAGCAGCGCAACCAACTCAGAGTATGATGAAGCGACCAGCTTTACACCCATAGATCAAACAGTTCCTAGCATTAGCACCAATCCGAACAGTCAGTTTATCGAAAGTGAGCGTAATCAGCAGCGCCGCGTAAATCCAGGTGAGAAACTGCAGCCACCGCGTCCCGAACGTCGCGGACGTTCACCGCGACGCAGACGCGAGCCACAAGCCAACATTCAGGTGGAGCAACCGCAACAGCAACAACCACAGCAACAACATCAGCAACAACATCAGCAACAACATCAGCAACAACAGCAACACCAACAGCTTTATATACCCCAAGGGGATCGGGCGCGTTCACGCAGTCCCATGTGGGTGCCGGGTTCTACATCCTATGCGGAAGTTCTCCGTGGTTTGGAATTGGAGCGGTTGCAAGCCGAAGAGCTAGCAAGACAAAGGGCGCAGCCGCATGCCGATCTAACCATACAGGATGTAGTAGATGCCAGTGCCGCAGCGGCCAGCATTTATGTGCCACAAGCGGCACCCGAACAACATCCACAGCTAGTAGAGCAGCAGTTTATTAGTGAGACCAACACGGAGCTTGCCTATATTCAGCAGCAACAACAGCAACAACTGGAGCAAAAGCAACAACAACAGCAGCTGCCGCAGCATCAGCAGCAGCAGCAGATCAGTGGTTATACAGTGCCAATGAGTGCAGAGGAGATTACTGCGACTTATTTGCAGCCAGATCCCCAGCTATATCAGACCATGTATGAGAATGTGGCCGATAGCGGTCAGTGGGGCTATGTCTCGGAACCAAATGGCGGTGCACAGCAGCAGCAGCAGCAGCAGACACAGAATTACTATGATCAAATCATGCAGATGCAGTACCCCATACAGTATCAGCCTGTTGCGGTGCAACCCGCGACGACGCAGTATCAGCTGCTAACGGGTTATTATCAGCCCGTTGCGCAAACAGAGACTTATCCTACGGTTTATACCACAACGGATTCTTCACAAATCTACTATGCACCACAACAGCCAACTGAGTACCCACAGGAATACGCGCCACAACAGCAGCAACCTGAGTTACCAACAGATGCGCCCGTTTATCAGCCGGAGATTGTTGAACAATCTTATCTGCTTGAACCTTACCGTACGGACGTAAATCTAACAACAAGCACATCCACAACAGGTAATAGTGTACTCGATCGTGTGGTCACCACACTTGCATCAATGGTGCAACAGAGCTCCGAACCTCTGACCACGAGTACCCAGCAAATACAGCCCACGCTTGTGACGCCACATCCGAAACCGGAGGAACAAATGCAACCCCAACAGTTATTCATTGAGGAGCATGTCCACATGCTACGACCTGTCGAACCACAAGAGTTCGAGATGGATGAGCCGCGACCCGACATTACCTTTGGTCAGTTTGATGTCGATGCCATTGAGACGATACCCGTCGAGGTACCTCAACCACAATCACAACTGCAGCCTCAACAGCAACAACAACAGCAGCCTCAACAGCAACAACAACAGCCTCAACAGCAACAACAACAGCCACAGCAACCAACACAAGCGAGTGTGACTAAAACGAGATTTGTGGAGCAAACAATTGTCTCGGAATCGGTACAGCCAACTGTGATAGTTCAAGAGAGTAGGGACATTGTCGCCGGCCCAGAGACTGTCATCGTTCGTCCGCAAGTGCAACAGCCCAATCAGAATGTCTACCAGCAACAAGACCCAAGTACTGGCGGCACCTATGCCGAGGTGCTCTTTGGTCAACAACAGCATAGCAAAGCACATCCAGTTTTCCAGCCATCCAGTCAGCAACAGATTCCAGTACGTGTAGCGGTTCCCATGCCGCAAATTCGCAATGCTGAGCATGCAACAACAACAACCACAGCAAAGCATACAACAACAACAAGCACAACGATCAGAAGCCAGCATGGCAGATGGGCAGATGACAATCCGGACACAAGGAATGCCAAACCTAAGCGACAGCGACATGAACAACAACCAGAGCCATTGCCAATAAAGGTCAGCAGTCGCAAGGAGTCCAAAACAGGCAGGAAACACAAATCTCCCGACAACAATGAAACAACGCACACCCATGTGGAGAAGACTACTATTGTGGAAAGTGCGCCTGTACCAGAGGAGTCGCACAAGCATCCAGAACCAAAACCTAGAAAATCTAAAAAGAGCAAATCTCAAACTGAACACGCACCAGAAACGACAATTGCCAGCAAACAGATTGTGGAAACGGTCGTGGTGGTTCCAAGAGTTAAGGAGGAAATGCAACAATCCAACGTTGTGGAAACGACAGTCACCTCAAAGAAAACTACAAAGCCAGCTGTTGAAATTGCTAAAGAACAGGAAATTATCACAGAAGTAGAACCAATTATTGTTCAAGCACCCACCAAAAAGGATAGAAAGAAGCCTTCGACTGTTGTCGAAACCACAACCATAACAACGAAAACAGTGGAACCGATTGTAGAAGTCATCAAACAGACGGAAACAATCCTAGTTGAACAGCCAACTGTTGATACTGCACCCATTGTTACTGCTCCGTCGAAGAAGGATCGAAAGAAGCCGAAGGCTGTCGTGGAAACGACTACGGCTCCCCAGAAAGAAGTTGAGCCTGTCGAGGAGATCGTTAAACCGGCTGAAGTTGTACCTATAGTTGAACCTACATTTGATACAAATGCAACTATTCCGGCTCCATCTAAAAAAGACAAAAAGAAGTCTACTTCTATTGTGGAAACAACGACCATATCAACGAACACCATTGAACCGGCTATTGAAGTCATCAAACAGACGGAGATCGCGCCCATTGAGGAAACTATTGTGGCAACAACGACGACAACTTTCAACCCGATTGAGCCAATTGTTGATATTGTCAAAGAAATGGAAATTGACGAAACAGTAAAATCTGCAATTGAGCCAATTTGTGATATCAAAACTACAACAAAGGAAGACAAAAAGCTGTCCGAGATTACTGCGCCAATTAAAACAGAGGAATCAAACAACGTCGTTTCCATTGTTGAAACAATTGTTGCTCAACCCGTGGAGACAGTTGAGTACACTTCTGATTCTACTCAAGTGTTCGTGCCTGCAACCCTATCGAGTATCGAAACCGATGAAACATTATTGGAAAGCGAGCCAACGGTAACAACATCGACCAACACGATTTCCACAGAAAGCGGTACAACTACAATTACTACCAGGACCATCACGAAACACATCACTAAGCGGATAGTCAAGCGTATTATCGATGGTAGGGAGGAAATTGTTGAGGAAGATGTAGTCGACGATTTGCCGGAGGAGAAAATTTCCGTCGAGCAGTTTGAATTACCATCGGTGGAAACGACAAGCTTGAGTACAGTTCCCGGCAGCATAATGGCACCTGGACTGAATACAACGCTAGACACAACTGTTGTTCAGGGCGGTTCCATTACGAAAACAACAATAACCAAAACGAAGCGTATTCTTAAACGGATTACCGCCGATGGCGATGAAATTGTTGAGGAAGTCCTTGAGGATGAGCCAGAGGTGGAGCGTGATATTACTTTACTACCAACAACAGTGCTTACTTCCAGGAATGTTGAATTACTTGATCAATCGGTTGCACCTCAAGAAGCTATTATTGATGCTGCACAGCATGCAGTTGAGGAAATAGTCGATCAGGCAGAACAAATAATTGCGCCAGAGCCACAAAAGCCACCGCGTAAGGACAAAAAGGAGCCAGAAAGCTTAACTGTAAAGGAACCCGAGGCTGAGGTTGACGCAGAGCAGAAACCACAAAAGCCAACTAGAAAGGATAAGAAGAAGAAGCAGAAGAAATCAGAGAGTGAGGAAATCAAACCGAAAACTGATGCCATACAAATACCAGATAGTCCCATTGTGCAAACTGTGGCTGATATAATTGAGCCACAAGCACCACTAGAAACCGAAACCACAGAGCCCCTGAATACAACAAGTGCAATTACAATTGACGAGAAACAAACTCAGTCAACCGATGGATCTGCTATCAGCGATGATGGCAGCCTAATCAAAACTACCGTCATACGTACAACAAAAACGGTGAAAAAAATCAATCAACAAGAAAATCAGGAAATGTCCACATCAACTCATTCGGAAGCACGTTCGCTGGATTCTTTCGAAACCGCTGAAGAAGCCACAGAGCAGCCCAAAGTTGAGAAATCTGAGATGAACAGTCGTGAGGTCAGCGATGAGGGTGTAGTTAAGACAACTAAGACGACAACCATTCGAACAATAAAGAACAATGTCAAAACGGAACTAAACAACGAACCAATTGCTGAACCGGTAACTGATGTTGAAGTTGCGACCGAACCAAAAACATCTGATGAAACTTTACTTACCGAAGATGGTTCTGTGCTAAAAACAACAATTGTGCGCACAACTAAAATAGTAAAGAAAATTTCACAAGATTCGGAAAATATCAGCGAACACAGCTCTGCGTCTGAATCTTATTTACCCCCTGTTGAAACCATAATTCTGGACGCACCAGTCGTAGCCGAATCGGTGACCACCGAATCGAACAGTGAGGGCATTAAGAAAACTACAACGACGCGTACCACAAAGACTGTAACATCAACTACAAGCGAAAGTGTGAATGAGCCGCAAGACTTAGTCAAACCTGTCGCTCCTGAACCGGTTTCCTTCGAACCGCTACAGATTGTGGAACAATGGCTGGTTGCGCCAAAGACTGAGGATGTGATTGAAGACAGGAACATTAAGTCAACCACATTGGACTTCATAGCATCTGAAAAGCAAACTGCACAGCCAGAGCCTCAAAAGAAATCTCCGAAATCAAAGAAGCAGGAAAAACAAAAGAAAACTTTAGTTTCTTCTGAACCAAACCAAACTGAACAGACCACGATAACCATAACTAAGGAAGTTGTTGCTCCAGTCGTAGAAGAAAAGCTGACTGCAGAGCCTGTGCCTGAAAAGAAATCGAAAAAATCAAAGAAGGCTGAGAAGGCAGAGAGACAAAAGGAAGCTCCAATCACAACGGAACAAAAGCAAACTGAAGAGCCACAGTTGGTCACGTCATTGGAAGTTGCTGCTCCAGTTGAGGAGGAACCAAAACAAGTTGAAGTTACGGTATCTGAGCCTTACAATGCAAACGTTGGCAACGATGTTGTTAAAACTACAATTGTGAGAACGACCAAAATTGTTAAGAAGGTTGCACAAAATGTGGATCAGAAGATAACTGAAGGGGAAGAAATTCAAAAACCTGATGAATGTGCTCCTGTTGCTGATGAACCAATAAGTGACGAAGTTGGTGGTGTAACAAAAACAACAACCGTGCGTACGACGAAAATTGTGAAGAAGCTGAATGAAGATGGCGAAACAACCACAGAGAGCAGCAGCACAATAAGTGAACCGATCACCGTGCGTGAAGCCTCTCCAACGATTTCAGAAGCACAGAGTGAAACCTCGACCACATCCAGTCAAATTGATGGGGCCATTATCAAGACAACCACAATTCGTACGATGCGAATAACCAAGCGAGTAACAAATGACGGACGCATAGTTATAACCGAAAGTGACGCACCTAGCGATGTTATTGTTACATCCAGCATTGAAATGCCAGATCAAAGACCAGTTAGTCCCATTGTATCTTCGGATACACTTTTGCAGACAACTCCACCAGTTGTCACCTCTACTAACGAATTCAAATTAGCAAATGTTGGTGCCAATATCGAGTTGGTTCCTAGGAACTCTGTGAGTAAATCAGGCATTAAGGTCTTAGATATTGAAACAACAGAATTGCCGACTGTAAGCGCTGAATATAATTCATCGAATGGGGTTATGAGCGGGGCAGATCGCACTGTTACCACTACAACGACAACTACCAAAAATACGATGCTCACAACGACCCAACGACGTAGCTTCGAAACCGAAGATGGCACAAATGTTCTTTTCGTTGGAGAAGGCATTGACGGTGCCTATCCGCCGGGCACAGTTCAGAAAATTTCTTTAATAACTCACGAAGAAAAGCTGAAGACTCCAATCGTGAAAATGCATCTAGATTTTCCGGAGGTTAGTCTTCGCGTGACCGAGACTGTGACTGAAAACGTTGAATCCCTGCACAGAACTGCCGAAAGTAATATGACTTCTATAGTTGAGTTCGCTGAATCGGAGCCAGTTGTGGTCGAGTCAGTTATTTTGGATTCTTCGGATCCGAAACTTTCTGTTGCTAAAACAGATTTGATCGAACAGGTTGAAAAGCCAATTGTAGTAGAAAAGAGCATTGACCCCCCGTCTGATCTAAGTCCAGAAGAGCAAATACTGTTCGAAGAAATCCAGAAGAAACTGTCAAAGAAAGATAAGAAAAAACGTCCCGCCATTCCCGAAGAGTTCATAAAGCAAGAAACTACTCAGGTCATTGTAGAAGAAAGCAAGGGTAATGAAACAATTGCTATACCTATTGTAGATGCAAAGCAATCTCTTATCGAAATTCCTATATCCAACGATACGCCAGTCCCATTAGCGCCGATTATTTCTCAAGAGGTGCCATTGATTTCAAAAGCAAATACCATCGAGCATGACAAAGTTGATATACTTTTCCATGAAACAACGCAAGAAACGCCAGAAATGCCTTCAGAATCAAAAACTCAAGTAGAAACGCAAGCTGATATTCCATGTGAAATTCAATTACTCCCTGATCCTACTAATATCGCTAATCAAATTGTTCCTGCCAAGCCAAGCGCATTAATTGCTGAAGCATTTGTGGCTAACACGGTAAGCACTTTAAATATCACTAATATTCAAACTATTTGTTCCACTGATAAGATTTTTGAAACTCCCAAATACGATTTATCTCAATATAATACTGCTGAGGCCAATTATCACATAATCAATTCTAAGCCAACATCTGTAGAAACCCCCTTACCCTCGACACATGATCAACAAGATCAAACTGTTGGGGTGACCTTACCGGTTGTAAGTACGGTTGAATCTGTTGTTACAAAAACTTTGGTGGATACATCTCCCAAAAATATAGAACCGATTTCCCCTGAGACAGATAAGATATATGAAATTCCACAATACAATATAGCTACATTCAAAACAGCTGAATGTAACTATAACATAATCAATAACAAGCCAGTTCTTTCCACGCCAATTGACGACCCACAACAAATGATTGAAGAACGCCAAACGGTTGAAAGTTCTGCTGATACTTCTACAACAATTGAGAGTTCTGATTCTGCAATAATCGAGACAATAGTAACAACAACTGTGGATACTTCTAGTAAAAATATTAAAGAAATCGAGGATGATAAACCTTCTGTATATAACTTCGAGGTTCCAAAATATAATACTATAGACCAAAGCTATGCCGAACATTTGTATAGGGAAAATCTTAACAAATCTGAAGCACTCACGGAACAGACAATCTCTGAAAATGTAATAATCCCCGAATCTTCGGTTTCGGAAGACACAAATACAACTGTGAGCGTCACAACAATAACTGTGATTCAAACGATGAGTGAGACTCCTCTTCCGGAGGAGCCAAAACCAGTGGAACCAGCAAAGAAACCCGAAGAACCAAAGGCAGTGGAACCCATCAAAATACCCGAGGAACCGAAAAAACCAGCCTATGCAGGCTTGCCTGTTGATGACTCGAGTAGTTCTTGGATGGATGTTTTGGATGAACCAATGACATTCTCAGATGAGGAGGAAGAAGCACCAATCCAGGAAGCTTCTGTTGAAAAGACACCTCTTCCTGAAAAGATTACATCAACAATTGAGACTGTCGTTGTGAAGGATATTGTTCAACCAGCTGAACCTCAAAAGATTCCGGAAACTGCAATTTCAGAAGACACTAAGACAACTGTGACTGTCACAACAAAAACTACTGTCACAGAAACTGTAAGTGAGACTGTACTTCCGGAGGAGCCAATACCAGTGGAACCCGAAAAGAAACCCGAAGAACCAAAGGCTGTGGAACCCGTCAAAATACCCGAGGAACCTAAGAAACCAACCTATGCAGGCTTGCCTGTGGATGACTCGAGTAGTTCTTGGATGGATGTTTTGGATGAACCAATGACATTCTCAGATGAGGAGGAAGAAGCACCAATCCAGGAAGCTCCTGTTGAAAAGACACCTCTTCCTGAAAAGATTACATCAACAATTGAGACTGTCGTTGTGAAGGATATTGTTCAACCAGCTGAACCTCAAAAGATTCCGGAAACTGCAATTTCAGAAGACACTAAGACAACTGTGACTGTCACAACAAAAACTACTGTGACAGAAACTGTAAGTGAAACTGTACTTCCGGAGGAGCCAATACCAGTGGAACCCGAAAAGAAACCCGAAGAACCAAAGGCTGTGGAACCCGTCAAAATACCCGAGGAACCTAAAAAACCAGCTTATGCAGGCTTGCCTGTGGATGACTCGAGTAGTTCTTGGATGGATGTTTTGGATGAACCAATGACATTCTCAGATGAGGAGGAAGAAGCACCAATCCAGAAAGCTCCTGTTGAAAAGACACCTGTTCCTGAAAAGATTACATCAATAATTGAGACTGTCGTTGTAAAGGATAGTGTTAAACCAGCTGAACCTGAAAAGATTCCGGAAACTTCAATTTCAGAAGACACTAAGACAACTGTGACTGTCACAACAAAAACTACTGTCACAGAAACTGTAAGTGAGACTGTACTTCCGGAGGAGCCAATACCAGTGGAACCCGAAAAGAAACCCGAAGAACCAAAGGCTGTGGAACCCGTCAAAATACCCGAGGAACCTAAGAAACCAGCCTATGCAGGCTTGCCTGTGGATGACTCGAGTAGTTCTTGGATGGATGTTTTGGATGAACCAATGACATTCTCAGATGAGGAGGAAGAAACACCAATCCATGAAGTTCCAGTTGAAAAGACACCTGTTGCTGAAAAGATTATATCAACAATTGAGACGGTCGTTGTAACGGAACCTGAAAAGGTTCCGGAAACTGCAATTACAGAAGACACTAAGACAACTGTGACTGTCACAACTAAAACTACAGTTACAGAAACTGTTAGTGAGACTGCACTTCCGGAGGAGCCAATACCAGTGGAACCCGCAAGAAAACCTGAGGAACCAAAGGCTGTGGAACTCGTCAAAATACCCGAGGAACCTAAAAAACCAGCCTATGCAGGCTTGCCTGTGGATGACTCTAGTAGTTCTTGGATGGATGTTTTGGATGACCAAATGACATTCTCAGATGAGGAGGAAGAAGCACCAATCCAGGAAGTTCCAGATGAAAAGACACCTGCTCCTGAAGTGATCAAAACCACAAAAACTGAGACGGTCGTTGTGAAGGATATTGTTCAACCAGCTGAGCCTGAGAATATTTCCGATTTGGTTGTTTCAGAAGACATAAAGTCAACCGTAACTGTTACAACAACAACAACAACAACTGTCAGTGAGAAAGAGTATAAGTCAGAGCAGGCGCCAGTTTATTCTGGCTTGACACTTGAGGGTCCGATCGATACGTGGTCTAGCGTCCTGGAGGAAACTACGCCAAGCTCAGGAAATGTTGTTTTTACATCGACATTGTCTGCAGATGCTCCAGAATTTACACCTTCTTATCTAAAGCACGTATATGCTGATCAAACAAACACATTCCTTGCTAATGAAAGAGTTTACAACGAATTCATACCTAGAAGTAAAACAGAGCAAGTAGTGGTACTTCCAAAGAAGCCAAAGAAAGTTAAACCTGCAAAGCGTCCAAAGAAGCCAGCTGATGAACCTCAAGAAATTCCTGTTGTATCTGAAGCACCACCCACTTTTGTCATGGAAGTAGAACCAACAATCGAACAAAGTGTTTGGGAAAACAATCGAGATGGAAAATCTTATGCCGATGTTTTGTTCAGTTCAGCCGAGATACCAGTTACCGAAAAGCCTGAAATTGTGCATGAAGAAAAACAGACAGTTGTCGAGCCCTTGCCTAAAACTGTTAAGCCAAAGGAGCCAACGAAGAAGCCAAAACAAATAAAACAGAAGCCAGTAGAATCCTTCGAAGAGATTTCAAGCACGGATAATTCAAAGCCAGCCACTGAAAGCTCCAAAGAACCGTCATCTGACGAGAAGGACGTTCCTAAATCGTCTGAAATGAGCTGGTCTGCCTTGGTTCGAAGACCAGGTGAATGGTCTGACAATACACTTATCAAAAAGGAATTAGTGCAGCCAGACAGTATTCCAGACCCCAAGAAACCCGAGAAGGAAGAAAAATCTGAACGAAAATCTACAAAAACTAAAAAGTCGAAGAAATCCAGAAAACCAATTCAAGAGACAGTTTCAACCACTTCTGAAGATGAAAAACCGGAGCCGGAAGTACCAGCACCTTCAACTCACACAGAGATAATCACACAAACAGAGACGGTGACGGAGACAGTGACGAAACCTACAAAAGAAAAGGAACCCGAAGCAAGCGGTTTTTCGTGGGCTTCATTGGTAAAGAGACCTGGCGAGTGGGTTGACACAACTGTATCGCACATTAAGAATGCAATAACATCAACGGACAAATCGGAAGGTGAACGCAATGAACCAGAAAAACCACGAAAGACTCGAAAGGAGAAGAAGGTCGATCGGGTTGAGGCTAAGAAGCAACAGGTTCCACAGAAAAAAGAAAAGATATCTCAACCAGCGGTCGAGGAAGTAATCCCAATTGAAAAGGAACCAGAGAGGATTCCAGATGTGGAAAAGCCCATTGAGACTAGCTCTGATTCGTTCTCTTGGGCTTCTTTGCTTAAAAAGCCAGGTGAATTTGTAGATGATATAGCCTCTCGCAAAAAGCCAAGTGCGGTTCCAAAAATTGAACCAAAACCAGAACCTAAGGTTCAAAAGGAACGGAAGACTGCCAAGAAAGAAGTCAAGATCGAAAGAAAGACAGTGGAGCCTAAGTCTAAAAAGGTGCAACCCATTGCTATTTCATCCACATCTGACGAAAGTGATATTCCTGAAACTTCTTCATCTCCTGTTTATGATGAAGGAGTAACAACTTGGGCCAAGATTGCCAGCCAAATAGACAAAATGTCTGACTTACCACCCAAAGAAAAGAAAGAGGTGAAGCACAAACCAGTGGAGACTGTCAAACATCAGACTGAAAAGAAAAAGGCAACACAAAAAGAACACACTCCTCGACCACAGGATCCGCATACCAGCTCCTGGTCATCAGTAGTAGGCCAGCAAACCATTGACTTCATAGAAACAGAAAAGGTGACTCCAAAACAAGTTGCTGTTAAAAAGACAGAAAAAATATCAGTTATGCCTCAGTTGGTTACTGAGCCCGCAGCAGTTGAAGCTCCTGAGGATTTGAAATGGTCAAGCATTGAAGAAACAACGCACAAATCTTGGGCTGAAATGATTGACGATGGTGGTGATGATATTGTTGTAGAGCACAAATCTTGGAAAGAACTAATCGAAGATGAAGTGGAAATTCCTCTTCTTGCTGAAAATGGTGATAAAGCCAATATTCATAAGATTATGGAAACTATTCAAGAAATTAAATCTGACAATATTTCCCAAGCAGAAGAACTAAATGAAGAGCCCATCGAGAAGTCTTCAGTTATTACGCAAATAACTATGGTAACGGAAACAGTCAGCGAACCAAAGCAGAAACCCGAAGAATCCACAAAACCAGCTGAGTTGCTCAAAGAACCAGCGATCGAAATTCCAGTTGAAAAAGTTGCGGATATAATTACAACACCAATACTGACATCAGTTGTTCAGAAGGAAATGGTTCGTACTGAGCCTGAGTCTTCGGTTTCGGAAGACACAAAGACAACTGTAACAGTAACAACAACTACTACTGTAACTAAAACTGTTAGTGATATTTCGCTTCCGGATGAGCCAAAAGCAGTCCAACCAGAAAAGAAACCTGAAGAACCAAAGGCAGTGGAACCCGTCAAAATACCCGAGGAACCTAAGAAACCAGCCTATGCAGGCCTGCCTGTTGATGACTCTAGTAGTTCTTGGATGGATGTTTTGGATGAACCAATGACATTCTCAGATGAGGAGGAAGAAGCACCAATCCAGGAAGTTCCAGATGAAAAGACACCTGTTCCTGAAGTTATCAAAACCACAACAACTGAGACGGTCGTTGTGAAGGATAGTGTCAAGCCAGCTGAACCTGAAAAGGTTCCGGAAACTGCGATTTTAGAAGACACTAAGACAACTGTGACTGTCACAACACAAACTACTGTGACAGAAACAGTTAGTGAGACTGTACTTCCGGAAGAGCCTAAACCAGTGGAACCAGAAAAGAAACCTGAAGAACCAAAGGCAGTGGAACCCGTCAAAATACCCGAGGAACCTAAGAAACCAGCCTATGCAGGCCTGCCTGTTGATGACTCTAGTAGTTCTTGGATGGATGTTTTGGATGAACCAATGACATTCTCAGATGAGGAGGAAGAAGCACCAATCCATGAAGTTCCAGTTGAAAAGACATTTGTTCCTGAAGTTATCAAAACCACAACAACTGAGACGGTCGCTGTGAAGGATAGTGTCAAGCCAGCTGAACCTGAAAAGGCTCCGGAAACTGCAATTTCAGAAGACACTAAGACAACTGTGACTGTCACAACACAAACTACTGTGACAGAAACAGTTAGTGAGACTGTACTTCCGGAAGAGCCTAAACCAGTGGAACCAGAAAAGAAACCTGAAGAACCAAAGGCAGTGGAACCCGTCAAAATACCCGAGGAACCTAAGAAACCAGCCTATGCAGGCCTGCCTGTTGATGACTCTAGTAGTTCTTGGATGGATGTTTTGGATGAACCAATGACATTCTCAGATGAGGAGGAAGAAGCACCAATCCATGAAGTTCCAGTTGAAAAGACACCTGTTCCTGAAGTTATCAAAACCACAACAACTGAGACGGTCGCTGTGAAGGATAGTGTCAAGCCAGCTGAACCTGAAAAGGTTCCGGAAACTGCAATTTCAGAAGACACTAAGACAACTGTGACTGTCACAACTAAAACTACAGTTACAGAAACTGTTAGTGAGACTGTACTTCCGGAGGAGACAAAACTAGTGGAACCCGAAAAGAAAGCCGAAGAACCAAAGGCAGTGGAACCCATCAAAATACCCGAGGAACCTAAAAAACCAGCCTATGCAGGCTTGCCTGTTGATGACTCTAGTAGTTCTTGGATGGATGTTTTGGATGAACCAATGACATTCTCAGATGAGGAAGCAGAAGCACCAATCCCGGAAGCTCCTGTTGAAAAGACACCTGATCCTGAAAAGATTACGCCAACAATTGAAACGGTCGTTGTAAAGGTATTAGTTGAGCCAGTTGAGCCTGAACATATTTCGGAAACTGCAGTTTCAGAAGACTCTAAGACAACTGTGACTGTCACAACAAAAACTACTGTGACAGAAACTGTAAGTGAAACTGTACTTCCGGAGGAGCCAATACCAGTGGAACCCGAAAAGAAACCCGAAGAACCAAAGGCTGTGGAACCCGTCAAAATACCCGAGGAACCTAAAAAACCAGCCTATGCAGGCTTGCCTGTTGATGACTCTAGTAGTTCTTGGATGGATGTTTTGGATGAACCAATGACATTCTCAGATGAGGAAGCAGAAGCACCAATCCCGGAAGCTCCTGTTGAAAAGACACCTGATCCTGAAAAGATTACGCCAACAATTGAAACGGTCGTTGTAAAGGTATTAGTTGAGCCAGTTGAGCCTGAACATATTTCGGAAACTGCAGTTTCAGAAGACTCTAAGACAACTGTGACTGTCACAACAAAAACTACTGTGACAGAAACTGTTAGTGAGACTGTACTTCCGGAAGAGGCTAAACCAGTGGAACCAGAAAAGAAACTCGAAGAACCAAAGGCAGTGGAACCCGTCAAAATACCCGAGGAACCCAAAAAACCAGCCTATGCAGGCTTGCCTGTTGATGACTCGAGTAGTTCTTGGATGGATGTTTTGGATGAACCAATGACATTCTCTGATGAGGAGGAAGAAGCACCAATTCAGGAAGTTCCAGTTGAAAAGACACATGTTCCTGAAGTTATCAAAACCACAACAACTGAGACGGTCGTTGTGAAGGATAGTGTCAAGCCAGCTGAACCTGAAAAGGTTCCGGAAACTACAATTTCAGAAGACACTAAGACAACTGTGACTGTCACAGAAAAAACTACAGTGACAAAAACTGTTAGTGAGACTGCACTTCCGGAGGAGCCAATACCAGTGGAACCCGAAAAGAAACCCGAAGAACCAATCCAGGAAGTTCCAGTGGAAAAGACACCTGTTCCTGAAGTGATCAAAACCACAACAACTGAGACGGTAGTTGTGAAGGATAGTGTCAAGCCAGCTGAACCTGAAAAGGTTCCGGAAACTACAATTTCAGAAGACACTAAGACAACTGTGACTGTCACAACTAAAACTACTGTTACAGAAACTGTTAGTGAGACTGCACTTCCGGAGGAGCCAATACCAGTGGAACCCGAAAAGAAACCCGAAGAACCAAAGGCAGTGGAACAGGTCAAAATACCCGAGGAACCTAAAAAACCAGCCTATGCAGGCTTGCCTGTGGATGACTCTAGTAGTTCTTGGATGGATGTTTTGGATGAACCAATGACTTTCTCTGATGAGGTGGCAGATGCACCAATTCATGAAGCCCCTGTTCCTGAAAAGATTACATCAACAATTGAGACAGTCGTTGTAAAGGATAGTGTTAAACCATTTGAACCTGAAATGGATCCACAGTTGTCGGTTTCAGAAAGCACGAAAACAACGGTGACTGTCACAACAAAAACTACTGTGACGGAAACTGTCAGCGAACAGTCAGACGAGGTTAACGAATTACCAAGGCAAGAAGCAACAGTTCTAAAGGCACCTGCTACAGAATGGATTACATCAACTACCGAGACAGTCGCTGTGAAGGATATTGTTCAACCAGCTGAACCCAAGACTTCATCGGATATACCTATCAACGTGTGGAGTCAGAATTCATCGTACGCAGACGTATTGAAGCATACAACGAGTTTTATCGAGGGTGAAAAGCAAAATGTTGAGAAAGTAACTGAAGTTATAACGCAAATCACGGCATCGATTCCAACCTCAGAGGTTGTTGAGAATGTTCCTAAAAAACCAAAAGCAAAGAAAGACAAAAATAAGAAAAAGACAGATTTTGAAAGCGTTACCAAAACCGAAAGTGAAGTTATTACAAAGGTTGAAAATGTATATCCCGCAAATCAAGAAACAGAAGATCAAAAACCAACAACACAGCCTCAAAAATGGTCAGACATGATCGACGACGATTCTATCAAAATCCCAGACCAATCACAACCGGAAAGTTTCTTCTCATGGTCATCTATAGTCCGCCAGGGAGCCGAAGAACCTTTCACGAAAATTACACAGCAGTATTCTGATGACTTAAAGGCTATTGATTCACCATCTACAACTCAAATGAACATATCTGAAGATGTACCTGAAACTCGTTCTTCAGATGTTGCTCGAAATGAAAAGGATAAACCTAAAAAGCAAAAACCGAAAAAGGTGAAAAAACCAAGTACAGACTTTGCGGACAATATTGTGCCTAAGGAGCCAGCCAGTCCAATAGAACTTCCAGACACTTCACAAATCCAAAAACTTCCCGTAGATGTTCCATTACAGACTCAGTCGTGGTCGTCTATTGTTTCACAAACTGTTGAAGTTTCTCCAATTGTCGAAACTGAGCAGGTTGAAATAATAAGTGTCCCTGTTCCTGCTTCCCATGACATACAGGACTTCATCCACAAAGAGCAAAGCTTCTCGACAATTGTAAATGACAAGCCCAAGAAACAAAAAACCAAAAAGGAAAAGACACCATCCAAGGTAAAGCAGGTTCCAGAGCTAGCATCTATAGAAGTTGTTCCAAAAATGCCAGAGTTGATCAGCCCAGAAAATCCATCTGACAATGTAGAAGATTTACCATCCCAAACTATGTCGTGGTCATCAATTGTTTCGCAAACTGTTGAAGTTTCTCCAGCAATTGTCGAAACTGAACAAATTGAAATAATAACAGAACCATCCCATGGCATACAGGAATTCATCCACAAAGAGCAAAGCTTCTCAACCATTGTAAATGACAAGCCTAAGAAACAAAAGAATAAAAAGGAAAAGAAATTGCCACAAATTGAGCATGAACCAGAACCAGTTGTTGTTGTAGAGCCAGAAGTTATTGACGAACCAAAATCCGTTGAAAATATTCTTGAAACTGAATCCCAAACTCAATCGTGGTCATCAATTGTTTCCCAATCTGTCACGGTTTCTCCAGCAATCGTTGAAACTGAACGAGTTGAAATATTAGCTGAACCTGCACCCGCTTCCCATGACATACAGGACTTTATTCATAAGGAGCAGAACTTCTCCACAGTTGTAAATGATAAGACTAAGAAGCAAAAGCCCAAGAAGGAAAAGAAGTCTCATAAGGCAGAACCTGTAGAACCTACCGTTGTCAAAGAGGTGGAGAAAGAAAAAGAGCCCGAACTATTTGAAATTGAAGCAGAAGTGCCGTCTCAAACTCAATCGTGGTCTTCAATCGTTTCACAAACCGAAACACACCTTCCTGAAATAATTCCCGAAATTGTTTCGCCCAGTTCTGACACCATTCCCAAAGAAGTCACTTTGATTCCTGTCAACGATAAACCCAAGAAACAAAAGCCGAAGAAGGAAAAGAAACTGCCTCAAGTTGAACCTCACAAAGAACCTGTTGTAGAAAAAACAATTGTTGAAGAGACAAGAGAAATAATAGAACCGAAACCAGTGAAAAATGTTGAGGAAACACAATCTTCAACACAATCGTGGTCATCAATTGTCTCTCAAACTGTCGATATAGCTCCAGTAATAGTCGAAACTGAAACTGATCGAATTGAGGTAATACCTGAACCAGTTCCATCCTCCCACGACATACAAGACTTCATTCAGAAAGAACAAAACTTTTCCACTGTGGTGAATGACAAGCCTAAGAAACAAAAGACCAAAAAGGATAAAAAACAACCACAGAAAGAACATGATGCTGAACAAATTGTTGTGGAAACTACCGTAGTCAAAGAACTGGAGAAAGAGAAGGAACCAGAAACATCCAAATTGGTATTGGATACGCCGTCTCAAACTCAGTCGTGGTCTTCAATTGTTACACAAACAATATCAACCGAGACTCAACGTACTGAATTAATACCAGAAATTGCTGCATACACACCTGACGTTCCGGAATTGATTCCCCAACAGGACACGGTGATTGCTGTTCCGGATAAACCCAAGAAACAAAAGTCAAAGAAGGAAAAGAAAAAGCCCCAGGTTGAAGATCAACAACATCCGATTGTGGAAAAAACTATTGTAGTACAAGAAGTGAAAGAAGTAATCGAACTAAAACCCACAGAACGTGTAGAAGATAGTGAAACCTTACCTCAATCCTGGTCTACAATTGTTTCCCAGACTAATGAGACTTCTCCAATATTTGTGGAAACTGTACGAACTGAAATTGTGACTGAACCTCTGACACATGATATCCAGGCCTTCATTCAGCAGGAGCAGAACTTCTCTACTGTTACCAATGACAAACCAAGGAAACAAAAGCCAAAGAAGGAGAAGAAGTCGTCACTGACAGAACCTGAGACAAAACCTGCTATTGTGGAACCTGTCATTGTAAAGGAACTAGAGCAAGAAAAGGAACCAGAACTCGTCGGTATTATAGTAGATACGCCATCTTCAACACAGTCATGGTCTTCAATTGTTTCACAAACAATAACAACTGAAACCCATCATACTGAAATAGTACCTGATGTAGTGATATCCTCCCCAGTTGTGCAAGAGCCCATACGCAAAGAGGAGACAATTTCCATTCCTGTCAAAGATAAACCCAAGAAGCAAAAGTCGAAGAAGGAAAAGAAACTGCCACATGTTGAACCTCACACAGAACCTGTTGTAGAAAAAACAATTGTTGTTGAAGAGACAAGAGATATAATAGAACCGAAACCAGTGAAAAATGTTGAGGAAACTCAATCTTCAACACAATCGTGGTCATCAATTGTCTCCCAAACTGTCGATGTATCTCCAGTAATAGTCGAAATTGAAACTGATCAAATTGAGGTGCTACCTGAACCAGTTCCCTCCTCTCACGACATACAAGAATTCATTCAGAAAGAACAGAACTTCTCTACCGTAGTAAATGACAAGCCTAAGAAAGAAAAGGTCAAAAAGGAAAAGAAATTGGCTCAGCCGGATCCAGTTACTGAATTAATTGCTGTGGAAACAACCGTAGTCAAAGAACTGGAGAAAGAGAAAGAACCGGAACCTTTCGAGATTGTGGTAGATACGCCATCTCAAACTCAGTCGTGGTCTTCAATTGTTTCACAAACAATAACAACCGAATCTCAGCGTACTGAAATAATTCCTGAAACTGTTTCCTCTGTCGTTCAAGAAGTTATTCCCAAAGAGAAGAACGCATTAATTCCTGTCAACGATAAACCCAAAAAACAAAAGTCGAAGAAGGAAAAGAAAATTCAGGAAGAACCAATTGTTGAAAAAGCAATAGTTGTTGACGTGCCGAAATCCGCAGAAAGTGTAGAAGATACTGAAACAATCACCCAATCTTGGTCAACAACTGTTTCTCAAACATCTGATGTTTCTACCGAAATTGTAGAAACTCCCCAAACTGAAGTAATAACTGAACCAGTTCCGGCACATGCCATTCAGTCCTTCATTCAAGAGGAGCAGAAGTTCTCTTCTGTTACCAATGACAAACCTAGGAAACAAAAGCAAAAGAAGGAAAAGAAGTCACCTCGGCAAGAACCGGAATCTAAACCAGTTGTTGTGGAACCGACCTTTGTCAAGGAACCAGAAGTCGATAAACCGATAGATACGTTATCTCCAAAACAGTCATGGTCTTCAATTGTTTCACAAACAATAACAACTGAAACCCATCATACTGAAATAGTACCTGATGTAGTCACTTCTACTCCTGAAGTACAAGAGCCCATTCACAAAGAGGAGAACATTTCCATTCCTGTCAGCGAGAAAGCCAAGAAGCATAAGACCAAAAAAGAGAAGGTGGTCTCTCAGGTAGAATATGTTCCCGATGTTATTGAAAGAACCGAAACACAGCTAATTGAGAAAATAACGGAACCCATTGTTGTATTGGAAGAATCTCCAAAAACACAATCTTGGTCATCAATAGTTTCACAAACTATTGAAGTACCTTCAATAATATCACAGGAATTCATTACTCAAGAGCAACCAAAATCCCAAGATGTGCCCGAAATACCAGAAAAGACTGCAAAGACAAGAAAAGAGAAAAAACCAGCCAAGTCAGAAACAATATCCAAGCCGATTTCTGACCCTGTCGTTGTGCTAACAGAATATGAGAAAGCTGAACCTACTGTAATTGTTGATGAAATTCCATCTCACACTCAGTCTTGGTCATCGATGGTTGCGCAAGCAATTGATGTACCACCGACTGATAACATCCAGGACTTTATTCATCACGAGCAAAAGTACACGACTGTTGATGACAATGCCAAGAAACAAAGATCGAGAAAAGAGAAGAAGTCCGTGAAAGTGGAGCCAACACCAAAACAACCCAGTGAAGATAGATTTGTTGTTCACGAGGAAAAGCACAAAATGGAACCAGAACCAGAAATACCGCGTCCGGACTTCAATATTCAACTGCCGAAACCAATACCGTCGGTATGGTCCAATTCTGAGACTTACGCTGAAGTTGTTAGAAAATCAGGCTTTGCAGACAACACAAATATTCGCTATAAGGACACTGAATCTGCCCCTCAGAGCATTGAATACACGGAAAGCGATACATTTGTCAAACCAAATTTAGTCGAAGAACGACCAC
The DNA here is from genome assembly GCA_037043585.1 of Drosophila mimica. Classification (NCBI taxonomy): domain Eukaryota; kingdom Metazoa; phylum Arthropoda; class Insecta; order Diptera; family Drosophilidae; genus Drosophila; species Drosophila mimica. Next base: position 345,683 of record JBAMBE010001243.1, read on the forward strand.
AAAGTTCATCGACTGTGTTCGTTGAGGAATTCCCAGATCCTATTATACCTTCGTCCACTCATATATTTGACAATGAACCAGTTGAGCATACTTCCCTGTCTTGGAAGGAAATCATGGATGAAGAAGTGGATATGGATATACCGTCATGGTCGTCTGTTACACAAGCTCCGGATTCGCAGCCAATGGATACAACAGAATCAATAATTGAACGACAATCTCGTACAATCAGCCGACCAGTTATACAAGTCACCGAAGTTACTAAATCAGAACAAGAACAACCCAGTACTCAGGTGGAGCATGGTTTCCTGGAAATAATTTCAAAGAAGAGAAATCGTTCGAGATCACGTTCACAACAGTCTCAGAATTCCAATGTGACAGAAAAACCACAAAAGAAGAGATCGAAGAAACCAAAGGAAAACAATCAAACTAAACCTGGCAAAACATTTGTTGAACCTTCCATTCCAATAGAGCCGGTTAAGATTGACAGTACTCCATCTTCTCCAGTTGAGGAAGACAAAAGCCAAACCATGTCCGCTCCAATTCCATCTACATCAGGTATGTCATGGGCGGCAATAGCTGCGCACAATGTTCCCGAACCAGCACAACAAATACGACCCCTTCAAATTGAAACTAAAGAAATTACTTTAGACAAAGTTCGAAAACCGACGATAGACAGCAACAAGGTTATTATACCAATTACATTGGATACGGAACCAAAGACTAAGAAATCAAAACAGAAACCGAAGAAGAAACCTGCCTCTGATCTTCTAGACTTTATCAATGCTGAAAAGGAAAGTTCTCAAAAGCCAACCCAATTACAGCAGAAACCAGAACAAAGTCATATTCCGGAACCAATGGAAGAACCTGAGCCAATCAGTTGGACTTCTTCCGTTGAAGAAATAGTTCTCCCAGTTGAGCAAACTCCTTTGGCTCCATTTAAAACTACTGTCCAACCCAAGACAAAGCCACTTGTTGAGAAAGCAATTGAAATCGTTTCGGAAATTGTTGAAACCGTTGAATCTTCAGAAACTCCTTCTAAGCCTGAGGCGATCCATATTGCTTCAATCAACACAGAAGAGCCTCACATCGAGCAAACACCTTTGGCTCCATTCAAAACTACTGAAGAACACAAAGCGAAACCACTAATTGAGGAAACAATTGAAACAGTTTCGGAAGTTGTTGAATCCATTAAAACTACAGAAACTCCTTCTAAGACAGAGTCAATCTCAGTTGTTTTAACTGAAACCGTTGAGCCTAATATCGAGCAGACACCCTTGGCTCCATTTAAAACTCCTGAAGAGCACAAGTCAATGCCTGTATTTGTGGAAACAACCAAAACCGTTTCGGAAGTTCTTGAATCCGTTGAACCTACAGAAACTCAGTCAATCTCTGTTGTTTCAAGTGAAACAGTTGAGCCAAGTATCGAGCAGACACCATGGGCACCTGTCAAAACACCTGAAGACCCCAAGACACAGGCACTAATTGAGGAAAAGATTGAAACCAGTTGGGAAATTGTTGACCCTGCAGAAACTTCTACGACTGAAACAATCTCTGTTGTTTCAAGTGAAACAGTTAAGCCAGTTATCGGAACGACACCCTTGGCTCCATTCAAAACAACTGAAGAACCCGAGACAGAGTCATTGATTGAATTAACAATTGAATCCGTTTCGAAGATTGTTGAATCCGTGGAGCCCACAGAAACTCCAAAGACTGAATCAATCTCTGTTGTTTCAACCGAAATAGTGGAGCCCATTGTCGAGCAGACGCCATTGGCACCTTTCAAAACACCTGAAGAACCCAAAACAAAGGCAATAATTGAAGAATCAATTGAAACCAGTTCGGAAATTGTTGAACCTTCTGAAACTCCTTCTACGACTGAGACATTCTCGGTCGTTTTAACTGAAACAGTTGAGCCCAATATCCCATTCAAAACTACTGAAGAACCCAATATCCAAGCTACTGATTCGCAAACCACATCGGATGCTGATCCATTTATTTGTGAGACATCCTATTGGTCTGCCACATTAAAACCAAATGTAAAACCAGTCACGACAACAGAAGAGATCGCAGAGCCCATTCAAATCGTAACTAAGAAGGATATCCCAATTACTGTTGATATACCAACAGATATTATCCTTCCCGAAGTTGCAGTACAATCACCAACTGACCAACCAACAACGTGGTCGGCAATAGTTCAAACTGAAACAAAAGTTTTCCCATCTTCACCTTCCAAGGAAGATGAGCCTGCATCGCCTGCATGGTCTACGGTTGTTGTAAGCAAAACAACCGATTTCCAAGATCCCAAACAACAAACAGACCTCGAAAATCAAGAAAGAACTACAACCACAACAACCTATGTTACCACAACAGTCACCACCCACAAAGATGTTAAAACAACTGAGGATATTAAGTCCATAATTGAGGAAGAACCAGCATCATACGTATCAACAGTGGTGACCACTCATTCCAACGAGCTGGCGATAACCCCTGAACTTAATGAAACAATCATTAAACCAGAAGAGCCAGCTGCTCCAAGCAGCTTGGAAATACTCATGAAAAATCTACACCTTGAGTCAAATCAAGTACATCCTAGATACGAAAAACTGGAAGCACAATACCAGCTATTAAAATCAGAACCGCGCGAGGAAGTTAAGCAGCCAATTGTGGCTGTCGATGTTCCGGAATCGGTGCAGGATGAAATATTAATAGATGATTATGTGATAATTGAACCCGAAGCATTGCCTGAACTTAATTCAGAGATTCTTGCTTACAATTTGTACCTTGATAAGGATACGCTTTTGCGTCCCGTACCAAATAATTCCATGAGTCAGTTGCATTTGTTGAAAACAGAAAAATTCCTCGAACCCGAAGTAGAAACAGAGACCATAGTCGAAAAAGTCATAACTGTGGATAAACCACAAACAACAGTTGAGCTAATCGAACCGGTAGTTGAAATAGTTGAGGATGTAATAATTGAGAAAATATTACCTGTAGAGAAACCTTCAGAGCCAATTGAGTCCCCTGAAATTTCACCCATTGAGCCAATATCTGTGTTAACCCCAGAACCCAGCAAACCAAGTGACTTACTCTGGCATCTTAGTGAAGACAACTTCAAGAAGTTAATTATTCACCACGGGCAAACTGCAGCTGACCCTTACGGTCTATTTATCACAACGACCACCGACTTGACTAATACGGATACAGAGATAACTCAGGAAACCCAGGACGATAAGCATAAGACTGACATCATTACTGAAACTGTAGTGAAAACGACGACGGTTACTGAATCAAGCAAACTGATAACAGATCACGTTGTAGATAAGACTGAAAAAGAGACATCGTCAAATGAAAGCATTCCTACCGTTGAAGTGCCGGCAACAGCACCCGTCAGCAGCCTCGACCAGTTGCGTCTAAATCTGTACTCGGATGACTGGCCAAAGCCAAGCATCGATGCCGATTTATTCGAATATACTGTCGACATACTGAAACGGGATGATGTGACGAGCACCGAAACAAAACTTGACAAAGACAAGAAACCCGATGATGTTATCACCAAGCCAGACAAAAAAGACGACGACGACGACACTGACGATGACGATGACGACGACGATGATGATGACGGTGATAAACTGACTGTGCCTGATATTCGTAAGCCGCATGACGATGACGACAAGTCGAACGACCGCGATCCTGGTAGTGGTAGCAGTGGCAATGCAACACCCACACCCGAACCCGATGCAGCGCAGCACGAACAAAATCGCAGCTGCTCATCAGAGTATATGTCCACCGATCTGCCCGGCGGCGTCGGTCATTGGCGGGACCAAAGTACTTACTTGGCTTTAGAAGCCGAACCTCAGGTTAAAGTTGAATTGGCACCAACCGTAGAGAGTAAGGATGTTCTAACCGAAACTAAAACCATTGAATTGGCACCCTCTGTGCCAGTTGAGCTAAACAACACGACCCCAACACCTGAAACAAGTCCCCTACCCACTGCTACAACCTCAGCTAATGTTGCAAATGCACTAATCCAATTGGCGAGCGCCACAACTCACAATCTGTCCGCTGCTGCCAATGCGGCAGCAACGGCAGCACTAACGACAAAACTGGCAGCGACAAGTGCGATTCTGCCAGTTGCAGCAGCCGTAATTAATAAGATTACGGCAACGACAACAACATCGACAACAACACCAGTGGAGACACCAGCCCAGCCCGAGCAGCAGCCGCAGCCAGAAGCATTGACAGCAGCTGCTGTCGAGACGCCACCAACAGTTGCCGAAGAGATATTTGAATCTACAAAGACAACGACGACAACAAGCAGTGTTTCCGATGAGCAGCCGCCCGTGGGGGCTGCTCCTGAAATTGACAACACAAGTGTCGTGAAACGGACTGTTGTTACAACTACAACCGTAACGACAACAACAACCAGTGAAACGGCAGAAGCACCAACATCTAGCGGCAGCACAACGACAACGACAACAACAACAACAACTAGCAATGATTTGCAACAACAACAACAACAACGCCAGAAGGTGAAAATCACATTGAGCCTTCGTTTGTTCATAATTCTAATATTTGCAGCTTTTTTGTGTGGTTTTGGTATTTGTTCATGGCTTTTATACGGCAAATGCTCTACATGTTGTTGTTGCGGCGCTGCCACTACATGCGGCACTTTGCTGCCACCAGCAACAGAAACGCACCCTGGCAATGGCCTACAATAAGGTCTCCCACGGGTTGCCGCTCTATGTTGGCGTATATGGGTGGCGCCCCGACAATAGCTATTAATAATATTACTTAAATACTAACGTATCACAATTGTAAAATCTTATATCTTATTATGTTTTTAATTTACTTTTTGATTTTCATTAATGTTTCCTTAAGATTTTTCATTTTTATAACATTTGAATTGTATATGTTGTTTTGCTAAATGCATCCATATATATAAGAGTAATCGTAATTTTATGAGTTTATATACACACATTCTATCTAATTAGATTTTAAATATACATGATACTAGTTGTTTGATTCCATTGCCAAATGTTCCTTACTAATTGATCTTAACCTTTGTAATACTATCCAGTAATGCTACTAATATCTAATATCTAGTAGTTTTTAAACAAATACTAAAAGTCAAACTTAACAAAAAATAAAATATATATTAACCAACATGCACGTTTTAATACATTGAAATCTATTTTAAATATATTTGCACAGTATTATTTTCGTATAGGCAGCACTCGCTGATTTGCACACTCACCAACACAGACGCAAAATTGCACACAGTGCTGCCCAAAAGTGTGCACCCAACAACACACAGTTTTTCAAGCAGAATATGCCCATTTTAATATGCCGCACATGTATACGTTATGAGTTCATTGCCTTCTCTGCCGCCCTACAGCCCTCGCCAAATGTTGAGCATTTATATATATACATATATACATACATATATATATATATATATATATATATATATATTTTTTTTTTTTTTTTTGCGGCATTTTGCGGTACTTAGTTTTTGCTATAAATAAAGTGCAGCGTCTGGTGCATACACACATTTAGAGATCCACGCATTGCAGCCCGAATTACTTACTCAAAAATATCTCAGTGCGGCCGGCAGTCAGTCAGTCAGTGCTAAAGTGCTGTATTCCAATCTTTTAGTGTAGATCGCGACTTCAACGCGAAAAGTACGCATTTTAAATAGTTTTCCACATCAAATCAAATACTTGAGATTACTTAGTGCATTAGAGAACTGTGAAAATGTGCTAGTGCAAAAGTATCAGAAATCCATTAGATTGAAAATTTACATATTATTTTTTACCCTGCTATCCTTAAGTAAGTTTTTAGGCAAAAAAAAAAGATGACATTCCCGGTACCATAAAGTATGTACACATATATATATATTTAATTATTTGCTAATTATTCTGTCTGATTGTGATGTTCCAAGAACCACAAAAATTGCTTTTACATGTGATCAAATTAATAACAAATTCTTCACTTGCTTTCCTCCGAAAACCGATGTAAGCTAATTTAAATCTCGATATTTGAATTCATATCTTTGATATTTCATGACGATGAAAGAATCTTCCATCAGTAGTAAGAATAAATAAATACATATTTATATACCTGAATCTTTGTATATATCTCATACTTAGGTACTGGATATCCTCTAGTCGGACTTATTCGGCTACATTTTTTGTTAATTCATTTTCTGCATTCTAATTAGAGTTACAGTTATTCTAAATTAAGAATATTTATCGAAACGATATAATTTTTATAAAAGTAATTTTAAATGAAAGGCTTATTTATTTTATTAGAATTTTTCGCATTTGGTGCTTTTGTCTATTCGCTGTCCCTTCCGCCATTCACATAATATGCCGTCCATTAAATCTAAGATTTATATGCTATTTACGCATGCGTTACGATAAATGCAGTTATATTTAAGCTAATTACTACTCTTATGAATATGAATATATATATTTAAAGGCCTATATGCATTGCCTATACTAACGTATGGCTGTGCCTTGCATCCATTCCAAAATGTTTTACACTTTGTTTCATGTAAATATGTTGTGTGTGTATAGAAGCCGGCAACAAATATTTACAATGCGCTATATCTTATCGATTTATTACTGCAAAAATTAAGCAATGTTTCTTATTATTAACATGTTTATTAATGTTCCCAAAAAAAAAAAAAAAACAAACAAAAAAACCACATTGCACACTTGTGACACAATGCAAAAATCATAGGATCTAATCACACAAGAACTCGACGAACTGCTACAATCGCTGTCAACAGTCGAGGATGGCATTGGAAATATGAACTACAGCAGCTTGGAGGGCATGCTTCAGGGACTGAAGGTAATATTACATTACATATCTTAAGCTCTCTAACAAACAATTGTTTTGGATGCCTTACCAAGCACGTTCACTTTTGGTAACCTTATAATAATAATAATAATAATAATAATATTATGTTTTTGTAGTACTGACACTGTAAATAGTCGTAGCTTTTGTATTTTGCAAATAAGAAACGATTAATGGATGCTGGCGTGTGTCACACAATTAAAATAACACAATCGCATCACTCCATAAGCAATCGTACATTTCAATACTATACAGATAGAAGAATCTAATTAGAATACTCTTTTTGTTAGTATGTCCCAATATTACAATGATATATAATTATATATAAATATGTTTTTTTTTTCAAATTTAGTAGTTGAGACTTTAATTGTCTGACTATTTACATGTGTAGGTTTATATTCAAATATTGTGTTTTTCTGTTTGTACATTTTGAAAAACTTTTATTAAATGCGTTTGTTTTATGCCTGATGCGTAGCTAATCCAAAGCAATCTGGAAGTACACGAGAAGGACGCACAGCACCTCAAGGATCAGGCACAGACGCTGCCCACAGATCCGGCCACAGAGCGTTTGCTCAACGAGACAACAGACCGCATTGATCTACTATTGAGACGTACTCAGCAAGGCATCACCATGATAGCTGTAAGTGGAAGAAAACATAATAATAATCAATAGATTAATTCGCTGGTTTTTTTTTAGAACGCCATGCATGGTCAGAAGAAGCGTGAGCAGGAAATCGATGAGTATCAGCAGCATTTGTTGGAGCTTGAACGCTGGATCAATGAGGTATCCGCCGAGTTGGCCTCGTTTGAGCCCACAACAGACAGCAGTACCGATGAACAGGTGCTAAAGACGCAGGTGGAACGCAGTCAGCAATTGCTGCGCACTCTCAAGGAGCGACAGCAGTCCATGGATGATTTGGTCGAGCACACACGACAGCTGCAATCCCAACCAGATGTTTCACCATTGGCCGACACGCTTATGGAGCAGCTGCAGAGCATTATAATCATATTGCGGGAACAGATTACCGTTGCCACCACACGCATCTTTACCATTGAGAAGCGCATCGTTGAGCTGCGCAAGGCGAAGAGCGACGATGCTCAGCGCCAGCGCATTTTAGCAGATGCCCAAATTCAGCCACCAGTTATGGCAAGTGCATCGCCTGAATCCATCGAGTCCAATGAAAACACAATTGACTCTAGCTCTATGCCCGAGGAGGAGATCAAACCAACGGGGGTTTATGTGGAGACACAGACATCGTTCAGCTTAGAGCAACCCCAACCACAGCCACAACCGCAGGTCACCACAAGCAATGTTGAGGCGCAGACCAGTTTCCAGGAACCGCAGCCAGCTGCGATCATCGAAACTGCCGAAGTGGCACTGCAAACAATTAAGGAGCGTGCACCGACAGAAAACATAATGGTCACACAAACACTTCAGCACGGTCAGGAAACTATTCAGATTGATACCACGCTGAACGAGAAGGATATACACGGGCAGCCTGAGGAGGTGCAAGTCGAGGCACGCTATCATCAACAGCCCAGAGGCGATGTGGAACGTGCCACCGAGTTAATACTGAAGAATGTGCCACAGGCATTTGAAACCACATTTGTCGAACCCGACGAAACCACAACTGAGGTGGTGGTCGGCCCCGATGGCACCAAGCACATCGTCCTCAAGAAGGTAACTCGCACTCGCCAGCAAATTGTGCAGCAGCAACAGATAAGCTCCATTGAGACCGCCAGCGATTCCGATGGCAACATTGAAGTCAAATCCACCGGTCAGATAAATCTGGAGAATGTACATACGACGGACACAACTGCTGATCCACAGCAAAATAAATTCCACACTGTGGTGACCCAACAAACTCGTGGAACCATATTGGATGGCTCCCAGCCGGAGACTGTGACCGTCAGCGAGTTCGAGACGGAGCCGGTAATCGAGCAATTTGAGCAGCTGCTGAGTCGCGATGAAGAGGGTAAACTGCAGCCGCTCCGTGTAGAAGCCGGTGAATCCCCAATGCAAACTCATGGCAGCAGTATTCACACTGTGGTGCAACAGGTTACCCGTAAGGTTATCCGAAAGAGTCGCAAGATCATCAAACGTATCGTCATCATTGACGGCAAGGAGCACATAACTGAAGAAATTGTTGAGGAGCCTGACGAGATTGAGATGATGGAGGAGGAAACGATGCCGCATATCAATGTCAACATTGTGCGCACGGTGAATGGCAATGTGGTCAGCGAGGAGGAATTCCAACGCATGATGCAGCAGCCGGGCGTTGTCATCGAAGAAGTTGCCACGGATCTGTCACAGCCGACAGAAGAACCGCAGCAACAGGTATTTGATATTGAGTCTATCAACATCTCCAACACAACAACAACAACAACCACACCACAACAACAACAACAACAACAACAACAAGAACAAGAACAACCCGATAAACAGACAACACCAACAACTGCAAGTACAACAGAAACGATCAAAGAAGCACCAGTAGAATTGCCAGCACCTCAAGTAGACATTGAAGAAACCGTAGTTGTTGCTACTACCAGTCCCGTTCATGTTACAGCAGCGGAAGTAACGAAGACAACAACAACAACAACGACAAGAACAACTTCTCAAGAAATCGCACCAACAGTAACAACAACAACATCTGAAGAGATCGCACCATCAGTAACAACAACAACAACAACTGCTATAACAACAGTAACTGAGCCAGTGGTGCAATCCATCAACGAAATTTGGCCATTGGAACATCATCTACAACACACAAACATTGAATTCTCCCAGCACGACGAGGAGCTGGCATTACCAGCTGCAAGCGCCACAGAGACATCAATGCCCGTTGAAACCATTTGGCCAACTAGTCCTCAAACTGGCAACTCAGTCTCACTAGAGTCATATGAATTTGAGCCGGCATCAACAGCAGCTAGCAGCATCAAATCTGAGGCTGAGCTGCCACCACAGAAGACTGAAGCACAACCAGAGCCAGAACAGCCAGAGCAGCCAGAACAGCCAGAACAGCCAGAACATCCAGAGCAGCCAGCGACAGCAGTTGCCAAACCAAAGACTGACATAGAAAGCTTCCTGCAAGCTGAACAAGCACATGCCTTACCCGCTGAGAAGCCTAAGTCATCCCAAGCACCTTTGCAACCAACAACAGAGAAGGCAGTACCACAACCACAACCACAGGCTGTTGCGCAAGCACTGCCAGAGCAGCCTGCTGCAGAAGAGAAACAGTTGGATATGCCGCAAAAGGATCTACGGGTTGCCACACAACTCTTCATTACTGAGGAGTCCGGCTCCTCGAAAGCCTACCAGATGACGGCACCATCAGTGGAAGCCCCAGGTGTTGGTGTCCTGAAGGTTGCCATGGGTTCAATGCCAGAACTTGATGAGTCAGTTGCAAAACTGCCCGCCAAGGTTACCATGACCATTGTGGAGACAGTAACGGCACCTCTGGAGCACGATGATGATGCAAGTTCGAAGCGAAGTCGAAAGAAAAAGAAGAGAAGAGACGAGGAGCTAGTGAAACAAGCACCAGAACCAGCTCCAGAACTAGCACCAGAACTAGCACCAGAACTTGCTCCAGAACCAGCACCAGAACCAGAGCCAGTACCCGCTCCGGTTGCCGTTTCCAACATCGAACCGGAGTCCGTGCATGAAACTGGCTACGAAGCAGAGGAAAAGTCTGTTGCCGACGATGACGACTCGACCGATTCAAAGAAGAAGCGTCGCAAGAAGAAGAAGCAAAAGGAAAAGTCTCAGGAGGAGGAGTCGCATGTGCCCATTTCATCGGACAATTCGCCACGTGATGACATCACCAGCATTGAATCCGAGGGCAAGGTTTGCCACGAATCAATTGTGGAAATAAGCACAGAGAGTGACCTATCCAGCATGGACATTGACACAACCGTTAAGGTGATCGAAGATTCTGTTGTTCCCTCACCCACAGAGTTGTCACGAGATCCGATCACAGAAATCGTCATACCCACCGAGGTGGTGGAGCTGGCTGTACTCGAAGATGTGGAGCAGCAGACGACGCCGCGTGCGCCGACACCAACTGCTGCTATTGAAGTTGAACAGGATATAAAATCTGTTCAGACTTCACCGGAACACAAGCCACAACTCGATGAGATTGCAGTGCAAACGAGCCTCGACTTGCAACCGAATAACCAGGAGAACGAGTCGCAGACTTTAGTTATAGAAATAACCGAATCGGAAGCGCAAACAACGCCACGTGACGAAGAAAAGCTTGAACCCGTTGCAACGTCCAGCACCGAAATACAAACTGAAGTAAGTGGCCAGCCTCGGGAAACAGTGGAGATCTCTAGTCAAACCATTGTGACGACAACCACCGAAAAGGAGCTGCAAACAACGCCCAAAGAATCGCCACGGCAGGCCGAATCAAGTAGCGATCATGTGGTGCAACCACTGGTTCAAGAGTTGGTTAAAGACATGACCATTGATTTGCCCACACCGACAGCGGAGCAATCTACAACCACTGAAGTGACCGTAACTACAGAGACGCAAATGCAAACAACAACACCAGAGCCAACAGAGGAACTGAGACAACCAATCGAAACAAGCGATGTGGTTATCCAGACGACGCCCCGTGAACCGATCTCCCTAGAGGACACTTCACTGACTGCAACATCGATTTCCGAGCCGTACGAGCTGGAGGTGAGAACCACAGTGGCCATACCAGCTGACTCAGATACTTCAGTTGTTGAGCCCACACTCTATGAGTACACGCAAACCATGCAGTTGCCCAAGCCCGAGAAGAAGACCCGCAAGGACAAAAAGAAACAAAAGGGCAAATCTGAGGCACAGCCAACTAACGAGGCAGATCAGCAACAAATCAGCGTAACCGTTGAAATTGCCCCGGAATTGCTGTCCGAAACGGGCATTGTGCTGTCAACCAATCAGCAAATCGAAGAGGTGCCACATCTGCCGCCAGCAGTCGACTCCGAACCGACTGAAGCCGATCCACAGAAGCCGCAGCGTGTCTCATTGCAAATCACAAAGACAACTGTCTACGATGAGTATCCCGAACTGCCGGTGCACATAATCGAGCAAAACAAGGTTAGCATTGCCTCGCAAAAGCCACGCACCACCGGACCCACATCCTCGGTGACAATTGAGGAAGTGGCGTCACCCACCGAAGAGTTGGTGGTGCCCATCACGCCGGGTCCCGATAATTTGAACGAGCAGAATATCTGGCTAACAGCGACGACCAGCAGCAATGTGGACAGAACACCGATGGACTCCTCCCAAGCGTTTATCATGAGCGAGAGCAGCCTGCAATTCTATCCAGGCAAACAAGAAACGCAACAACCTCAAGTGAGTTGGGCAGAGACCAAGGCAGCAATTGGCAGTCGAATTCGACAGCTGAAACAGGCGACGCCACAGCAGACACCAACTCCTTTGAGCGATGTTCTCCATCTGGCCACACTGTCAGAGCAAATCAAACAGGTGCCCAGCGATCAGCGTCTGCAGGAAGTCAATGAGGAACTGCAGACCTTGGATGTGGCCATACGCAATGGAGATCGAAAGATTATACACACCACTGTCATCACAGTCATTGAAAAGGTCTCCACGTGGCTAGAAACCATCGAGTATCGCGTCTATCTCATTCGACAAAACTCAAACGAGGGACCCTCAGAGCAGAAGCTGGACAATTACAATCAGCTGAATGATGAGCTGCACACAATCAAACAGAATGTCAACCAGCTGGAGAGACAACTGTCTCAAGTGGACGAGCCAACTGCTGGTCTTTTGCAATGTGTGGACACGCTTAAGGAGCACGTTGACGCCGTCGAGCAGGTAACACAACAGAATCAGGCACAGGACAGAAAAGATCTGGATAAGTGGCTCGATTTCGAGCTGACATTGCACAGAGAAGTCGCCGCAATGCTGGAGTTCTTGCAACAGCGCTACGAGCAGGTAATCACCGAAGAGCATCCGCTCTCAGCTAAACTGGCGTTGCTTGACGATCTGGACAAAGAGCACACGTTGAACGAACAGCAGTTGGGTCAACTCATGCAGAGTGCACGATTCTTCCAGCGCGACTATCCGGGCAAGAAGATCCCACAGGACTTGTACAGCGCCTACGAGATGAGCAAAAACATTGGCAACAACATTGAGGCCGAGCGTGATCGTCTTCTCCAGCTGCAATCTCTGGCCGAGGAGTACGAACAGACGCTCAAGGAGTTCACCAACATCACGGTGCTAGCCGACAAAATGATGGAGAGCCCGATTGTGTCCAGTTCGCTGGAGCAGCTGAACAACGAGGTGCAGAAGCAGCGTAAGTTCTTTGTCAATCTGAGCCACTGTCGCGCCATGTTGGAGTCTCTCGAGGAAAACATTGACGGCGAGACCCGCGAAAAGCACTCAGAGCTGCACAAGGAGCTCTACCAGCGAGCCACCCAGCTACTGGAGCGCGCATCCGAGCGATCATCGAAGCTTGTGCAGGCTGCTTCCCGTTGGACAGTGCTGGAGAAGGGAATGCGCGATGAGTTGCAGTGGCTGCAAGTGGCACAACAACGTGTGCCCGATCTGTCGGCAGTTACCTCCGCCGACTATGATCAGTATGCGACGCTCTATCAATCCCTGAGCAATGACATCTCGCATCATTATGTCAAAATGACGCAACTATCGGGCATTGCCAACAAACTGCAGCAACTGGTGCAGGCGCCAAATCTGGTTGAGGAAACCAACGATGCGCTGATTGTGCTGCTCAAGCTTCGCGAGGAGGTGGCATTATATTTGCATCGCTTGCTTGTCTTCAAGGAGATCTGGGTGCAGTACGAACAGCAAACAGACAAAATGGAGTCATTCGTGCGCGAGGCAGAACAGGAACTGCGACAGATTCAAATACCCACCCAACCCACAGAGCAACCCATTCCGCATATGCGACAATTCTGGGAGATTAAGGCACGCTTCGAGCTGCATAACAACATACGCAACGATGCTGGCCACAGCCTGGAGAAATCCTTGCAGGTCATACCACTGGCCGATGAGATGCTGCAGCGTCAGTTCCACGCCCAGCTCGAGGATCGCTGGCAGGCAGTTGCCCAGGCAATCGAGCAAATACAGCGCAACATTGTCGATTGCCTCTCCTCGGAGGATATTGCCGCCGATGAGAAACTCAAGCTGGTGGAGCGAGAACTGCAGGAGATCTATTTGACGATGACGAGCATGAAGGGTGTCATTAAGAACGAGGAGGAGCTCAGTCTGTACATTGAACGGGTTCAGGTGCTGCGCACCCGAGTCGGTTTCATTGGCAACGAACTGGGCCGCATTGGTCTCCAGGAGCCGGCAATTGAGCCCGAAAAGGTTGGCGAACTCTTTGCACTCTCGCACAAGATCACCACACAAATTGCCGAGGAGCTGGAGTTTGCTTCCGTGCTGAAAAATCAACTGCAGGCCATACATGAAGGCATCAGCAATCAGCGCAAGCATCAGGCCAAAATCTCAGTTATACTGGATGAATGTGAATCCGCTGAACGCCAGGGCGCTGATGTCATTGAGAAAGCAGTCGCTGATTGTCAAGGCGCTGGCGAGGAGCTCGTTGCCAGTTGGCAAGAGATAATGCGCATACGCCAGATGCTCCACACACTGCCCATGCGTCTCAAGATGTCCGTGTCGCCGGTGAAGCTGGAACGTGACATATCCCAGCTGCAGGATGACCATGCCTTCCTCGAGAGCAAGTGCACCAACATTATGGCCATACTACGCAATCGTCTGGCACTCTGGCTGCGCTATGAACGCCAGCTGGAACTTGTGCATGGATCCGTGCAAGAGACGGACTTTATGATGGAACTCATACGTGTTCACGGCCAGGTTGACTACGAACGCCTCCGCAAGGCCACCGAAAGATTGGAGGTAAGTGTTACCCCCCCTCCGTTAATTAAAAGATTATTAACCAGCTTAGACAAATGGGTCTCAATTTAATTTCTCTTATGAGCAACGTTCTCTTTTTGCAAGATATTTTGACTTTTAAAAATCCAAAACAATTTGCAAAGAATGCTACCTATTTTTGTTTTGCTACATTCGGAAAACACGTTAAAATCTATTTCAGCTTTATTTTGGTTTATGACTTTTAGCAGGCAGTCGGGCAGCAGGCGGTCAAACCGTTTGCTACCTGGCTGAACATGCATATTATTGTGAGCCTTCGCTTATCAGTATTTGTCTGTATCTGTCCAGAATCTCGTACATAAAAACCACTTGCGTTTTCCGAATGCGTTCAGTTAAATGCGCTCGTTCAAATATTGAACAACTGTTAATTGAGTCGTTATTTTATTTAAAAGAGCAAAAAGCTCAGCAAAAGCTCCCTCTCGGAAAAAGCTCTCTTCGTTCGTGTTGAGCTTCGTTTTAGTTGTCTACGATTTGCTTGCTGCTGCCAACAGTTGAAGTTGGCATCGAAACGCGCGCGTAGCTCGGAAATTGACGTTGCGAGAATTTGACTAATTTCCGTTATTTTTTTTTTTCGATTTTTTGTTGTTGCGGCCACTTTTGCCACAGGGACTTGCGGGTGATCTGCACAGTCGGGAGCAGCTATTGGACGATCTGAAGGGCGCTGCCAAACCGCTAATCGAGAGCTGTGATGTGCAAATTGTGGAGCAAATTGAATCGTCCGTGCAGGATGCAGTAGTTGCCTGGAATGATACCACCGAAAATCTACAACAATTGTGCACACGTTACCAGCGAGCCGTCGAACTGTGGAATAAATATCGTAGCGCCTCTGCTGCCGTCAAGAGCTGTATTGAACAGCAAATGGATAGCGTCAAGTCCTTGGAGCAGCCATTGGATGCCATGCAACATGCCAAGGTAAGTGCAACCCAGAATGGATTAGATTTCCACAATTTGTGTAATTTGAAGTGTGGGTGGTAAATGCTAGTCAGTTAAAGCGCTACGATTTTGGCGGCAAAAGAAAATAGAAACAGGAAACCAACAACGTTTAACGTGCACTACACTTGCCGGACCACTCCGTCAGTCAATCTATCAGTCTGTCAGTTTGTCTGTAATTACATTGATTTTACACACCGTACCGCTCGGCCCAATCAATTCTGGGCGCGTCTATGTAATCGCTGGTAATAGTTCATGGAAAGCAGCAAACTTTGATGTATGCACATATGAATGTACATACAACATGTGTACACATGCTACATGCTACATGCTACGTCTTGTTTGTGTCATAAATTATTTTGTTTGACACCAAAAGACAGACATTCGGGCGGACACAAATTGTTCGATATTTCGTTTTAGATTTTCGTTTTATTTGCTTTAAATATTAACACATAGTTGAGTTATTAACGTATGTCTAATGATCATTAGGGTCATTATAGAAGCCCAGCAGCGACGTAGTGTAATTATTTTGGGTTTCCATAGGTAGCAGAGCCCAAATGTCACTTCACATGGCGAAGTTTATCAACCTGCCTCGCCGGGTAGCCTAAGCTCTGTGTTTATTTAGCTGCTTTATCTGTATGGGTCGAAAACACGAAATTATAGGAATAGCATATATATATACCCAGTATATATACACACATATAGAAATACATACTAACATACTTATGTATATGCATTGCCTGAGCGTGTCCGAAGCTGAAGATAAATATACAAATATTTCTTAATGTTGAGCTGAGTGTAGAATTTTCAATGTCACATCGTCAAAGCGTTTGTTTGCCCCTCATCTGGTTGTTGTTGTTGTTGTGATAAGGCAAAGCATTGCTGAATATTTCACAGATGATATCATAGGGCATTTAGATAGGGCCGGACGCGTGCTCTTTAAATTTCTAAATGTGCGCAGAGCCGCTAAATCTACATAAATAGCACCCGTCGAGGGCTGGCAAATGCTGTGCTGCGGGTGACCCGTTTTTTTTTTTTCTAAATTGAAATTGAAAGTGCACTCGTCGTCGTCACTTGCCACATGCCGCATGCCCAACGCACTAATTACGAATACAAAATGCACCGAGTACCGCAACGGGAACGTGTATCAATTAATTGATAAGCAGCATTTGTTCTCGGAATTAGGGCTACATGACCCGACCGGCTTTCGTCGAGCTAAGAATAAACACAAGTGACATTTGCATGCATACCGACATCATCAACTGGGTGATAATCCATCAGGGGATACTGTGGTCACTCAGAGATTAGAATTTCCAGAAATTAATGACGCATTGAATAAAATATTTAACTATTTCTTTTGCATGCTGTGTTTTGCTAGATTTAGAATAGGTTGTATTTCATTTAAATATCTTTGGCACATTTAAATAAACACTTATATAAAAATTGTTTGTATACCAGGTCTGTCAAGACAATCTCAACACACAAAATGATCGACTATTGGAGCTGCGCGACATTGTGGCGAAAATAGCTGCCGATGTGGGTCTGGATGCATCCTCGCTGATGCAAGGTGAACTGGATGCACTGGGTCAGCGATTGGTAGAATGCAAGGACGCGATTACAACGCTGGCGAATGTGGCCGAGACACAGGATAAGGAGCGCAAGGAGCTCGACAAGGAGGTGACACAGACCAAGGTTTACTTCAACAATGTGCAGCAGGTGAGTGCTCCGAACAAACTAAACTCCATTCGGGCAATGGAACATCTATCGATTAGGCCACACTCATTAGTCGTACATAGTTGAGTCGACGTTCGGAAATCCCCACTCTGATGTCGATGAAGACAAAAACAATAAAACAGGCGGACAGCAGCGCCGGCAATTGTTGTTGTTGTTGTTGCTGTTGCTGTTGTTATTGTTATTGTTGTTAATACATTATGAAGGACATGCTATTTTAAGTGGGTTAAAAGTTGAAAAACTTTCGCTGCCTTTCTACGAGTTGGAGTCACAGTTGCTTAGTTTTACACTGGTCTTTATTGATTGTTAAGAGGCGTGAATATGCGATTGATTGGCTTAAGTGAAGGCATATTTAATTTTTATTGACAACGTCATCACATAAATTTTTAAGAATCCTGCCCCACATAACAACAATTTTTCCCTGAAATACATTTCTTATGTAATGACTTGGAAATCATTGATTAAAAAGTAATTAGTGGCAAACAACTTAAGTTCATATTTTTTTTGTTGTTATTTTTTCTTCTAATCAGCCACGGGCTTTGTGGTCAGCGCCACAGCTCCACTGTGCCACTATTTGCCATCAGTTTTGACATGCTAACCAGTCGCGTCTCGTTTCCGTCAACTTGCCACCCTCCCACCTCCTTTGGGCTGCCAGACAGTTGAACAACGGGCGCATGTGTTGTTTTGCATGAGGTCATTGCCAGTTGGCGGAAAGAGTTGCAACGTTTTTGTTTATACTCTGCTCCCAATGGGATATTAAGTACACACTCTGGCTTGTAAACCAACAAAAATGTTGTTATTTCTCCTCAATATTTTGCAGATGGCCTTCGGTTGTTGAATTCCCAACACTGACCACAATCCGCAGCCAGTTTATAAGAGACAGAAATCAATAGATTTGAGATATATGTGGTTTTTTTTTTCAAATTAAAATTGGAACAAGAATTGGAATAAGTTAGATGGGAAAAGCAGAGTATCGGGTAGTGGGTTGATTTGAACTACAGCTTGTTTCGTTTTTTGTTGCCATTTTCCTATGGTGAAGCCGTGGCAAAGTTGGCTTTAAGTGGTGACGGCGTTGTGCTTATTAGGGTCAGGCCAATTAGCCATGCACAAAACGTTGCAGCGGTGCAAACCTGTCATCATGCATCATATTTCTAAACACAATATTTCAGCTAATAACTAAAACTGTTTCTATTCTCGTTTAGGACATTGCGCGCGGCGAACCGAAAACGCCGAAGGAAAGCGAGGAACAATTGGCCGCTTTGCGTGCACATCTGCAGACCTTGGCCCGCACCGAGGAGCAACTGCGTCAGTTGCGTGAACGCCAGCAGAACAACAATGAGATCTCACCTGTGGGTGGAGCAGCAGACGCTGCCGACGATAGCATTCTGCAGGTGCTGGCTCTGTGGCAGAAGATATTCCAGGATACGTTCCAGGAGTATCATCGTTTGTCCACTCGCCTCGCTCGCACCCAGAACAGCTCGGAGGCACTGCGTCTGTGGCGTCAGTATTTGCAGCATGTCCAATCGTTCCTCGCCTGTGCCATACCCGAGGACTACAGCAGCCTGCGCGAACAGCAACAGCTCTGTGCCATCCATCAGAATCTGCTCATCTCGCAGCAGAGCGTGCTCTCGGAGACGCCACTCGAATCGGAGCTCTCGGAGCAATACAAGGCGCTCACGAATCTGCACAATGAGACCCTGTCGCGCATCATGCAGCGCAACGATGAACTGGAGCATCGGGTGAGTGGCTGGAATGCCTATCGCCAACAATTGGCGGCACTGCTCGACTGGCTGCGTCAGCGGGAAGCGGAACGCAATGCGCTCCAGCTGCGCTACATCCATCTGAAGCGTGTGCCCCATCTAAAGGCACGCATGGACGCACTGCTCCTTCAACTGGCTCGTGGAGAACAACAGAGCGCCGCTCTGAAGGCACAGCAGCAACAACTGCTGCCGTACTGCGATGATGCGTTGGC
Source organism: Drosophila mimica (assembly GCA_037043585.1). NCBI lineage: Eukaryota > Metazoa > Arthropoda > Insecta > Diptera > Drosophilidae > Drosophila > Drosophila mimica. The sequence goes on from JBAMBE010001243.1 coordinate 365,098, forward strand.
CACTGCGATGCGCATGGAACAGGCAAGCATCAATCAACGGATTAGCAATTTGCGTGCCGCCCTCGAGACGTGGCAGAACTTCCTCAAGCGTATCAAGCAGCTGTCCGAGTCGTACGAGCAGCGTGTCCAGCATTTGCAGGATGAATTTGGCAAGGCACAGCATCTGCTTGATAACAGCAACTGCAGCGATTCATCAACGCCGGCGGAGATCGAGCAGCGCTTGGGCGCACTGCGAGCACAGCGTGTTCAGCTCAGTGCTCAAACGCCAGCGCTGGAGAGCCTCACAGTTAGCCAGGAGGAGCTGAAGGAGTGCATCAGTCCGCATGACATGAAGGGCATAAGGCAGCGCAGTTTCCTGCTCTGGCAGCAGCATGCCGATCTCGATTATCAGCTCACCGTGGCCATCAATGCCATCGAGGAGCGTCTCGCCCTGCTGTCCAACTATCAAACCCGCTATGCCCGCATCTCGCACTGGCTGCGCGGATTGGAGGAGCGTGTCGAACGTGATGCCGATGTCGCAGCAATGGCGAATCCGGAGCAGGCAGCTAAGCAGCTGGAGCAGCAAATCAATGGTGAACTCCAGCTGCGCGACAAGGAACGCGAATGGCTGCTCTCCGCCAGCCGTGAACTACTCACACTCTATGGAGAAGCCACGCCCCAGGCGCAGGATGTTCGCGTCCAAGTTCAGCAGCAGAGCGACGCCTTGATCGATCGTTGGAATCGATTGCAGTTCCTCTGCAAGCAGCGGGCCACAAAGATTGGCGAACTGAAGCAGACGCTGCTGCGTTTGGAGGAGCGCATTGCTCTCATCCGTGCCTGGCTATTTGAAGTGGAATCGCAGCTAGACAAGCCGCTTAGCTTTGAGAACTTCACGCCGAACGTGATCAAGGGGAAGCTCAAGGATCATGAGCAAATCCAGCGATCCATCGAGCATCACAGCAGCAATGTGGGCGAGGTGCTTAACCTGGTCGAGATGCTGCTCAATGATGCCGATAGCTGGCGCACACAGGTCAACACAACTGGGTTGGCCTCATCCGCCCAGAATCTGGAGCAGCGCTGGAAGAACGTTTGCAGCCAGTCGGCGGAGCGTAAGACACGTATACTCTCTACATGGAATCTGCTGCAGGAACTGATCAAACTGACCACCGAGCAAAAGACCTGGGTGGCCAAGCAGGAAGCGCAACTATCCAACTACGAGCGCGATGATAAATATACCAACAAACAGAAACTGGAGGAGCGGCAGCAGGCATTGCGTGCCAAGCTGGAGGAACTCGATGCCGAGTCGGTGAATCTGCGTCGTCTGGAGCAAACATATGCCAGGCTAACAATGAGTCCCGGTGTGGAGCCAGAGAACATCCAGAAGCTGACGATGCCCACCAAGGTGATGCTGAGTAAGTGGCGTCTTCTGGCACCACGCTTCCATGCGCTCCTCGATGCCATTGACAAGGATGCCAAGCTGATGCGCGAGTTTAACACATCCCAACTGGAGCTGACGAAATCGCTGACGAGCATACAAACGGCGCTCGACCAGATGCCCTCTGCGGAGGATCAGCAGGCTGAACCCAAGGCGGTGCTGCAGCGCTTAGAGGGATTGGAACGCAAGCTTCAACAGACTCAGCAGCAGGTACAGCAAGCTGATGCCTTGGGCAAGGAAGCCGAGCAGCGCAACAAAGAGCAGCCGGCACAGCTGAATCATCTGCTCAGACTAATCACGGAATACACAACTCTGTGGCAAACGGTGCAAACGAATCTTGTCACTCTGAAGACCAACTGGCTGGCACGTGCCGCCTCCATGGCTGGCGCTGCTCTGCCCGTAAATGAAACGCATGCCAGTGTTCAGGTGAATACGCTATCGCAGCGCAAGTTGCGACAGGCGCAACTCCAACGGGAGACATCGATAACGGCCAAGGATGCGTACATCATGGAGCTGCAGACGGCGATTGCCGAGTGCCAGACCAATCTGGATGAGCTGCAGCGCACCATTGCGGACAAGACACGCAAGCCGGGTCCCCAGAAGATAGCCAAGCTGCTGGGCAATGCACAGTCCTCCACGGAGCTGGTGAAGCATCTGAGCCATCTGCTGCTCACCGAATGCCAGGCGGACACTCAAGCCGCCCAGGTGGACACCGTGTCAGAGCTGACGTTGCGCTTCGATACGCTGCAGTCGCAGTGGAAGGCGCGTCAACAGCACGATCAGAATGCAAGGTACGTTCTTGAAAAATGCCATAAAAAAAATCCTTCATTCAATTTAGTAAATATCGATTTTACTTTGTACTAATCAAATACTTGCAAACTATTTACGATCCAGCTCGATATCTTTTCTGTCCATATTTCTTCTGTTCGAAGATATTTTTGGCTCATGTTAACCCCAGTTTAAGCGAGATTAGCAATTGATTTAGATATCCCGTTCAGAAGTTGAATCCATGTCAAGTTCACCAATATAACTTTCAACTGGACACGGTTTTCCCGAAGATTAGCAATTCATATTAATTTTCTGACTTGTCAATTACAAATTTTTGTTGTTCATAATTATAAATACAATTTATATTAATCACTATTAATCGATTGCTTCATTTTTCATTTTCCTCTGTTTTTAAACACTTTTTGCAAATATATTTTAATTTAATTATTCTTTTTTTTCGGTGTAGAAAAATAGAATCTAGAATTTTATGTGAATTTAGTATTACGTCTGAAACGAAGTGTTATAATTTCCAAGCCATCTCAAAAGTATTTTTTCAACTGTAAAGTAAGTAATTGAAAGTTGTGTTTCACAGTTTCAATTCAGTTCCCCAAAATCCAAACGTTTTATATTTAAAATATTTTCAAAGATCTTTTTAGAGTTTATTAGTTTGCAAGTATTTTCCAGTTTCATGTTTTCTGTTTTCTTTTCTTTTTTTTGTGGTGTTTTTGGTCGTGTGTATTTTATATGGCTATTATCTTGGCTAACAAAATGTTTTATTGCTTTATGTCTCGCTCTTGCTCGCTCACCTACACACACTCTCTCTACACACACACACACAAACACACACACACGCATTTCCGAACCTGCGCATTCATGATGCTCTGCATAACAGGTGCCTGCTACCTGCTGCCTACAAATACACATGCATACAGTAAGTGTTAACCAAAAAAAGAGATTGACTTACATTCTACCTGTGCATTAACCACGATAACCAAAAACACAGGCAAGCCTCCTCTTGTTTATTGTTCTGTGTGCTCATCCGCCATACAAAAGCGGGCAGTTCTCAACTTCATTGGCTGCCCGTCTCCAGGGTGGAGCACAGTAAACACTTGGAGCTTGCCTGTGGCAATGCTGATCCGACTTGTGACCAGTCAGCAAAACACGTCACAGCCTTGCAAGTTTACATATTTTCCTAGTTGACAATCTCATATGGTACACTTTCTAATGATATAACTTTATCTGTCTGTCTGTAGTGAGGTCGGCCGACTAACGTGTCCGCTCTGCACGCAACGTAACTGGCAGCAGATCGATAATGATCTGTGGCGTCTGGAGCAGTGGCTGCAGTTCGCCGAGAGCACACAGAAATCACAAACGGCGCCGCCCTCGAATATTGAGCTGTTGGAGGATGTGACTCAGGATCATCGCGAGTTCTTGCTGGATCTGGAGAGTCACAAGTCGATCATTTCGTCGTTGAATGTCGTCGGTGATCATCTGGCCACGCACACCCTGGACACGGAGAAGGCGCGACAGTTGCGCTCCCGTCTCGAGGCTGATAACGAGCGTTGGAACAATGTTTGCATCAATGCCACCAAATGGCAGGGTCTGCTGCAGACGGCGCTTATGGGCAACAGTGAGTTCCATCAGACAATCGATGAGCTCGTTGACTGGCTGCAGCGCACCGAAAAGAATATCAAGGCCTCCGAACCGGTGGATCTCACCGAGGAGCGCAGTGTGCTCGAGACCAAGTTCAACAAGTTCAAGGATCTGCGCGCCGAACTGGAGCGCTGTGAACCGCGTGTCGTCAGCCTGCAAGATGCTGCCGATCAGCTGCTGCGCTCTGTCGAGGGCTCCGAGGAACAGTCTCAACATACCTATGAAAGGTAAGTGTAGCTGGCGCCAGTACCGAGGGCGGAACGAAATAAATACCTGGGTGCCGCTTGTGCTTCCTAGGTAGATCTAGAAGTCCATGTCAGAGTGAGAGGGGGTCAGAAAATGAGGGTCTAGTGGAGCGGCAAATATATGTTATTGATTGGTTTTTAAGTATTTGCATCTAGTAAAAGCTATGCTTTTGCCTCCAAATATGTTTTATAGAAAGTAGCAATTTGATTTATTACATTCTTCGTACAAACTTCTCCTTTATAGTATACTACTATTTTCCTAAAATTATTTAGAGTGATCATTCGGAAATTAAAAATTTAAATTTAAATCTTAATTGTGATCTTAAATTTTATCTCCTTGATATTAAAAACAATATAATCGTAGTACAGAAAGTATTTAAATTCAAATATTTGAATCGTTTCATTTTCCGAGCGACTGCTTAAACTTTTGTAGAATCGGCACTCTCTGTTTTTTGCTCTTTCATTTAGTTTAAACTTTTATATATTATTGTCTACCACACCTTTCTACACATGCCTTAAAATTTTTAAGTGTTTTTCTCTATCATAAATATATTCCAACAAAATTATACTAAAAATGTTCTTAAGAGCATCTGTCTTTTGGCATACAACACTTTTCCATTCCTTACTTTATCGACGTAGCTTTTGCCATACAACAATAGTCAGAACACAACATTTTATTAGCCTAGAAATCTTGTTTGCTTATTTATTTATCAACTATTTTTTTTTTGCAACATTTTTTTTGCTTAAATATTTTTGTGTTTGCTGTTTTTGTTGCGTATAATTGATTTATGTTTTTTGGTACTCCAAAATTTTTTCGTCCGCCCATTCTAACACTTCATCAAAACTGACAACGCCTTGAGCCGCCAGCATATGTTTTAAATATTCTAGAACCCTTTCCAGATTAACCGATCTCCGACTGCGTCTCCAATCCCTGCGTCGCCTCTCCGGCATTTACATCGTCAAGCTGGGCGCCGTGCTCGGTTATGAGGGCGACAATTTGGGCGTACCGCTGCACATGTTGTCGAGTGAGGTAAGTGCAACAAACTTCGATATTCAAAAGTAATCACAATCAAACGAGAATTTGTCCCCAAACTCCCAATAAAATGTTCAATTTTGATTTTTTGTGAACGCACCAAAGTAAGTGAACTAAATTGGCTGTAAAAAAATATGTGTACTATTTTAATAGTGCGCGCTAAACTCAAAATTGACATTAACAAAATACAACGATTTTATTTTAACATTATTGAAACATTTGATTTTTTAATTTTATTATTTTTTTTTTCATTCTTTCTTTTTTATATTATGCCATATCTAGCTTTTGGATAATACTACATTATCAACCTCTTCTATGCAGGCCGCCGCACCAAACACAGAAAATGCAAAGTAAATATTCATAGAACAGTTGTTTAATTTTTAATTCAACGTCGTAGTTTAGTTTAGTTTTTATTTCTCCATTTAATTTCAAAGCAAATAATCGCACAAGTACAAACTGTAGTTGCACTTGATCTCTAAGAAGTAACTGTAGCATGCTTTGTATATTAATTTAAGCCAGTGATTTTAATATTACTAATATTTATATGTTTATCTGCTGCCCTCCACAGTCCCGATGGCGATGCTGCCGATGGCGATGTCATCAATACCACGGTTCTGGCGCGCGGTGCTCGATTCCTCGGGCGCGTTGCACGTGCCTCCCTGCCCATACAGGCGCTCATGCTGCTGCTTTTAGGTGTGGCAACACTGGTGCCCCACGGTGAGGACTACACATGCATGTTCTCCAACACGTTCGCCCGTAGCCTGGAGCCGATGCTATCCTATCCGCACGGGCCGCCTCCAACGTAAACTGTTGTCAGTTGTCCTTGGATTAGTGCAATAAATTCACAGTCAGAAATAACAGATATACCCCTAATATATAAATGAACAAACAGATCAAAAACCAACACGAATATGCCTTCAAATTAAAAACAAAAATGAAACTATGAATGAAAACAAAACATAAAAGAAAACATTATGTAAGCAAATGTTTGTAAACAAAATTATTGTACATGCTGTAATATGTAAGAAATGTACGCTCGATAATGTTGTCATGTAAATTTTTGTAATTTGCCACATTTTGATGAGAATTTGTATTTTAATTTTGGTAGCTAGAGACAAACATACCGAACAAAATATGTACATAATAAGCAAAGTACTCGACTAGCATGTTTAAAAGAGAAACACTTGATGAAAAATGAAAAACTAACGACTTGTAACGAAAAAAAAAAACACTTTTACAAAGAAAAGAAAATAAGAAAACTTATATTAACGATATATACATTATACATATATATTTGCACAGCAAACATTTATATATATAACCCAATGCCCAACATTTTGTATATAATAACTAAGCTAAAAACAAAAAACGAATGCAAAAATACGCACACGAAATAATTACTCAGCAGCGCCCGCTACCCCAAGCAACGAAAGAGAGCAACTGCAGCCTGCGGCGAGTCCTTGCAAATTTCGTGGAACATTTTTGCACGGACTAGCCACAAGCTGCAGCTGCGGACGGCCAAGCCCACAAGACAAACCATGACCCATAGACCAATTGTCCAGAGTGCTGACCAGAAGTTAATCTACGTCGAGTCGCTGCACGTCCATCTCCCAAAACTCAAGGCGTTGCAGCGGCTGCTGTGCGTTAACTTTTAGTCAGGACACTGGACGCCTGACAGCCAAATGCTGCCACTGAGGATTAACACAGTTGCCATAGGTCAAGTTCTCTCCCACGACCTATGAGTAGCTGGTTAATCAAGCACCCGCCACAGGTGACAGACTGGCGGCATTTGGTTATCGGTTACCTCAAAGCATTCCTGAAACTCATTTCCAAAATTCTAACCATACATCAAATCAAAATATTGTCCTGTCCGCCAGCTCATGCACTCTACAATGATCATCTTGAAGTTGCCGTCGGGAGCGGGCGCAAAAGGAGCATTGAACAAAAAACGAAGCAAGTGTCCTATGCCGGTGCTAAACCAAACTACAAACAATTTTTCTAATTACGAAAATTGTTCGTTCAGTTGCGTATGAAAATGCATAAAAAGAACTATAAAAAAAAATCGCAAACGAAAAAAAAAAATGTTGAAAAATTTTGCAAATACTAAAAATGGAAAATTATCCATCCAGTTAAAAAAAAAATCCTTTTTGTTAATATTTTTTGATAATTATTATTCTATATATTTGCCTTATATATTTTTTTATTATTTAACGCCTCGAGCAGTTATTGAGAAAAAAATACAATATATATTAATTTATTAAGTTTACACGATATATACTTTAATTAAGTTGATTTAAATGTTAACTTTTGTGTGTTTTTCGCTGCTTCTGTAATTTGTAAGATTTCCTTTCTTGTGAACAACTGTACCTTTATGCATATATATTAAAGAAATATTTAAAAATAAAATCGGTTGTTTTTTCATCAATTCTCGTACACGATATATTTAGGAGTATTGCAATTATGTAAATTGTATATTTCTACAAATAATTATAAAATTCGCTTATCCATTGCCCAATGATGGCTGCCTCCCTCTGGCGAGCGTCGACAACGGATGCGGGATCCAGTGGATTGCTCTCACGCAGATCCAAGTGATGAGCTCCCTCTGGCAATATGATAATGTGAATGCGATCGTTCGGTGACTTGAGGACCCCGCCACCACTCCAGGGATCGAGCAGTCCGTTGCTAAAGATGATGTTGCTGGCAGCGCCCAGATCCCGTCCGCCATAGCGCAGCACAATGTCAAAAGGTTTGGGCGTGAGTTTAAACTTCTTGTAGCACTCGTCTGACACCTTCTTCAGGTCCCAAGTGCTGGTGCGGTACATGGTGTTGCTACTGTTTGAGCAGAAGGGCATCACCATTTGGTTACACGATTGGATTTCCCAGCCAGAGCTGTCGACGGTGGATCTGCTCGCATTCGAGTTTTTGTAGTCGACACATGGATTGCTGCCTGTATAGTTTGTGTAAACAGCCAAAGCGCTGGCCATGCTACTAACCAGATCTGCATCATCCGAATGCAGATCCTTGAGATAGAGGCACAATTGTCGCACCGGATTGGCGGGCAGTGGGGCCAGGAAGTCGGTATTGTAGGGATAATTGCACATGGCCAGATTGGCATACACTTCCTCCAAGTAGTCCATAAATTGATTCAAATCATCGCCGTTCTTGATTGGCTCACACAGATGAAATTTATCGCCCAGTTGCTTCTTGCCGGCATCTGTGGCCGCCATCGATTCGAAGGCATGCCACGATTTTCCAATATTCGCGCTGCAATTAGCATTGTAGGCCGTGTTGAAAACTGATGTGGTTATCTCGTTGAAGATGTCACAGGACGTCAATCCCTCGAATTGCAGAATGGGCGCCGAGGCGGCAAGTGCACCAACTACAATATGCGGATACTTCATGCGAAACCAGGCAGCCAACATGCCTCCGTAGGATCCACCAAATGCCACCACAGGTAACTGGCGGCCAGCGCGGAGGAATGTGATCAACATAGCATAATCCTCCAGCGTCTGCTCCACGGTGAAATAGGCCAAATGCTCCGGTTTGCTGGCATTGAAAGTGTCGCTGCCAAAGGGCAAAGATTTGCCATAATATCGATGCTCCGCAAACACAACAATTGCTCGCTGCTTCGCGGCCAATTCCCAGACGAATCCGCTGTTCTTCGCAAACCATTCGATGTCCCCTTCATTTCCAGTGTAGAAAAATATCGCTTTGGGATTAGATTTGTCCGCATACGACTCATTGTACAGATAACGGATGCCAAAGCTCTCGTTTCTCAAAAAACTAAAGTGATCCAATGGCACTTGAAATTCCTTAGTTTCATATTCGAATTTCGATTGAACGCTTGTCGCTAACAACAACGGCGAGAATAGAAGAGCGCAAATGAACACGTACATCTTCGCTTTTGGTGTGCCCCAAAATAATTACGCAGCAGACCCGTTTAATTCGATTAATTCAGATGCCCTTGTTCGACTCGGCTTTTTTTTCTGTACAGATAAGAACCTGCTTGTAAGCCGGTGTTCATGATCGAAAGACTCGACTAGAGTTGCATAGTAGCTGCTCAACAGTGCCATTTTGAGTTTAACAGCCGCTATTTGCGAGGTGCTGCCAGATTTTGTGGATAGCTAACAATACTTGTTTTTTATTTAAAGATTGCATGTGTATCTATTTAGTTACAAGATATGTTTGATTTTAGCGATTTGAATAAAGATACATAGATAAAGTTACAATTAACAAACACTTTCTGTAGCAAAAACTTTTATTTTCTATAGACTAAATGCGAAATTGATTTCATTACAGATTGCTATTTCAGTAAGCATGGGCTCCTACCATTGGTACAAATTAGGTTGTCGCATTGGCTAGATGCACACAAGGAAAATACTGATGCATACTTTTAGGAGCAATTTTCCTTTAACATTTTGAAATAAGACGAAGGACAAATGGTTTTAAGTCGACTGTCTTTTTTTTGCGTTTTCTCATGCGTTACCAATTCTTGATGGAAGTTTCTAAGATTTTTGGGGCGGGATTCATCTTGGCCGATAAAAAATATTAATGGAGGTTCCTAGTAATCTAACCTCCAAGTTTGGTAGCTTCAGCTTTCAAATTAGAAGAGAATTTGCAAGAATTTGAAAATATACTTAAACCAATTTCAATATTTCAATGACAGATTTATTTTTTTAACAAAGCCTGTGCAACCTTTCTCATTAGCGTCACTTCAAATGAGATTGGAATTTCGTAGCTGAGAAATAATTTTGGAATAGTAAAATCTTAAACTTCGAACAGTATTTGGGGAAAGATGAACAAATGCGCCAGCCTTTCCGTAAAGCATCCGTATACATTGCGCTTCTGCTAATATTTGAGGCAATAACCGGATTGCTGATCATAATCGTGACAGGCCTCTATCAGTCGATCTTGTCCGGCTATTTGGAGGACGTTGAGCGACGATCGCTAATCAGCTACCTATTCAATTTCTATATCTTTGGCGTCCAACTAATTGCCACATTCCTCTGCAGCTTGTCTATGTGGAATCGTTTGTGGCGGAGGCGCTGCACGCCCAACGTTCGACTGATGATCTCCATTTGGCTGTTCTATTCCTGTGTTATAATTGCATCTGGCTTTGGATCAGTGTGGAATCTTTACCATAACATCGATGTGCTCGAAGACTCTGCGACGAATTCACTGCTACGCGGCATTGACGAGTACTACACGTGTTCGGAGCGGAAACTGCTATGGGACGGACTGCAACTGCGCAAGGAATGCTGTGGCGTCTACAGCTACAAGGACTGGATGGATGCCGACTGGATGCCCAAGCAACCCAACGCCAGTTTGCTGCGAACCGTCTTGGCACCCATCGCCTGCTCCAAGAGGAGCGCCAAGAACAGCTATATTCAGGACCTCAATAGCAAGGATCGGCCAGCGATGCCATCGCTATCAGTCGACTCGATTTACACAAATGGATGCCTGGCGGGTTTTTCGGCATCACTTTGGCGATACTTTTACATACTGCTCTTTCTTGTGCTAATGGCTTTGAAGTTCCTGGTAAACGATCGATCTGCCCAAAATATAAGAAAAACCTATTAATTTCATAAGTATTTCCTTAGATTTTCATTTGTTGCTTTACGAAATACGTCTTGCAACGCCAGAATACGGGCGATGGCTGTGATAATGGGGGTCTCATCGATGAGGAAGGGCATCCGCTGGTCATGGTCAAATATCCGCGCAATGTGCGCTGCGTCATCATTAGCGAGGACGACCTGGCTTCCGATGTGGCGCCAGACTCCTATTGCAATTGCGAGGAGTCCGCAGGAAAAACGTGCGATTACTGCGAAGGATAAATTACAGAAAATTACACATATACATACATATATTTTATGTTTTCATTCCTCTTGTAACTATTTAACTTATAGTGCTTTATTATAAGCTATGAATATATTTTTAAAAGTATATAAAATTTGTACAAATTAATTATAAAAATTGCATATTTATTTTGCTTTTATTTCTCCTTTAATTATTAATTTATAGTTCATTATTAGAAAGTATGCAATTTTTATTAATATTAATACTTAAAGTTTTAGGAATTAACAAACAAACTATACTGATGTGTAATCTTTCGTAAAAGGGGATGGTTTAACTGATGTTCAATTTTGTAATCACAGCCCATAAAATGTATGGTGAACATCTAAAATAGGGTATCATTGTCTCGACATCCAACATTCTCGACGGCCACACATATTTAGGATCATGTCCCAGTAGGTAGACGCCTGTTCGAACAAACTATTTCGCATGTCGAGACTAAAAATATCGGGAACAATTTTTTAAAACAGTAAATATCAAATAAATATACGCCCACATGGCGTATTCGCGTTTCAAGCCCCCAAATCAAATCAAAACTTTCAACAGTTTTTATGGATGACTTGCTATAAACTCTGACAACTGTAAATGTGACTTATGACTTTCGTCTATGTTTGCAACTCTGCTTGTCGGCCACTCACAATTAGTGTGTCACTTGTTCCATTGTAAGCTGCAAGTGAAATAAAGTCGGTCTCTACAGAAATAAAATTAAAATTAGAATGCTTCCAAATGTGCCACATGTTGTTGGGGACGACGACGAGCAAGAATTGCTGAATGCGTGAATATATTTTACAATATTTATTACTTTCCGAGTTACCAACGATTTTCACTGCCTTTACAAAAAAACAGCAACTTGAATTGTGATCCCAACATGCAAGACGACACCGCAGAGACATCCAATTCAGAATCATCTGATTCAAAATCATCCGATTCAGAATCATCCGACTCATCAGGAGCTTCGCATGAGGACGAAAATGCCGCAGAGTAAGATTTTAGTTGATTTTTCCTAGATGTATATAAAAAAAAAATAAAAGATATATATACATATATACATGTATATTAAATATTATAGGGATGAGGATGAGGCTGAAAACGAGCCGAATGAGCAGGAAAAGCAGGATGCAAGCGATGGGAATAAGGAGGAAGAGGAGGATTGGTCCAACCATATCTCTTATCTAGATCGCACTCCGTGAGTATAATTTAAATATCTTTGCATGAAATACATTTTTGTATCCGAGTCAATGTAGAAAACTTTGTTATAAAACTTAATTGATGACTTTGTCATATATTGAAAACATATCTCGATCAACTTTAGCAATAACAAGCTTAACCACATCACTAATACAAATATTACTATTACTATTACTATAAGTATATATAAAATAATATTTTATTTTCGCCATGCCGAAAAAAAAACAGAATTCTTATTTGATTGTTATTTGTGAATTGCAGTGATAGGGAATTTTCGGAGGCTTCCTCATCGAAAGAAGCATTCGGCATTCCCACGAATTTTATTGAGGGTTATCCAACCGAAGCTAAGACGGTGCAGTATTTAAACGATGACGTGGATCCCGACGATGCCTATGTGCACTCCCTAATCGATGGCATCGAAGATAACGCGGACATGGAGGTGATGCAGCTCAATGGGAATACGCCACCCACCGTAATAGACAACTTGGATTCGTTGACAAACCAGCCAGTCGTGGTGCAGCCAAGCAGTGTGAAACTGGAGACAAGTGGGGAGCTGAAGCCTAATCTAGAGAAGAGTGTAAAAAAGCCGAAGACAAGCCGCAAAGCAGTACAGCCAAAGGGCACTCCCAATCTCAACCTGGAGGAGTCACCGGCGCAGTCACGTCTCAAATCACTGCGTTCGGCAAGTCGTCCTGCGGTTCCAACTGAATTCCAGCCAGCAGCTAAGCAAAAGCGATTGCATAGTGGTTCCCTCAAGGCGAAGGACACCTCGACATCGCCACCGACAACAAAATCATTTATATTGTACACTCCAGCGTGGGGAAAGTGTTACAAACGCTCGTTGCCCAAAAAAAAATCCATTGTTCAGGTGAAGAAGTCATCGGTGCAACTGGCTCGACCCATCGAGGTGACAAATTACTTCACCCAAGTCTCGGCCACTTTGGTCAGCAAGCAAGTGAATTTGTTGCCATTTATGCACCTGCGCGAACAGGTCGATCGCCTGGTGGCCGACGCGTTAGCCAAGTCCAAAATACAACGCAATTAGTGAGTCCATAGTAAACTAAATTGAGTTGTATTGTATTCTCAGTTAAATAAAATATAAATAATAAAATGCAATTATTAAAACTGTTCCTCATCATTATCCGCGTCGGGGAGGCCACTCTGATCTCGGTCAGATAGATCGGAGACAACAGCGCTGCTGGTGCTGATCAAGAGACGGCTAGGCATTTCGCCAATGGATGGCATTGAATAAGTGGATGACAGACCGCTCAGGCTGGAGAGCGTACTGTAGTCGTCCTCCTCCTCCTCATCTTCGCAATTCATGCCAGAGTCGCTGCTCATCAGCAATTGGGATGGAGATCGGGATTGATTATTATCCCGATTGAATTGCTCTTGCATAGCACGCTTCGCACTTATGTAGCTGTCGGTGTCGACACCGACAGCCTGGCGCTTTAGAAGCGGAGTCTGCTCCCCCTCCGGACACCAGTCGAGCTCATGATGCACCACGGCCTGCACGCTAATCCGTATGGGATTAGTTGGGGGACTCTCGCAGTCTCGCTCCAGATTTGATGGCCAATTCAATGCTGTTGCAGTTGTAGTTGCCATTGTTGGTGTTGCCGGCGGATGGCCGATCATTGTCGAGTTGACCATTATTTCGAAATCAATTTCACTTTCCTGCGCAAAACATATTTGATTATTTATTCATTTATTGTTTGACACTCATTTGTTCAGTTACCCGAAGAGCGCGCTGAATGTCGAAGCATTCCCTGGCATCGACTGATTCGCTGGACAATTCCATGGCCTCAGCCAATTGACGCATCTCCTCCACGTTCATTCCGTGCTCGTAGACGCCGGCGTCGCAGAGCATCTCCCTCAATTTATCAAATGTTCCACTGCGCAGATGCATTTTTCTTTTTCTTCTATTTTCTTCGGTTTTCTTGCCTGCAATGTGGTTAATAATAAGAAACGCCGTTATTTGAACCGAATAGCGATGTGCGTGATTCATTTAATCTGATCGATATAAGTGGAGCACAAGGCACGAGTATCGATATGTGCCTGGTTCGTTTTATTACTTATTTAAGCAATAAGTTGGAGAAATATTTGAATTTTCAAAGCATATTCGCTTGCTGATCATCGCATCGTAAATGTCTGATTCGTAAATTTTCTGCAATATTATCAAAATTCAAATTATGTTTATTAGTGAGGGTAGAGCAAATAGTAAGAAATAATGGAATTATTTTTTTTTGCAACGCAGCGTGCTTAACTTAAAATTTAAATGTAGGTTATTGGTATTAAATCATATTTTTAAAAATAAGACTGCCTTTTTCACAATATATTTTCAACACTGTTGCGCCCTAAGCGGGCCAAAAACAACGGGTTTGCGCTCCCGCATACATAAGTTATTTCTTGCATACTTTCAGCTGATTGTCTTGTAAAGCGTCGAGCTTTCGCTAGTGCAGCATTGAGCTTGTGACAGTTAGCACTGCTGTTGACGTACACAAAAGCTCTTAAAATAAAAGCTCAAAAACAAAATGAATAAAAAAGGTGCAAAAAACCAGACGAACAAAATATATTTTTATGCATAACTTTTTTGGGGTTGAGTGGGTTCTAAATTTGTAAAGCTGTTTTTCACTGCTGTAATAAATGCTTCTCGGTCCGCACAATTTGCAAGGTTAGTTGCATTTGTGATCCCCGACCTCTGACCCGAGACGCCTGACCCACAACTAATGCCACCAAAGTTAAATTTGAACAAAAACTCAAATTCCACTTGAAGCCAGTTTATTTTTTCTTGCGTTTCTGCATTCATTGTACCACGAGGCGAGTGTATTTTAAGGTACTTTGTAGATGGGAAATTCTATTTATAGCACTTCCTGCTAGTCTTATGTATTTTATAAGGTTGAAAAATTTTAAATATAACTAAACGCTCAAGATAATGGAAAGAGACCTGAAACATTTGTTCTTTTGCACAAAAAGTTGGCAACAATTTTTTTTTACCCGCTTAAGCCAAAATCCTAAAAAAAAATCCCTTCAAAATATTTAACCATCGCCAGAATTAAAAACTTTTTTGCGCATTTAAAAAATCCTTGTTAAGCACTAAAATTTTGCTTATTTTGCAAAATGACATTTGTTAAATTGAAAGTGAAAGTGGTTAAAAAAAATATTAAAAATAATCTAAAAAAATAGCAATTTTACAGATAAAAACTAGACCAAATCAATTTAAATTTATTTTAGAATGCAGGACTTAAAGGCAACTGCTTCCCTCTGCTTCATGGCACATTTAATTAAAACATATAGTATAGTAAAAAAACACAAGACTCGCTCAAAGCGGACCAGTAAATAGCACTAAGCACAAATATTTACATGGCTTTCGTTGCTCCCTTGCAGTAAATCTTTATGCAGGCATATAGTCATATAGTCTGCTACATCGTATAAATTTGCTTGGACAATTTACAGGCAAACATTAAAAAATCAAAAAAAAAAAAAAAGAAAAAAAAAGAATGCTGCCAGCCGTTTTTGCGGTAAAAATTATGCTATAATTCAAAAACAGCGCTAACTCACACATACATATACACACACACACACACACTCATGCCGTTCATTAGCACAAAACCCACACATTAATGCCATGTGTGTGTATGTGGGGGATTGTGCTAATCTTAAGGGAGTGTGTGTGTGTCTGTCTCTCTCAGTCTGTTTCAGTGTCTTCGTATGTTTCGGTGTTTGCTTTTGTCACCATAAGGGATATAAGCCATGTTTTTACTGCAACGTACACTCAGAAAAAAAGTTCATTTAAAATCAGAAAATGCCAATACAAGCTAGAAAAATTCTCTGGTATTTAGATATAATTTCTGTATACACGAATGAAATATACTAAAATTAAATTATATTTTTCAGGTATTTGAATTTAGTTACTCTCTAAAGACTTAATTTACTGGGAAGGGTCCGAAGTTCGAATCGCCCTAAAATTGAAGAATCACTTCATATTAAATTTATAAACTATTTAAAATATTTCTATATTTCAAGTATAAAAATAAAATTGTTCTTATTAATCACGTAAAAAGCTATTTTTCGGAGTGTTTTTATGTGTGAGTCTGATTTTGTGTCTGAGTATGTGTGGCTGAGAGTGTGTCTGAGTGTGTAAGTGTATGTGTGTGGGTGTTACTTTATGTTGCGACATAGCTGCAGAGAAAAAAGTGCAAGCTTTTTGTTCCTTAGCCGTCTGTAGCTAAGCAAGGACCTACCGAGAAGGACACGCCAACCAGGCCAATTTCAGTTTCGGTGATAAATTTCGTATAATAAAGAAGACATTAAGCAAACGCTGGCGACAAGGACAACGACAACGACAACAAGGATCGCCTGCTGCGCTCTGTCAATATAATCCACACCAACAGCAACACACACACACACGCACACACACACACACACAGACACCATCACAGTTTACACCTTGCAACAGCAGCACTAAAAAATAATATTATGCTTGCTTTTCAAAATGTATATTTTAGTGTGTAAACGCTTTAACGTTAATTCCTCTTTCTGTTTTGGTTTTTTATTTGGAATTGTGTGACACAATTGGCTTAAACTCTTTATAGTCGTTGTTTAAATACTTCATATATTTGCAGTACATTTAAAATCCTAAATGATCCGCATGGATAATCCCTTCCTCCCAAACAGTCTAACGCAATGCGATGAAAAGTAAATGCCATTTAATATTTATGTAAATTTATTATTGATTTTGACTTTGATTATAAACTGCAGTCCAGCAAATATTCTGCCAAGCGCCCAAAGGACTTAAATTGGGCATTGCAAATGCAGCATTTTGATTTTATTTCAATTGCAGCAATTCGATTATTAGCCAACACAAAAGTGCCAGTTTATAGTCTACTTTGATCCATCATTGATATGGTTTTTATTTATTGATTATTTGAATTTAATTAAGTGAATTTGCATGTCACTTGCACATTTGTTTCCTTGTGCATTAATTCGTTTCTATATATTTTAATATTCTGTTTGTTAAGTTTTTGTGCTTTATCTTTGAGTATAAAATAAAATACAAAATAGCTCCACTCTGACAAATATAAAATGCAGAATTCTAGAAAATCAAATTCAAATTTGTAATATTTTACATATTTTTTTTTGCTCACATTTAATTTATTTATTAATTAAATTAGCTTTTTATTGTAGCTGTTTTATTTAGTAGGAAAGTGAACAAAACTGGATTTGATTGTGCCTTACTGTTGTACAACAACTTTAGTGTTGCAAAACAACAACACAAAACGGAAGTAGGCAAAAAATAAAGTTGAAACCAAAACCCACACACACACACACACACACACAAGCGACAGGCTCACAGCTGGAGATGGTATAAAGTACAAGAATGCTGCACGCAGTGACAACAACAGTTACTTCTGGCCAAGCAGGGTTTAGTTGGCATTTTGTTTTTTTCTTTTGCTTTTTGTGTATTTGCGTTTGACACTTTTGTGTGTGCAGCAAAAGCAGAGCAGACAATCAAAATGCAAGAAGACAGAGACTTAAAAGTGGCAGGCACATTAAAGCAACAAACTAGGAAGCGCAACGACAACGAGCAGGTGGCGGCATGTGGAGGGGGTGGCAGTGTAATGCAGCTTGCAACGACCACAAGCCAAACACAAGCAACAACAACGAAAACAACAATAACAAAAAGAAATAACAAGAGACAAGCGACAAAGTTGTTGTCAGCATTGGTTGGGCGAATTGCGAATTGCCATTTCTGGAGCGGATCCTTAACTGGACGCACTCCTGTTCCATGTGCTATGTTGCATGTGTCATGTGGCAAGTGGCATGTGACAAGTGGCTTGTGGCATGCAGTGTTTAGATAACAGTTTGTGGCCACAGCACGCTGCCAATTCCGAAAACCAAACAAATATTAGCTGCAACACACGCAGCTGCATATTTTGTTTATCCTCTTTTGTTGTGCCTCCAACACTCACAAACATGCACACAAAATTTACAATTACATATGCAATGCCAAACAAAAGACAAAAGCGAAACGCGTTGAGAATTAAGTAAAATGGCAGAACGCAAGGAAAATGAAGGAACAAAAAAAATGTGGCAGAAAATGCAAAAATGAAATGCAACAAGCGCAAAAAAGATTTTGCTTCGTTAAGTTTTTAGCTTGCATGGGAAAGCATCAACAACAACAACAACAACAACAATAATGTGTTAATGTACACACACACACACACACAGCAATTGGCAAATGCTCAGGCACACACACAAACACACACACACACACACGACGGATGCATGTGTAAATGGAACCACAGAAAATGCAAAACACATGCGACGAGTGAAAGAAGCATACGAAAGAGAAGGGAAAGCAAGTCAGGCGGGGGTAGGGGGAAGGAAGGAAGGAAGACAAAACTTTGCCGAAGCAACGTTTCAGCAAGCCGCATTATAGGCTGGCGGAAAGGGCGATAAGACGGAAAGGTGGCGGAGGGAGGAGGCATAGAGACGTTTGTCAAATGCAAATGCAGTAAAAAAATAAGATAAAAAAAACAAGTTAGTTTTTTTAAGTCTAGTTAGCTCGATACGCGATACCCTGTATCCAGTTGTTAAACATATTTAACTATATTTCTTATTAGTATTTAATATCTGACAACGATATATATCGATATTTGCGAAACAGGAAGGTGTCGATTAAATTAATCAAACCTGATAGATATCCAAAATAGAAGTCTTTACATTTTATATAAGATACGTGGGTTCATACCGACAGTCATTGCTATATCGACTTGGCAGTTGATCCAGATCAATAACATGTGTAAATGCTTTATGGGGTTGCAGATGCCTCTTTTTACCTGTTACATAAATTTTTCCAATACCATTATACCTCTTCGCCCATTTTAAATATCAAAATAACACATGTACGAGAAAAGAAAAATGCATACGAATACGAATATGAATGGGAATGCGAATGTGAATACGGATACGAATATGTGGCAAATTTAATGCGAATGAATGGAGTTATGCGGCAAATGGGCATCGTAGATGGAATTCACTGAGTTAAGCACAGGTTAAATTGGCCAGATTCTGCATTACAGTACTGCTTTCGTTTTCGATAAACTCCAATTATTTTAACTCTGATCCCCTCAACGATGACATAATGAGCGAGGCTACCTATGTAATAATTATTATTGTTAGCAAATATATTGGTCCACAGAAGAAACCGGACTTAATTCGATATATCTCACGATATTCCGAAAAATATCGATATAGAAAATACGCAATCAGTTGTCACTTTATAATACCATATCGATATACTTTCAGATCGGGATTGTTGTCATTGCTCCGATAGAACAGTTTTTATTTATTTTTTGCTATAGTTGCCCAACTATTTCTTTTTGTGTTTTTAAGTAGTATTTTTTTTTTGTGTGTGAAAGTCAAATGTTCGATAACCGATGGTTGATTAAAGAACCCAACAGGTATAATGTGTTGCAGTTGCTTGTGGTGCCTATAAGTCCATATTTGATATTTTATTCAAATTTTTTACTTATTCGTAAACAAAATTAAAAAATCGCAGTCAGATCTGAATTTTCAACCAGTCAACATAATATGTACAAGCCCAGATTGCAGCAAACATATATTTATGTAAATATGTGCTATATGTGCCACATGCAAATCTGTCTCACACACACACACACACATCCGCACACACACATAGTAAATTTACTTGCATTATATTATCCTCTGCTTTTCACTTCCATCATTTGCTGTGCTTCCCCTATTTTTTTTTCCCGCCACATATTTTTTATTCTTGCTCACTTTTCACTGTTAGTTATGTCTGCTTGCGGGCTGCTTCTTTCCCAGTTATTTATGTTGTTTTGCATATATTTCTATTTAGCAACAAAAAAAGGAAACTGAAAACAAATTCATGCATTTTTTTTTAGTGTTGCAGGATTTGCGTTAAGTGTAGCGTACTGTGAAACACCGCAGGGAATATGTGTCAGTGTGTGTGGTTGTGTGTGTGTTTCTGGGTGTGGCTGGTAAATTAGTAAACAACGGCAAATGTAAACTCTGAAATTAGCTCCCGAGGTAGGCTTTAAGCTCAACTGCACTCGCTTCAAATGACATTTAAACATGTTAATAAGCTTTACTATCAATATATAGAGTTTATGAATCAGATATATACATGTTTACCCTAATTTACATAATATTTCAATTTAAACTATTATAATTCTTCATCTTGATAGGTTAATTAAATTTGATTGCACTTTACAAAATCTTAAAACATAGATAGTTGTATAATATCAAAATTCACTTTATTGATTTCAAAATCAATTGCAGAGCATGCAACAATTTAAATAACAACGCACAAATAGCGTTTAATCTGCTCAAGGTGCCACATTAATTACATTTCATTTTCGACTCAGTAGTTTTGGTTGGTGGGCATTTATTGGTCCATATGGACTGAAATGAGAACTGTATTATTAATTGGCTTCTTATTAGCCGTATATCTTGAATTAGGCCATGAAAATAGTCCAAATTGGTGAATTGGCTAAGCTCTCTTAAATATATAGTCTTTCTTCTTGTATTATAATAAGCCCTGACATATTGTTGATCGTCTGTAGAGATTTCAGTAAAATCATCTAAGAAACTGTGGTTCTATTAACTGTAGCGGATTATTGAATAAAAGCTGATATTAACAAGCTTATTATTGACCTAAGTGTATCTCTGACTTCTTCAAAATTAAATGTTCTTAGATAATCCGTAAAATCGATCTTAACCTTAGCATAACCAACAATTGTGCTAACTTTTGCATAAATATTTTAAACAAATGATTAAATTCGAGGCGAGGGAGCACTCAACACAAAGGACCGATAGATTCTAACACAAACTGCTAAAGTTAACCCAGAGGTTGCCACACATCGAATAAACAGCTGTCTATCGCAACAACAACAACAACAACAACAACAAACAACAAATAGTAAACAACAACAGACAACAACAAGCCTCAGCACTTTTGCCTGAGCTGCACTAAGATATTTCTCCTTTGCATATTTTTCTCAGCTCTTGCCACTTCATCTGCACAATTTCTATCGGTTTTGAGCCATTTATTTGCATTTCCCATTTGTGTGTGTCTCTCGCTCTTCCACTCTCCTTTTTTTTCTTTTTTTTACAAGTCTGTGTGTGTTTGTTAGAATGTGTCCTTTAGTCATGTTTGATTTGCAATTTCGCACAATCAATGCTTAAGCACAGTCGACAAATCCCGAAAATTGCCAATAAATTTGTCCTATTGACTATGTTTGACTACAGCATTTACTGCTGTGTTACGTATACTTTCGATTTATTTTCGATCAAAAAATGCTCAAAAACACAACTTTATAAGGCAAACAAAAAACTGAGAGGAACAACAGAATCACATTTTAGATTTTGATTAGCAATACCATAAGAAAGTAAGTGCCAATTATGCCACAGATTTTGTATTGCGTGAATTTTGTCAGTGCACACAATAAGCCCAATTGAATATTGGTGGGTCCCCTAATATTTGATTAGTGAATGGCGGCTTTGGCACACAGTTTCCCAGTTTTCCCTGTTTTTCCGGATTCGCTTTCGTTTTATGTTTTCATCGGGGCAAAGGATTTGCCATTAAATCGGCTTGCCAGCTTTCCAGCACATTAGGTAGCTATTATTTGGCTAATTTTGCATCTTTTGGTAATATAATTTACACAAAATAACACACGACTGCACACACAGAAACACACACACACACACACACACACACACACACACACACACACACATACACATAAACATACGCATGAAGGCGACTTCGAGCGCAACCATGCAATTGTAGTAGCAGATGCTATTCATTTTCGCCCCTCCTCATTGCCACACTGCCTCACTGCCGCACTGCCTCACTGCCTGAACGGGCTAAATATTCGCGTGGCACTCATACGCACGCTGCATGGCTCGCTGGCAGGCATTGCTGAAGGCTGTTTAATCAATGATTTGGAAATTTCTTACGCTACATTAATTTCAAGCTACAATTTTGTTGTTCCGCCAGCTTCTAAAAGGGTTTTCACTTTTGCAGTTGCAGCACTGCATTTTTAATTAACGCAATCGAATTGCTGTTTGTGGCGTACCTTGCTAGAACTTATCTATATACACATATATACAAATATAAATATATATGTATATCCCTATTGCTTAATCCTGTTAAGCCACTTCTGCCACATGCCCCTTGGCAGCTATAAATTGTATCTGAATTATGTTAATGTGAATGGCACGTGCTCAACCCTTCGATCGACGCTTTTGGCGGTTTTAGGAATTATTTGGAATTAAATAAGTTTATTGCACTACTTACACACAAGTTTCGTGATTCGACACAACACGTTTCCCCCACAAATTTCACACAGTTTTCCTATGGCGCCAACGTGCGTTAATTTAAAAGGCAAATGTTGAGCGGGGCATGTTTTTAAGTGTATCTGGCCTAATTAACGAGTCAATTTACGTTTGAGTAATCAGCAAACATTTGTTGTGTACTTTAGTATTTTTAGACTGCCAGACTGTAACTTAATTCACAATATACAAAAGCGTGGAATATATACTTTTTGACTCGCCTGAATATAAAGTTAACTGTGCAAAGCCCCATTGATTATTTGATCAGCAGTTTAATCCTAGACAATTTAGCCAAGTCCACCTAGACAAACAAGCCACGGCATTTTGAATTTTGTACCCACATGCTGATTTTGTGACTATAATTTTGACTTATGTTACTATCCAAAATTAAGTTTTCAACTTTAAATGTACGATTGATCTAGAAGCCAAACTATGATTAAAACGCCCTTGCTTTTGAAAATGCGTTGAGTTTTGACGAAGTTATGGCATTTTGAAGGTTCGACCTATGCCGAAATGCCGACATGCCGATTTTCGGACTATAATTTTAACTTATGTTCCGACCCAAAATCACGTTTTCAACTTTAAATGTACGATTGATCTAGAGGCCAAACTATGATTAAAACGCCCTTGCTTTTGAAAATGCGTTGAGTTTTGACGAAGTTATGGCATTTTGAAGGTTCGAAATGCCGAAATGCCGATATGCCGAAATGCCGATTTTCGGACTATAATTTTAACTTATGTTCCGACCCAAAATCACGTTTTCAACTTTAAATGTACGATTGATCTAGAGGACAAACTATGATTAGAACGCCCTTGCTTTTGAAAATGCGTTGAGTTTTGACGAAGTTATGGCATTTTGAAGGTTCGACCTATGCCGGTATGCCGAAGTGCCGATTTTTTGACTATAATTTTGACTTATGTTCCGACCCAAAATCACGTTTTCAACTTTAAATGTACGATTGATCTAGAGGCCAAACTATGATTAAAACGCCCTTGCTTTTGAAAATGCGTTGAGTTTTGACGAAGTTATGGCATTTTGAAGGTTCGACCTATGCCGAAATGCCGACATGCCGATTTTCGGACTATAATTTTAACTTATGTTCCGACCCAAAATCACGTTTTCAACTTTAAATGTACGATTGATCTAGAGGCCAAACTATGATTAAAACGCCCTTGCTTTTGAAAATGCGTTGAGTTTTGACGAAGTTATGGCATTTTGAAGGTTCGACCTATGCCGAAATGCCGACATGCCGATTTTCGGACTATAATTTTAACTTATGTTCCGACCCAAAATCACGTTTTCAACTTTAAATGTACGATTGATCTAGAGGCCAAACTATGATTAAAACGCCCTTGCTTTTGAAAATGCGTTGAGTTTTGACGAAGTTATGGCATTTTGAAGGTTCGACCTATGCCGAAATGCCGATGCCGAAATACCGATTTTCGGACTATAATTTTGACTTATGTTCCGACCCAAAATCACGTTTTCAACTTTAAATGTACGATTGATCTAGAGGCCAAACTATGATTAAAACGCCATTGCTTTTGAAAATGCGTTGAGTTTTGACGAAGTTATGGCATTTTGAAGGTTCGACCTATGCCGAAATGCCGATTTTCGGACTATAATTTTGACTTATTTTCCGACCCAAAATCACGTTTTCAACTTTAAATGTACGATTGATCTAGAGGCCAAACTATGATTAAAACGCCATTGCTTTTGAAAATGCGTTGAGTTTTGACGAAGTTATGGCATTTTGAAGGTTCGACCTATGCCGAAATGCCGATTTTCGGACTATAATTTTGACTTATGTTTCGACCCAAAATCACGTTTTCAACTTTAAATGTACGATTGATCTAGAGGCCAAACTATGATTAAAACGCCATTGCTTTTGAAAATGCGTTGAGTTTTGACGAAGTTATGGCATTTTGAAGGTTCGACCTATGCCGAAATGCCGAAATGCCGATTTTCGGAATATAATTTTGACTTATGTTCCGACCCAAAATCACGTTTTCAACTTTAAATGTACGATTGATCTAGAGGCCAAACTATGATTAAAACGCCCTTGCTTTTGAAAATGCGTTGAGTTTTGACGAAGTTATGGCATTTTGAAGGTTCGACCTATGCCGATATGCAGATATGCCGATTTTCGGACTATAATTTTGACTTATGTTCCGACCCAAAATCACGTTTTCAACTTTAAATGTACGATTGATCTAGAGGCCAAACTATGATTAAAACGCCATTGCTTTTGAAAATGCGTTGAGTTTTGACGAAGTTATGGCATTTTGAAGGTTCGACCTATGCCGAAATGCCGAAATGCCGATTTTCGGACTATAATTTTGACTTATGTTTCGACCCAAAATCACGTTTTCAACTTTAAATGTACGATTGATCTAGAGGCCAAACTATGATTAAAACGCCCTTGCTTTTGAAAATGCGTTGAGTTTTGACGAAGTTATGGCATTTTTAAGGTTCGACCTGTGCCGAAATGCCGATTTTCGGACTATAATTTTGACTTATGTTCCGACCCAAAATCACGTTTTTAACTTTCAATGTACGATTGATCTAGAGGCCAAACTATGATTAAAACGCCCTTGCTTTTGAAAATGCGTTGAGTTTTGACGAAGTTATGGCATTTTGAAGGTTCGACCTATGCCGAAATGCCGATATGCCGAAAAGCCGATTTTCGGACTATAATTTTGACTTATGTTCCGACCCAAAATCACGTTTTTAACTTTCAATGTACGATTGATCTAGAGGCCAAACTATGATTAAAACGCCCTTGCTTTTGAAAATGCGTTGAGTTTTGACGAAGTTATGGCATTTTGAAGGTTCGACCTATGCCGAAATGCCGAAATGCCGATTTTCGGAATATAATTTTGACTTATGTTCCGACCCAAAATCACGTTTTCAACTTTAAATGTACGATTGATCTAGAGGCCAAACTATGATTAAAACGCCCTTGCTTTTGAAAATGCGTTGAGTTTTGACGAAGTTATGGCATTTTGAAGGTTCGACCTATGCCGATATGCAGATATGCCGATTTTCGGACTATAATTTTGACTTATGTTCCGACCCAAAATCACGTTTTCAACTTTAAATGTACGATTGATCTAGAGGCCAAACTATGATTAAAACGCCATTGCTTTTGAAAATGCGTTGAGTTTTGACGAAGTTATGGCATTTTGAAGGTTCGACCTATGCCGAAATGCCGAAATGCCGATTTTCGGACTATAATTTTGACTTATGTTCCGACCCAAAATCACGTTTTCAACTTTAAATGTACGATTGATCTAGAGGCCAAACTATGATTAAAACGCCCTTGCTTTTGAAAATGCGTTGAGTTTTGACGAAGTTATGGCATTTTGAAGGTTCGACCTATGCCGAAATGCCGATATGCCGAAAAGCCGATTTTCGGACTATAATTTTGACTTATGTTCCGACCCAAAATCACGTTTTTAACTTTCAATGTACGATTGATCTAGAGGCCAAACTATGATTAAAACGCCCTTGCTTTTGAAAATGCGTTGAGTTTTGACGAAGTTATGGCATTTTGAAGGTTCGACCTATGCCGAAATGCCGAAATGCCGATTTTCGGAATATAATTTTGACTTATGTTCCGACCCAAAATCACGTTTTCAACTTTAAATGTACGATTGATCTAGAGGCCAAACTATGATTAAAACGCCCTTGCTTTTGAAAATGCGTTGAGTCTTGACGAAGTTATGGCATTTTGAAGGTTCGACCTATGCCAATATGCAGATATGCCGATTTTCGGACTATAATTTTGACTTATGTTCCGACCCAAAATCACGTTTTCAACTTTAAATGTACGATTGATCTAGAGGCCAAACTATGATTAAAACGCCATTGCTTTTGAAAATGCGTTGAGTTTTGACGAAGTTATGGCATTTTGAAGGTTCGACCTATGCCGAAATGCCGAAATGCCGATTTTCGGACTATAATTTTGACTTATGTTTCGACCCAAAATCACGTTTTCAACTTTAAATGTACGATTGATCTAGAGGCCAAACTATGATTAAAACGCCCTTGCTTTTGAAAATGCGTTGAGTTTTGACGAAGTTATGGCATTTTGAAGGTTCGACCTATGCCGAAATGCCGATTTTCGGAATATAATTTTGACTTATGTTCCGACCCAAAATCACGTTTTCAACTTTAAATGTACGATTGATCTAGAGGCCAAACTATGATTAAAACGCCCTTGCTTTTGAAAATGCGTTGAGTTTTGACGAAGTTATGGCATTTTGAAGGTTCGACCTATGCCGAAATGCCGAAATGCCGATTTTCGGAATATAATTTTGACTTATGTTCCGACCCAAAATCACGTTTTCAACTTTAAATGTACGATTGATCTAGAGGCCAAACTATGATTAAAACGCCCTTGCTTTTGAAAATGCGTTGAGTTTTGACGAAGTTATGGCATTTTTAAGGTTCGACCTATGCCGAAATGCCGATATGCCGAAATGCCGATTTTCGGACTATAATTTTGACTTATGTTCCGACCCAAAATCACGTTTTCAACTTTAAATGTACGATTGATCTAGAGGCCAAACTATGATTAAAACGCCCTTGCTTTTGAAAATGCGTTGAGTTTTGACGAAGTTATGGCATTTTGAAGGTTCGACCTATGCCGAAATGCCGAAATGCCGATTTTCGGAATATAATTTTGACTTATGTTCCGACCCAAAATCACGTTTTCAACTTTAAATGTACGATTGATCTAGAGGCCAAACTATGATTAAAACGCCCTTGCTTTTGAAAATGCGTTGAGTTTTGACGAAGTTATGGCATTTTTAAGGTTCGACCTATGCCGAAATGCCGATATGCCGAAATGCCGATTTTCGGACTATAATTTTGACTTATGTTCCGACCCAAAATCACGTTTTCAACTTTAAATGTACGATTGATCTAGAGGCCAAGCTATAAGACGCCCTTGCTTTTGAAAATGCGTTGAGTTTTGACGAAGTTATGGCATTTTTAAGGTTCGACCTGTGCCGAAATGCCGATATGCCGAAATGCCGATTTTCGGAGTATAATTTTGACTTATGTTCCGACCCAAAATCACGTTTTCAACTTTAAATGTACGATTGATCTAGAGGCCAAACTATGATTAAAACGCCCTTGCTTTTGAAAATGCGTTGAGTTTTGACGAAGTTATGGCATTTTGAAGGTTCGACCTATGCCGAAATGCCGATTTTCGGACTATAATTTTGACTTATGTTCCGACCCAAAATCACGTTTTCAACTTTAAATGTCAAACTATGATTTTTACAATTACAATTACAATTACATTAATATATAAATGTTATCGGATAAGGATAACAGATTTTGTTCTAGCTCTCTCGCCTCGAGCATTAAAATGAAAAGTAAAGTCAATTATAATTCTTTAGCTCCAAGATAAGCACAATTTGCTAAATTTATTTCAAGAAAAATTACAAAAATATATGAAAATCACTTGCAGTATATCGAAGAAAAGTGCACTTGCTTGGTTCAAAGTGTACACAACAGGAAACTGGCAACAACAACAAGAAGCCAGAAAGCAGCGATATTCAAAGTAAAAGCAATTTGCCTAAAGAGCTCAAAAGAGCTTGAAACGCTTTGCTCAGATAAGCGGAACGGCAGCTGTTGGTCGTCGCAGGGAGCGAGGGGGGTTGGAGCGAGGGGAGGGCAAAGTGTTACGGTGAAATTGGTGTACATATTTAACTTTACGCCTCACAATTGCAGCCAACATTTGTAGAGTTTTTGCCGCACGCCGCGTGGATAGCTTCTTTTTTGGCATTTCTCTTGTTTTTCCTTTTGTGACTATTCACCTGCCACGCGCGACTTTTTTACGCATGTTTCTCTCGTTGTGTGTGTGTGTGTGTGTGTGTGTGTGTGTGTATTTCTTTTTGCACAGTGCTCGCTTGTCCAAATTGAATTTGCATGGCTAAGGAGCAAGAGCAGCTGCCGCTGGAGAAGGACGGAAAGTCGTTGGGAGTCGACAGACGGCAATTGTCGTTCACCGCTTGAGTTTTCTGGAGTTTGTTTTGTTTCCGTTGCCAGTTAAAATAATGAAAACGTATTGTTCTTTGGATCGTTGCGGGTCGAGTTTTTCGCTGTCTTTGCTTAAAATGCATTTGCTGCAATTACATTCGCATTTTGAGGCAATTAAGTGTTGCAGGCTATCTGCTTGCTTACTGGCCACAGGTGTGGCATGCCACGCAGCACCCACAGTTATGTAGGGCATTTAGATAAGCTGGAGGAGCAGCTAGCAGCTGTCAGCTGGCAGCTGCTTTGTTAACCTTTTGCCTCAATGCCCGCAATCTAAGTGGAAATAAATTGTGGCTATCCCATCTTGCTGGCCCTCTCGAATGCAAATGACATGCAACAAAAGGCAACAGCGGCAATGGCGCCAAGAGATGCTGCAAAAAAAAAAAAGAAACACTCAAAGTTTAGGATGAGAGGGAGAGAGAGAGAGAGAGAAAGATAAAAATGGAGATAGCGAAGTGAGGTTGAAGCAAAAGCTTTGCTGACAAGCGGCGCGATAAACCGACACAACCATGTCAAAGAAAATATTTCAGTTGGTTAGCTTGGCACTGGACTGCAACGAATGATGAGCAAAAATGTCACCAACAGAGTCACAATATCAACCAGTGACTCTCTGGTTTCAGTGACTCGGAGTTGGAACGCGCTAATCGACAGAGCTCAACTAGGAGATACCCTGACACAAGCTTTTTAATAAGTCTGACCGATATCTTTTTTCAATATGCAAATAAGTAGTGATTAACAGAATCTGTGTTTCTCATCTGATCGCGATGATATTCTTATAATTATATTTTTATTTATATATAGATTATATGTTTACAATTGTCTCGATTTCAATCGATATTCGATGAACGGTTAGAGTTATCGATAATTTTTTTGAATATTTGCCACAATTTTACAATATCTTTTCTCCGATTTAATGGTATTTTTTTAAGCATTAAAAAGCCCAAAATAATATAAGAGTTAATTTTTCAATAACGAAGGCGTTATATTCCATAAAAACATAGATGTTGTTTGTAATAACTCTAACTAAAATCTTAAATATCTAAATTCCTTAACTGAACCAAATAATCAAAAGCAATAAATAAAATTGTTTGTTTGTTTATCGAAATAAAATAATTGAGATACACTTTAATACTCTTTGGGACGTGACTTGGTTATCCAGCATTTGCACAGCTTCTGCTCATCTCTGGCTCGCAAAGAGTGGATCACTTGAGTGGCTAACTGGCTAAATCTCCTGCGGTGGGACAGTACAGCAAGCTGGCCAAGCAAACGACTTGACGCTTCGCTTAACTTAAGCGATTTTTTATGCGCTCTAAAAAAAGAAAACTATAGAGATAACGAGAGAGAGAGAGAGGAATATTTGAAAAAAAAAAAAAATATGGCATTCAGTTCTCGTGCCTGGTTGCAATGTGCTATGTTGTTTCCTTTCCAGGACTTTTTCAGCATTTGAAAATCAGCTTGCAGCTAATTAGCAGAGTCGCTAGTGTCGAATGTCGACATCGAGATACGTTCCGTGGCACGCTCTTGAAAGTTGTCGCGCCACTTGCCACTTGCCCAGCACAGCATGGCACAAGGAACAAATATGTTTGAAGTGAGATATTGATTGCAACGGGTTAAACAAGCTCGAACACCTCCCATTTTTGGTTGCTTTTCCCAAAATGCGCAGATTGCATTTCAACATTGACTGCGGCTGCTCCTTCTGCCACTTTAACAACCGGGCGAACAACTTTTGAGACGGCACAACTTTCCAATTTGCCAGTGCATTTTCTTTCGCTAAATTTATGTGTGCACTTCGACGCACCCACACACACACACACACACACACACACACGCACACACACACGAACACTTACACCGCAAGCTAATGAAATATTATCGATATATATATTATGGGGCTTACATGTGGCACATTGTGCAATGTTGCAACATCTGTGGAGCCATCATGGAACGACTATCGAGTCGAGGATGCCATTTGATTTAGCTTCATTGTGTTGCAGCTTACAGCCGCACCTTCTCGTTGCACAAATTGAATGCAGCTGATAGCAGACCTGCAAAGCAATTGCTTGTTTAAGTTTTTGTTAATGTAAGCGTTATTGTTAATAACGTATTAAAGCAGACATCTCCAATCCCATAAGGAATATATATTCTTAATCAGACGAACCGAGTCCATATAGCCATGTCCAATTGAGTTCACTTCAGTTCCTCAGTCTTAAATTTATCTTGATGAAACTTGCTTCGGTTACTCATGATGTCGGAGGCGACTTAGAATAAATCAAATGTGGAATATTCAGATCACAGCCATCCGGTAAACAGAAAAATTATATAAATTAAATTTGCTTAAAGCGCAAAAGAACAAAATCAAATTTTGAACTGCAGACTATGTTTATAAATCAGCAGGTCAACTCCAATCTACACAATGTTTTAAAATCTGCGGTGTGCCCAAGTAAGCTGTTCACGTTTTATTTTAAATCGAGTGCAATCCATGAATGAAACCTTTTAGTTTTTACACACAGTTGCATTCGATTTGAAAAATCCGCTCAGTGCTTTATGCAATTTGGTTTGAATCGAAACTGGTGGAGCCTGCACAGCTCGGAAAGTGTAACCCAGTTTCTGTTGCTGTTGCTGTTGCTGTTGAATTGATTTCGATTTTTATGTGCATGTGTGGCAGTGTGGCAGTGGCATGTAATGGCTAGAAACACATCTACGCACTTTAACCGCTTGGCGGTTAATTTGCCGCCGCTCAGCTGTAAATTCACTGGGCTGTATCAAAGATTTATAACGTGACTGGCACTGACTAGAAGAAGGCGAGTAGCATTTGTGCTCGGCTGGGATTAGAATTGCCGGCGCCATCAGACGAGTTGGGCAGATGTTTTGGCCAATGCAAGTGGCTTGCATTTGGCATTTATTGCCGCACCACAGTAAAAACAACATGGCAACAGGGAACAGGGAACAGGCAACAGGAGCTGGACAAACAGGATGCTGTGATTGTGGCATTGACTCTGACTGTGCCTGGTCATGGTTCTGGGTCTGGGTCTGGGTCTGGGCCTGGGCCAGTTTACTTTGCCATTGAGCAGCTGCACTTGGCTATTGCATTGTTAGCTATTTGCTTGTGGCACCATAAGCCGACAAATTCGAATTTGCACTGTGAGTAATGGCGATTGTGTCATGACCATTAAAACTTGTGTGTGTGTATGTGTGTGTGTATGTGTGTGTGTGTGTGTGTGTGAGTGTGTGTTGCATGCAACGAGTGCCGCACAAGTTTTCAATTAAATAAAACGTTGCTTGCAACAGGCGCTCAAAACACGAATGCGCATTGCGAATTGTGCATAAATGCTGCTATTTGTGTTTGACACACAGAACACAGCGATCCTCAGCCGTTCAACTGTGAATTTGTATTCAATTAAATATAATTTCTTTGTCAATTATTCATTCGTGGAGAACACTTTCAGCTCAGCCCAGCCCAGCCCAGCATCAATCGTCGCCCAACTCAAACAGACAATGTGCAATCAGGCATTCATAAAATATATGAAAAACGCAAATCAGTTTCATTTGTATTGTATGCAAAAGTAAACACTCAAACAACAATAACAAAAAACAAAAAAAAAAATAAAATAAAATAAAATAAAAAATCTTTCACATTGCCATTTGACTGGCACATATATACTATAAATGTATGTATGTATGTATTTTTTAAATTTTTATTGTTTGTTTTTCTTTTCCTGCGCATTTTTATATTTCATGTGCGAGTCGTGTTTTCCCCATATGTGTCCCGCAAATTGCATAAATCAAAATAGTTGTTAATCAATAAAAACGAGTGTATTTTCAACGACCAAAAAAGCCTACAATATTTGAGCACCTGTCAATAAATATGCTTCAACTTTGGTTGTTCCATTCAAATAGTCTGTTCTCTATGGGAAAAATATTGGGTTGGCTGTGCAAGAAATCAATAAATGTAGTTTGTTACTCGTAATCTTACGAAGGCAAAGATCAAAATAAGCATTCATTTAAATAACATCTGAATTGTACACAATATAAAAATTATTTATTTATTTATTATTTTAGCTAGGATAGAGTATTGCGCTGTCGGGTAATGCCAATGGCACCGTTTGTTGTTCTTTCACTGGTCCGATTAAACCGTTTTTATGACAAATAAGTTTATTTGATATGACTGGCTAATTCGTCAATATACCTTGCCTATAAAACAAACTGTTTGTTATTCATTTCGAGCTCTTAAATTATTTAAAATTTCACTGCAAAAAGCTACAAATTAAATCAGGTCTTAAATTGATGTGCAAAAAAATGTGTGGCTTTAATTAATGCCATCGTTTGTGGGGCACTCGCTGCAAGTGCAACATTAAGGCCAAGCCATAAAAAGCGCGAATACTTAAATAAACTTTTGCTATTTGCGCTCTGCTTTTTCAAGTGGCAGCCATTTGTTGAGCAGTTAGAACCGCAAAACCCTGCGACTTCAATAAATAATTGATAAAGCATTGCTAACAAAAAGTGTGTGTGTAGATGTCTGAGTGTGTGTGTGTGTGTGTGTGTGTGTGTGTGTGTGTGTGTGTGTAGATGTCTGAAAGTGTGTGGCCAAGCCGGAACCAAGAAATCTAGTCGACAAGGAAGCAGAGACAGAGAGAGATGGAGAGAGAGAGAGAGACAGAGGAAGATAGAGATAGAGCGAGTCGGCAGGAGAGTGAGAGAGAGAAAGATAGAGAGAGAGAGAGAGAGAGTGTCAGGGAGGGGAAAACCGCACACAATGTTGGCTAATTACTCAACGGTGCTCATTAAGAGCGTTGCATTTTCACTTTTCAACGCCTTGCACCTCGTGCGCCACACTAATGAAGATTTATGAAGATCCTTGGTCCGAGGGAGGGGGGCATAGAGGAGGAGGAGGTAAGGGTCGTCGAGGGTATCGTGCTCGTGTCCTTAAGGTTGCAGTGAACTTAACTGACAGGCAACTGCAGTTTAAACTCGAATTGTTGCTAAAAGTTTAATGCGTTTTTTTGGGATTTCCATTTATTCGTTGATTTTTTGTTG
The DNA here is from genome assembly GCA_037043585.1 of Drosophila mimica. Taxonomy (NCBI): domain Eukaryota; kingdom Metazoa; phylum Arthropoda; class Insecta; order Diptera; family Drosophilidae; genus Drosophila; species Drosophila mimica. The sequence goes on from JBAMBE010001243.1 coordinate 398,718, forward strand.
TTTTTTCGTACTAATTATAAAGCAAACTGCAATGAATTATGCATTTGACAGCAGCTGGGATGTCTGGCATTGTCCTCTCCTAACTGCAAACTTTAATCAAGCTCTGCATATCGAAATGAAGCTAGTGAGTGGCATAAGGAATAACAAGAGACAAGGCAAAACAAACATTCTTAATTCAGCATAATTCAAATTCAAATACGCCAAATCGTTTGTAGTGCAAAAAGAAGCTGAAAAGAAAAATAATAAAAAATGGAAGAAAAAAAAAACCAACCGAAAAACAAACTGAAAACTGAAAACTGAATGTTGAGACCGCATCCCGGACTCTGCCGCAGCGCCAAACATTGTGTTACATTTTTATTTAATTTTGCTATCTGGCAGGCAGCTAGCAGGAAACTGTAACTGGAACTGGCTTTGTGAGTTGCCTGATAAAAAATGCGCAAGCAAAAGCAATTTGAAAGCTGCGCTGAATACGTAAAAACAATACGAGCTTTCTTTAGCCACGGTGCCACCACCCTCCAAGCCACCCAACCTCCCAACCTCCCAACCACCCAACCACCGAGCAGCCACCTTGGTCTCAGCAATGGCTCGGCTCGGACTTGGCCAAGAAGAAATTTCAAAAAAATGAACTGAAAAGAAAACTCAACGGACCGTTCACTACTTTTACAGTGCTGTGTGTATGCCTCGGTGTGTGTGTGTGTGTGTGTGTGTGTTGCATGGGTAGTTGTGGCAGCTAATTTTCATTATTCTTTCAAAATGCAATCAAGAACTGTTGCTGTTGCCCAGTCCCGATCCCGAACCCGGTCCCGGCTGCAAAAATTCAAGGCAAAACGCAGCAGCAAAGCGCTTATGGCCAGCGGGCCAGGTAGTCCAGGTAGTCCAGGTAGCCCAGCTGCGGATTGTGTATGGGAATGGAGATGTGTTGGCATCATTACTGAAACGGACAAGACGCTTAAAGGTAAATGTGAAGCTTGCGAAATGACTGCCAAGCTTGTGGGGTAACAGCGTGACCAGCAAACACAACTGTGCAACATGTTGTGCTGCATTTAAATTGAGAAAACCGTAACTGGTAATAATTATTAAAGTGCTAATTACAAATACTTCTCAGAGCACAGAAAAAAGTTGCACACAAAAAAGTGAAAAGCTAAAATCTATAGAATATTTTCCATGTCCATCTTCTTGTGGCACTTAGCTCAACTTTTATTATTCATATGAATAATGGGATCATACGTTTTTTATTTCAGACTTGGTAGTTTGCATTCATTAAAATAATAACAGCAATTGGAGAGTAAAGTGCCCAGTATCTCCCATAAGTCATAACATTCTTTTCAGTAGTGAATTCAATTAGACAACACTTGTTGGGGAAACCGAACTCATTCACTATATTCAATACACACACTAGTCTATTCAGAGTTCAGCACTCAATGCAGCCAACTGAAAACAATTGACTATTTTTTAACAAGCTATTCAGATGATAACTCAATTTAATAGTCAATCAAGCATGCAATCTATCATCCACTCAATACACACATGTCGAATACACGTGAGCATGTTCTTATATGCATTACTTGCCGGCGGAGCTTGTCCTTGCAACATGGTGCAAACAGTGCGGCAAACGCAACAAAGAACTAAAACCCATCCGCAGTTCATTTATATTTATAAGAAGCAGTGGTTTACCTGCTGTTAGCTGCCACGCCCACATTTGCACTGATAGCACAATGAGTAACCGTAACCAAACATTAAATGTTATTAAAAGCAGGGTAGGCAGCCAAACAATACGTTGGCCAAAACTTTCGATGGCCAAAACTGGCGGAGCTAACTATGTGCTCAAGTGTTGCAAGCTTGGTGCAGTCATGAAGACTATTAAATATCCTTTATACAATAATGTATGATAAATATAAACATTTTACTTTATTTATTTAATGTGTCAACAATTTTTAAAGTTGATTTAAGATTTAATAAATATAAATTTTAATTAGAGTTATAAATTAAACTAAGTAAATTGTATTTAGCTTAAGATGAGGGGGAAAAAATAATATAGATACTTTAAATTACATTATTTGCATTTAGATTTTAGCTTACAGATATATCTGCTTAGGCAAATTTGTCACATTATCTTAGATGCCAAATTGTAGTTGCCACTTTCGTTTAGGCCATCTATCAACGTGCACTTTGTTGAGTAGAGCGCATCCAAATATGTGAACCGAAATGTGGCCTGCCTCATTTGAGCCGTGTGTGCATGTGGTATAACCAATTTGATGGTTTAGAATCACGACAGCCGCAGCAACAATGGAAGGCAAAGCGTCTAACTTGAGGCTTGAGTGTGTCCTGGCAGGGGCAGGGAAGGGAAGGGAAGGGGGGGAGGAGTGTTTTGTGAATTGTGTCAGACACACGAGCACACATACAGATATGTATGTAACTGGCGAATAGAAGCAAACTAATTTAAACGGCACCATCGTGCCCCATAACCCCAGGAACAATGGTGCCAAACGGAAGCCAACATCCAACGTCCGACAATTTTCAGGGGGGAAAATCCGTTGCAATTGTGGCGCTTAAGACAGCAATATGGCTGTTAGTCGTCTGTCTGGATCTCTTTGTAGCTTTTTGTTAGCTCTGCCAGTGAAATTCAACGAATTAATGCCACTTCAAAGTGCCAAAGTGTGTTTGTGAAAATTTACCACAATGCGAGGCTCTCACTGAACACCAGAGAGAAATGGTGCACTTGGCTATCAGCAGCCACTCGCATTGAAATATGGCTAAAAGCAGTGGCAAAGTACCTGCGGGCATTTTTTAGATAATACATATTTTCAACCAAATTCACACATGCACACACATGCACTCATAGGTGTGTGGTACACACAGGGAAAACTTAAAGGAAAGTGCTACGTGAATGACGCTGAAAGGCAGCCAATTTTCAAACACGCGCATATTGTAAAAGTTGGCCAGGCATATGCTTCCCGGCCAAAACAATGGCCAAGATGTGCAGGGAATGAAAGCCGGTGAACGGAGCCGCATTTGTCTGATTTGCATAGTTTTATGTGCGGCGGTTGCCAACACGCTTGTGTTTGTTGCATTTATAATGTTGCAACGCCAAAGAAAAAAGCAAAAAAAAAAAATAAAAATAAAAATTCAAAACGCATACATTTTTGAGGTGAATAGCAAACAAACATCGTATGGGATACAAATGCCACCATGCCCCATGTTTCGCTCTCTCTCTCTCCCTCCCTCTCTCCTCTCTCTATCTCTCTCTCTCTCGCTCTGCTAACCCCTTGCATATTTTCTGCTGTTGCATTTTAAGCAGTTGCCTGACGACAGCACAAACAAAAATTTCGCTATTCGCGTTGACAGCAGTTACATGCATATTATATACACACACACGCACAACACACACACACACACACACACACACGCACAACACACACACACGCACAACACACACACACTATTTCTTAGTGCTGACTCTGAAAAGAAAAAATGAATATATGAAAATATCCCAGAGAAGTTTTGCATTTTAAATCTACGAATATTAGTCCGAATTGAGAGCTGCAAAAGTGTCGATAATACAAAACTTAAGAATTCAAATTTGCAACTTATTCGGAATTCAGACTGGCAAAAGATGCAGAATACGTTTGTGGGATTGAAAATTCCAAGTTGGTTATTGTTGAATATAGAATATCTTAGAATATCTTTCCCCATGGATAAATTAATATTCAATAACTATAGCAAATGAGTGTAAGTAAGTAGCTCTATAATTACAATAAGTATTCGCATTTTTAGAAAGAAAATCAAGCTGGAAAAGTGCTAAGCTTAAGCACAACACTTGAATGTCATGTTGCTGACTTTTGATGCCTTGTGGCATGTGGCATGTGTGTGCAAGGGTGTGTTCTCTGGTTAGCATCAGTTGTACGAGTTGTGGGCGTTGGTTGTAGTGTGTACTGTTTGCGCAGCATGCAAAGCTTTAGAAAAGTGCCAAAAGTAACGAAGATTAAGGACAGCCAAGGAGCACGTTCTGACCTCAAGGAAACAGCGAGTGGGACGGACAGATAGAGAATCATAAGAGAGAGCGAGAGAGCGAGAGAGAGAGAGCGATAGAGTTGTGAAATATTTTACGTGCTCGCCATTGGCTGGCCATTGATTTATGCCACTTGAGTGGAGCTTCAAAGTGTCAATACCGGTCTTGGACCGGCTGAGATGCATTTTAGCCAAATTGCTTTATATATGGTAGCGGGTGCTTCCGCTATTGTTAAGTGCGCACATCGCTGGCACTTAAGGCACAATATAATAGCCCGAGCTCCAGTAAACTTTGTAACTAAATACGAGGGACCTCCACATCCACCTCCACATCCACATCCACCTCCACTTCCAGCTCGAACTCATCGTGCTGGTAGAGTCCTAAATAAAACTGTAATTCCATTAAAGTCCATTAAACGAAATGCTTGCCGTTGTGCACACACATAAAATAGAAAAAAATAATAAAGGCCAGTCCAGCGAGCTGCAACTGCAACTGCAACTGCGGCAGCAACAGAAACAACAACGGCAACTTGAAAGAAAATTTGCTCTTTCACTTGCCGCGCTAAGTTGTTGTTATTGCTGGATGCTCTTGGTAGTATAGCATAGCATTTCAGCTTGGAAAAATAATAACTTAAGTAATGTCATTAGAAGCCGTGAAGGGATTAGATGTTTTGGCTATTCAAGCAGTCCGCAGATATTTCAAGCATTGCCACCAAAATGCCAGAGCTGCAACAAGGCTGCATTTTGTTGGCACTTTTGCCAGCTCAATAGCTTAAGTCCTTACTAAGTTTAGCCTCTACATTAAATTAGAGGAGAAAAACTATTTAAGTTTAAAAGAAGCATTTTATTTGCAGTTATTTGCTTAACAGGAAAGTGGATTGGTGTTTGTACAAAATTGAATAACTGTTACTATAATTTTAAATACATATTTGAAGAATTTAAAAAATACAAGTTCTGATGTTTTCAAATCAATTATTTGATTTAATATCGATAGTCAAAGCTAAACAGATGTCGAATTTTCAGTCATCAAATTTTCAATTCAATTAAGTAATTAAAAATTTATTTAAAATTGGAAGGGGCTTTGGCGAAATCCATCGATGCAAACTCGTTACTCGAATTGAAAAATTCCATCACAAGGGAAGGAAAAAAGTGTAGAAGTGCAATAGGAAAACAAAACATGTAACGATTCTCGGAGCAGCCTCAGTGGAGTTGTTGTTGTGTTGCTTGTTTGTGTTGTCTATGGTTTGTGGGAGGATTTGGTGGAAACGACTAGTGTCCAGCATCGGTTTGGGGTTTGTGGTTTGGCTGCATTGTCGCTATTGTTGCTGAGTTTATAATGAATAGCCGCCGGGTTGTATTTTGTTTTCGGGGCAAAAGGCCTGTTGCTGACAGACTCAGCTGATGCACACACCCACATATGCATCCCACACATACACACGTGCGGAAACTGTCTCAATGTGTTGCGATTGTGGCAAGTTTAGAACATACTTCACATAGGCTGAGCGTGATGATCAAATGATGAATGATGAAGAGAAGGGTTGCACTCTTCCTCTCCCCCCCGCCCCTTCAATGGCCTGTGTCTAACTTGCGGCGCGTGTGTATCAATCATTTGTGAGCTATTTTGGGGCAGCCCACACACTGGGGACCAGTTGTTGATTGTCTTGGAAATGACGCCTGCCCAAACCGTCGTTTAGTTAGTTTTACAAAGCACTCGACTTTGACAGCCACTCAAATCAGCATTCGATTTCCATTATGAATATGTGTTGTGAATGCGAGGGACTCAACAGAAGTTGTACGAGTAGTTGTTGAATGTGGCAAGAAATAGAAATATATTTATAGCCAATTTGTAGCAACAGGTGTTGTGTATCTTAAGATTTGTCTCGATACTTTAATAATTTAAAATGTAGATATTTATGTCTTTCTAAAAAGGAGACATGCAAATTCTAATTATGGTAATTTTATTTTAGTGTTTAGCTGAGGTGGTTAAGTTTTTTTAAAATTAAATTATTAAAAAAGTGTGCTAAAAAGTAGCTAGATTGAATACCCAAACAGAGAGTATTGGCTTGAAAATACACGTTAGAATGTTGTGCTGCCTCCCCTCGATGCTATTGTGGCTATGTTGATGTGCGTTGAACACTTGTTTACAATCCTTGCCGCTGAATAAGCTGCCCCTGTCGCGCTTTCAAAAAATGAAAAAGGAAAAAGGAAAGAATAATTCAAACTGCCTCTGGCAGTGGCAGTGGCAGTGGCTTGTTATGCGCAACGCTGGCAAATGTGGCGCACGCTTATGAAATATTTCACGCCATGTGCGGCGTCACTCACATTTTACGACATGCCAATGATGCTGCCATAAAAAACGGAAAAATAATGTGAGAGACACAAAGATGTCGACGCTTGACGGGGCTTGACGACGGGGTCTGAGGCACAGGGAAAGTCGTATATCGGCGGATAAGTTGTTGCCTTTCGGGTTGGGCTTAGGTGATGTGCTGTGATGTGCTTGTCGTTTGGCTCAGAGCTATATGGCTAATTGGCTTCGCATCAGAATACCGCAAACTCTTGGCACTCGCAAGGCTTAAGTTGTGGAGTTACTTAGGGATAAAGTGAAAAAATATGGTAGCTGGACAGTTATGCTTATACCGGAAACAGCGATGGCGCGCAAAATGGCGCAGCTTCCGTACGAGGATGTCGGCGACGTCAACGCGACGCAACAGACTGACAGGCAGACAGGCAGACAGAGACGATGAAAGAGACAGAGGCGATAGAGGGGGGATGGGCAGGGAGCGAGGGGGATGGCACAACGGAAGGGTGCCAAGTGTCTGTGCAATTGTAGAACTGAGCGACTGAGCGACAGAGCGACAGAGCGACTGGTCGACTGATTTATTGCAATTTAAATTCGGCGACATTTTTTGCATGTCGTTTATCTTCATTGTGTATGCCAAGAACTAAAGCAAAGTGCACCGGCCATAAATAAAGGAAGCGAATATTTATATATATATATATATATATGCATATGCTAAGGGAATATATGTATGTATATGCATATACATGGTAGCATCTATCTAACGGGCAACGGCCTGAACCAAATACTTGACTTGTAATTTTCTAAAAGCTTACTTCAAAAATTCTGCATATTTTTGGCATGCAAAGTGCAACGGCAAACGCTCAGTTTGCCTTGCCTCTTCCACTTGCACCTGCCCCTGCTCCTTGGACAAGGTTAGGGAGTCTCTTTGTCTCAACTTTAGTCATGAAATTTAAATGTAGTTCTAGCATAAAAGCAACCTTTCAAAATAACTTGCTTTTTTTGGGTTCAATTACATAACATATATTTATGTGCTTGCTACTTTTGGGTATGCAAATGTGTTGCAAGTTAGCTGGTTATTGTTTTTAATGTTATTTTACGACTGTCAGTTTCAGTTAGTTTCATTACAGTCTGTCTGGAAAATATTTTAGCTCAATTTGGAACCTTTCTACCATTAAGCAAATTTAATTAAGACACACACAAATTAACGCAACATTTCGGGGCAATAAATAATTTGTGAAATATGTTTGCTAATTTGATGTGTGAAATATTGCTGCTGCTGATCTGGTATTTGTGGCTTAATACTTTGCCAAGCTGGCTAATCGATTTGAAATGGCTTAGAAGATGTGCATTAGCCAAATTAAATATCAGACCAATAATTAAGGTAATGTCTGCATATTTAATGCGTGCTGCACATGCAACAACAGGGCTTGGCAAACTAATCAAACTAACGATGCGAAACTGTCTGCATTTTTTCGAAATGCATTTGTGGCATAGCTTAGGGAAAGTTCAAATTGGGAGACTCAGCCGTTGTGGCAGCCACACCTATTTTTTTTTTTTTGCTTTTATAAGATAACGAAGCGGCTAAAAATGCCACCAGATCGTGCTGGCCAATAATTCAATAATTTTACGCTTAAATCATTGCAAATTAACCCATTTCCGGCGCAGACAGCGCCACATAAATTATGACAGCGACGTGGCACCGTGCGGCTGCCCAACTGGAACCTTACGGTATCATTTTTTTTCTTTTCTTGCCGATACCTATTCAAAACGGACATGAAAAAGGGTATAATGATGATGATGATGAAGGAGACTGCTCTGAATTAAATAACTATTTATATTGTTGAGCAGTGTCATTTCCAGAGATTTACAATTTAATCAAAGAAACAACAGACTTACAGATGTGACTACGTATGTGCCTCTGGACTGCTTACAGGGTGTCTGCCAGTTGATCACTCAAACTTGTTTGTCTTGGCACCTTTTTTGTGCTCTGTGCACTTTGACTGGGCGCTGTAAAAAAATTCAAAACGTCTTTTTGCCTGGCGTCTTGTGCTTATCTTTGGGGCGGTGGTCCTCTGTCAGGTGTGAGTCATTTGATAGTTGGCAGTAAAAGTTACTCTGCGCATTCGCGTGAGCGTGAAAATGGTTTTTCGTGATTCTCTGCCCTGAACCCCAGCTGCCAGCTAAATTTTCTTGCTTTTTTTTTTGTTTTTTTTTTGGGTTGAGTGGGGAGTGGGGTTGTTGGGCGTTGGCTTTGTTGCGCTTTGCCGAAGACAAGCTGACAAATGCTGAAACGTATCGTATGCCATCTATCATCGTGCATTAGAGGAGCGGACGTCGGTCAGGCGCTGCTTCACTTGTTGGGGGTTTATTTGGCCTGGCTTGGGTTACACGGCTGTTCTTGGGCAGCAAGTTAAGTGCCCGTTCAATGGCCAGTTTTATGTTACAATGTTAATTTCCTCGTTTCGTTTCGGTCGAGACTTTTACTCGAAACCGATTACTGGCACGGTTTATGCGAGATGAGTGTGTGTGTGTGTGTGTGTGTGTGTGTGTGTGTGTTGTGCTGGCTTGTATAGGTATATGTCAGAGATTTATGCGGTCGCGACGCAATCATGTGGAATGCATGTTAATTACTGCAGCTCAACGAGGCGCAACGAGAGCAGCGCCAGTGCCTCGGGCGCAGTTTGCTTCTCGTCTCGTCTCGACTCGAATCGACTTGACTCGATTTGATTTGAGTCGAGTTGAGTCGATGTTGTTGCAAATCAATTTGATGTTATTAGTTAATAATTACGACACCGCAATCGCAGTTACATCAACATCGCACTTAACCAGGCAACGGGTGGCTGCTGGGGGTTGCGGGTGTTTAATGCATGCGACGTGTTTGAACTGTAAATGAGCTGGAAATGTCAGCGTAGGATGTACTGTCTGCCACCGTGCCACCCTGCCACCGTGCCACACTGCCAGCCAGCCTGTTACCTGTGTGTATTTGTGTATGTATGTATGTGTGTAATTACTTTAAAGCATCCCCGCCCGACTTTATTTATGGGCTTCAAGTAGAAAATCACTGCAAATGATGTCACTTAATGAATAACTTATCAGCAGCTGCAGAAGCAGCAGAAGCAGCAACTGGTCTGGCAATTACAATAAAATGCTTCTACAATAATTTGACAACGCACGTGCCAAGCTGCCAACCTGACCTATGTATCTATATATGTATATATGTATATTGGAACGCATCGGATCGGTCCATGGAGCCCCACCGCTCACGTAGTCGATTGCCCGGAAATGTTGTTGCGGAATAATTTGTCAATTGTGCGTGTTGATTTCTGAATTAGCTAATTTGGATTTTAGTTATTAGATGCTGATTACGCACTACCTGTTCGTTTTTTTATGGGTGTGCGTGTGTGTCTGTGTGTGTGTGTGTGTGTTCTTTAGTGTTTGCCATTAAAAATAGTTTCCGGCTCCCACACAAATTTGTCAGCTAATGAGCTTTCATATTATTCTACTGCCTTGTGTTCATAAAAAAGGTTGGAGGTGGAAAAATGTTTTGCAACTGATTGTGGCAAATAAATTATTTATGCAGCATAATAATTGAGTAGGAAGTATGCTTTGGCTTAAGTAATTTATTAAAATAGGGTAATAATCTTTTCTATATGCCTAGCCGAGAATTTGTCGAGCTGGTTTGCTGTAAGACAAACTTAATTACTTAATATTACATTTGCTTTAATCAGACAATTATCTTAAACAATTGCAGCAGGAGAAACACCCCAAATATAAGGTATTTGCTAGTCAGTCTCTATATTATATATATAAAATTTTCACTGTTGAATCCTTGCAATTTTCACAACCACATTAAGCTGCTTATTTTGTTTTTGACTGCGGTCTGTTGTATATTTTTATGTTTTTGTTAATTGCATTTGGAAATTTATTTTAATTTGTCTGTGTTTTGCACATTTTTGGCAAACATTTCGAAACTCTGTATTTGTACAGACTGCTGCTACTGCTGCTGATTAGCGCTTTAATTTGCCATCCTTTGAAATATAATTATTTGTTGTGGTTTTTTGTCAATTAACATTTATTGTACACAGTTCGTATTGGCAAAATTTATGGGAAAGCGGTTTTGACATATGTTACAATTATTGTAATGGCCTGCCAAACGAAACATGTACATTTTAATTATGGCTATAAAAACAAAAAGCTACTTTTTTTTTTAAATATCTTCGATCAGTGCTTATTTTAAAATTGTCATCGTCTGACTTTCTGTATTTGGTAAAATATAATTATATTATATATTATATGCATATAAATGTATTTGTTTGTAATACACTTTTGCAATAACTCTCGAAACTATATTTTGGCAATTGACAATGATTGTAATAATGCTAAGTTTACATAGTATGTGTGGCTATAAACATTAATTAAATATGTATGAAGCTCTGCGATAAATAAAAACCTGAAATTAAACTATCACACTCTTATAGACTCCTAATTAGTATGAATATCAGGTTTCAATTGTGTCTAAATTCCATTTAAATCAGCTTACATTGTATTATGTGTATTTATTAATTGGCAAAATAGAAACTTTTAAAAAGTCATTTATTTTGCACAAATTGCATTTCGATTATGTTCTGATTATGTGTCATAAGATTCTCTCATAATTAAATTAATGTTGCCTGCTGAAAAGTTGAATTTAAATACTCCTGCGAATACTGAGAATACTCACAACTGTTCCCAACTGTTCCCACTTTGGCAGTGCTCTGATTTAAGTGTTCTCTGCCAACTCTCTCTCTTATACGCAAGCAACTCCCTCGCATGAAGCTTTCGCTCGACAAATGCCTCGATTTACCTCCTTCTAAAAATTATACAATATTTTGGCGTGAAAGCTTTCAAGCAAAGCTTTAGCGGGAGAGGCTCAAGCAGCAAAAAATTTCCATTCACTTCAAGCGGAAGATGCGTGGAAACTTTTCGCAACAAGCCATTTAGAAAAACACTTGAGAGCCATATTAAAAAATTTAATATGTTAATCAATTATGTAAAATGGCTTAATTGGTTTCGTATGTATTATTCATGGTTTTTTTTTCTGTTTTATGTATTTTGCGAGTTTCATTTAGTAAAATTAATTCCGTTAATTATTCTCTGTCCTCGGAGCACATGTTTTAACATGAAAATTAAGACCGAATCACATTTCCAACTTTAAATTTTTTTATTGTTTTGGATGTTCCGCTATTATCAACTATTTTCAACTGTAAAGTTTCGACATATTTGACATATTTTGCATACATTTATACCCTGATGATGATTGCCACAAATTCATCTTACAAAGTTATATAACCTAGAGTAAAAAACGATGCATTAATGTTATTTCCATGTATCCACAGATACTCTGCTTGACAGTTTATTAGCTGGCAGTGTAAATTTCCACCGAGTACTCGAGTAAATTTATTTCCATTACATAATTGTTAATGTTAATTAACGCTATTGATACTTTGCCGTTCAAAATGTGGCACTTTGGAATGGCTGTCATAAACATTGATGCAGTCTGACTATTTACCACAACGAGTCCTGCTGAGTTGGCAAACCATGCATATTTATGAAATACTAGAACATGCACACACTGCATTTAAATGCCTTTAACGTGCTCAATGCAACAGCAACAGCAACAACAACAATAACAAGATCGGTCGCTGTGGCAGCAACAATAACCAAACAGATAACAACAACAACAGGACATCAGTAGTGGAAAAAAATGTGGTGGCAGCGCATTTAAGTGCGCTTGCGAGCGCATTATTGGCTTTAAGAGATAAGATGAGAATAAACTACTTTTACTACATAACGAAACACACACACAACCATACACACACACACACCCGTACATACACACACACAGGCACACAAACTCACAATCAGAATCGCAATCGCACACTCACACAGTTCCAACAACACCGACCGCAAATTGACTAAAACCATTGCACAGCGCCTGGGGGGTGTGAATTGAGGCTGAAGAGAAGGGGACAGGGGACTGGAGACAGGGGGCAGGACAGGAATAGAGCCAGTGGCGGGAAAAAGAGGCAGCGGATGCAGCCGCACCGTTTTCGTTGTATGCCTGGCGCCGCTTCTGTAGCTTTCACTGTCTGTCACAAGACAATTTGTGCGCGCAAAACACAAAATAATACACACACACACACACACAGACACACACACACACATACACAAAATAACACAGATACACACACACACACACATACCAGTAACCATATGCATGGCACAGTTGTACAGCTGCTGCATGGCTGCCTCTGCCTCTGGGGCTCTTGTGTGTGTAAGTAATGCTACACTGTAAACAATTTTTGCTTACATTTGATTTAATTTGGTTAATTGAAGTTAAACAAACATTTTGGCAACTTTTGTTTTTTCTGTTGTTCCAATCTCCAGCTTAATTTATTTAAAAAATAATTTCAATTATTGTTTAGAATATTGAAAATTAATTACAGCTGCAGTCACATAAATAATTAATTACAAGAATTGTGTAAACAACTATTGTAGGGAAATGATTTGCAACTTAATATTGTCACTGTGCACAATGACTAAACATTATACACACAAATACACACACACACACACACACACACACACACACACATGTATATACAACTAGTTGTAGTTGTGTGTAGTCTCACTGCACTGTAGAGATTTCAAGTGAATAACTTGTTCGGGTAAACATTTTAGATTTTGATAAATTGCAACTTATACGGTTTCGGTATAAATAAAAGATTTACGTAAATCGCCTGGTAAATGGCTGTAAGGAAAATGTGCTACGTACTCGCGTTACGACTACTCACTGGCTCCCTCCGCCTCCGGCACTTCCACTTCCACTCCCCCCGCTCACTGCCCACTGCCTCCTGTGCGCCAACAGCCCGTCGGAGGAGGCCAACAACTTGTTGTTGTGTCTGTGTGTGGTATTCGGTGTGCGGCATGTGGCGTGTGCATAACAAATGCTTTGTGAGTTGGCCGTCGCCTCAACTGACGACTGGAAACTGGCTGCCTCTCTGCCTGTCAGCTGCTAACTCAGCCTGGGCAGCTCGCATCAGAAAAGGTAAACCATATCATGAATTCGGCTATGCATATCTCTTGATAAACTTATGGTAGTTTTATTTTTTTTTTTTGGCCTAAAGCCCAAAGAAGCACTCATCGCTCTGGAGGCATTTTGGTCTTGCCTGAAATTGCCGCAGTGGCTGAATGTCAGCTAAAATGATTGAAGCATGACTGAAGTTGGCTCTGAGGCTATGCTCTGGTTTTGGAATTTGATATGCTGCTTAGCTAATTGGGATTTCAAAGGGTTCCACTGAGATGAAATAGATAAATATTTGTTCATCTTGTGGTGAATACAAATAAGTAAAATCTAAATAAATAATATGATTTTACTTAACGTTCGACAATTGTTCGTGCTTTCCCCAAAGAATTGCGACAACAATCGGTTGAAGAACCAAAAGCCCATAACAATAGTTTTGCACAAACATATCGCAATTGATGTTGCATTCAACAATGATCCCATACTGATTACAAATCTATCAATCTCAATATCAATCTCACTGTGTCTTAAGCCTTAACTAGCTGCCATTTTTTGCGCATTTCAATTCAATTTATTTAAAAGCTACTTGCCCAAGTGTGTCTGGTATCTGGCATTGTCGTCATCATCAGTGTGCACATTGCCACGCTTAAATCTTGCAGATGTTGCAACTGCAACAGCAGCAGCAGCAGCAGAAGCAGTTGCTGTGGTAAGAGTAACTGCATCTAGAGTAGCAGCAACACTAGAAGCATGTGTGGGATTTTGTGCGTGACCTCGGAGCCATTTAATCAACATTAGTGGCTGTGGCACGACTCAAGCGGAAACTAAGGCTGTGCCGCACACACGCAAGGGGTAGAGAATAAAAACCACACACACACACACACACTGGAAATGCCATATTAATTGCTGTCAGTGTGTGTGTGTGTGTGTTTCAACTGCATTTGATGCTGTGAAAAAAACGAGCAACAAATGAACTTGAAAGGATCGAAATGTAAGCCACATACACAAACCTATATAAATTGTGCACTAATGGGCTTTTAAATGATTGGTTTTCCTTCGCAACTAGTAGAAAAAATGGTGGCAAAAATGGTGGCAAAAATGGTGGCAGAAATGGATTGATAGATGCGACGTATGTATGCATATATATGCATAATCAATAAATGCCAACATTTATCTATGTTTCGCCACAATGATTTATTAGCATCTAATTATACAGTTAGGGCCGTGCGAGCACAGTGCATCAATATATCATTTATGCCCCAAATGTGAACAACTTTTCAACTTTGCAACGAGTAGTTGCATTTGTCGCCTGTTTATCTATTTGCCTCATTGCGATTCGCATTGTGCGCTAATGTCAAAACTTTGCCTGCGTTTAGCGCTAAATGGCATTATTTTCAGTTTTACATTGGCCAAGGTCAAAAATGTAGCACAATTGAAAACAACGCAAAAATGTTATTTACAACACATAAATTTTGGGGGGTGAGCGGTGTGCAGAAAAAGCATGCAACAAAAAACAACAAGCAAAACTAACTGCAGCAACAGCAATGAGAATAACTATCAACAACTTTTTTTACACACCGCACCGCAGATCGTTTGTTGATGGGCGGGTGGGGGTGTGTACTGAGGGTGTGTGTGTGTGGGGGAGAGAGAGAGGGCGCAGTGGTTAAGTCGCGACCCGGTTTTGGGTCAAATATGCACATGCTACATTTGACCACAAAGTAAAACGGTTTTTGGTTGAGCAAAGCGCTCAACAGCAATTTCAAATTGAAAGTTGCAATGGCTGAGAAAAGCACTGTGAAAAAGTGCGCACGAAATCAAAAGTGAAACCAACAAAACGATTTTCTATGTTGCAAATAGAACATGGTCAGAATATTAGAATTTTGTTTTTCCCGTATTTGACTTGACCACTTTGACAGTATTTGTGTACTTTCGTTTGAAGTGTGGAATGCGTTGAGTTCGTTCCACTGTGCAACGTTGCTAGTTGAATGCTGAATGCAACCCAAGGTTGCTGGCTGCTGTGTGAAGAGATGAGCTGCAATTGAGGGTTAAATGATGTTGTGCATTAAGTTTGCAGTTGCTTGCTTTGAAATGTTACTTAACTGACCGGGTTGCGTTCCCCAAAACATTACTTCATGTGAATTCAGATGTTGCAAAATATTGATGCACTGACTCGAGTTACTCCACTCAACATCTGCTAAATCGACTAAATTAATTGCAAACGAAACCAGTTGTTTATTAATTATAACATTGCAACGCAGTTGAGTCCACTCCAACTTGCTGTCAAGTTCTGCTATAACATATAACGAAAGTATCTGTCTAAAGTTGGATTTTGGTTCTGTTTTTCTGCTTTTCTGCTTTTCATTGTTTTTTGTGTTACTTTGTTTGACTTAACTTAACTGTTTGCTTTTTAGCCAGCCTGTAGCTAATGACAGACTTGACTAAACAATGCAAAAAACACTCGTAAATAAGTTCGCCAACGTTTTTAATTACATCTAAAGAAAGTGTTTTTCTTTTGCTTATTTTGCTGGTGAACCATTAAAAGATCGATCGATACGCAATGCTGGTCATAAATAACTAATTTTAGTATCTGAAACAACAACATCAAGGAAACAGCAACGAGAAACTTATTTTCAAAATAAATTCGCAAGTTGAGAATGTTCCATAGATTTCGCTTAGTTTCGGCGAAAGTGCAACAAAGTTTGCTGCTGTTGCTCGTACTTTGGCTGCTTAGGTTTTGTTTATGGGTTTGTGCAACGACACGAAAAATATTAATAGTTTCATGTTGATAAGAATGCTAATGAAATGCACTCGACGCAAAGTTTCTTTGGCAGCTTCAGCGGCACATAAGCATTAAATCGTTGCATGCCGCGATCTGAACAAATAGCTTCCCTGGACACTGAGCCGACCTGAAGGACATGCCGGAAAAGTGCTTGCCACAAGCATTTTAGGTTGTTTAGCAAGCATGCGTGCATGCGATGACAACAAACTGCAAAATTTTGCTGCGTTACGTGTGGTCGGTTCGTGGTCCTTGCAACATAGTCAGGTTCCTGGTCCTTTGGTCCGTACTTAATGCTCTAGTGTTCTTTTGCTATTCTGCCTCGGCAACTCTGGCATTAGATTTTTCAACAAGAATTTGCAGAGATTGTGTATTTTTGTTTTTATTCACACCCTACGTGCAGTTTCCTCAATGGGGTTGATGTGACTTTAAGAAGAGCAGTCTAAAGAAATATATAAATTTTTTTATTTTTTTTTATAGCACCCTTAAACTATAAATTCTTGGCTGGACATAGGAAATTGTTGTTATTCACATGAGTGATTCAAACTATTCGCGGCACAAGCAAGGCCTGATTACATCAACTAAACTCAATATTTGTCACATAAAATCGAATTATAGTTGTCAAAGAGCATCTCACAGCCGGATCATATCATATATTGAGAAATTAAAGCATGTTTTTTTCTCTTTCATTTTCCGCTTTTCCATTCTGTTCAGTGGGTGTTTTCTATTGCGTTTTTCGAACAAATTCAATTGCAGGACGTGTCGTCGCCCATGTATACTGGCTAAGAATGAGTGTGTAAGCCTCTCTATCCCTCTCCCTCCCTCTCTCTCTCTCTCCCTCTCACACTCTTTGGTTTTCTGTGTTTACTGGTGGTGTTGGTTTTGTTGCTGTTGTAGCTGGCATTTTAAAAGCAACTGACGCCAGCAGTTTGGACCCAGTACCGCCCCCACTTTATCGAGTTTATATTTGTGCAAAAGAAATGTCGCATGAGTGCAAAAAATGCATCGCACAACAAACTTGTTTGCCAATGCTGCATGTTACTGGGGTTGATAGCAAGCTGGGTGTCCTGGGGTGTGGGGTGTGGAGTGGGGGGTGCGGTGTGCGGTGTGTGGGCTGGGGGGTTGTGTGTGCTTTGTGTTGGCTCACGTAGTTGTCTGTGGCCACGAAAAAGTTGCAAAAAGTCAACAACTTTCAGTGGTTTAGTGATGTGAAAGTTGCTAAGCTGCTGCTTCAACATCTGCTTTTGCGATTGCTGGTTGCCTGCTGCGATTGCATTCCCCATCTCGGCATCTATCGATGGCACTCGAAGGTCAATTACACGTGATCTTGAGTCAAAATGCGTGCAAAATGCACACTGGACAAGTGCCAGTGTCTGATTAAATATATAGTCCACTTACACCATAAGCTTTGCTCAATGTAATCCCAAAAAAGTTTGGCTCTCGACTCGCAAGTAAAGTTTAAAATTAGTTTCTGAGCAAACGTTAAAAAAGAGACATTAGAAAATATACCTAAATTGCTAACCGAGCTGAAAACAATCAGCGACGCAAAGCTAAATTTAAATTAGGCAAAATTTATTTAAAATATTAATCATGGAAACTATTTTGAAATACTTATGTGATCCCTCTTTGAATAAATTTCAAATGTCACAAAAAAAGTAAAATATTCCAGCAAGAGTATTGCAATAGAAACAAAACACAATGAAATCAAATACAAAATGCGGAACTGGACCATCAGGCAAATTAGCGCAATTTGTGCTACAGTTGCATGCCCAGAGCAGCAATTTATTGGAATACGTCGAAATTTGCAGCCAACTGGCGTTGTCGTTAACAATGTACGCAATGGCAACACCAATTGGGCCAAACACACATCACACAACACACAACACACAACACAAAAACCATAGCATACTTATATGGGCGCGTACTTTTGAGTCAAATAAAATTTAATGCCATCAGCAGGCGCAGGGTGCACAGAGTGCGGAGTGGGAATAGGATTGGTGGTGGCGAGATTTGGGGTAACGAGGCATGTGTTGAAAATGTTTGCGGCGCATAAACAAAAATTGTTGCCACCGCGTAGGGAAACACGCTAAACCATTAACTAAACAGCAACAAATAAAACAAAACAATGTACCAACTGCAGAAGCGCTGTCACAACGAATGCCGGAGACTCTTTAAATTTAATACAATTATTTAGATTGTTATACGATTATTGTTTAATTTTTTTTTATTGATGAAACAACTATAACATTAATCAAGCTTATAAACATATAATTTTTTACTATAGCTGCTTGCCACTAATATCAGATTTTATTTAATCTATTTTTTTAATTGAATTTAATTTCATATTTTTTTAAACATTTTAAAATCAATTTTATATTGCGCACTGTTTGTAGTTCAAAGTAATTAAATATTTATTATGTAAAAAATCGAATTTAGAATAATTTAAAATAATAGTGAGTCTCGTTTTTGGTATGCGTCAGTGAGCCTAGAAATGAGAGGGGCAGTGCTGAACACCCTTTTCCCTGCAGGCAGTCCGCTGTCATCTGCGGGGGTTGTTAAAACAGCTGTAACCCAAACATAGCGGCACTTAATGAAATAAACGTGCGGTGCCGCAACCGTCTCCATCCCCGTCCTCCCCTCCCCCATTCCTATCCACATAGTCATGATTGCGATCCACATGCTGTCAATGCATAAAACAATTTGCAACGGAAATTGCAATAATTAACTTTAGTACCTGCTTGAGTGACATTGTGGTATTTGGATGGTTGTTTGGCTTGTTTGGGTTGTTCGGTTGTTCTCTGTGGCGGCATGTGGAGAGTTCCCCTGCAACTAAGGGGCGTGGCATGCATGTCAGATAGTGACTGCTGGTTGTTACCCAAAAGCAAAAGCCTAGTTGTTGTTGTTGTTTTTCTAATTCAATTAAAATTTTGCTGCCTGCTGTTGCAATTGCAACGGCGGCAACAAACGCAGCAGCCGCGCTCATTATGGTGTCTGCATATGCAGCTTCAGCTGCTGCTGCTGCTGCTGCCCCGTCCCTTGAGTTTAAATGCAAGTAAGCAGCTGTTTACGCTTGTATTGGTGTTAATGTTAACTGTCACTACATTTGGTTCGTACCCGTCTCTAGTTCTTCCCCTCTCCCAGCTGACTGCTCCACTCTAGCTGCCTCTGCAGCGTTGCTGTTTTAGTTTATCATGTAACTGTAAAAACACATCTGCATCTGTGTGTGTGTGTGTGTCCCGTTGCGTGGCTGTTGTTATAGATTTAGGCCATGTTGTCGTTGCTGGTTAGCGTGCCTTGTTTATAATTGAATAACAATGCCTGCAATTTTTCAACATCATGTGGCAATATATGTTTTACTTGGGGATTTGGATCACCTGACATGGCACATTGCGTTCATTAACTGATTAAGATACACACAAAAAACAAGCAGCTTTTATGTCAAAAACAAACCACATTATTTCCCATAATGTCTGCAGAATTATTATTGACTTACAGTGAAGCATTACATTACGAAATAAATTATTCTTTATTCCTACAAGTATTCATTTCAATTAATTAAAAAAAACAATAACACTTCACGTATGGGAAAAATTGTAAAACAAACATTTTCATAATGCCAATTTACGCTATTGGGATGCACTTAAAAGTAATATAAATATTTTAGTTGAAATTTGAATGAATGCGCTGCGAATCTGTTGCCTTATTTTAATTCAATTTTATATTTTGCACTTTTCGTATCGGAATTGCATGTTATCATCAAATAAATGCCTGCAACAAAATGTAATAATATTTGAAGAATTTGAATTTTATTTATTTAAAAGCAGAGCACGCTTAGAGTAAAATGAAAATAATGTTTACATGCAAAAGTATAAAATAGGCAGAAAGAAGCAAAAAAGTATATATATATAAAGTATATATATATTCTTGAAAAAATCAGCAGTCAATCAACTGGACAGACCATAAATATCGAATAATAACTAACAAGTTATAGTCGAAAACGAATTCTCAAATTGACCTCTTCACCATCAGCAGTTGCAAGCATTTGTTGCATGCATAATTTTTAATTTAACAACTGGGCTTTGGTTATCTCGTTGCAGCATTCTTACTATTTTTTTAAACAACACATTTTTTGTTGCATAAAAATATGGAATATAAATAAATTGTGCACAAAATATGTGCATAATCAGCCTTACGCACACACATACGAAATTCAAAATTAATTATAGATATCAACTGTTCCGACAAATGCTAATCCCTTGAAACAAACCCAAAATAAACCTATTTACAGGTCCTTGTGTGTGAAAACTAGGCACAACCAAAGATGAGCACTGAAGGTTGAGCAAAGCGCATTCAAATTGCTCATATAATTCTCGAATTAGTTATTTCGATAATGAATTACAGTCAAAATTTATTCAAGCATTTCTAATAACCTGAATCCTTAAGCACATAGAAGCTTACACACACACAGCAAACACACACAGCACACACACACACAGCACACACACACACACACATTTGTGTCAATGTTTGTTGTACACAATGTATCATGCAAATTATAGTTTGGACTGGAAATTTCATTTTAATCATGGCCCAAAAACGTAGACAGACAAAGGCATCGGCACAAGACATTTTAATAGATTTGTGTGTGTGGCTGCTTCAGCAAAATGATTAATTATGGTTAATAAAGGGGAAAATCGTTACCGATTAAGCCTGTTGTTTGTTGTGTGTGGAAAGATAGTTTGATGTGCCACAAATACACATTTCTTGACTGTTTATATGCATGAGTTAATTTGCAGAGTCCTTCGAGCTCACTGAATAGGTGTAATGAGCCTATTAACATGTCCAAAGGGTTGACATCAGAGTCGATGAAATTGAAAGAATACTACTTTAATAAAAGTCTTTAAGCTGAATTCCTCTTTAAATTAAAATTAATAATATTGAATTTCTGCGATTTAATTATATATGTAGCTAGCGCCCAGCACAATTATTTCTCAAATAATAGATAATATAAAAGTAGATAAGCGAATGCATGCTTCTCATAGAAATATAAATGTGGAAAGCAGGCATTTTTAATGAAATTTCATCATATCCAATTACGCTGGCCACGCCCCCTGCTCCCACACTGGCACACTGGTCGTTGGCGAAGCTGGCCAGCAGTGTACATAACTCACATAGAGCGTATAATTGAAATATCGTGACTTGGCGCTACTACAAAGTACCGTACATTAAATTTTCTGAAGCGTCGTGATGGCAACGGGAAGAGGAGTACAAGGAGTACAATGGGTAAACTAGACACACCAGCCATTATAACTTTGGACATAATTTATGATAGCACTTGCGGCGTTCTCTGATAAAATACATAATATACACACATACACATACACATACACATGCACACACACATATACATATCTAATTTTTGTTCTTTATTTTCGTCATAATTTTGAACTTTGCGTGTGAGCAATAATAATGCCTGGCGAATGCTTCCGAATTTACCAAAAATGCCCAAATTGCCCAAGTGCCCGCAGATGCGAGTACAACAGATACAGATACAGATACAGATGCAGATATCGCAGATAACTCCAAGTAACTGTATTGTAATTGTGAGTCAAGTTTGCATGTGCGACACGCAGCCTGCCACATCCAGCGCGTGTTTTTGTGAGTGTGTGTGTACGTGTGTGTGTGTGTGTGTGTGTGTTCGGAAGCGCGTGTGCTTTTAAATAACGATACACTTGTGTATCTGATGACTACCCTGGTGCTGGTGCTGATGCTGATGCTGATGCTCTTATCGCGGTTCGTAAATCACGGAAATACAATGTAACAGTTTGTCAAAAAGTTGCCAGGCGCACATTCACATCGGTTGCAGATAAATTATATATCTTAATGATTTTCAACATCAAAAAGCAGTGAAATTTATTTATTGTGCGCTCTTCTTTCACATTCACACATCCCTAGATGGTACTTCGCTGAAAGCGATTTAAATTCAATTCTTAATGACACACAATTCACAAATTATAAACTGAGTTGAATGTGCCCAAATTTGCATTGCACCTGACAAGTAATTTAAATTAACAGCAGGTGTTTTTGCTGCATAAATTGATTTGTATATTTTAACCACCTCAAGATCTTTCTTTGGGGTTCTTTGCCCATTAAGATTGCAAAATGAATTATGTAAGCAACTGGGTTTTAACTGCATTTCGATACAGTTTTAACATAGACTCAAAAATATTACTTTAAAGCCATTGCTTTAATAATTATTGGAATATAGTTAGAGTGAGAACTGTGAGGCAAGCAGTTGGGGGAGTGTCATAAATTTATATATGCAACTCTTTAGTTCTTAACACATTAAGTTTTTACTCCGATTGAATATTCAACATTGATTAAGTCCATTTTGTATTCATTTGTTTCTATAGCGCTAGCTTTGACTATTGTTATGCATTAAAAGCATTCCCTTCTTACTGGTAACTAAAGTTAAAGTAATGACAGTGAAAAAAACTGAATACAACTTTTTCCTAGCTAGTTTCAAACTTTTTTTTTATGCTGTGGTCGAGACTTACAAGTTTTTATTTGAGGTTTTCAGTGGCAGTGGCAGTGGCAGTGGCAGTGGCAGTGTCATTGGCAGTCGATTGTCATTGTTTGTTGCCTGGTTTGTCGCTGTCGCTAATGAAACATACTTCTTGTCCGTTATTTCAATTGATATCCTTCATCTTCAGTTGGCTGATTGCCTCGACTTGGCTTGCAACGACTAGCCTTGCCTTGGTTTGCCGTGCCCCACAGCATTTAGCTCATTTTCGCTGGCTTTGCTCGGTTTCTTGTGTCGTCCCTTTTTATTAGATTTTATTTGCTTAGCCTTTATTTGTCTTTGCCGTCCTTCTCCCGTTCCTGCCCAAAGTGTCCAATTTTAGCTGGGTGCTCTTATACTCAGACATGGTCACTCAGCAAAAGAGTGTGATAATTTTGGCATACCCCTTAGTAGTGTGATGGTAAGGTTATATCAAACAAATGAAGAGTTTGCTCAAGTCATTCGAAATATGATATTTTTATAAAAATGCGTTTATTTCTTATAACATTTATTTATAAAAAATATAAATTTGTGGTATTTACAAAAAATGTGTAAATATTGAAATTTATAAATTTTTTAAGATGTTGCTATATCTTTTACTTAGTATTTCAAATATTGAACATAAGTGTAGGGTATCTGTGTATAAATCAGTGACTTGAAAATTGCAGCCTGTTTTGTTGTTGCTTTTTTTTGTGCTCGGCTTTCGCCAGCTACAGCAAAATTGTTGCAGCCACATTCCTTTTGTGTTTTTCTGCTGGGCGCTCCTTTTATTTACTTTGGCCTTTTGTTTGTTAGTTTTGTATAAAAAGTTTTGCTTGCCCCCAGCTAAGGCTGAGACCAACTGGCCACATGTGCCTTCAAGCCGGACCCGGTCGCCGCCCGTTTCCCTCTTCTTCTTCTTCTTCTTTGTTTACTACTTCTCAGTTTGCTATTTTTTCTTTGCACTGAATGATAGTGTGTGTGTGTGTGTGTTTGTGTGTTTGTGTGTGTGTTTCGGGTATGTGTAAATTCGTCAAGTTTGTAAACACAAATTATGACAATTAAGTTGACTGTTGGCTTGTTTGAGTTGCTAGTCGACGGCGTCGCCGTCTGCAAACTTTGCTTGCAATTTAAGTTGAAATTGGATTAAATTTTCTCTGTGCGCATTACGCATACACCGTGTGGAAAAGGTAAATTCGATTAAAATGTTTCCTTTGACATGAACAGCAGCCGGTGCCTTTTGCTTGATTTTCATTTTTCATACATTTGCATGTCAAAAGTTGAAGCTGCCAATTGCAGTTGGCCCCAGAAGCGCCACAAAAAAAAAAAAAAAAAAACACAACGATGTCGTGTTAAGGTTGCAAGGTGTGGCTTCAACAATTGTTCATTAGATTAGCAAGTTGCTAAAGTTTGCAGAGCTCAAATGCCACTTTCACGGCTGCTGACACACTCGGGGTGAATGCGATTGGATTTCTCTGGACGCATTTTTCTTATACATTTTACTTCCTTTTGCATTCGAGGTATTTTATGAATTTCCTTATCAGTGGAAAGAAGAAGGCGACACAAATTGCAAAGTGGCAAGTTGTGACAACGATGCCAAGGACGAAAGCGCCAGCGACAAGAACGAAGTTGCAGGATGAGAAGCGAGCCAATGTGTGCGTGTGTTTGTGTGTGTGTTGCAACTTTTTGCGTACTTGTGTCCCGACCATCGCCTTTCACAATTTGTCATTGAAGTTGCTTGCGGAGCTGCCGATAAGAAACTTTGGCGTGATATAAGTAAAATGCGGCTATTGATGCTAACCAGCGTTAGCAGTTACTCCTTTGAAAAGTTTTCAGCTTCAACTCGTAAAGTAATGTAGAGGAAAATTCATATTTGTTCATACTATTCATTAGACAATTTACATATATTTATACATCATTTTGTAAAATTGGGTCACATCTTTGCTGTTCTTTTTATCATATTTTTGAAGTTTTATGTATGTATTATGATCTGCTAATTGGATTACTGATTCATAGCTATAAATAAATAGTATTCGTAATTAAATTACATTTATGAATATTATTCAATGCGTTGAGAGAAAGAGAGATTGATGAAAAGCACTGAAATTTATGACTGGCAAATAGAAAAACCAAACGAGCAACAAACGGAAAACAGAAACTCGAAACGCTTTTGGGATTATCTATGGGCGTGGGCCACTTCGCTCTCAGCTCTCAGCTCTTTGCTCCTCTCCCCGCAGCCCGCTGCCCGCCTCCCGCTGTCAACCTGTAAACTTGCTAAATGGCGCGAAATTCTTTTCAATTTCAATTTCGAGCTGAGGGCTTCTAGCGTTTTGTGGTACCAGTTGCTGCTGTTGATGTTGTTGCTGCTGTTGCTGCTGTTGTTGCTGCTGTTGCTGCTGTTGATGTTGTTGATGTTGTTGTTGTCTGCGTTTGTGCGAAGGTTCAAATATTTGCATTCGAATTCAATTGGCTGCGTTTCGTTTTTATTGCCTTTTTCTAGCTGGTAAAATTGTACATGTTTTCTATTAATAGTGATGGTGGGTAGTATAATTTTACTGTTAAGCTTGCAACCTATTGAAGTCTCCAAAGCCATTAAGAGTATATTATTGATTAGCATTAATAGCTGCGTTTATAAAGCCAAATACGTTTCTCTTCATTTTTAAATATATGCAGAACTCCTTAAGTTTAAACTGGTTTATTTCCGTCCTTCTACAAGGGGTATGTAATATTCGGCATGCCCAAGTTAGCCGTTCTTAGTTGTTTTTGTTTATTTTAGTTTTTGTTGTTCGTTTTCAATATTTTTGCGTGCTGCTGGCGGCATGTTGACTACCGGTCAGTTGGGGTTAGCTGGTCAGGTGAACCGAGCGCCTTCTGCATGCCAAAAAATACGCGCAACTGAAATGGAAACGCAAACGAGCTGGCAACATTCTGAAACCTGTATGCCAAATGCCCTTTAAAAAAAAGAGAAGATGAAAAACATGGGGATAAAGTGAGTGAGCCCCCAATTGGGCGTTGCCCTGTGGCTGTTTTTTATTTTATTTTTTATTTTTGGCTTCAATCTTGTTTGCACAGCTGACATTTTGGTCAAGTTTGTGCTGCATTAAAAATAAAATAGAAAAAAAAAATACAAATTGCCATACTATTTGCACAAGGATATCCAGATCAGCAGCAAAACATGCCTGGCAAATACGTTAAGCAAATACATACACATATTTATGTTTGGGCCGGCCCATAAATTATGGTCGCTGGCCTAATGCATTTGGCCTCGTATTAATCAATGTGTCTCCCGATTTATGTCTGCATTTTTTATGTCCAACCATTTTGTAAGTGGTTTTTTTTATATTTATTTATTTATTTAGTTTTCTTTTTTTTGCAATTTATTTGCTCGACACAATTATTTGCATTTTATTTTGGTCATTTAAATGCATTTTTTGTTGGCCTTTTCAGTGTTTTTAGTTCAGCAGAAAATGCATAAACATAAATCAAATTGCTGGAACAATACAACGTTGATATGCATTGGGGATTGCTTTATAAATCCGCAAATACACGAAAACTCTAAATAAAAGCTTATCGTGTTTATATTGACTTTTGATTTTTGGCCAGAATTGCTGCTGTTGTAGAAAATTCCTCTTTTTGTTTTGCTGTCAGTTTGTGAAGCCAATTGCTTAATATTATTCATCGCTTATAGTTTCATTTAATTTATTTAAGCATTGATGAGTATTGAAAAATAGTTTTCAATTTAAATTTTATTTTATTTTAATTGTTCTTTAATAATTTAAAAAGCTGAATATATCTTAAGACTCAGCTGTAACTAAGAAAACTAATATAAGCGTTTTCATTTCAATTGTTATTAAATTACTCAACGATTAATTTGTCTACAATACGATTAGAAACTGAGATAAAAACCCATTTGAGCACATTTTACTATCACTTTCAGAGCACTTAAGAATAATGCCCCAAATAACAGCCTAGAATGTTGCTTAAATAATTTAACGACAGTTTTAATTCGGAAATGTCTGTAAATCAAATGCAGATAACAAATGCACACACACTGCACACTGCCAAAACGGGGAGCGGGGCGGGGTGTGTCACACCATGACACACCTAGATGGTAACTGAAGCACTCCCAGAAAATAATTGTTCAGTGAGAACCACAAATTACAACAATTTTATGGCAGTTTCTTTGTCAGTTCAGTCGTGGGCAGTAAATTTACATACTTCATGACGAGCTGCCTACAGGCAACTTTACTTTATTTATGCCCAAATTCAAAGAGTCGTGTCCACAAACGCCTACCAAAAAAAAAAGAAAAAAAAAAGAAAACCAAAAAAAAAAAGAAGGGAAATCTCAAAAATGGTCTGTGCGTGTAGATGAACACAATTGCGCGTCATAAATTTGAATTATTGTGCTCTTTGCATTTGACAACGACTTAAAAGCACTTGCAGCGATTTCGGCCAGTCTGCCACACGAACACGTCCTTGAGACATGCACGAGTGCGAGTGAGTGCCAGCAGTGCCACGCCAGCAAGAGTGAGATGGCGATATTGAGATTATGCCATAAAATGCGCCTTTTGTGGTCTGCTTGGCTGCACAACGCTCACAAGGCACACGCTTGGACAACGGCAAGGACAACGATGGCCACAGACATTTTTAGTGGACATTTATTTAATGCTTCAAACGCATTGAAATTTCCGCTCACCCCGGGGCGGCCTCTTTGTTGATAAAGTCGGTCAGCCGCTGAGGCATTGTCCGCTTAGTGCCCAAATAAAGTATTCGCTTTGTGTGTGTGTCGCCTCAACTGGCAGCCAGCTGCATTAGCCACGCTCGGCGTTTCCACAACAAACAGTAAAAAAGTCTACATTATAATCTCTAATTAGCCAGTTGGCATGCAAGTTGACACCAGAATGTCGCCCAGACTGCAATTTGTCAGGCGTCTGATTGCAGCTGCGCATTTAAGATTAATTAAGCTGTTGACAGCTCGAGTGGACACGATTTACTCAAGAATTTAAGCACAAGAAAAAAAACCTTTAAATGGATTTATTTTCTGGTTAGAAGGATGTAATGGTTTGTAACAAACAGAATAAAGTATGTCTGATACCATAGGTTATTTATATTCTTGATCAGCATCAATAACTAAGTTGATTTAAGAGCTATAGACATAATACAAAACATAAACATAAGCAGCTCTCTCGACTACAGCATTCTTACTTGTTTTAAAAAGCGCTTTACAGATTAAAGAGTAATTATGGAAAAATACCTAAAATGTAATGTTATTAAAATAATCTGATTACATGACACAGATGGAGATGGTTTGACTGAATTTTGTGGTGGATAATTGGTACA
The DNA here is from genome assembly GCA_037043585.1 of Drosophila mimica. Taxonomy (NCBI): domain Eukaryota; kingdom Metazoa; phylum Arthropoda; class Insecta; order Diptera; family Drosophilidae; genus Drosophila; species Drosophila mimica. Next base: position 426,745 of record JBAMBE010001243.1, read on the forward strand.
AACGGGATTCGAGTGATATCCAAAAAGAAGCAATTAAAAGCTGTTAGCAGTTTGGCAATCTTGTCAACAATAAATAATTGACCGCATGACACAACAAGCTACGAATGTTCTTTTCACTCTGAAAACTGCCAGGGGCAAGCAATAAAAATATTAAACCTCAGAGATATCCACATGTGGAAACACCTACGCACTCCTCTGTGGGTGTTTGCCTCGATCAATTGCAAAATTTATTTGTATTCCTGTTTTTTTTTTTTTGTTCGTGGCTACATGTCTGCACAAATGTTGCATAGCAATGGCTTTGTGTTAAATTTTTTGGCATAACAATACACAAATGAAAAACATATATAACTACAACAACGACTACAACAAAAACAACAGACGGTCAAACAAATGAACACGAGCTGCGCACAAATTGTGCAGCTGTCAGTGGCAGAGCACGAAATTTGTGGCAAGGCGGAGTATGACCGGCGTGGGGCAGGCACAAAGCAAATTTTTATATGATCGAATGAATCCAACTAATACGCTTGAAGGACTACTCAACTAGTGGATATTCAGAATATTTATCATTTATTAATATTCATTTTGTATAATTGAATAAGTGAAAATTGATGTGTAAATATAGCAAGCGACGTGCTCAAAGAGACATGAAACATAATTATTATTATGATAACTAGATAATTATATTAATGATGGCATGTCACATGTATGGCTACAAACCAATTGTACACTTCAGTGGCAATTGAATGACTACAGGGTATCAACACGTGTAGCAATTATAAGTGCGGTTTCAACAAGCTTGTCAATGCAATAGCCTACAGGTCTGGAATTAAAGATGGGATTGGAGTAGCGACATTCATTAAATATTTAAATGTTTACCAGCTAAGATATTCAGAAATATATATGCAATGAATATAACAACACATCTTTTCTAATAATGAAAAATAAATCTGTGACAGACTAAATCAAATAAAACCTCTCTCGTTTTAACCAATATTTAAAAGCAATCGAATGGTTTTCTTTAGCTAAACAGAAAATGTAAAAAGTCATCGTTAAAATTGAATTACTTTCTTTATTAATACTTTATTGAAAGCTAAGCCAGTGAAATGACTTTAATAAAATTCTTATGTTTAATGCGAAATGTTTGTACAAAATATAGCTTTTAAATAATTAAAAACTTGGTAAATATTAGGAAATAGGCATCCCCAGTTTTTATTTGTGCACAGCCTAGAGACATGCAACTTCTATTTAACTTTGGTCTAGTCTTCTTTGAGATTCAATGTTTGTGTATTAAACAAGAAGAGGCTGTTGTGGCTCTTTGCTGTTAGCTGTAGTCAGCAGCAGCAGCAGCTCAAGACAGCAATTTAATGCGACGACAACTACAATTGGCACTGAACTCTCTCGACACATACTAAGTAGTAAGTACATCGGTACTTACACCATATATATTGATATGTGTGTGTGTGTGTGTGTGTGTGAGGAGGTCGCACCCACATTATTGCAGGCGCACTCAGTTGACCGCATTGGTAATTGTTGTTGTGGTCTTTGTTGCTGGTTGCTGCTTGCCGCGTGCCAGGGTCACATTTAATTGTGCGCCATGTTCAACAGGCCGTTGTACATGCGCATTAAATGTAATTAACTCATTATAAATGATAACGTGGCCAAAAGGAGTCGCTCCGTTGCCTGTCTTAAGCTGCTGCAAAGCTGAGCCAGAACAGGCAGCAGGAGCACGACTTCTCATCATAGCTAATTTAGCCAGCCAGGCAGCCAGAACGTGTTATGTTTCCGCACAGTCACACGGGGGTCACGCAAAATGTGAAATTATTGCCGGAAAAAAAAACAATGTGACACGCGGACTTTTATTCCAGGTTCAGAGCAGAGCAGACCAGGGCAGACCAGGGCAGACCAGTCGAGACCAAAACATGGCCAGGTATCTTGTTGACTGAGTGCCATAAAAACGCTTTTATGCGCTCGAGTGTTTGTGCTGATATTTGGTCCCCGTTTATTGCCGTTTGTGTTTTGTTTTGTGTTTTGTTTTGTTTTGTTTCGTTTTGTTTCGTTTCACTTTGTTTTATTTTATAGTTTGTCTGTCGCCTTGTTTTCACACTCTTCTGGCTCCCTTTAATTATGTAGCAAGTGTTTTGTTACGCACCTTAGCTCTTCATTTTGGTAGCAAAAACGCGTTTTAATCACATTCTCATTTTTTTTGTTTTGTTTTTTTTTTTTTCAGCTTTGAAGCTTTTTCGCCGCTGTTCCGAGCTCTTCACGGCTTTTTTGCTCACATACCTGGTTAATTTTGATAGAGTGCAACTGTGGAAATGCTTAATTGCCACTGAAGTTGTACTGCTGCAGTTGGCAGCCAGCCAGTTGGCGCTTGAAGTAGTTTTCCAGTAATGAAATTTATTACATAGAAGCTCCTTTTAACCATTATGTTTTTTATAGCCTGCAGCTACCAATAAAATTTGCTCACTAAAATTAACATTAATTGGTTGACCTCATTTGTGTTTTTTATATTCGTTAATTTAAAATTAAATCAATAAAAAGTACATATATATTTTCTGTTTATCTTGACTAACACAATTTTAATAATTAGTCAATATTAATAGTTAATTAATATTTAATCAATTTACCAAACATTCATAGTTTATGTTGTAATTATTCAAAAATCCATATATTCACCCATACTCAATTATGCTTAAGTGAGGTGAATCCAAATTTGTTTGAATTATTTAAATTGCCAGTCGACGTTGAATTCACAATTCATTGCACTCGATAGACAGGCGAACTGACAGCATAATTTCAGCATATGACATTTGCTCTAATGAGAAAAAGAACTCAGAAAGGAACGCATAAATTCGAGCCAAAGACAGGCAATTTGCTTTGCGATTGTTTTTTGATAACAGCACTTTGAGTGTGTATTTTTCTGTCTGTCAGTCTTTGTGTGTATGTGTGTACCTCTGTATGTGTGTATGTGTGTGTGTGTCTGTGTGTGTGTGTCTGTGTGTGTGTGTGTGTGTGTGGACTGTATCTGGAGCTGACCGTAGCAAGCTGTCAGAAATCATCTCTGACAAACATTTGTTGTCGGCTTAAGAAAGACAGAAATGAGCAAAGCAAATAGAAACATGCATATGTGAAAAACGAATTTATTTTTTCCGAAAACAAGAAAAAGCAACAAAATGTTTGGACAACTCTTTGATGGTGCTTCAGTTCCGTCGCTCTAGTCCTCCCCAGTATCTGCGAGTATCTGCTTAAAGGCGAACGGCTCGAAGGCGTAACCAGCGCCCTCATAGAATTTGCTCATGAACTCGACCCTGTTTACAAAAAAATAAAAATATGCTCAGTTAACTGAATAATTCGAGGAATCTAAAATATATATAGATAATATACCAGTGCAACCGCAATGTATGCAAAAAGGCCGAGAGCCCCTCAATGAGCACTAAAATGAAGACTGTGAGCCCAGACCAGGCACCAAAGACTACATAAACGGTAATGCAGCCGATATAACTTTGCATTACGAATCCCTTTGAGAACACCATGCTCCACAGCACCTCAGACAATTCTGGAATGAATTAATACATGATTAGCTTAAGAAAAAATATAAGAATCCATTGAGATCAACTTACGTGCATGCGCCAAGGATAACGCCCAGAGACGCAAATAGGATGCTGTGTGAGAGATCGTGCTCAGCACATACTCAATTGTATGAATGGCCTGCTGGATGAAAATCTCACTCATGGGCTCATCATCTCCACCATGACCGCCATGTGCACCGCCAGATGGCGGGGCTGCTGCTACTTGATTTGGTGTTTGCATCGGCTGAGGACGTGTAAATTTGATGTACAAGGGCTTGCCGAGCAGCATCCAGGGTATACAGATTACAGCGACTATTACGAAGATTGTCTGTAAGCTATCCTGAGCCTCAAACATGTACTCCTTGCAAAGATCCAATGGCTCCTGATGACCAAACAGCATCATATTGATGAAGAGTATAAGTATGGAGGGTGCACAGCCTGGTGAGAGCGCCGGGTCGTCGCTGGAATCATTGTAGGTGACCCACTTGTAGAACATCATGAACACCATGTATCCGAACAGCAGCAGCAGGAATATAAACTGTGGCAGAAACTCCAAAATAAGACTCATGTATTTGCGATAATGAATGAAATTCACGACCGACATGCAAACGCCAAAAGCCATGTGAATTACGCCAAATATAATGGACAGCTTCATCTTGAAGGTGTTGAGGAAGATGATCTTGTTGTCGGCCATCTGCCAGACGGGATCCATGCCCACCGGATAAGTCTTGAAATTACTTAGCTTTGGTCTCATCGTCAAATATTTAATGTTCTCATCAGTGACGGTGCTGGTATTATATTGATTGTGCCAGCCAGAACCGAAGATGTTCATCGACTTGGAGAATATATCGTTGTAGATCAGACCCGTGTACAAAGAGAATAGACCCATTAACAGAATGATATAGCGACCGCCAAAGAATATGTTAAATATTTCCTCCTTGATTGAAGCCAGTTGACGCTCCCTGATAATCAGAAAGGAGGCAAAGGCCACCAATACAAGGGCATGTCCCATATCACCAAACATGACAGCAAACAGAAACGGGAATGTGATGCACGTGTACAAGGCAGGATTCACCTCACGATAGGAGGCCATTCCATACGAATCGATCAGGTTCTGGAATCCCTGGGTGAACTTGTTTGTGCGCGTATATGTTGGCGGCTGCTCGTTTGTGGATATGATATTCATGAAGGCTGGTATGCTGCTCTCGGAGACCTTGGAGCCACGGGATAGCGCCTGCTGCACACTGGGCAAATCTCGGATGGGCACCCAACCCTCGCCAATTAAGCACTTGCCGGTGACATCCGGATTGAAGTAGTTGAGTATGTGATAGATAGCCTTCATTTTCTTCACCATAATGCTCCAACGAGCCAAATTTTTGGACGCGGATGACAGGACGCGACTACGATGATCGGCACTCTGATTTAATACCAATTTCAGATCCTCCAGTCTTGTGTTCACATCCTTAATCATTTCAGCGCGCTCCGCAGCGGAACTAGGACAAGGATAAACATCTGCGTGATAGCCGGCACAGACCTTCTTGATGCGCTGCTTCAGCTGCTCGCCCTGGAAGAAGGCCACAAACACTGTCTTGAGCACTGGGCGACCGGACTCGTCATCTTCATGCAGTCCACTAATGTCGTTGCGACGTAGGAAAATGTTTCCACGCGAGATGCGCCACAGCATTCGCTCAAAGCTGAAGAAGCGCTCCAGTTTGATCACACCAGCCACAAATGCCAGCTGACCACGCTGAGCACCCGCCTGAGCCGCTGCGGGATCATCGGGATTGGTCAGGCGATTGGAGTCCAAATTGATGACCTCCTGGTCGGAGAAGACCCCCTCGGTATTCTCAAGCACACTCTTCAGCTCCTGCATGTGCCTGAAGTTGGCATTCAGGCTAGCTCCGTTTGCGGACAATTCCCGCAACTCGTTGTCCGTCTTCTCCAGCTGTGCCTCCAGATCGATGATCTCTCGAGGATTGGGTGCAGCTATATCCTGATCGGCGTCAAGTTCCGGCATATTAATGTCATCCTTGCGCAGCTGACTTTCAATATACCTCACTCGTCGCTCCATATCATCGCAGCGCCTCACCTCGTTCACATATTTGCGCTGAAAGGAGTTGATTTGATTGTTGAGATCTCGAAACTGGACACATCCAGTCTCGCCCAGCTCGGCAATGGAGGCGTACGCCGCCTCGGGCTGTATATACAACTGGCACAAGGCCATCTTCTCGCTGCGGAACATGTCGCCCATGATGGAGCTGGTGCTGAACCGTTATCTGCGATAAGGGAAAATAAGTTGCCGATTACTATCTGATTAGTGGCTGATTACATTGAGTGTTATTTATTAGCCTTGTTACCACTGACAATAGTTTTTTAAATTTATGAATGTTAGTTTTACTTTTACAATCCATAAATAAAGGCATTTAAAATGTAAAATAGTGTTAACAATCTAAATTTATGTATTATTTAATCAGCAAATTATTTGTTGTAATACTTTTATATTACAATTTGTAAGGTCTGAAATTGTTTAGTAACCATTTCTTTTATTTATATTTTTCAGACTATCCCCAATAGTAAATGCGATCCCAAACTTTTTGAAGCTAACTTGATGTGTATCTTGTATCTTATAAAATAATATTAATTAAAAAAAAAAAACAATAGTTAAAAATAAGTGTAAAGCAGAACGTTTATATTTGTTATACTTATTAACCGTATCTTGATTGAATTATATATTTAGACGATTTGCGGTGCTTATATTGATTAATTATGTCTGACCCCTTAGTACAGGGAATTACCCAGACTTAATTATTTTATAGCGTTAATTTTGTATTGGCATTGAAGTTAAATTTAAATCTAAAGACGAATGCTATCAAATAATGCCTATTAATATTAAATTTCAATTATTTCATTCGATTCAAACAATTCCTTTATTTACAAAGATTGTGCTTAAATAGTATTTGCCTTGTCGAAATGTTTCACAATTGATGAGCCAATCAAGCGCACCTTGTTTATGGTTCCCAATGTGAACGCGATGTCCCAATCAATCGCTTATTACTAATGTATATATATGTATTTCCATGTGGAGCTGAAGTATTTGTTCTTCATACCCCACCCAGATAAGATAAGGCTGTGACAACCGCTGTTATCGTATTTAACAGCTGGCTTATCTGAAGTATGGGCGTTCAGCTCGCTAATAATTTGATAATTATTAACAATTACCGAGCAATCAGTTCGCTTACTATATATACACACCATATTTATATAGATACAAATATATATACTCGTAGATGTATAAGCACATAAGTCAGAGGAGGTTCCATCTCCAATTACGATTCTCAATGGGCGAAGTTACGCACTTACAAGTGCTGGGCAGACAGGACTCAGACTGAGTGGCACACGGGGCGCATGAATAATGGCTCTGCTTGATTGTGATTTCGGTACTCCAGATTATACACACTACACAGATATTTATGGTAGACTAACCCAGTGGCCTGCTGTGATTTTGTCTCGCATGTCGGGCAATAAATTTGATTGATTCAGCCAATTTGGCGCGCTGACTGATAAGCGGCTCTGTCTGTGTCTGGTTTGATAATTGCCTCTGATGGCAATCGCTTTGTTCAAGCTTTAAATAGTCTTGCTACGACTTAAAGTTAATAATTTACAGCAAAAGGAACTCGAACATTAAGCATGATAATGCTCAAGTAGTTTCAATAAATTCCACTAAATTCTGTTGCATTAAATTCGACATATTGCTTATTCATTGCTTAAATGGCTCTTTAAAAGTTTTAATTATACAAAGTAGTATTTAAGGATCTTAATTAAATTAATTTAATATATTAGAAATTTTGTAGTTATTGTAAATTTTTAATTGAGCTCAGAGGCACTCGTATTTTTATTGCATTCCTATGCCAAGAGTCAACCTGGCCTTTTCTTTAATTTCATCTAATTCACAGTTAAATAACAAGCCTCATTTCTAACTAAGGCTGCAAAGTAAGTCGAAACTAATTAACAGACCTATCCGATATTTTACATAGCCATAAATCTGTGCGAAATCTGAGTTGGTCATAAGTCGCTTACGAAAAATAACATCGCATAGAGCACAATAATTTCTGGCTTTGCAGCTCAACGGCAGCAATCCAATAAGTCTTCAGCCGCCAGTCGTTCAATATATATTTTGCCGTAAACGTAAGCTTTAATTACGGGTGGGGCTTTGGGGTCGGATTGTGGCTGTCTGAAGTCCGACAGCGGTGTTTAGCTCATTAAGAAATCTGTTTTGCGGCCATAAAAATATTATCGGTAAGGTAATAATTTCTACAACAACTTGTGTGTTAAGGGGGAGTATGTGTGTGTGTGTGTGCTTGTGTGTGTGTGTGTGTGTGGCGTTGTTTCACATGATCAATCACGTGCTCTGACGTCACGGGCAATATAAGTTTATGTATATGGGTAGTTTTGCATTTGCTCGGAATCGACGTAGACGTTTAACGATCGGGCAATTATCAAAAATCAATTAAGATAACTTGTCGCAAATAATGTGGCTATTAAGATTAAGGTAATTGTCTTGAATATGGGTTGAGTCCTGCGGGAGCCTTCGACTTAATAATAAAGTGGCGACTCTAATTGTCCTGTGGGTGGCTGGTTTTATTTGTTTACCTAACATTTATTGTTTGGGATTACAACTTTTGTTAAGTGTCCGGAATCTTTTTATATGCGGCGGTATTTTTTCACAAATTCAATTAGTGATTTATGCGCCCATGTGCAGGTAAAGATAATATCTTTGATAGCTCTGGATTTAGTGATGCTTATTAAGTTATTATCGCAATTGTAGTTAACACTTTATTAATATGTCAAGTACCATTTTACTTTAGGCTTACGGCTTTATTCGTGCGGGATTTTTTCGGCAACTTAAGTTGTACTATTTTTGGCTTTATTTTAAGTCTTAAACATACGTTGGATAAACTTGGGTAAAAATATTTAATTTGTGGCATGTTAACTGCTTATCTGAACAACTTTGATAACCTCGCGGAACCCGCCTCTGAGCACTGATAAAGTTGTACAATCCAAACACAGCATTGAATTAAGGGCATCACAAGAATGTGAGTCAAGTAAGCGAATGCGTCACCAAATTACACATAGTGAAACTTCTGCGCACAAAATGGAATACATTCCTTAACAGTTCTTTGCATTTTTTTAAGGATATTTTTTGACACTTTTTGGCTCTTACATTTTGTTGATGAGCTTTTTGGTTTTTGTTTTGGCCGTTTCTCGAGTTACTCTTCGCGACCTGCCTGCTCAACGGCGCTTTATGTACTGTTCGATCACCTTAGCACCCATACACCGGGTAGCTTTTTCCAATTAAACTACAGTTAATCTGCACTTGGCACACACACACACACACACACACCTACACACAAAACATACAATAATAATCTGTGCGCCTTTTATCTCGACGCAACAACGCAAACACTTTGCGATTTCTGTTTTGTGATTGCGTTGCCAAACAAGCGGACAACGCCTTTGATAGACGTGTTCTGGCAGTTCTGGTGGGGAAGAGGTATGGAACTTATCTCCAAGTCCATAAAACGGTGTATGGATACGGCTATCGGTAAGCAGTAAACAGCAAACAGCAACCAGCAACCAACAACCAACAAAACAGCTGAACAAAATTAAAAGAACACTTCAGCACTCTTAAGAGCCATATCAATTGGATCAATGATTGAACATTAGCACGAGTTGCTCAATTGCAGTTGGCCACACAACGAGCTCTTGACTCAGTTTTCTTCACTTGAGGCCAGGTGATTACAGACCATGTGACGACTTTCAATGGTGACTTCTGACATCTTCTATCGTTCAGTATCGTTCAGCTACTGAAACATATCACGTATTATATGATCGATCGAGTTGCTCGCAAAAAAGCCCCAGTTCTATTTTTTTTTTAAACAATTTTCAGTACAAATTGTATGCATTTAAACCGGTTATAATTTTTAAAATAAATCATCTGTTATTATTTTTATTATCAATTTGAGAATGAGGCTAAATTAAGATATGCGAAAGCTTTTCAAACACCCCACTTGAAACCAAAATTATTTTTAAAGCTCTTGAGACATTTTTTTTTGGTTCATCGATTGTATCCACGAGTTGATCTGCGTAATATTAATTGCAAAACTTATCAGCGGCTGACCTTAATTATTAAATTTAATGGAGTAAAAATGATTATTTACAATGAACTTTTTTTAAAAGATACGAAATAAAAAAATAAACACAGCACCTTAACTATTTATTATTTTTTAATATTCCTGTAACTGTTTGATTTTCATTATTTGATAAATAATTGCTTTTTAATATAGTATATAGATAAAGATTTCATTATTCCCTTCAACTCAAGGCAAGTGACTTTGTATCTTTATCTGTAATTCAGCACTCAATCCTAGCTTACCTGCTGAGTATATTTTGAGTATAGTTTGATATGCTTGAGGATCAATATTGGAGCTGAATCGTGCGCATTTCAGATTGTGTATGGAACTAATTATAGGCATTTGGTCTGATCAATTGGTTTTCACGAGTCTCAAGTGCTTTGTTTATCAGCGTTTTTCCGGGAGGCACACTCTGAAGTATGTCGACGCCAATCGCGAATCGCGAGTCACGTGAATTTGTCGCCATGCCTCTGCCTAGAACTAGCCACACGAATTTATTTATGATATGTACTCAGATGATTCACACCAAAGCGTTAATGTTGTTTACTGGTAGCGCCATTAAAATGCAACTAAGTAGACTGTATTTTGTTGCCAGTTCATTATTGCTTTATGGCAATAACAATCATAAAATTAATGTTAAGTTTTGGCTTGTAGAATCTCCCTTGACGTCAGCAGTTGAACCCTAGTCGGTCGCTACTTTTTCGCATTGAAATTTATCGGGGCAATTGGTAATTGGCCACATGGGTCCTGGAATTTGACGCATTTACATAGCAAAGTATCTGTTCCAGTTCGGCTATTAGCGTATTATCTGCTCGTAGCTAACGCAGCTGCGGAGGACGACTTTTGAATGGGACTCAAATTGAGCGCACCACTTGAGTGATAAGCCGGCGCTGATAACATGCGAATATGTGACGAACTCTTTTTACTTTTTGTTTTTTTATTTTAGCCGTTACATTTTTTCAGTTAATGAGCTTAAGAGTCGTTTATTATGCTAATTAAAATTAGTTTACTGCCATTTTTCGCACGTGTGTGTGTCGAGTGACCACAAATAAATTGCATGCAACTTTTTGGCACATAAAACAGCAGCTTGACTCTGACTCTGGCTCGTATCTCTGGATGTGGCTCTGCCTGGCTGTCTGCTAATGCCACATAATGAAGCTGATAATGGTCAACAAGCAGAGTGTAGAACGGCAACGAGAGCTCGACCAAAAATTGGCTACCGCAGAGAACAAGATGAGGCAGGAATGCAACTGGATGGGGCACGTTCAACTTTTCAGTTTCGGCGCACATTTAATGTTGCCGCATCTGTCCGGACTCGTAGACGGAACAAACGGCAAGCTAAAGTGCGTCAGCATTTCGTCTGTTTTTTTGGGGCAACGACAAATACATAAACAACAACAGCAGCAGCAGCAGTGGCAACAGTGGCAGCACTAGCAGTTGCATGGAAAGCCATTCAGTCTGCGTCGGATCCATTTGGCCTGGTCGTGGCCAATAACTAAGTTGTTGCGTGTGGCTGTTAGGATTAGTATAATGCCAATATGTAGCAGCAAAATGGGTGGCCTGCGTAAGTGCTTTTTTGTGGTGTGCAGGCAACCGGATTTTGTTGTGCGTATCATCGAAAAGTGCTGCATTTTGTGTGTGTGCGTGTGAATCCTATTCTTCGACCAATGGTGGTGTTGGTTCTTGCCAATGTCACCAACAATAAATGTCCATTATCGATTTTCTCGAAGCTAACTTAACTGTGGAATTCGCCTAGTGACCATGCAACTTTCGACTTTTTAGCCTGTGCCAATAAATGTTGATAAATAAAGTTAAAAAGTTTATGATATTGATTGTTTGAGGTTGAAGCTTACGACACTTTTCTCTGCTGCTTTCGTAACTTTCAGTTAAACAAATTCAGAGTCAAAATAGTATTTGAAATCATGAAGAAAACCTTTTTTCGAAGTCAATTTAATAACATTTTTTACAGTTAAATCAATATGCACAATTAAGCATAAAGTCGTGCAACTGAAGTTACAGCTTATTCAATCATTTGAACTAAGTGGCGCCATAAAAGGTTCTCTTGTACATTATTATTTGAATTTTTATTTTTAGCATCGCCCACCTGACCCCTGGCATACTTTCAAGTTCGCATTGCTAATGCGCTTTATAGCTCATAAAATAAAAACGAATGTTTTATAAATAACAATGGGAAAATGAAATTAAAAAAAAAGTTTGTTCGTGCCCTCGGCAACACTGGAAACTGCTCAACTACAAAAAAATGAAACGAGTCACCCTCTCGGGAACTGCTCAAAAATTACAGCCTAAAAGTGTGCTACGTAAAATTTAACATTAAGAGGAGCAGCACCAACAATAACAACAACAATAACAAAAAAAATAACAAGAACAACAACGAAGTCATTTCGTATTTATTGTATTACCTTTGTCAGCATATCTAACATTTTTGGTTATTGTAGTTGTTGCCGTTGTTATTTTTTGTGATGTTAAATGCTTACTTATTATTTTTTGTTACCGGCTTTACTGTTATTGGCGTGCTGTCATGGCATGCGCACATTGTTTTTCGTTACCATTCAAGATGAAAAATCCAATTTTCTCCTCTAAGCATTCTTGTAATGCGACCTCAAACCCAACCTTTCAACACTTCGACCTTCCACATCCGCACATTCAAACAAAACAAAAAAAAAAAAAAAGAAAAAGGGTTCACAAAGTGCATAATGCTTTTTTTCCTTGTTATTGTTGATACGTTTCCCTGCTTTTGTTTTGCACTATTTTCATAATTTCTGCTATGCTCGGGAAAAGTGTGCAAAATGTTCAAAAAGCTCGAGCATGAAAAATGATTTGTCGCATTCGCTGCTGGCACGCTTTGGATAATATTTTCACCTTAGTGGATGCTGACATTGTAAGGGATACAAGTTTTGTGTTTCTGCATTTAAAGCAAATAAACTTTCCTTTTAAATTCCAAATTTAACTATTGCAAACTTAAGTTTAAAACACTGAGAGATTTGTTCTAGAATTGAATACATTAATTGAATAAATGCAAATTAAATATTGACATCGTCTAACATCGATAATCCTTAAAGCGCTTAACTTTGATATATTTCCCTTAATTCCCGATACCATCAAAATAAATAAATAAAAAATATTTAATCTCAAATAATTCAATGAATATTGACACAGATTTGACACATATAATAAATAATTCTATGAGAAAAAAATATTACTAACGGCAATGCTGAATTAAGTGGAAATTCAAAATAAATATTGACACTTAAATACTCAAACACAATAACAAACAATTCTTAAAAAAATGAAGAATGCTGAATGAGGAAAAATAATTCGAAACTTCTTTCACTGAAATTCAGTTTACTTTCGCCGTTGTAGAAATTAATATTTGAAATATAATTTAAGCGAACATAGTATCTTATTTAATTCTACTCGAATATATAAATAAATACGTTAATATTTAAACTTGCCGCTGCAGAATGCATTTCAGACCAAATGTTGCACGCAAAGCGTAACCGCAGCAAGTGGCAGCCAATGTGGTGCGGGCTTTTGTTCCCGTATATCCAGACCCATTATTAGCATAGCTCTGCGAATTACTCAAATGCCGCATTGTGCGGCAGTCGAACCAGCTGCAATGGATATCACTTTAAGCCGCTGCTTGCAACAAAAATCCGCTTGCAATAACACATCTGCATGTAAAATGAAACGCCGAGCTGCGTCATATCAGCCATAACCGTCAACTGTGGCGACTCCCCCTCTCTCTGTGTGACCCGACCTCTTCCGCAACAAGGGGTCGCGGCTGAACTCGTTTCGAACAAAAGCTGAAATGCCATTGTAGTTGCTTGTCTCAATTTGCTGCCACACTGCGTATGCGCAACTACATTATATGATTACTTTTTATTTCCATTTCCATTTTCATGTTCATTGTTATGGCTCGAGTGTTATGGGGCAGCCTGTTGCGCGCTGCGTTCTGTGTTGCATGTGCTCCCCAGCTCAAATTGAGTTATAAAGGAATATATTTTACAATTGGCCCACATGGATTCGACACCAGAAGCTGCTCAATTTCATTTCGGGTAGCAAAGTACTCGTATGAGAAAACGAACTTTTTTATTCAGCTTTTGCGAGACCTAAATGGCCATAAAAAAGTAAATGAAATTAGAGACTCACATAATGCAAATGCAGTAAATTAATATTGTTAAGTGGAAATATTTATACATTTATTTTGTGAATTTCCAATTATTCTGTTCAAATAACAATATTTGACTAATTGCAGATAAAAGCTAAGAGCTGGCCAGAAAGCATTTCTTAGTCGGATCCACGTGACTTATTGGCTTCAAATATATTATTTGATCTTCTATACATTTTATTTGAAATAAATATATTTATATGTATGTATGTATGTGTTTGTGGCAATTTCCATTTTAAAATCAAATTTCCCAAGCGTAAATCTTCAAAAGCAAAAGCGACACTGATTCACGTTGCCGCTAAAACCCAACCCCTGTACCAAATTTCGAGATATGCCTTGCGCCTGGCAACCCTAGGCAACCTTCAGGCTCCACTCGGAGCAGTCTCCCCACTGCCACCCCCTATCAAAAGCGACACGTTGGCATCGCATCCTTTAAACCCAACCACAGGCGAAAAATCCACAAAAACTTTTGCGCCCTGCAGAAAGTTTTGGCCGCAAGGTCGCTTAACCCAGAACGGCCAAAAACGTTAAACTGCGACTGCGACTGCGACTGCGGTGGGGCGCCTCAAATTGGTTTTATTTGAATTAAATTTTGTTTTATTTCATTTTGTGCTGGTGTCGCACGTTGCGATTGGCTTTTTGCTTCAATTGAATTTGACTGCTGTCAATCACGCGCTGCATACGCTTCACTTGCCTCTAAAATTCAAATTTTATGCTAATTTTACGCAGAACCAACCAACGAACGAACCATCGAATGATCAACGTGACGGTTGGCAACGAGTGGAGAGCGGGGAGCGGAGAGCGGAGCTGGCGTGGCTGCAAAAAAGGGTTAAATGTGTTAAATATTGATTGGCTTAGCTCTAACTCGCTGATACGCTGATGCAAGGCGGGCCAAACACACAACAACGACAACAACGACAACAACAGCAACAACAACAACAACAACAACAACAATGACAGCAACACTGACAGCAAAAAGAACAAGGCTCAAACGACGTTTTAAGCGCGCTCTTAAAAAGTGATTTGTCAACAGTTGCAATGCGCCAGGACCCAGCAAAGGACATACAGTGAAGCAACCTGCGGGCGCGCAAAAACTAAACCATGTCGGACGAGGTGGCGTTAATTTGCTTTTGATTATGGCCCGACAGTGGAAATGGGTGACTAAGCGCCAAACAAGTCCCGCCCTTAAATCGAGAACATCAACAGCCGCACCAGCGGCATCATCAGCAGCAAAAACAAGTTGGATGCCACAATTGCATGGCGATATCTGAACTAATTTGTTGCACTTAAATACGCTTAAATTAATGAGCTGCTGCTGTTCAAATCAATTATCTTGTGTGCAGCACAATTAATGATACTTAATTATAATTACATATCTGCCCATTTATTTATAAAATCACACTAAAAATAGCTCTGAAATTTGAATAATCGTCGTAATAAGAAAATTATTCTAGGATTAGAAAGTTTTTTGTTTGTTTTTCGAAATAATATAAAAATATATGAAAACAATTTGCTCAACATTATAAAAGCATTTCTATAAGCAATTTAAAATGTTTGTATATGTACGATCTTAAAATAGGACTGTTTATAAATTAAAAAAAAATAGTTTATTTTGGATTTCTTGTGTAAATAAATCAAATAACCAATTTGAATATCATGAAAATGTTCCCTGAAATTCCGTTTTGTAAATATAAAAACTGTTTATGAATAATAAGATTAGTTATCTTGGGCGCTAGAATGAAGGTGATTTTCTAAAATTCAGCTCCATTTCTTTGTTTTTTTCATCATTGATGCTTTGTGTCATTAAATCCTATTTTAAACTGAAACAAAGTTTAGTCTCCCCATACGTTATTCAGTTAGTGTCAATTTTTTTATTCTTACCCTGCTCATTTTATCTGCAACTTCTTTTTGTGTAATTTATAGTTCTTTTTGAGTTGATGTTGATAAATTGTGGACTGACTGCGGAAAATCCAGCAGAGGCGGAGGCAGTTTTTTCTTGCCTTTTGTCAAGGTGTGCGGCACACTTTGTAGGTGTGTGTTGCCATGTGGTGTGCGGATAATCTACAATAATAAATTTATTGGCAAGCATTTTTGATTTATTATGCATAACAATAATATGTATTTATATAAATAGCTCTTCCACATGACACTAATGATGCGGCGCCAGAGTTGACGTTTACCTTTTTCCATTTTTTTTTCTTCTTTTTTTTTTGTTGGTAGTTTTTGTTTCATTTTAGTAAAGGGGGCAAACAAGGCATCCAAAATGGAGACCCTGGATACATTGCTAAGGTTTAGAGCTGCAGCCTTGAGCCCCAGATAGGCCATTGACGTTGCACGAGTCCGATAGTTACCCTTTACTGGATGGCATGCCACGCCCCGTATTGTTAATATTATTAACATGGATTTTTACAAGCCATAAACCCATATTTGGCCAGGCCAAGCCCTTTGTGTTGCCATTGCCACATAAAATGCGAAGGCGCCCAGCTGTGCTCAGCTCTTGTTCAGACCCCTTTAAGCCCGTCCCAGTGCCCACCACCCCGAAAAAAAGGCCTCCCACCCCAGGAACGTTTTCCATACTCATTTCATGCTCTTCGTGCTGGCCATTTTATTGGCGTGTAAAGTTTGCCTTTCCATGCAGTCACCGGGTCGCCTTAAGTGGCCCGGGTTCGCCATGCACGTTTTCAATATATATCTCATATTGTTTGGCCGTGCGCCGAGCGTGTTTATTTGCTCAATGGTACTTATACAGGAGTCAACGTTGGTACTACTGGAACTGGAACTGGAACTGGAATTGGAACTGAGACTGGGACTGGGACTGAGACTGTTGCTTGGCCGTCGCTCTGCGGCTTATGCTTATGATATTGAAATGGCACACTACTTAGCAGTCCAAGCCCTGACTCCCCGAGTGTTATTAATAACGTGGCGCCTTTTTATTATAGATATTTGGTTGTATTAAGGTGCAGCTTTTGTGACCTCAATCAGGCCGGGCGAATATCCTTTTGGGCAGCCTTCGACACTGTTAATCTTTAATGTTCACTTCATGGACACGAATGCTGACAGTGACAGTCATAAAAAATAACCCAGTTAATACCAAGGGGTGCGACCGTCTTTGTAAAAATCTTGGGTGAGGCTTTTGTTGGCCCTGATTAAAAATAAATTATAAATATGTTTGCCTGACTGTTTGCATGATTGGACCATAATGTGATTGTAAATTAATCACAATACTGTAAAGCTGTCAAATGTATGCCACGCATGCAAAATAGATTTGCTGAAAGGATAAACATTTGTGTTGGCTATTAATAATTTAATGTTAGAAAAGAAAACCATTTTGATGAATATTTAATTTGAATATTAATTTCCCAATTAGTAAGTTAACGTTGCAACATTTTTATACACAAATCAAATTTATTTAATTTTTTCGACAACTTCCACTATTTAGAGAATATTAAATCTTATAGGCAGAGCATTCATTCCTTTATTGACCAGTTGTAGAAATTTAATCAATATCTAATTAGAAACACTCAAGTTAAATAAATCTTAAATACATGTTTGCAAGTGGGAAATTTAAATTTGATCGTTGCAGTAATTTGTTTAACATTTGGCTTTTGAGAAGCGATTAATCGAGCTTTCAGTTGTTTATGTATTATTTAAAAATTGTTGTAATTTCGCTGCCTACTTTATTGGGCAGTCCAAGAACACGTCTACACATGTCAGCTGCTTTTTTCTCAGTCCATGCACTGATATCAGTTTCTGTCTGACAACCCGAAATGAAGAAACATTGCTCATAGTTGCAACTGCCACGTAGCAGAGGAAAAAAGAAACATGGCACATCAATTTTCTAACGCTAACCGCAAACGTGCGACAACATCGAGTCCAAGAGTATGTGTGTGTGTGATTCTATAATAAAATGAGTTGTCGAAAGCGTTGCACACACACACAACAATAACAACAACAACAACATCAACAACCAGTCAGTTGCAAATATGTTGGCTGACTTTGCTGGCTATCGGAGCTAACGGAGCCCAGCAACGAGGATGTCGACTTTTCAACGTTGACTTGGAAATTGACTGACTGCCACTCGCTGCATGTGATTGGGAATGTATGCATACGAATGTGTGTGTGTGTGTGTGTGTGTGTGTGTGTGTGTGAGTAAATGACTTTGCAAATGGACATGCCAAAAAAATGTAAAGCAGTCACATATGCCCTGTGCCCGATGGAACTGTGTGCGCTGCAAGTCCAATCATAGCCATTTCTGGACCCGACGGGAAAGGTCTCCTGCAGTTTTCTTTTTTGGTTAACAAATGTGCCGGCAACAGTTACACGCCGGGCCAGGAGTCAAGTTAGAACTACAATTGTCTGTGTGTGTGTGTGTGTGTGTGTGCTGGTGTAAGTGTGTAGCATTTTCGAACCCACAACAAAGCGGAAACGTATTGACAACGAAGGAAATGGACTTAAGCCATGATTTATGGTGTACGGATTTTCCATTTAAGTTTATTGGTTTTCTGTAAATGCAACTGCCAACAAAAAAAGCATGTGCATAGCAAGTGGCCTTCTACATAAGCTCATTGAACTCCGTCTATGCCCCCCCATCCACCTCCTCCTCATCCTCCTCATTTTCCTTTACTTACCTACTTATTTCTACAAAGTTGTGTCTGCTTTTGAAAGTTTGGTTTAGTTTTCGGTTCTGGCTGGTTTGTCAGTGGTTTTGCTACGGGTAAAGCGGTAACCGGCTCTGTTACAATTTATGGTTTTTTGCTGCAACATTGAGCAGCTGCTCATGTTTCACGCATTTCTCTCCCTCTGCTGCGTATTTAAGTTGTGTGCAAAATGGATTTCAGCCGGCACTTAACACACTCAACTATCCTTATTCTGATGTTTGAATGCTCACTGCAAATCTGAAATGGTTCACTTTTATGTCTTACTCAAAACAAATTCCAAAGCAATAATAAAAACAAGTGAGAGCGACTCTGAAATAGTCTGATATCTGCTGACAGTTGGTCGAAGACTTAATGCTGTCAGTCAGTGCACATATTGAAAGCACAGGGATATAGAAGATGTTTGCCATTCCGATAAAGAGTGATTATCCTGACAGTTCAAAGCTTTCCACAGGCATAACAATTTTAAAAATATTTTTAGCTTTTTTTGATATCTTAACCAGGCTTAGATTCGAATATGAAAACCCGGTTCTGGTTCGTTTACAATTTAAAATTTAAATTCTTAAATTGTTTCTATAGGGAAAGATGCTGCCTTACAGGCAGAGCCATATCTTTACTAAAACTAACTATCGATGTTATCGAATAATGGTCCGTTCGTACAGATCACAGACAGCAATATTCGATTACGTTTTTGCTGTGGTTACGAAACGAATCAAAATTGATTTGGAGAAGAGGTCCGTTATAGATTATGTGTGCAAGTGTTGTGGTTTTACTTGTGACCACAACAGACAAACAAAGTTTGATTGAATACTGTCCTGTCAGGCCAAAATTGCGGCAGCAAACCCAATGTTGCAACAGAAGCTTAACTTGGACCACCAACTGGTAGACAATGTGGTGAAGCCTATTTAAAATATCGGGCGAGGCAGACAAGATGAGTAGTGGACGGAAACAACACAGTGATATTTGTATGTGGGCGTTTGTATGTGTCTGGACGGCGGTGCAAATTCAAAATAAGCTACAATAAGTGCAACATCGTCCCCCTGCTCGCCCAGCACCAGTTATGGTTGCAGCACCCCTGCAGTGGACAAGTAGACAGGCAGCAAATCAGCCAAGCAATGGCAGAGGAAATCTCTGCATTTACCAACTGCCAAGGCGGTGTCAGCATAAAGTTAAGCCCGGTCTAAGCAGTTGCCAGGCGAGAGTGGAGGTGGAGAGTGCAAGAAGCTGGTGCACCTCTGGTTGCGGCTGCACATCATCAATCTTCTTAGACAGTCGCACTCGTTGGGGGACTGCATCAGTTCTGTGTACCGAACGTGCTGCCATTTCCTGGAACAGCTAGCAAAGGCTGTGACCCTTGTTGCCCCTCTTGTCTAGTCACAATTTTGTCGTACCACTGCTGCCAGCCTGGTTTTGAGTTATGCTGCCTCTTGCCAAGTTGTTAGTTGCCAGTTGCCAGTTGCAAGTTGCACCGTTGCCAGTTGCCAGTTGCCATGTTGTGGTCGACGACAGTCGTTGACTTCTTGTGCTGCATCTGCTCACCAAGTGTGAGTGTTGAGAGGTTCACAGAAATGAAGAGAGATCGAGGTGTGCCGAGAGAGAGATAGAGGGAGACAGAGAGAGAGGGAGACAGAGGCAAAGAGTCCTTTTTGTCACTGTACTTTGTTATTAATGCGCATTTACGTCTCGTTTTTTGTACTCCCGTTTTTTCTTATTTTTTGAACGGCAACAGAACTTCACCTTTTGGCTGCTGCTGCTTTTGTGTGCCTTCTAATTGAGGAAACATTAAAAGTGAAGTTCTGCTTGTGCCGCATTGCTATAACCCAGAAAAACACGAGTGCAATGCAGTAGTCAATGTAGCTCCTTTGAAAAACGCTCTTTAGTTGCTTATGTATGTATGTATATGTGTCTGCCGATGTGTGTGTGTGTGTGTGTATGTGTGTGCTGTGGAATCTGTAATGAAGTCTTGGCTGACATTAGTTTTTGGGGCTGGGTTTGTGACTTTTTGACATGCTTTCTGCTCTTTTTATACCCTTGTGAAAAAGAAGTTAGCTACGCAAATTAGTCTCACAGTTTTGGAAAATCCCTGAAACTGACTAATCTATCTTTTTCATACAAGTATTCCCTCATGTATATAACTCTAATTGATAGTATTTTTTTTATATTTTATTTTTAATTTTTTTAGTTTGCAAGATTTAACTCTGTAATTAAAAAGAACAAATTTTTTGCATAGAAGTTGTTAACATTTGACGGTTTTTAATATAAATAAATTTTTATTAATTTTAAATAAAAGTAAGTTAAACTGAATTTCACACTACAAGTGTATGCAATATTCGTAGATATCTGTTTGGCCTTTTCGTGTTTTTTCTTATTATTATTTTTTTGGTGAACACAATTGAAAAGGCGCTGTGACAAAAAGAATGCCACAGGCAAATCAAGCGCTCAATTAACTGGGCTACAAACTTGGCAGGTAAGACTTACCACTGACTGGAAATTCTGCCAAGAACACATTAATCATTTTACCATAGAATAGGAAGCTGGCAAAGAGAGTTACAACAGTCGGAGCAACTACAACTACGAAGTACTAACGAGGCAGCTAAGCAACTTCTGACAACTTGAAGCCGCACTCCTTTCCAAATGGGCAGCGATTATGCGAGTTTATAATAAAGTCAACAGCAAGTAAGTAAAAAAATATAAGAGAAAAAAAAAACAATGCAAAAATTGCTTTAGCTTCAGCTTCAGCTTCAGCATCAGCTTTAGCTTCAATTCAAAGCCATTGTCTGGATGCTGGATGCTGGATGCCTAGGGGGAGCCAGCCATTTGTCAAAAGTATTTCGCTGCAGGGTCGGCAGTTGCTTTATCACTATCTCTCATTCAGGCATACAAGTCATTTATCATTTATGCATTGCATCATACATACGTCTGTACTATCGAGGCGACACACACCCACACACACACACACACAGACAGACGCACTGACACACACAATTATGGGATGCGGGATATAGGATCTAGGATGCGGATGCGGATGCGGATGCGTGCCAAACGACACTGACACTCCTTTGAGCAGCGAAGCGTGGCGAGTCTTCCACTAAGCCCGAGTTGATTTGCAAAGCTCAGCGCTGTAGGTGGGGTTCCTTTGTGGTTGGGGTTGGGCTTGGGGTTGGGGTTGAGTTTGGGGGAGCACTCAACCGCTTGTTCCAGTTATATGACATTTGAGATTTTGAAGGACATCCTCTGCATGGTGACACTGCCACTGCATGGCTTAAGTTTTGACATAACCTCCACCCACCCCCTTTCCTAATTTTGTCGCACGCGTGTCACACAAAATTTATCAATACGTGAGAGTCGAGAGTCTTTTCGGTTATGCCCCATCACATAAGGTTTTTGTGGTCGAAATGAAATATGGCTGGCAGTTAATAAGGACACTCGGAGGCGCAGCTTTACATGTCTATTAAAGGCACTAGGAAAAACTGACCTTGCGCTGAGAGCCAGCAACTAAATGAGCGCAACTTGATTGATAGGCAAGAAAATTAATTTTTCATATTAACCTCATGCCACAAGAGGCCTGTCTTCCATTCAATGCGACTCGATTGATGTTTATTTTTGCACAAGCATTTAGCACGTGTGTACATATGTACATACAGTGTGTACATATATACATATATACAGAATGGCACACAATTATGCCTTGTGTGCTTGCATAGGTATTGCTGCCAAGGACTGTTGCCAAATTAATTATGATTATGTCTTACCAAATGAGTGTGTGTAAAATTCAGGGCATGCAAAGTATTACAAATTTCTTAGCCAAAGGCAAATTGGAGAATGTAATACACGATGGAGCAATTCTAGGACCACTGATATCCCTATCCAAAGGTGTATTTGTGTGTGTGAGTGCTCAAATATATTTGGTCGGAAGTCAGATTATGGTATTTGTATTAGTTTGTTAGTTAGTTTGTTATGCCATTTAGTATTTGCTTGTAAAATGTGCTAATAGACTGAACGAACTAATGCATCAGTGTCCTGGGACTGTCAGAAGCAGGACCAATTGACCAATTGTGTATGTGTGTGTGTGTGTGTGTGTGTGTGTGTGTGCTGGACATGAAACTCAACTTAACAAATTATATCGCATTATTTGTGCATGTATTATACGATATGCTGTATTTTATTGCTAACTGCAATGGCATTTCCTTTGAGCAACTAACGTGAATTCTAAATGGACAATGTTTAACTCGAGATATGTTTGCTAAGCTTATTGGGGTATATATCTAATCACTGTACGAGTTGTGGTAATACAAACTGTCCACTGGTTTAATGAAATCCCAAAACTTGACATAGAGCTGTAATACCTGAGCATATACAGGTGTTTGTAGTACAAATTTTTTACTAAAGCATATATCACTTTGGCAATAATACTTAATTTGTACATTCGTTGAAGAAAATTTCCAAAATTAAATAATTCTCTTCGTGGTTTTTAAATGTGAATTTTTTCTTAAATATTTTTCCACAACAAATAAATGCACGAAATTGCACGCTTAATCAGCTCAGCTAAGAATGAATGTTCTGCTTTTCAGTTAATAAATCTCAACAATTTTAATTGAATTATTTACCAATTTCATTTAATGTTTCTTTTATTTTTGTATGTGATTTTTATTTTTTGAGCTGGAAGCTTGCTTTTAAATTTGGAGCGCTTCTGAAGTGAAAATCGTTGACTAAAAACTTTGCCAGCGGCATAAATAAATTCAATTAAAATTGTCAGCAGGTGCAAACAATTGAAATTCGCGCGGTTAATTCAATTATCAATTTTAACTTAACTGCGGCTCTGACTAAAGCAATTACAGAAAAGCGCGACTGAAGCAAGCGCCTAAGTACACTAAAAAAAAAATCGATAACTGTTGCCAAAGTTGCACAGAATTCGCTTTTAACTGTCGACTGCATTGGCTTAAAATTACCTCTGCAATTGTGCAAAAAAAAAAGAAAAAGAAATGAGTTTATTTACATTGTCGGCCTCATTCCACTCCAGCTATTTGGATTCCCATTTTTTTTTTATTTTGTTTTTTTTTTTTTTTAGCTTGATGCTCATATTGTGCATAACGTATTATTGAATGCCAGTGCACAGGCTGTGCCGGAGAACGAGTTGCTGCCGGTGCTGGGTGCTGGTGCCATGACCAGTTCCCACTGCTAGCTGGTAACTGGTAACCAGCAGCGCATTATTTATGCATGCAATGCTCTTTGAGTCTGGAGTCCGCAGTCCGCAGTCCGCAGTTATTGGCGTTCATCCGATAGGTTCTGCAGCGGGTTTGTGTCGCCAACTGCGGTGTACCTTCAGTTTTGGGGCCAGCACATTTTATTGAATTTCAATGGAGTCATTGATCTTTTGTGCCAGACTTTGTTTATTGCAAATGCTGGCTGGCTGGCTGGCTGGCAGTCGTCCTTTCATTCATACTACTCTGTTGCACTCATATTGTTGCCACACACACACACACACACACGCAACTCTCTAAGTCGTTCGCTTTAAGAATATTTAATTTTAGAGACTTTGCCGTTTTATGTAAGTAGTCTGTGAATTTGTTAGCGGCTTTATGGTTGACTTTCTGGTTCATTGTGCTCATAAGTCATGTCGATTGTTTAATGTTGTCAGCAGCTGCCCGCTCCTACCGCACTCCGAGAATCTTTACCGCTAACCCAAATCCCAACCGCCAACAATAGCAATAATTTATAAGAATTGATTATGCTGAGTTTGCAATCATAAATCGTCGTTGGCTCACACAGATAAGGATACAAGAGTTCTTCACCGTTCCTTGGCCCGTATATACCAATACTATGATGCTCCTACCACTACTCCTATATATGTGAGTAGTATACATTTAAGGCCATTTGTGGTTAGCTAAGTTTAAATAAATGTTATTATAAACATTTTGCTTTTCATTCTGTTATTCTGCTGTTTTTCTGTGCTTTATAGCTGCTTTTCCAGCAAGTTTCCCCTTTTATAGTACACAATAAAAGTTTTATAGTTTTGCAGAAATAATAAGAGCCATCAATCAGTTTCAGCAGTCTGCAGCAAATAATATCTATAACATCATTAAGAAATTTCCCCCCATATTTCCAAGTGCACTTTAACGATTGCTGGGGGTTATTTAAAAATAGAAAATGTTTTAATGTGGGGGCGCTTTTTAAATAAAATGAAGACTATGCGATGTAAGAATCATTTTATTTATATTTATTCTATATTTTCCAATTAAATAAACACTTAACATACTTGAAATAGAGTAAAATTTACTTTCACGTACAACATTCTTTGCTCTACTTAACTAAGCTAATTTGATATATTTTAATGTAGATCTGACGATATCTGAAAAGCACTCTAACAGATACTTAAACGCTTATCATTCTTCAAAATTATTCCGTCTCAACGAACATTTATTTGTGTGCTTTTTTCATCCACAAAATACATCACGAGATTTACTCACTATTCGCACACTCGTAAAGCAAAGTCGAAAGCATCCTCAAAGTGAACCTGTAAAATTTGATCACGTTTTGTCCCGGTCCTAGAAAATCATAGTCATAAAACCAAAACATGTCCGGAGTTGAAAGTCCGGAGCGTGGGGCCTAAGTAAAAGTCAAGGCATTTTATTGATGTGCAAAATGCATGAAATTAGAATTTAAAGTGTGCAAAAGTTGCCAAACCAAATAAATTTCAACACATCTTTTAAGTTGTGTGCTAGATTTTTGTGCTTGCGGTTTTTGTCACAGTCGGAATTTGAATGCATTGAAATGCAAATGTAAAAGGGAAGCTAACTTAATTACTAAGCCATGTGTGGAGCATAAAGAAATGTTAATTGAATGCCATTGCAGCAGCCGCACCAAACTCAATAAAAAAGCAATTTGTTCTGCGTTGCGTATTTCAGTTCACATTTTCTCTGTAAATAAATAGAAATCATTTTAAAATAATTAAATTTAAATAAAAATAAAACTAAATAAAAACCATACAGAGTCTGCATATATGTATTTATATATATGTATGTGTGTATATATATCTGTATTATTGTATAGAGAAAGCGCCAAATAAAAACCATAATTCCTCCATAAAAATATCGTAAAAAGTCGGCGCAGAAAGGACAAAGAGGTGCACTGCAGTCCTGGTCCCCAAATCCCATGTCCCTGTGTGTATGTGTCCTGGACTGGGTCTCAGCCCCGGGGCGGGCACTTCTGTTTTTCATGTTTGCGGCTGTTGTAAACCGAGCCACTTAATGACTTCCGCCATAAACTATTTTCGGTTCAGCTAAATTCCAACAACTTTATTGCCAGCGCGCAAAAAGGCAAAGAGAAACGACAAATATTGGCAAGGCTCGTGTATATATATAAATATATATTTATATATATACATGTACACTTGTATATACACTTGTATATACATGCTACGAAAGTCAGGCTGGCAACATTATATTCTTACATATAGGTATGTGCCACATAAAGGGGAGAAAACAGAGAAAATTTTATGTTTGCACAACATAAACAACATTATTTCTTATGGTCGAAACGAGCAGCGAGTGAAGCCACCTTGGAATGTGGGAGGCTGAACAAGTGCCCGCCCCGCCCCTCTCGACCTACGTTCTTACCTACACAAGCGTGAACAGCACCGAAAAATTAATGACGCATAAGCATAAGAGAAATATAAATCGCACTTGTTCTGATAACCAATTTCTTTTGCAAATCACTGTATTTTCTGGGAAACCTCTGAGGTTGCTTATCTATGGTTAACTTATCAGATTTCACTCAAATCACTTATTTTCACTCTTTGTCTTGGGTCAACTTTCCTTAATACTAAGTTCATAATGCTTTAGAATTTTTAGTCAATTTAGGCGAAAATAAAGAGTTATCAAATCTCGGAACACATGTCAATTCTGGCATCTTGCAAAGCAGTCGCAACAGCTTTTAATTGCTTACCTTATGCTCAAGGCTGGTGCAGTGGCTGCTGCAGTTAATCAACTAGAAATGGAGCGACAACAGATACATTTACATCTACACACACACTCATGCATATAAACACAGTCACACACACACATGCACATGCACACGCGACAGGACATCCTCTCAGCAAGAGCTGCTGTTCTTTTAATTTGTGATTAAAAATTTAATTTGTAATTTCACAAGTACATAAACAGCTCTCAGGTAAATAAATGAAATTAAGCTGGCAAAGGCAACGCCCCATTATGAGGCACATGTCCTTGGCCAGGACGACTTGCAAGGAGCGCAGTGCGTATCGTTCTACGTCTGTCACATCCTTGATACTCTTCCTGCTGCTGCTGCCGCTGCTGCTGCCGCTGCTGCTGCTGCTGCTGCTGTTGTGTTGTAGCTTTGCTTTGGCAACAGGAAGTTCCTCCTTAACTGTGTCGCCCTGCTGTGTTTGCTTTTCCGGTTTGTTTAAGTTGCACGCGCTCTTCAGTGCAAGCGTTTTAACTTGAAATTGCTCGGATTTTGTGCCACCAGACAACTGTCAGTCAGTCAGTCAGCGCTCGCTCAGCGGGAGAGGCAGCGAAGTAGCAGCTAACGGTACCTAGCCGAGCAGAGCACACTCTATGCCCCTCCAGATTTTCCCTTTTTTGTGCTGATTGAATTATTCCGCTTGACGCCATAAGGCAAGCTTTAAGCCAAATAAAAGAGAATGATCAAATGTTGTTGCCAGAATTTGTGCTTTATTTATATTATTACTGCTTCAATTTTTGTGCACTTACGTGAGCGATTTCCTTTTCCATTTTTGTCTTTTTGTATTGCGTCATGACGGAAAACTCCTTATACCGATTGTCGTTCTGTCTTGTTAAATTCGTTAGCTCTGAATTGTGTGTTGGTAATGTTATTGGACAAGCTGCTCAACTGACACCTGACACAATCTCAGTTGTTGCACTGCTTTTAGCTGTAGCGTATTTTCCTTTAAAATGCACACACATTTACAATCAAATCCTTACATTGTTAGCGATTGTGCCTCAAGCGAATAAGTGACTCTTTTCCTGTAAAATGAATTATTTTTTTAGATGGTAAATAATAAGTATTTTATTTTCTTGTATGTATAGCTTAACTTAAATTTTATAGAGCTCTTATTTGTTTATTTGTAAGCATTAAGTTATTATTACACAAGTCACTACGGGCTGCTAGCCTCGGCTAGTAAATCCAACCTAGTTGTTAGAGCTAGTTTGTGTCTAGTTTAAATTTACCTATAAGCTTTAAAACTTATCAGTGTGTTTTTCCGACTTATTTGGATTCCCCACTACAACATAAATAATATAATTGCTGTAAAGATAGCTGCCAAGGAGCTAAACAAAGCCATAGCCTCCGTTTGCAATGGAGAAGGAGCACACATTCTAAGTTTAACTCCAGCTGAACCCCACATGACAGCAAGTGGAAGCCTGTGAGTTCCAAATATAGTAAAACAAAAGGCTGTCTGAGACCGTAAGAGGCATACAAGTAATGTATATGAATTTCATTTATTAAATAAACGTTGTCGGCTCGGTTATCAATCAAAAAGCTTTTTTCATGTCAACTGGCAAGTATTCTTTAGACACTGCACTCAGTTTGTAGTCCCGTCGGAATTATATTTATGTAGATATATCAGTGAGCAGATGTATATATATATATATGTATATATGTATTGTAAATGATATGCCGGCCAAGTTTTTGAGTGTAAGAAACTAGGCCTGGGAAATGCAGCAGCTGTTTCGTTGCCTTAAGTGCTGCCAAACGAAACAAAACGAAACCGAGACAAATAAAATAAAACAGACTGAGAAAACCGTCTGCATTTTAATATACGTTTTATTTTGATGGAGAGGGGGCGGGAGGGGATTCTGGGAGTGAGTTGTGTCTGCGTCTCTGCCAGAAGTCAATTTGGCATAACTGAATTTACGCCAAAAGGCACAGAACACGGCGCTTTTGTAATGTTAATAAGTAACAGCTAGCATGTCACCAAAAAGGAAAAACAACAACAATAACAATAACAACATCAACAACACAAACAACAACAACGAAGTTAACAACTATAACAGCAACGGCAACAATGTCTTTATATACAAACAACATGCTTAAAGATAATTTTCTTAAATTTCAAACGACTGGTGGCAACTTTTCCAACCAGCACAATACATACACAGAACAAAGGCACTCTCCACACACACACACACACACGCACACACACACACACGCACGCACGCACACCCACATTGCCAGCAAAAGTAGCGCCAAGTTTGATAAGATAACATAATTTCTGTCGTTTGTCACTTGCTGAAACTGACAATTAGAAAAGTTTATCATATAACGGCAACTGGGGGGTGCACGCCAATGGCGGTTGTTTGATTGAGAGAACATAGGAGGGGGAGGGGCAGGGGAGGTTTAGGGCGTGAGGCCTACAATAAGAGGCGTGCCTGGCTGCCAACTCCCCACTCCCCATGTATTATGTCTCCTTGCCAAGACACATACAGACATATAGAAAAAGGCGACAGACATTTGGTTGGTTGGCCCAGACCAACTGTTTGCGCCTCAATAAGTTGGAAACCAGAGAAGTTTATCTTATGACGGCAACGACAAGCGTCAGTCAAAGTTCTCGTTCGTGTGCTTTGAAAAATTGGCCCCCCCGGAACCGATGTTTTTGCTGCCGTCTTTAATGATCCAACGATGCCTAACTTGTCAGCATTTTTTCCTCTTTGCCTCCGTATTTCAATGCTCTCAAGTGTCTGGCAAGTGTTCCTCTCCAGCTGCCTAGTTGGCAAGGCAAATGATTTGTTTGAAATAAATGACTTTAACCATTTGCAAATGCAAAAAGCCGCAACGGCAGCCGCAGCACTTCAGCTAAAAAGTAGGCAATGCTTCCATTTCTATTTTTTTCCCAGAGTGGACCCCGAAAAACTAACCCCTCATCGCTCTGACTGGCAGTTGCATTTCCACTGCAGTCATTCACTCAAATTGGACTATGGCGGCTTTTTTTTTGGCTGGCCAAAATAAATTTCGCGTTCTGCCAAGCGCAAAACTATATACATAGTATGTATGCTGTGTAAAGTGTATATAGAAAAAATACAAATAAGGGAAACAAATAACGCTAAAGCAAAAATTATGGATCGCCATTTTTGGCCATTGAATGCACTAAAAATATAGCTAAAAAAAATTCAGATAATAATTGTGCTGATATTTTAATGATCTTTTGTAAAAAGAATTTTGGATGCATAAAGAAAATATATTTATGATTTATGAATTAGTGGATGTTTAATAGTAAATTTAAAAAAAAAGATTATACTTATGCGTTTTGCATTACAACTGTTGCATTCATAGCCAAATGTTGTTAGATACCCTACTTTTATGCAGAAGTTAAAAAAATCACGATTTCAGCACGGAAAACTGCAAAAAATATGACCAAATATGACCTAAGTAGCTGGTGGTTTGAGTGTTCCGTTCATTGTTTGAGTGGCGCTTGGGTTTGGGTTTTATGTAAATAATGAATTTGTATTTCAATGGCGAGATTCGCTCGCTCGGTTCCAGGCACATATTTTTATAAGGCCCCGCACTGCACGGAGTGCAAACATGAAAGCGTTGTGGTCATAACAATTACATTAATTAAATTTCCCTGCGAAAAAATGACATGGGTAGGTAACGAAGGGATAGAGTGAGAGTGAGAGTGAGAGGGAAAGGGAGAGAGTGGGAAAGAAAGTGAGACAAAAAGAATGACGTCAGATTAATAAGCGCTGTCAACGGTGTTTGGCGAAGAAACGGGTTTAATTGAATATTTTATTTTTATTCCGACAAGCTCGTCGTTTCGCCTGTAATTTTACATCAAGTGCTTATTCCGCCGGAATATAAATGACGTCACTTAAATACATACAGCAAGCACAAAATCCACACACACACACACAGAGAGAGGCAGACACTGACACACACAGAAAGAAAATGTTAAATTGGGTGAAATAATTGCGCACAATTATTTAAAAACTACAGCAACAGCAACAGCAACGGCGACAGCAAATAAAATTAAATTAAGTACCAAGCAAACGGATTGCATTGCATTAATGAAACAATTAAGAAGTTTTGGCTGCTGTCCGCGATTAATGAAGCCTTAGTGAACAACGAACCGAATTGAATCGGCAGCTATTTAACATTCACGACCCTCTCCCTCTATCCTTTATATACCCCCTCTCTCTCTCTCTCTCTCTCTATCTATCAGAACGGTTGCAAGCAAATGCAATTAATATTTGCGGCATTGAGCTAATTAATGCTTACCAGCGGATAGCGGTTGATTTACTGATTTTTCGCGCCCCAGATTTAAATTTCGCATTCGGTATTTCAGAATACAAAAAAGCTGATAAAAAATATACATTAATGCTTAAAAAATGCAACCCTTATCGATTGTCTGTTTTATTAATAATAGGAATGATCTGATCTATCAACTTAATAAGCCATCGTAATAATTCAAAGTTATAATTAATATGAGCCAACTTAACAACATTCGAAATTGAAAGAATGCCACACAAATATCAATAAACTTTAACAATTAAAACTGCCTGACATTTTCTTGCATTCCCCAGTCGGTCGTTCTACACAATTGCGAGACAAGCAAACAAACTTTGATTTGGGTATTTAATGATGCCACAGCACAAACAACAGCAACAGCAGCAACAACAACAACAACAGCTGCGCGGCAACAACCACACACACATGTTGTGGTTAGCTAAGTCCTGGACAGATCCTTGGTAGCAGTGTTTCGACTGAGCCGAAAACCCTAATCACGCCGTTTGCCCCATCTACGTGACCCGCCTGCCAGTGGTTGAATTATGCAAAAAGGAGACCACCGTCGCACCACCGTCGCTGCGGTTCCCGAATCCAATATGCGTCTGGCATGGGAATGGCTCGACTTAGGGGCAAAAATAATTAATTAAGCAGCGCATGTCGAAAGTTAAGGTAAAACTTGACAAACCAAATTCAAATTTCACATTTACTTTAATTCCGTGCAATCACAAGTTGCAATTTACTCAACTATAAACAAAACCATTTAAAGCCTTTATTTTATGGGTTGATAGTTAACTGCAGATATTAATTAAAGAGTTTAATTCGTTTATGAATAACTACAATGACATTTTTTACGAGCAAAGTGAACAAACCATTTTTTGTAATCCAAATAATGCAATGCCACAAAATGAACTCTATCTTAATTGAAAAAATTATTATGTTGCTCGCAAAGTTTGTTGAATAAATCCATTGTTAATTTGTGTATATATTTTTAAGATTAGCGAAAATGACTTGCCTTCTTTTTTTTTATACCGGCTACATAATAATATTCTTTCTCTTTGTGGCATTTAATTTACTGGCTAAAATCTGTCTATCTCTTGTTTTACCATTTCGTAATCCTTGTTCTCGTCTTCTATTTGCCACTCTTGTGCACTGTTAATTACTGTGAGCGCATCAAAATGTCCCTCGACTCGATGTCCTTAAAGCCTTTAAGGCACCGCAATATCTGTTCCCGCTGTTCGCCATCCTTATGAACCACTCATATTCTATTCTATGTGCAGTCTTGGAAGGGATTCTGGTTTATAGAAAACTTAATAACTGAAAGTTGTAAATAACATGGCGATTGCTGAAAACGTCAGTGAAAGAAAAGAGGAGCTTAGTCGGACATGCCCAGCACTGGCCCCAAGCAGCATACACACACACACACACACACACACACACACACACACACACACTGTCATATTGCTATATCCACTCATAAGTCTGTGGGCACATGTGAGCATACACACGTCAAAGGCAGTTGCCAAACAACACCTCAGCTCATGTAACGCCAACACTTAGAAGTTCAAGTAGAAGCTTAACCTGCTGCCACCGGCGACATTGCTGCTGACTGACTGCAAGGGGGGGAGGGCGGGGGTGGGGTGTGCGAGCGAAGAATAAGCACAAATACAGAAGGCGAGGCAGCCACAGAGCTCGAGTCCTATGAAGCAAGAGTAAATTAAAACCGCAGACAAAAAAAAAAAAAAAAACACACACTCACTGAAATGAGCGACAGCCTGAGTGCTTTGCCACAAAGACTTGGCGGTTTTCCACAGTACACTTAATGAACACGCCCCCAAAACTACAACCAGGATTTGTGCGAAATGGGACAAAATCTGTGTGAAACCCATCTTTTGCAGCGAAATGTAATATTTTTATTATTATGGTGTGTAAGTTGCGCATAACCAATGCGCTGACGACTCGACTAAAATTTCACTCAGCTGCTCATTTGGGGCGACACGAATGATATACATATATATATATATATATATATGTGTGTGTGTTTAAATTTATATAAATTTGTTTTATGGGTCAGCCTGGTTAGGTATACGCACAGCTGGCCACCCAGCTTAACTTTATTTCCCATCTTCTTTTCTGGGCACACACAGTTCGCATGCAACTCGGACAACTCGCATTGCCACAGCCTAATGTGCTGCACGTGCTGACCAAATACCACAAAAAAAGTAAAGCAAAAAGAGAAGA
Source organism: Drosophila mimica (assembly GCA_037043585.1). Taxonomy (NCBI): domain Eukaryota; kingdom Metazoa; phylum Arthropoda; class Insecta; order Diptera; family Drosophilidae; genus Drosophila; species Drosophila mimica. The sequence continues at coordinate 459,848 of JBAMBE010001243.1, forward strand.
AGAAGAGAGAAAAAATGCTAAGCAAACTGTATCTAAATGTATCGCACTCTGGAAATGATAAACCCTATGTGTTGATTATGCGCTTGGCCTAGTCCAAATACCCGCACCCAGGACCCAGCCTGAGAAACGAGCCCCCGTCTTTGGGTCGCCATGATAAATGATGCCTCTGCCAATGGCTAAGTCTGAGTTGGCACCACTCGGACACCGCCCAAAAAGTGAGCTTGTTCTGCAAGTAGATTAGCATTGAATTTGAATGGAAAATGAAAATGTTTTACACGGACGCACCAACTGAACAAAATGGCCAGCTCATTGACTGGACACCCAGACCAGCGCAGACCAGCCCAGACCAACCCAGACCAACCCAAACCAACCCAGCCCAGCCCAGACCAACCCAGACCAACCCAGCTAGTTGGCTACCCAAGTTCTCTAGTAGTAGTAGACAATCAAATGAACTAGATTGTCATAAATCAAAGTTTGTTGTATAGTCGTTATCCGTTACTTGGGATTGAGTTAAGGGTATAGATAAAAATGTCGGTATACAAAGACGTGTCGATTAAACACACACACACACACACACACACACACACACATACACTGGATGTTGAGTATGTTGAGTGTGCTTTTCTTGATGTTCGGCTATTTGTCAAATGCTCTTCCAGATATATGCGGAGGTCTGGAAGATACGATGCCATTGGGTGTATAGAAATCCTTGATCCAAAACTCAGTTGACTTGGTATTTATTAGGTAAGAATATATATAAGAATATATTTATGACTTATAGGTCAACCCATGATGAGAAACCAGTTACTTTCGGAAATCGGTTCAGTTTAAGCAAAGTTTTGGTTATGGAAAGGTTGGACCTATGCCAAGTAGATTTTTCAACGGCTTCACATATGTATTGAGACTGACTATTTGAATTCTAAAGGAAAATCAGTTGTGAAAGCATTTTGTAGGCTTGCTTGACGGGCCTTGTTATTAAAGCACATAGATATTATGACGTCAGTTTGTGAGCCTGAAACTCAATAGGAAAAGTGCCCAACTATAAGCACACAAATTACCCAAAACACAACACGGCAATAAAAGAGAACAGACCCTGAACTAAACCGACTCTCCGTTCACGTACTTAATTGAGCAATTTGGCCTACAGGCGGTGGATAGACTGAGGAAGAGGGATGGTGGGAGAGGGGGAAAGGCTCAGGCACTTAAATGCAACTACCAAATTGTGTCTAAACACTTTACATTGCAATTAGTCAGGCCGGTGGCTCAAGGTGGGTGCAAGCTGGTGGCAAGAACAGGCGGCTGTCAGAGCTGCAAGGACATGGCACACAAGCCGACAACACATGACTCTTGCCCCCATTGCAGACTGCACTTTTATTTCCTTTCTCGTTTTTGTATTGTTGCTGGTGTTGATTTTTTATTTGTATTGTTTTCTTTTTGGGTGTTGCTGCAACATATTTAAGTGCTTTATTTGTGCGCCATTGTTTGTCTGTGTCTGTCTGCAGGGGGCGTGGCAGCCGTATTTTTACTGAAAGTGCTGAATTTAAATTGCGACACGTGTCTAGCTGACTGGCTGCCCAACTGTCTGTCCAACAGTCCATTTGTCTATTTGTCTGGCTCGAACAGCGTGAAGTGCATTTATGCATTACAACTGTTGTGTCAAGGTGGGGCACAGATCGTGGCTCCTGTTGACAGTTGCCCTTAAAGCCGGCTTGATTAACCCAGCCGTTGTTGGCTTTAAATAAAATGTGATAACTTGTTTGCATAAAAGTTTTAATTGAACAAATGTAGGCGGTGGGCGGGGGGCGTGGGGCGAGGCAAGTCAATGACTTTTTATACCTTTTCTGGCCGCTGGCTATTCATAATTACCGTAAGGAAGAAATAGTCAGATGCTGGTGCTGCCATTAAATAAAAAGAGCTGCAGACAGCCCAAAAAAAGTACGAGCTACAGAAATGCGAGCTCACACACACACACACACACACACACACACACACACACACACCAACATAGATAACACAGACAACAACAAAGTAAAATTGGCGTCGGGCGCCTTTTCATGGCGTGTCTGTTGCGGGTGCACTGAACTTGCCTTGCGGTGTGGCAGGGTGGTTGGGGTGCAGGATCTGCGTGGAGGGGGAGATGAGGTAGAAAATTGTTAAAATGATTTCCTGCATTGCACGCTACAGAAACTTTAAATGCACAACATGCAACAATAACAACGACGACATGCATTTCGTTGCGGCTTCAACATCCTGGACCGCCGTCAGGATGAACCTGGAAGCTACTCCTCTTGCCGGGGAGAGAGGAGACTGTGGCACGAAGTTCGCGGAGCGCAACTTGTGAAACTTGTAAAGGCTGCAACTGTTTGCAGTTGATTATGTTCAGCAAGTCTAATTAAAAACAGTTAATGTTGCTATATTGTGTGCTCGTTTCAGTTGTCTGCAAGTCCTCCTATTTTTAGCATACTATTTTGGGCTGCACAACAAGCAAATAATTTTACATTCATATTTTACGGTAATATTGGTCTTAATTAAGTTCATTATGCCTTATAAAATGAAAAAGTTCGAAAGAGAAACAATGGGAAATAATTTTAAAATGTGTATTCAGCTAGCGCTGTTCATGTGAATTCTAATTAGGAGTTGAATAGCATTAAATAATATACAACAAAAGTATTTATTTAAAGGAATGCAACATTTTATATAACTGTGAACTTTAGTCTGATTGGGTTTTTCAATTAGAAAATAATTCATTTTATTTATTGTATTTTCCTATAACGACTGATATTAGTCGACAATATATAAATAAATAAATAATTTTAATAAATGAAAAACTCTTCTATTTCTGATATCAGATTTCTTGGGAAAAGTCGGAAATGTTGCAAGTTCATTCACTTTCCATTGTGGACACATTAAGAGCTGTGTGATTGTAAGCACTTTTATGGAAATGTTATATTTAATCATAAGTCCGATTCGTAATTGCGGATGGCAATAAAATTAATCAAAATTGCTGCCGAGAGAAACAAAACTTTACGCTAAATTGAGCAGAATGGCAGATGCCGCCATTTCTCAAGGGCAAGCAGAAAGCCAAATTCGCTCACAAATACATATACACGTGCGTATTTGTGTGTGTGTATATGTATGTATATATGCGAATACGAACTCGTATATAAATCGAACAATAGCAAAAGTAATGCTTATCAATTATGAATCAATGAAAGCAAAAGGCAGAGAAAAAGTCAAACACGACGTTGCCGCCAGAAATTGTACAATTGTGCGGAAAGAGGCTTTGAGATTGCAGATTGGGGCTGGGTACCCTCTCCCATACCCTGCCATGATACACAAGCGTTGTACATATGTCGTCATTACGGTCGCATTGTGTTTGTTTTAATCAGCGGCAGCGTCGGCAAATGTTTGCAACCTAGCTGCCAAAGGGGGAACGTTGCAAAAGGGCGGCTTGGCAAAAAAAAAAAAAAAAACCAGCATCAAGCAAATCAAACCGCAAAAAAAAAACAGAAATGGGAAAAAAGAAAGCAGCTCGTTTTGTGCTTTATGTGTGTGAATGTGTGTATGTGAGTGTGTGTGTGTGTGTGTGAGTGTGTATGTTGTGCTCGGTTTTTATCGTTTTATCGTTGTATCCTTCAGTCTTGCGCGCTCGCTGCCTTTCATTTCAATAGCACGTGAACTGCGCGCCTGTCTGAGCCTCACATGTGGTTGCCTGTTAGCCTGGCTGTCTAGTTAGTTGGATGACTGGCTTGCTGCTTGCCGCCATTTTTATTTCCAATTGGGAAGCAATAAATGTGCGCGTGCGTTGGCAACACTACCACTACCAGCAGCAGCAGTAGCCGTAGGAGCGGTGGCATCCCTGCCAAACAATGAGAAAGACAAACAATCAGCAATCATGCCAAAATTTGTTTTCATTTTTGTGGCACACACAAACCCACACACACTCACACATACACAGATACAGATGTACGCACTTGTCCTATGATTGCCGGCAGGGCCATTTGGCATTGATTGAAGTGTATTTGTTATGTAGCCAAAAAGTATTGTTGCTGCTGTTGTTGCTGCTGTTGTTGCTGCTGCTGCCTTCTGCAACTCCTTCTTGTGGCAGGCCCTAACAAATTACTGCAACTATTGGGCCGACTGGCAGTCAAATTCGACAATTGTCTACATTGCTCAACTATCGGCAACAATCTATTGCTTGTCGTTATCGCTCTTGATAGCTGAGCACTTTTCTGAGTGGCTGACTTCTGTATATTTAAATATCTACTTTTTTAAACCTAAAGAAAATCCGAACATATTCCGTTCATTGGCTTTAAGCCATGGCAAAACTCTAGAAGAAATATTAAACTTAATCAACGGAATTAAGAAATCAAGTGGATTTTGATAGACTAATGTCAGCATTGTGGGCGGGTGTACAAAATCATAAATTACATACCTCGATTTGTGATTTTTACTGCAATTATAAATTTCATTTAGAATTTTGTGAGATAATTTTATTGAATTGCCATAATAATTTCACTATATTTTATACTTGCTATCTATCTTGCTCAGCATGTTGCGGTTCCCAATTGAACTGTGATATCTTACACAAACACACACACACAAACACACACACATACACACACACACACACACCGTTAATCGTGCATAACAACCATTATTTGAGTGCCGCATGGCACGACAACCACAGATTTTAGAATTATGACACGAACATGTTCCGAGCACTGACCAGAGTCCATTTGGTTGCACATATTTTTTAATTTCTGTGACATTTTTGCACGAAAGCAGGTAAAATAAATATATGTATGTATTTATATAGTAATTTATCATTTTAAATACAGAAAACTCAGTGAGCATGTTTACGTTAGCTTCGCTTGAATTATTTTTGCCATCAAAATTCAAAAATGAAATACTTTTTCTTTCGAAAATCCATGAAAACCAATCTTGTCACACATCATAAATAATTTAATATTGGTAAGAGTAATTAAATCGTTTGACTATCAAATATGTGTTCATAACTACGATCAGAAACTCCATAAAAGGAATATTTATATATTTAAGCATGTCATCAGAAAAGTTTTCGTACTAATAGCAATAGCGTTCTTTTTATATATAATAATAACTTTCTATATGCATTTAATTTGGTACTTTTAATCACTTCTGTTACCCCATTTCGTAGATCTGGCAGCTAACTGTCTGCTAAAATATGCGCAGCAAGTGCCAAAAAATCCTCAATAAGTGGCAAACGGCACGATAAAATCCCATTAATGGAGCCAAAGTAGGAAAATAAGAGAGCTGATATCAAATAATAACATTTAGATAGACACGCAAGGAAACGCTTTGCATTTGCCATTTCCCGCGGGAAACTGCACGCAATGAACACGCAAGACTTGACGTAAAAGTCAAGGAACGATTGAAAGTGTTTTTTTTGGAAAGAAAATGAGTCCTGCAAATATGAAAAGCTACGCAAAAAAAAAAATTGTGGAAAAACACAGAAGCTCATATGGAAATGATTATATTATAAGTTTTCCTCGCCTAAAAGAGCGCTAATTAATTGTTCCTCAATTAAATCTATTAAAGAAAAAATTACTTATTTTGTGATTCCATTTTTGGATTAAGTTGTTTTGTTCTTCTTAATTGCGTTACAGGGTATTTTAGAGTTTATCAATACTAACTTCAATCTTTTATTTGTTTCTATGTTTTCTTCTTTTTGGCTTTGCGTAGCTTTTGCCACTAAATTCCGTTTCAGTTGACTGTTGGTGGTGGCCGGGATGGACTAAACTGTTTGGTTGTCAAGGGGGGAGTGGGGGTGTGTGTGGCTCGATTTGGCTAAAGTGAAAATCACACTATATTTCAATTTCATGCGGCAGTGCACAGTGCGGCGGCGCGTCTGCAGATTTATGACTAAATTCACATACAAGCAGCTAATAAAATGCCGAGCTAAGCATTTGCTCTGCTTTAAAAACCGAAAACTATTTTTGGTAAATGTTTACCAAAGTTGATTGCGTATACGCAGCGTGCGACTCCCCCAAAATATTTATGACAGCCTTTGTCGCTGAATTTTCTGTACATTTTCTTCATTTTTTCTTTTTTGGCCGCTTCTCGTTTCCTTTCAATCTTTTTTGTTAAAATATTTCTTGTGTCAGCGTTAAAATTTCACTGAAGTGCCTGTCGCCTGCGCAAACATGCCAGCATCATTTTTTTCTTTACTCACTCAAGGGTGTTGCAAAGAGTTTATGCTGCTGCTGCTGTGTGTGAATGGGTGTGTGTGTGTGTGTGTGTGTGTGTGTGGGTCGCAAAACTTTGATCCCTTAATGCCAATAAAACGTTCGGATGTCTTCCAGGCGTGTTGCGTCAGTTTTTATGCGTCCCGAGTTTTGCATACTTCAATGCATGTGATGAACTGGCTGTCTGGTTGCCTGATAAGGAGCAGGCGGCAATTTTAGCGACTTACTGCCAAATTAGCTGGCTGCCAGCTTGCCAGCTTGCCAGCCTGTCTGTATGACTCCTGGTGAAAAGTTTTTCCGCACAACCTGCCAGATGTCGTGAAAGGCGCCAAATGAGCCCGCCCTCGGCGTTGCCACAAAAGCTCGCTAATTATGGCTCGTGCAAAGTTATGTCGTCCTGTTAGTCCAAGCGAATGCTTACGCAGCCCTTTAGCGGACGTGATGCAGCAACAATGATGCGTTAATTGCAAAAATAATTAATAATACTGCCAAGCAGCAATTGCCACGGGCAACACTCGCTCACTCGCTGCACATGGAGCACACAAGTTGAACATTATGTCCAGCATTTCATTTACGAACTTTATCTTTGCAACAGTTGCACAAAACAAACGAAACGCAGAGTTTCGCATATTTATATTGAGTTTAATAATTGTTACATTAAATTGCTTCTCTATTTATGCCAAACGAGAATTTTGTTTAGTTTCAGTATTGAATTCAAGTGATTTAACAAAACACCCGTCGTTAATTCAATTTTTCTTTTTAGTTTCACAGCTGCAAGTATTTAAATTATTTATTAGTTTCATTGCTGAAAGCACTTTTTTAATTACGTTATTCAATAGTGGCTAAGCCTTGTTTGGTTATATTTTAAAATTAATAAAAATTTAAGAATAAATGATTGCTTTTAATTGGGTAATTGCAGTAGATTAATTTAATTTGCTTAAAATCAAAACACAATAAATCGACTAAATAAGACATGCAAATAAAGTTGGATTAATTGCGATTGGTTGTGCCTCAGGCAGAGTGGTCACTGTGTGTGCTGTGGGGCAGCTGTCAAGTGCCTTTCATGTGTCAGATGGTGGGGCTGTTATCGCAAAGCGCATCTTTTGGCGAGCTGCTTTTGGCATTTTGACATGTCGCTTATGTTCGGGGAGCTTGCTTAGAATGCGTTCCTTGTCAAAGTGCTGTCGGCTTTGTGTCAGTCAGCATATAGGCCAAGGCGAGGGCGTTGGCTCATTGCACATCCGCCCTGGGAGAACCAACATGGCCAAGCAATGAATCAGCTAACCAGCAGCGGGCTTTTGGGGGAGTGGAGCAGTTTTGGCCGCTTGCTCTTTTAATTAATATTGATGGGGCATTAACAATGTGGATTTTTGGCCACTGATTAAATGTAACTAATGATTTTTGATGGGCCAAAAACAATACGCTTTGTTGCCAGTCTAATTAAGCCTGGTCGTATCTTGAGCTGCCGAAACAAATGCGTATTGTGCTTAAGGCTTAATTACTGCGGCTTCGTTTTAGCCATGTTCGGGCGGGTTTTGTTTAAAGTTTCACTCGCCTAACCAACGACTTGACTGCAATTGTTTTGCTGCTTTTTGTTCGCTTCTCAACAGAATAAATAACAGACTGAAAGTCAAAGGAAAGGAAAATGCAGAGAGGCTATTTCAAGTTAGCCAGAAAATATTGAAAGCGTTTTCTAATCAGCAGAAAGTGGTTGAACTTGTGTTGGTTGTTCTACTTGTGATCTCCGCCCATAAACTTGACTGTTTGACTTGGACAATGCATGAGCCAAAAGGCACCACCACAACCAACCACCATGTTGACTACAGATATGCATGCTCTGATTTGAGCCAGCATCCCAAGTATCCAACCAAAGAAGACTGCCAGGCTGACTACACACAGTTGCCACAATGACATTGACATCAGCAGGTCAGTTGCAAGCAAGTTGTCCAGGATATGAATGTGCTTTGCTATTTGCTCTCAGTGGCAAGTAGCTACAATAAGTTGGAGTGTGTGGACTCGAATACGAGTGTGAATGCAACTTCGCTCAACCCAAAACTCATTACACTGAAAGCATTTTTATTTGCAGCTTCTGGTCAGACATTATGGCAGGGGTTGCTGCTTCAGCCTGTTTGGCATTTGGTATGTGGTCAGCAGAGTCTGCTTCGATTGCTCCCTGGGAACATAAGCATTTCAATCTTGCAGAAGCGTTAACAAATCGTGTTCATTAAGCCAGCATCCCGTGAGAAGAGAGAGTTCAATTAAAACCGCGTCAATCACCTTCTGCAACAGCTGTCTTATCCTTTTTTCCACAGCCGCATGCAACCGTATTTTCTATTTAACGAACATGCTACGCCATAGGTTAGATACCAACTGAGTTGTGAACTAATTCCAATATTGAGTTGTTACATACAAATTAAAACAAATAATAAAACAGCATATTTTTAAAAATTTGTTGTTGAATAGTGAATAGTGGCAAACTAAACTAAGCATATGTTTACAGAGATTATAAAACTAATAAATTGCTTAATTGAAGCTGGGAATTGTTGTTCACTACAATCACTCCCTTCACTGGGCACTCACTTAACCAATGACCGTGTGTTTCTCATTTTCAATTTCGAGAAAGGTGAGCGGACTGAAAATGCCTGCAAGAACAAAGACTAAACCCGAAAATGAAATGCTCGCCCAACTAGACGAAGACACAGACTCAGACAAGGCAGGGGAGAGCTAGTAAGAGATAATACAACTTACCAGCTAAATGAAAAATGAAAAATGCAAGCACGAAGCTGACGCAGCGTGGCCAACATCGGAGGCACCGGCAAACAATGGATAAGGATTGCCTCAAATGAAGCGTAAGGTCTTCTTTCCTATGGGGGTCTACGGGTGCTGGCTGTGATTTCGTGGGGCCATGCACCAAATGACCATTGTTCGGAGGTTACACAAGCCGCACAAGCAGCTCAGCGACAACAATGCAACTTTGTGCCAAGCTACGTATACGCAATGCCTGCGGCACTGGTCTCTAGAGTGCATTCCACACAAAGTGGCAACAAAGCAAATTATTGCTGCGCACTCGACCAGCGAATTTCAATTAACGACTGCAGCCAATGCCGCCGGTTAGATGACCAGCCACTCCTAAAATTCGAAATCCATAATTTAACCAATCATCTTAGAGAGACAAAACAGAGAGTTTTGTAGAACGAAGTCATCTAATAAAAAATTAGACTAGAATTAACAGCATTTATCTGCATCAGATTTGAAGAGCCTTTTTATGATTCAAATCTGTTGTTCAAAATATACACGATTAGTTAGTCACTCTCGATTTTTCTTTTGCATTCTATTGTTTAATCTGACTAGTCTCAACATCTATATTTAAGTTGCAAACAGTTTTGTATATTTGCCCGAGTATTTGTAAATGGACACATGAGTCTCTAAAGTGCATATGCCAAAGTGGACTTAATTTTATTCAAATCTTTTATGACTTTTTGTGTTGATAAGAAGTGTCATGAGCTTAAATAATTATTGTATTAAATTAAAAAGTTTATATTGCCAAACACGTGTTTATTGTTTGCGGTAAAATAATGAAAATAGTTTTCTATTTTACTCATACGCTAAGCAGAACCAGCTAACAGGAAAGTTTATGGGAAACTAGCAGCACGGCATTTAAAGTTACACCTGCTGCACATGAAATATCAACAACTCCTGCGACACACACACACACACACCAAAACACACACACACACGCACAACAATTACTGGCAACATCACGTTTATAACAACAGCATTTTAATATATGAAAGGGGTAGCATAGCGGCAACACGACGCAGAGCGGCCCAAATCATGTACGTGTGAGCCCAATTTGTGCCCCCAAAAGTGGTACGTGTGTGTGACCCAAAATCATTAGCAATATGAGCAGCAGTTTGCATTAAAAACAATGCCAAAGCAGCGCCACAAGATGAGATAAAAACAACACAAAAAAAAATAACAAAAAAAAAAAAACCAAACAGCAAACAGAAAAATTAATGTGTGTAAAAAAAGTTCTATGTGTGTGTGTGTGTGGGTGTGTGTGTGTGTTGGTGTGCTCGTTTTGTGTGTGGGAACTCTGCCGGGCAGAAGGTTAAATTAAATGGCTAAATGATAAGCATTTGGGTTAAATTGCTGGCTGCCTTGCTGACACACCTACTCCCACTAAGCACACGCCCACAAACACACACAAACACACACACACACACACACACACATCCACACACACACACCCAGTGATATACACACATCCTAACCCACACTCCTACGGAGAACGACTCCTTTTTTTGAATGCGTGCAGTCGCGTCTAATGTTTTTAATAGCAAAAGTTGTAATGAATTCGCTAAACAGCAACAACAACAACAACAGCATCAGCAAAGAGACGCCACAACAATAACAACAACAAGAAGAAGAAGAACAACAAGGGCAACATTAGAAATAAGAGGATTCCGGGTACGGCTTTGATTGTTTGGCCGCGTTGCTTTTGCGTCATTGGGTTGGCTTTTTTAGTGTTTGTGGACCCCGTATAAATTACGAATTTTGTCAGCGTTACCAACCAAAATTATGCTATGTTTTTTGGTTTGTTAGGCAATCAGCGATGGCAACGGGGCTTAATTTTATTTTTAGTGAGCTCTTTGTGGCCATCAAGCCTGTCAGCATTAAGCATCCCTTTATACCCTGTGGCCATAAAACATGTCAAATGGGGTATCAACAAGTTGTAATAAGAGATACATCTCTTAATCAAAGAATCCCAGTTTAGCCTCAAAATTATTTATTTCTTTAAATATAAAATGGAAACTTGTAAAATGCATACAATTTGTTTTATTTTTGTGTGTCTGATTGCTTGCCACAATACAATACAGAATACACAACACAAACCTTGGCAAAGAGTATCTTTTGCATAATCCCAAACATTGAAATTATTTTACTTTATTTTTGGTATGTGCCTCAATCCGTGAGTATGTGATGTGCATTTTAAGCAAATGTTTTGTATATATTTTGGTTATTTTATTTTTTTTGTTTTGTGACCACGTTTGTGTTTTATTTTAATCACGGAAATATTGTGCATATACTTAATTAAGTGCTTGTTAACATTATTTGTATTAAGCATAAAGCGACCACCAGTTTCACTGATGCAGATTAATGAGTACAAAACTGAGCCTACCGCATTGTTGCGCCACAGCAGATTTAAAATCTGTATAAAAGTTACTCCATTTTACCTATGTCCACTTAATTTGCATATAGTTTGATATTTGATTTGGGCATAGGGCACAATTTTAAAATTTAAATCGACTAAATATGCAAAAAATGGCAGATAATCTATGGACAATATTGAAATTGTCTGCAGTTTCAACACCTTAACTATATATGGACTTGATTATTAATTATAATCTCGTTTGCTTTGAACACAAAGATTAACAGGTTTGACGCAAGTGGGGCAAGTTTGTTAAGCTGCTGCTGCCCACAATTTTATTTTCAGATATGGCAAGAGTTTTGCGATCCTTTTGGCAAACAACTCGTTAGGCTAATGAAATTTTTGCAACACCCGGCAGCCTCCGCTGCCACAGTTTCCCCGGAAATATCAACGGTAGCCCGCAGCTTATCATAGCATCAGTCGCATCAACAAGCTGCATAGAAAATTCAATTTGGCTGCACTAATTGAATGGTTTATTTTGACAAGGTGGGGCAACAGTTAGCAGATACTACCGAAGGGCATACGCATGCACAACCACTCATACACACACACACGCACACACACACACACACACACACACACACATGCACAAGTGAAAAATTCAATGAGATTAAATTTGCAACAACACCAACACAAATGCTAATGCACATTGTTGAAGGCGATTTATTGCCACGTCGACATTTCATAGCATTCCTTGCATTTCACAACTGACGCAAATTTGTAATTCACAGATAATAAATGTACCCAAGTTATCCATAATTTCATTATTAAAATTGTTTTTTTGACTTAAGTAAACAGTTTAATTAAAATGTAAACAATATTTAACTATGTGAATAGCAATTGCAATTACAAATCGGCATTGAAATATTTGGCATTCAACAATTCTAATGAGCATCGCCAAGAATTGATTATCGGAATTAATCTGCGGAGTGTGAAATTTCAGCATTGCCAAATATGCAACCCGAAAACTATGTGGCATGCACAATGAGTGGAAATAACTGTTAAAACAATGCCCTATTGTCCTCTCCCCATTTGAACTTTGCCCGCCCCTTGAAGCAGTGGCAGCAACCAGAGCTTGTGCTATCTTTTATTCATGCCGGGGGCATCTTCGACTTGCTGGGGCATTAACAAAGTCGTTGATCAGACTTCTGGTGTTTTTCGCTATTGCTGTTTTTTGTTGATGTTGCACATCTTGTTGTCGTTGCGATGTGTTGGCAGCAGGGCTCTAATTGAAATATTTAATAGCCAGTTGCAGTTGGCTCCTCCCGTTGGGCGCATTAATATTCATTAGAGTGGCAGCAAATGCATTAGTAAATTGCAGCAGTGTCTGCTCATAAATATGGACAAAATACTGCTAACTGGATCTAACTGAATGCTTTAAACTTGGCACGACAAAAACATTTTATTTGCGGAAGTCATTAAGTGGCTTGTCTGGCCTAAAGCGGAAATGCGCTCCTTACAATCTTTAAGCCACGTACTTTCCCTCTATCTTCAACTCTGTCTCTCTCCTGTCCACTTGTCCACTTAAATTAGAGTCGCGTATTGCGGTTTGTAAATTTTTCGTTAAATTTTGTGATTTTGGTTTTTGGGCTTACTGAAAATATTAGGTTTACGCCTACGCAGCACTTGCAGCAACGAATGAAATTTGTTGCCCCTTTCTTTTTGGGGCATGTCGCCGCAACAACAGGAAACGAAGTTAAAGTCACTGCATTACCGCAAAAGGCGACGTTGCAGCGCCTTCCTTTTATATATATATATATATGTATATATATATATTTATATATATATATATATATATATATATATATAAAAGCTGGGAACTTTGGTTTCCGGTTTAATTTAGCAAACGTTTGCTGTTTTATTTGTTGAGTGCCACAGCCATTAGTCAGGCGCTGAGATTGCTGCATGGAAAATTGTACGCAATCTGTGGACAATTTTTATGGTCGAGCTTAAAGTGTTTACAAGCACAAAATGAAAACTATCGTTTTTGCTCATTAACTTTCCACGCATAGTAAAAACTTAAATTTAAATTATTATATTGCAAGAGTCTATTTTCAGTTCCTTTTATATTGTTGTTTACATATTTTAGCAAAGATTAATTTCAGCGTTGACATCAGCTCAAATTATATTTAACGATTAATTTCAATTGTGCGCCAAATCAGAGTTCGCTCCGGAAAAGCCCTAATTTTATGCGCTAAACATTCAATTATGTATGTTTATGTATGAATGTGGAGGGGAACGAGATATTGGCCAACTCCACCAGCTCCCACAGGGCCTGGGAGAGCAATTAAACTATGCCACAATGGCGGAGGGGAGGAGAGAATTACCCGTGTAACTCTGGAGAACTTGTGTGCATGTTTGTATCGCACATATTGGCAATGTGCAGTCGTTTGTTCATTAGCGCAGCGCATAAAACTCATCAAAGGCAATTAACATTAACGCAGGCAATCAGCGAGCTGGCCAGGACCCGGGTTTAGTTGGTCGGCTGTTGCCGGATTAGGCATGCGATTCAGCGCCTTGAGAGTCGTGCAACTGGCGGGTGTTCTTCCTGCTTACGGAGTGTGCCAATCAGCAGGGGTTTCAGCGAGAGTTACAATAACAGTGCTGATGGTAGGATGATGATGAGCAGACGCACTCCCACGACATTAATTATCGGACTCTGACGCTATCCTATATCCAGCAAAGTGGCAATATTTGAAAGTCTATTAAGCGCTGTGCCTCGCCTGATTTGATTGACCAGCACCGGACTCAACAACGATTCGTATCTATTTATGTGCGCGTGTGTGTGTGTGTGTGTGTGTGTGTGGGTGTACGGTCAAGGCATACGGCAAATATTGGTCGGAGCGAGGGCAAATTATTGAACATGAAATTGAATATGAAAGCGGGTCAAACTGGACGACGGCCAGCCAGTGGGCAGCTGCTTGCTAGCGTGAAATCAAAGCCACAAAAGAAATCCCAGCTTGCATATTAACGGCATCTGCTGCCAGGAGAGAGTTGGCCCCAAATTGTAAGGCAGGTGGGCCGCTTGGGGGGGTGCGGGGGGGTGGCGTACGCGCATAGTGCTAGCATAGTCCTGCATATCCTTTGTCAAACTGAAAATGCAAATTGCCATGACATGCCCTTAACCATTTGCCGCACAGAACCAGGGTCGTTTTTCTCTTCTTCTTCTTCTTTTTTTTCATTCATTCCACTCCGTGTCCGAACATAAAGCAAAACGCAGAAAGAAATCAGCAATGAACATGGCCAGCAAGTATATCTGATATTGCTCAAATCATACGACTTGGATATACTCTGTTCAAAATGTTGAATAGCCTCCTGAAGCATTTTATTTTATTTATCTTTGTTTGAATTGAGATTTTTATTAATAAGCGAGTGTTGAATTTAAGTTCTCATCTGACTCACAAAAAGTGCTAACTTTTTTTGAATATTTGACTTTTATTTCTACGTTTTTTATTGCATCTTTCTAACCAATTGCATCCCATACAATATACCCTTTAATATTGCATTGAAAAACTTTGGAAAAGAAATTGGTTTCTGTTCCTTTTTCTATTTTGTCTTTTTTTGAAATTTTTTTTTTTGTTTTTATTATTTGGTTTTAGTTTTTTTTGCGAAAAACATGAGCCAATTCTCGAGAGCTTTCTGACCATACGTCTGCGGTTAAGTTTGCAGTGTTCCGTTCATTCATCCCATTTGATCATCGGAGTCAAGGTCCAGGACTGGGGCCCATAAGCTTGAAGCTCAGGTCCGAGCCACACAAATTGTTTGGGACGCGTCGTCCTTGTACATGTCGTGGTCCTGTACGCTGTGCTGCGTGAGGCAATGCAAATTTTTCCCTCAGGTAACCTTCGTGCTCTGATTGATTGATGGGCAGGCGGCGTCGCGCTTGTTTCCTGGTTGCCTTTTTATATGTGCCACTGGAACGAGCAGGGCAGGAAAATTGAATTTAATTTGTAGACACGCATAGCCGGGTCTTATGTAAATTCTACCTTTTTCTTTTTTAGGTGAGGGGAAGGGGCATTGGTCAGCGAAGCTTGGCGAAGGTGCCATATAGAGAGAGTGATTCTGATTCTGATTCTGATTGTTGGGCATTAAGCACTTTTGACATTGTTTTAGATTTCTAGGGAAATCAAAGGCAAAACCCAAGGCTCAAAGTCGTTGCCGAAGCCCAGCTCAAGTGCCTCAATGCTCAACAATCCCACTGCTCTTCTGCCAAAATTAAGGGTCGACAGAAATCGGCTAAAATCTGTCCCAGTGCGCATTCAATCAAACTGTCAAAGGCGTCGACTCTGCTGGCCGGACAATGAGATTTGTTGTCAAAATTAATTAAAAATTGTAATGAGTTCAGACTGAATTCAGTCTGAGCAGTAACTACATGCAGATTGGCCATGGCGTCAATTAATTTGTTTGGCATTTGGCAATTTTATTTAAAATTAAGCGGCACGTTCGCGTAAATTTCAATTAGAATTGCTGCGAGTTGTAGCTGCCATCCTGCCTGCCACTTTGCATGTTGCATGCAGCGACCATTTTATGCCAATTTGATTGGCTTGTTCGCCTGTCAGTTGCCACTATATAGCACACATAGCAACAGCAACAGCAACTACGACCACAACAGCGGTGGCAACAATAACAATTTCCAATCGCTTGTTATCAGTGGCGGATTTTGGCCAATTGGTATTTTATTCGTCCAAAATGAATTCAGGCTAAAGTTTTTTGTAATCACATGCAATAGAGCAGATCAACTAAATACTAAATCGATAGCTTTATTTTAGAATACAAATATTGGGCTAGAGTGTTGCGTTGTGTTGTGTTGTGTTGTGTGCTCCTCTCCAGGTCGGACTGTCCCACTCGACTGTCACATAACCAGCATGAAAAGGCATTTACACAGTTGCTGTTCATTTGTCTGCATGTTGTGTTCACTTATTGCACTTCACTTGATAT
Organism: Drosophila mimica; assembly: GCA_037043585.1. Lineage (NCBI taxonomy): Eukaryota > Metazoa > Arthropoda > Insecta > Diptera > Drosophilidae > Drosophila > Drosophila mimica. Next base: position 476,225 of record JBAMBE010001243.1, read on the forward strand.
GCAATACATTTTTGGCACAACGAACTGCACGACAAGTGCAAAAACGTGTTAACTTAGCTGTCCGATTGGCCAAGGAGAGCTACTCCCCATCCGCCCGGATGCGGGTGGTGTACGTCGGACACTCTCATGTTGGTTGTTAAAAACAAGACAAAAAAACAACAAAAAAACAGGCCATGTGCACAAATATGAATTCGGTGATGGTACACTAAAAGTTTACATGCTGCGAAGGTTGTTTGACTAGAAATATTTTGGATTTATTGGAAAATGCTTAAAAAAAATAAAGGAAAACTTTTGAAGGCTGTCTTAAATGCTTTACATGACTTGCAGTCAGTTTTTTTCTTTTAAATTTCAAACAACATACTTGATACCTTTACCTTTACACTAATTTAATATTATTTTTAATTTATTTCTCCAAAAGGATAAAAACTAATGTTTTATTCAATGTATATTTTGACAGGTTTTTTTCAGACTTGTGCTGAGCTTCCCTCGCACTTAATGATATCTGGACAGCTGCAACAACTGGTGGCAAGCTAACTCCTGCATGGAAAAACTAAAATGTCAAATTTTGTTGCATGAGCAAAATGTGTGTCAATGAAATTTGCAGCGTGCCTGAATGCAAAATACTAAACCAATAGAAAGTTGTATCCATTGACAAATTACAACTTCCATTCTCACACTATAGATATATATATAATATATAATTGCGCAAAACTTATTTTGGGATTCACAATCAATTATAAGACTTAACAAATATTCAATTGCCACTACAGACACAAACACTATTAACGATTTGGCGTTAATTGCCCGAAATAAGCCAGACAACTCTTGCCACACTTTGAATTTGTGGAAATTATTTCAAATATTCGTCGATTAGCTGAGAGTGTTGCAAAGACTGACGGCATTGAACAAAAGTTTTTCAATTAATTTCGCACACAATTGCGGTTGTAAATTCGCTTACCTTAATGTGCACCCACTCAGAATCGAAGTGCTGCAATTGTGGTGGCGATTTGACAAATTGTCCATGTGAGAGCTCTTTTCAGAGGCCAGATCCCGCAGTCCACAACTCTGGCTAATCCGAAATCTTGCTCAAACCTAAGGCTTGCGGCTCATTTGTAATTTTGTTTACGTGGCTGGCGCCGGGATGAGATGGCGAAATGAGCTGATTCTGGTCCGTTGCCTGCAGGTGATAAATGGCGAAAAGAGCTTGAAATAATGGAACAACATTCACTGGTCAGAGTTCGGGCAGTAAATTTAGCCACTTGGCGGCCAACTGATATACACATATATATAAATATATATTTATATATTTGTATATACTTTTTCCAATTCTGGAACCGCTTCTGCTGCTGATTTTATTTACATGGCTTTATTTTCACGAGTGCTGATAATGAGTGCGAGGACATACATTTAATTTAATAAGCATTTGCATTAGTGCTTTATATCTCTAACTGAGTCCTTGTTGGCGGTGGTATGAGCAAGGACATGAACAGCCCATATGTGCGCTGCCTTGTAAGCAATTACGAATATTCGCATATTCCTAATTAAGTAAATTAATGTGTTGAATTTACACATGCGCCAACAACAAAGTGAAACAGCCGCTGCGACACTAATTGCAAACAAAGTGTGTCTATGTGTGTGTGTTTGTGTGTAGGTGTGTGAGTGTGTGAGTGTGTGAGTACGTGTGTGCATGCGTGTGTGTGTAACAGTGTATAATACAAGAGTCCTTAGAAACATAAAGCACACCGTGCCTACAAAGCCCAATTTAACGATATGAATGGAAGTACAGTAGACACCAAGTAATTAAGAAACTAAAGCATTAAATAAAAAAATATGTGATTGACCAAAATGGATATATATTTGACAAAATAGTGAAAGTAGGATAAATATTTATAATAACTAAATAAACACTGTGATATTGATATTACAAATTGTAATCTTTCATAATATTTGCAATATGTATCTTTGGAGTAGCAACTTCCAACGAGTTTTTAATTAAAATCAAACATGCAAATTATTTAAATAATTTTCTCAATTCAACATTTCTTTATTATAAATTGCTATCCGAATTAATTTTTATTATGCTTTCTGCCAATAATAGCTTGCTGATATAAATTAATTGTGTATTTTATGTCAAATTTAAATCAGCAAAAAAAAATGTGTATCATTAAAAGATGAAATCTGGCAACAATTTTTGTGATTGCAACATTGGTGATTTGCTGCCCAACCCTCTTAAGCAATTTTTACTGTGTTTTCGCTTTTGTGGACACGTCAACAAGCATTGCGATGGTTTTTATTTTATTTTTTTATTTTTTATTGCCATTGCTCTCACCACTAATATATTTTATTTTATTTTATTTGATGACGTCGTTTTTTATTCATCCTGCCAAATGATGTTGACAGCGAAACAAATGCAAGTATCAGCCCGGCCAACTGAAATGTTGGCTGGAAGTGAAGAACTCGCTGGCCAGGAAAGAGACGTAATTAACATCAGAATATATGTATGTATGTGAGTATATAAATACATACACACAAATGTTTGCCTGACAGCGGAAAGAACTGTTGGCAGTTATATATACATATGTATGTATGTATATAAATATTTGGTTTATTTCATGTAATTAAAATAAATTTCTGTGAAGTGTATTAATTAGGAGTTAAATGGGTTAAACATGAAAAGCACAACACAGCAACAGCAGTAGACAAAGCAAAAGCAACAAAAACCAGTTGACGGCTTTGGCTACCAAACTCTTGACGGATGTGTCAGTCATTAATTACGAGTACTTTGAACACTATTCCCATCACATCACATCACATAAAACTCCGACCTGCCACATCAATTTCTTTAGGTTTTATTTTTATAGAGCGCAAAAAATGTATTTCTCTTGAGATTTCGTGATAATTGTCGGAGTGTGCTTAGTTGCCACGTTGCAAGCGTGTACTTGTAGTTGTCAAAGCAATTTATGAGTTCTGGCTAACATTTCAGCACTTTCCACTTTAATGTTGCAAAAGGTTTTGCATAAACTTGTGCAGAGCACAAGTTTGCTTTTGGTACAATTGTGAGTTCGTTCGATAGCGAGGCAAACTTTTAAATTGTTGGGAACTCTTCTTGGGGGCCAAAGTGTGCTCTGTCCAACATGACGCATGCTTATTATTGACTGCCACGAGCGCCATGTTGGCCCATTTGGGCCATCAACTAATGTTGTTTGCCAACTTCGCCTTGGCTCGCTTTGCATGTACCTCCCGCTCTCTCTCTCTCTCTCTCTCTCTCTCTCTCTCTCTCTCTCTGTCTCTCTCTCTATCCATAAAGTTGTGTAGTATCGCCCACTGCTTTTGGGCAACGGGGAAACTTTATCTGCGCATTTCTTTTAGGTGTTCCATGTTAAAACTAGTTTTCTGCTTGTTCCTCCTGCTTTAGTCACTTGCTGACACTTTTCGTTTCTTTGGCCAGCTACTCGACCGTTTGTAGCTACATTTTATCTGTGTTTTTTTCTCTTTTTTTTGCCATTTCGTTTTCTTCTCAATCTTCGTTTCATTTTCCTCGGCGTCAGTTTTTGTTTATCGCTCCCACCATCGAGCCTCGAGTCGAGCCAAACCCCAACTTCACCAAACTTTTGCATCCACAACTGAAAAGCGCGTCAGCATGTGTATTTGTATGAGTGTGTGTGTGTGTGTGTGTGAGTGGCTAGTTGGGTTTTAGTTTAGCATAATTTATCCTAACATGTGCTCAGAATTTTAAATATTACACTTCGGGTGTTTTCAATACAAACTTATTTCCGCTTCTCGGAATTTTATTCATTGACAAATGGACAAAGCGTGTTTCCACACAGAATAAGCCTTATTAATTAGCGCTGTAGAAAATTATGAAGGCAAACATAAAATAAACAAATCAACTAAAAAGTAGAAGAGAAACAACTCATTACAAATAGCTGCTGATTCAGCGAATTGTCTGGATTTTTTTATAAAAGACAAATTTGAATACGGAAAAGTTGAAGTTTTGATTAACTAAACGGAATGAAATGAGGACAATATTAACAAATTAAATTTATATTTATTTTAATTTTAAGTTTTGTATTTAATATACTTACTTGCAGATCATTCGACTGTTTCATTTAAAATAAAAAAACATCCGCTACCTCATACTACAGGGTATTCATGGACATTTATACATATACAATGTTAATGTAAATGACAGTCGGAAAGAGTAACTAGGAAAAAAGTCAAAATACCCACACATAGAATACGGGATAGCTACTCCCTGGAGATGCAGTAACAGAGTAAAGTGGCGAAATTAATTAGCCCCTGGTGCGGCAGCCCGATTGCCAGCGAATACGCCGGAGAGTTGCGCCAAATCCCCGCTACGGGGAGCTGTCGCTGCTCCTCGCTCTCTCGCCTGGAGGAAGGCATGCGTGAGCCAAGCGCGAATTATATTTATAACATGAATTTATCTTTCTCGCTCTGATTACGCGCGTAATTTTAATTGCATGCAACTTAATAACACGACTTAAACGGAAACGTCGTGCCGCACATTTTGTGGCCTTCGTATCCTCCAGGGGCGGCTCTTTGAAATATGGTAGCCACACCTTTCTCTCCGCATAATGGCCATTGTCTGTGTATGTGTGTGTATGTGTGTGTGTGTCGGTGTGTGTATGAGTGTGTGTGTGTGTGTATGAGTGTGTGTGTTATTTGCCGGCTAGTTAGGACTGCATTGTCCAGTCCGCTTTGCTCTGGTTGGCATCTTAATATTGCGTATACGCAACGTTTCCACAATGCGAACACAACCCCAGCATATTATTGAATTTGCTGCACTGTATCTGTTCAATTACCAGGCAAGTGCCGGGCACATGGAATTGTAGGCCAAAGCGCCTTTCGACTGGGCAATGGTTGCCTGCGGCATTGATTAATATTACAACGGTCGTGCCATATTGCGACTGCAACTGCAACAACAACCGCTCAACGTGTACTCATGTGCTTCTAAGCTCCTGCATGCAACTTGATTGATTCGGTGTGGATCTGTTATTAGGAATAATGAAAAGCATTGCGTTCTCGTCCATTGTACGATAAAGCGCATTTAACTCCTTGTCCACAATCACTGGCAAGGGTTAACTGGAATGACTCGAGTATCAGTTTAGACAAGCTGAGTGATGGTCATAATAGTCAATGAGGTAGAAAATGGCAAATAATCTCATTTCCTTATAGAATGGAGTTATCTGCTTAAAAACTAAATTGGATAAGCCAAGAAATTCTACTCTATCGCATTTAGTATGTGTTTTGATAACTTTCCAATAGAAATCTGGTAAGCAAATTTCGCTCAATTCAAAGTGGATTTATTCTGCAAGAAAAGTGGTGGCCTATCTAAGATAGCCCCAATTTAATGGGAACTCGAAGCATGAATGAAGGAACCAGAAAAACAAGATACGCATATAAATTCACCAAGATGTGGGAAACTCATCGGCTCGGACATTTGATTTGATTTGCCCTAACTGGGTCTCATGTGTATTGGCCGTCTAGAAATGACAGCTACGCAAATGGGAACGCACGGCAAGCCTCTAAAAACAAAAAAAAACAAGAAAAACATGGCTGGGATAGCGTCGAGATTTACGAGCTACCTGTCAGACGCTATCATAGCAGAAGATTGATGGCCACTGAGTGGCAGGTAGAGCAGGTACAGCACAGTAATGCGTACAGACAAGACACCAGCTGGTGGCTGTTGAAACAAAAGTGTCTGCTTATCTATAAAAAATGAACTGGCTGTTGTTTGCTATCTGCGTGCTACTTATAATCCGTCTATTGATTTCATTTGCAGACCAAAACATTTATAAATTGGCAATTACAATGCCAGTCAGCAGATGCTCAAATGTCCTACGGATGTCAACGTCAGCAATGTGTCCAGTAAACAATTCACCCACAACAACAACAACAAAAAGAACAACAACAAGCATTTTGGCTTGAATATTTGATAAATTATAAAACTTTTAATAATGCTAAGCACTTGGGTGGGTCACTGGCGAAAACTTTTTAATTTGTCCTATGAGCGAGAGCAAAGAGCATCAAGCAAAATGTTGCCAACCGTGAAATTGCCAGACTGAGCGAAGACGAGGGGAACTCAAATTAGAAATCTGAAAAAATAAAAAAAAAAAAGATTCTGTCAGCAGATTGCTGATTTTTTTAGCGACTTATTTGCTGACATGATATACTGAAAGTAGACACAGAGTAGCCGCCCACACACAGTACCCAAAATGAAGTCGCATTTAATGAGGACCATAAAAGGTGACTTTGCTTACTGTTTGCATTGGGCTGGAAATGCGTGACAAAGGTGCCCCCGGACGACCTTGGAGCCGGTTTCAGTTCGAACTGGAATACGTACATGTGTGTGTGTGTGAGTAACTGCAAAATGTTATAAATTATTTCCAAGCTATTGCGCAAATCGAAGGCTGCTTTTAGCCTCGCTCTTTGTTTTAACATATAGATTGAATTCCAGCCAGGGACCCAGCTGCAATGCCATGTCATTAAAATCGAATGATCGCTGAGTGCATTTGGCGGATAAATCAAAACGTTAACTGTGCCGCAGCGAGTATTTGAGTGTGTGTGTGTGTGTGTGTGTGTGTGTTGAAAAAAAAAAGAAACACAAAATTGTTGCAATTACGGTCTATAAATTGCAAGCAGCCGCACACTCGGGACACACAAGGACACAACACTGCTCGTGTTGTCGTCAACCGCAAGTGTTATGCATCATTAACTCTGACTCGCAGTTGTTGGCTGACAAAGTAAGCATTTCAGCACCTTGGCTAACCACACAACTAACACATAAACCCACCGTTGAGTATCCACCCCCTCCCCCAGCAGCAGCAACCACGTGTGCAGCTGGTCAATCTGCTGTGTGCTAAATAAATAATTATGATTGTCTGCTGGCCACTTGACCGGAAATTAATGACCGCACATCTTCAAACCCCCCACCCACAAAACCGGATGCGGTCCATTCATCCATTTATATCAACGCTGGCAAGCGACTTGACAATTAATATCAAAAATAGTTTTGGCTTTCATTTCTCATTTGTGCACACACTTCAGTTATCTGCACAGTTGTCGTTGACTTATTTATGGCTCCCTTCAACTAACTGGTTAGCCAAGACCAGTTTTCTTTTGTACCATGGGAAATACTTTAATTCAAACATTATTAAGTGATGCTCTTCAGTTTACCCCATTATTAAATTTGGAAAGTAGCCTTGGTTATTCTGTGTGTATTACAAGTGCAACCCTTAAAATACCACTGAAATTAATTTAGCTTAGTTTAAATAAATATTTCATCAATTTTATGCCAAAGTTGCAACTGTGTGAATACTAAGAACTGTAAATAAAGCAGACCCAAACTAAATTTAAACTCAATTAAAAATCTTTTAAAGTCAATTATCAAATATTGACCTTTTCCTATTAAGACTAAACAAATATTTTAACAATGTGCTCAAATTTTATCACTATGAATATGCAAATACCTTAAAAATAAATCTGTCGTAAATATGCTTACAACTTAGGAATATTTAAGTTCAAGCAAATGTATAAATTGCAATTCACATTCGGATGGGTGTGAGATTTATTACATAATCCTGATTCGCTTTCATCGCCCACATAAAGCAGAGCACAAAGCGCAAATGGCTCAACCCAAAACAAAACCGCCTCATTTATTTTACAAAGAGAATTCACAAAGGTTCTGAAGTGTCACATTGTTCTTGGGCCACAACATTCACTCAACGTCATATTCCCGCTCATAAATAATAAATTTAAGGCAGAACAAGCCTTACCCAACAGTATTCGGTTAAGAGGTACCCTATTCCAAGTCTAATGTTGACCACCATATTTAATAAGATCAATTCGAACTTATGAGTCTTATCAATGACACTAACGCAGCAAAAGGGGCATAAAATATACAATTTTGTCTGTTATTCGCTATTTGACCCCTCCTTAAAGACAGGGTATCAAAACGGAGCCCTTGACACTTACCCACATGAACTTCATCAATTCTAATCAAGTTTGCCGAGAAAATCTCCGCTGAAAATTAGCCACACTAAACTGCTAGCCAGGGAATTGTAGTCAAGGGCCAAGTCAGGCGAAAGCCAAGGCCAAAGCTCACAATTACAATACCATTACCCACACACACCCATCACACACACACACACACACACAAAAAGGGATGGTGAAAGCTGACCAAAAACCCAAGGAGCCTAGCTCAACACACATATGTATAATTCATAATGAATCCTTTCTATTAGTCAAACGTAAAATGAAATGCTTTTTCCGTATTAGGAACGCATATCGGCTGTAAAACCACACGGCACAGCCCCGCCCACAAGTCCCGTAAGCCAAAGCCCAAAACTCTTAAGCTCAGCGCCAAAGTTTGTGGCATTGTTGTGTGTCCTAGGAGAATTATGCTGACAGCCAGAAGCAGCAGCACCAGCAGCAGCAGCAGCAGTGGCAGCAGCAGTGGCAGAAGTGGCAGCAACAACTACAGCTGCTGTATAAGTTTAGCCAGGACAAGTGAAAAGCCAAACTGAAGCTGAAAATCAAAGATATGCAAATTGAAACAGATATTTTTGCTCATAGATATTCAACTATATCTGTGTGTGTCTGTGTGTGTGTGTGTGTGTGTGTGTGTGTGTCTGTGTGATCCTGTAAGTTTCATGTATTTTATATTGGAGCATCAGGCGCTATTACGACATTTCCCAGGCGTGCTTACCACATCCTTGGTTTCGAGCGATGCTTTGCCAAATACAATAAAAAATATATATTTTCTAAATAATATAAAAGCTAAGGGGAAATGATTTATGTGTGGCAAAAACTTTTGCTTTTTACGATTGCAAATAGTTAAAGTACTTCCACTTCCGAGGGTTGCCTTTAAAATCCTTGTTATGCCAGCTTAACAAATTATGTTCGGGTTCGGGTTCCCATAAATTCACACGCATGAGAAATGTCGTTGAATGAGCTTCCTCTGGCAAGTTTCGCCATATTGTTATGAGCGCAGCTGCCATTGCGAAATTGCCACGCATGACTTGTATTATATATATATATATATATATATATATATATATACGTATTGTATACAGCCAGTTGCCGTAGCATCAACACTTTCGTAGTGCTCGCAATCCTCTGACCCTGACCAATTTGGGTTAATTATGCCAAGAAATCCATTAGGGGCGCCACAATCAAAGTCGCCTATTGACTTTGTTATACGCTTTTGCCAAACACCGTTTATAAAAGCCAAGCCAACATTCACTTGACTACAATATTTTATTTGAATAAATATTTAAAGATATTCGTACACTCACATTTAAGAAAACATACTTGAAATGCTTTCACAATATTTGGCATTTGCCAGTAGCAGTATTTTTAGAGCATTCAAGATTTGACATTTCATTCTTTATTTTATTTTATTTTATTTTTATTGTACCCTCTCTTTACGCATGTGTGCATTTCGGTCATTCTATTTCTTACATTTTGTTTGAATTTTCTAAATATTTTTCTGTTGCTCTTTGCTTGAATCCATTGTGTATTTCTTTATATTTTATATATATTTTCTTTTTTCTTATTTTCAGACATTTTCAAGTTATACATTGTAGTGACATTCGCACTCTCGCATCACCTGAACTTGGTCCAAGATTCACGATATAATTTCTGATCCATATATGGATTGTTGTAATGTTCGTTGGGATATTGCCGGAGAAAGTTTCTTGTGTGAAGTGTTCGATTCGACGGGCACATTAATAAACATAAATTAGAGCGGAGCACAAAATTAGTAATTCAATTACGCTAAACAGCTAAGACTGCGAATTCGTAGACGAATTAACTCTGCCAGCAGCAGCAGCAGCATCTGCAACAGCAACAGCAACAGCAGAAGCAGCAGCAACAGCAGCAGCAACAAATAGCTGCTCAATTGGCCAATCAGCCATGTCAGCCCAGACGCTGGCTCGAGGCGCATGCATAATTCGCACTAACAATGAGCGTCAGCTGCTTGAACTGGGCACCATAACTAGATTGCCCCCGATAAGTACTGGCTTACCTCAGCTCAGCTCCTCCGCACCACAATCCACTGACAGCTTTGTTGCCTGCTTCTAGGCGCTTTCAGATAGCGTTATTGCATATTGAATGGGCGGCCACATAATTATGTCCAGAATCGTTCAAAATACGAAATTCAGATTAGCCACAAAGTGCAACAAGCCGTTATCGAACTTACCCTCCTCGACCCATCATCATCATCATCATCATTATAATTATTAACATGGCAAAATGGTGCTGCAACTGGTTAATTATGGCCACAAAATATAAAACAAAATTAATTAAACAAAATATAATTACAATAATATAATGCACAAATGATTTTGGCTGTGTCTCGCAATTATTAATCATTTAACTAAAAAATTACATAATATATATACATATATTTTCAATAGTCCTTCAAGGATGATGAAGGCGAGTGTTGCGTTAATGAAGCGAGCAATCTCCAAATCCGAGTGCGATGCAAAAGCAATTGCAATTAAAAAATCATCAGCTGGAACAAAGACAAGGCCGGACAAAGTTGTAAAAGTTGCAAGCAGCCAGACAAAGTTGGTTGTCAACTGTTGTCAGACATCCGCAGTGGCAGCAGCAGCATCAGCAGCAGTAGCAGCACCAGTCGCAGTTGCAGTCGCAGTGATTGTGGTGTTGGTGGTGTGGCTGTTGGCTGGTGGTGTTGATGCTGCCCAAATGGAGAGATTTTGTATTGTTTGGCAATGCCAGAAAAGAAATTGCAAGTAACAAACGGAAGCCACAAAGCGGACCGCAATTGACGTACAGTTGCCACCACAAACCGGCAGCAGCGGCAGCAGCAGCAGCAGCAAATCCTGTCTGCCCCTTGTTAGCAGCTGAGGCGACCTCCAAGCAAAGTCATATGTACGAACAAAAGCAAAATCAGAAGCTAAACAAAACAATGCCAGCGGACAAGGACAACAATTTTGCATAGTTATGCGAATGTCGGTGCCAGTCGTCGTCGTCGTCGTCGTCGTCGTCGTCGTCATCATCGTCGGGGTGCCAAAATGAGCGCTGGATGTGCAAAAGGATGTGCGGCCATTTTGTTTTATATACCACAGACCAAAAAGCAAGTAAAGCGCTGATGCCGCTGCTGGTGTTGGTGTTGGTGTTGGTGTTGGTGTTGGTGTTGGTGTTGCCGATGTGGTTGCTTATTTTGTTGTCTGTAGTTTTCATAATAACAATAAAAACTTTTTTTTTTACAATTTGCGGAAAACTTGAAATGATTGTTATGCAATTGTTGGTAACGCAATTTTGTCGTTTTTGTCAACACAGCCACAACGACAGCCAGTGTCCTTTCCAGCCGAGCTGAGCATCTCCCCGGACAAAGTGTGGGTGCATGTGTATGTGTATGTGTGTGTGAGTGTGTGTGTGTGAGTATGTGTGTATGTGTGCATGTTTACACTATAAATTCGCATTAAGTAGCACAAAAGTTTTATTGACTTCGTGTTCACTGCGCTTGATTTTCATGCCACTCTCTCTATTTCTCGCTCTTTCCCTCTCTTTCTCTCTCTTTCTGTCTCCGTCTCTTTCTTTCTCGGAAAACAGATAAACAAACAGCAAACTTTAATTGCAAAAATTTGTGGTAAAATTAATGAATGTACCAACATCGAGGCATCGCATCCTGTGTGCAGTCTCTTACAATCTGCTTACCCTTCTTCCACTCTCCCTTTCTCTCTCTCTCTCTCTCTACGTCCCTTTCTTTGATTGCCAGTACGTCCGTCTGTCCGTCTTTTCCTTCTGTCAGTGTTTTGGTGTGTGTTTGTACTTGATGCTGTTGACACTGCTGACCAAAAGTCAAATTGCCAAAGTGTTTGCTTGCCAGCTGCAGTTGAAGCTCGAGCTCCGATTGCCGACGGATGGGGTGCATCCAATTGAGGACTCAAGTGAGGGGCGTTCAGCTGCAAATGACTTGTTAAATGTGTTTGATTTTAGCATTGAAGCTTTTGCATTCGCAATCTATCGACAAATAACCCGATGTAAGCTCTTCAATACCACAGAATACCGGTCTGAGTTCTGTGAGATCAAATTAATCACAGAATAGTTTTTGCCAACAGATAAACAACATTTAGATACAAGTCAAATTTGTACATTTAACTCTTCTGCAATCACCATCTTAAATTATTCTTTATGCATACGTATTTTATGTAATAATAATTCAACTTACATCAGCCCCAGCAAGTACCTTCATTTGCATACTCTTACAAGTAATTACAAGTAAAGACAAACACCCATCTAAAGTTGTGATTCCCTTGGCAATGCTAAAGATGGAATCATTTGAGCAAGATAAGACTTGGAAATGTTTTGTTTGCCAGCTCGTACTTTCAATTAATTAATTATTAGTTATATGCATTTGTGATTCCGTGAAATTAATTTATACGCGACAAATGCAGCGGAGTGAACTGAAGAGAACTTAACAACTTTTTAACTTTTGTTAAGCTTCTGCTCCGTCGAAAGGGGGTGAATTTGCAATGTTGTCAACTGTGTTGTGCTCCAATTAAACTTGCAAACAAGTTCGACGCAGCCGCCATGCCATATGCATCATGTGAGCATGCCACAGCCTTAGCCTCAATTTTAACTAGCCTCAATTTTAATTAAACTGAACTGCAAACAAAGTCGTTCTGCAGTTACCAGCCTGGCCTTCTAGACGCCTTAGCGCATTAAACCCGCCTCCACATTTTCCCCCATTTCCCCGGAATCCTAACTAACATCCAAGAACCAAGACCTCAACAGATTTTCCATTTTAAAGTTGTTGGCACCTATGTATGGATGTGTGTGCACCCATTCCGCCCATCTGCCTGCTATCCTGTTATCCTGGCAGCCTGTCTGCCTCGGCTGCGTCAGACTTGCGTTCGGTATAATGCCGAAATGCAATTTGCATTTGGAAGGCGTTTCCCATTCTGCCCAGGAGAACTACTGTGACATGCGCGTATTAATTTTAAATTGACTGTGAAATTACAATGAGAGGTTTGTGTAAGCGGCTGAATAGAGCTGCCACGCCCTTGTCCTTGCTACTATGTAAATCCTCCCGTGTCCTTATGGATTATTTACACAAGCCTTTCTCTCCAACTCAATGTCAACGATCGCTCTCTTTAGCCATTTTATTGACAATGGTCCTTATCCATCTGTCTCTATATAAATAAGTGCTTGATTAGCATAGGCAAGCGAGTTAAAATATTCAGAGAATCCGTACATTTTCTTTATCCATATACAGCTTAAAAATATATATACATATATATATATATATGGCAAAGATTTTCAACTGGTACATTTAAATTTTAAGTCAGCCGACTCTCTTTAAAGTGAAAATAATAAATATCTTATTTGCTATTTGACACAAGTTTCTAGATGTTTATAAAAAATTAACATTTTATACATTTAAAGTAAAGATTCTTTAAATCATAAGTTCTTAAATTGTCAATATATTCTTATCAACTACACATCGAAATTTATATAAAGAGCACGCTTGCATCACACGCCTCGATTTCGGGCCAATGTGCGGCAAAGTGTTGCCAATTTGCTATCCTTTCCACCACGCAACAAACTGGGCGACAGCTTCCTGCACTGTGCCAGTAAAATCTTGATTACGCCGGAGAGCCACAAGCATTTTGCTTGGCTTTAGATATTTTTATTGCATTCAGTTGAGCAAGTTTCGCTTCGCTGCGCATTTCAATTGCCGCTGGGTGTGGCAACAACAGCAATAAGTATACCGTATAAGAATAAGAATGGGAACAACCCAATGACATACATTTGGCCGCTAGTAACAATAATTTTTATTATTATGCGACCACCTTCAAACATTCTGTTGGCATTCGCTGCTGCCTCACCACTGATGACTCTCAGTTAGCAAATATCATGTTCACACAATGGCCGGACTCCGTCCGGATCTAAGCGCCAGGATTCAAGAGTTCCAGGAGTGCCAGGAGTGCCAGGCGGTAGTCAATAAAATCGAACAGCTGCCATTAAAATCATTTAAATGTTATTGTCTCTGTGCCATGCCGCAAGTTATTTCTACTTTGGTGCTTCTGCGGCATGCCCGATGCTCTTTCTGCTGACTCAGTCTCACCGAGCCTTAGGTTCAGCTCCACTTCTGCCTGGCTGAGTCTCTGCTAACTCCTGCAACTGGAGCATGCCTCACTTTTGCTTTTTGCTGTCGTCGTAGCAAAATGTGTGTCTGTCAGCAAGTTGCAGTTGAATAATACCCCGGGGCGTAATTGCTTTAAATGTCTTTGCATGAATGCCAAATGAAAACCATGCTGCGGAGTCATTGACAACTCTTTAAAGCGACGCTTTGCTGGGGTGCAAACCAAGATTTGCTTTGCTCAAAACCGTTCATTGAAAATTTAAGGAAGGCACCCGAACATCTTGTAATTTTCGCCTGTCGAGAATATTATGTTTGTTAATGATAATTAAATTGCTTAGGGAATCAATAGATTGGGTATTCCTAAATCTTATCTAATTTCAGATTTATAAGCAAATTATGAAATTAAAAGTTAGTGAGTACATAATTTGGATACATAATTTGGTTAAATAAATATATAACCTTAATCTGCACAGTTTTCTTCAATAGGGTTGTTGAGATAGCTAGACTAGAAGGTATCCTGAACAGACTACGATCCAAAAGAAATAGTTTGCAATAATCGGGGTAATTTTGTGGAGTAGTGTTTCAAAATTCAAGCGTTGTATTATGGAAGAAGTCAAAGCATGATCAAAAATCAATTTATATTTCTAGAGCAGTGTTCACATAATTATTTTTGAGGAATGCTTGGACCCATCCTTAGATGACAATAAGTTATCTTCTCTCGATAATTGCTAAAGCAGCTAATTGATACATTGAGTCAACTACCTCTGATGATGCGTCCCTTTGTGATGCTTTAAAATAAAAATAGGATTATAAAAATACCATTTTCTTTTTTTTCGCTTTGCTTTTCAAGCTGTCGGGAGAATTCCAGATTCAGATAGCTTATTTATTTTTGAATAAATATTAAATTTTTTAATGACATAGCAACATGACAGCAGACAAGTCGCATAACTGATTCAACAAGTTTGCAGAGGCGACAGCGCAGGGGGCAGGGCTTAGGGCTAACACACACAAGAAAGATAATCCAACACATGAGGCAGAGCTTGCTTGTTAATTAAGAAAGTGAAACAGAGTCAAAGTAAAGGAGACAACAACAGCAACAAGAACAACAACATGACAACAACAGGTACAAAACAACATAAAAGAATGAACGTGCAGCGAGGCAACATCAACAGCAACAGAAAAATTTCTCAGTACGCATATGGTGTAAGAATACACACGTATGTCCTTGTGTGTTTTTACGTGTGTGTGTGCGTGTGTGTGTGCGTGTGTGTGTGTGTGTGTGTGCGTGTGTGGGGCGTGGTTCGCTTATTAAAATATGTACTTACAAAATCATTCATTCCTTTTCATTTCTCTGGCTTTTGTGGTGGGCTCTGCTCAAAGGAGCAAATGTCGCATAGATTTCGGTGCATACCACGTGTCGGCTAAGGATCGTCATATCTTTGGCCACGCTTCGGCACCGCAACTGTCCCCATTTTAATGAGCAAATTCGATTTCATTGTCACGCATCCTGGTGAAGCGACCGCATTTGCAAAAGAAAACAAAAAATTGCGGATACGCGGTGTGTGCCGCGCCGCGCGGACACAAACGTGTCTGGGAATCCGTTTGAGGCCGCTCCACTCACGCGGCACTTATCCTCATACTCCATACTCTCACTGGCGCGCCTGTATTTATTAATATATGCGAGACGCGTTGTCCTTGCCACCGGGCCACGATCCGCCACTGCCGCATGCCCAGGATTTGTCTTCGTATGCGGACAGTTTCACACAGCCACACAGCCTGTAATTATTTATGTATATACATTTATGTATGTTTGTGTCTGTATGTGTGTGTGTGTGTGTGGTAATGTACATGCAGACACATAGTACATATTGACGTAAGTACCTAAATTAAATGGAATTTGAGTTGCTTTTAACCCAAGAACACAAGGAACCAACTTTAACAGCTGTGACAGCAGACGTGATGAGGCGAGTACTCTGGTCGAGAGAGCTCGCTCGTCCAAGATATAACCTCAATCCAGATGTTAAGCATATTTGAGTTTAATTGCCAAATTTATCTTTAAGTGTTTTACGCAATGAAATTAAGAATTGGAGTGCTCCCATTTCTTATGCTTGCGATTGATGCTAGTAATGAGATCAATAAGAGAATATGTTAAGGAGTACAACTTTGGTGTTTCTTATCTGATCTGTGCCTTTAAAACTGAGTCTCTTATTGCTATAGAAAATCGATATTTATCGACATTTATCGATATTCGCAAAACGGTGTCGTTTATCGGTAACAAGAAATATACTTGATGTGTGCGTTGTATACGAAAACTTATATGCAAAATTTGAAGTCTCTAGCTCTTATTTTAGTCGGCTTATGGCAGAAAACTGCAAGCACAAATTGTTGACCCATTTCCATAAAAATAAAAAGATCGTTTGAAATCGATTATGTGCTAAGAAAACAACATTTTATGTGCATAAGGAAGGAAACTAATCAGCATATCTGGGTTGATATGATAATCTCGCTTGAGCGCTATTCTTTGAGCTAAAGTGCAAGTCTCACTCTCACAATTACTCAGTGTCTAAAAATGGCTGACAAAGAACATGAAAAACATTCCACAAAATATGCCAGTGTATGTGTGTGTGTGTGTGTTGCTGTGCAACATCCGCAGTCCTTCCAGCTCTTTTGTTAGGCAGCCGCCTACACAAACAGGCAACAACAAGACCAACAACAAATGCATATGCAAATTTAATTTTTTTTTACCCTTCGCCAATGTTGCACATACGAGCATTTGCATGCTTTGGTCGATGCATCCATCTCTTTCTCTCTTTAGATCTACCTTTAATGGCTCGCTTTCTGCCTCTTTCTGAAAATAGTTTCTTTATCTAACCCGTTATGTTCGCTATCTGGTTGCAATTTTCATGTTTAAGCAGAGCGGAAAATTAAAAACAAATTTGTCACACAATTCGTATATTTTCACTTTATTCGCAGTTCTCATCTTTAAAACGTTTTTTCTTCTTTTATTTGCAAATTTGACACTTTTTGTAGGCGTTGCCAAAACTGGATAAGGAATAATTTGTGTTTCTTTAGTTGTTGGGTTTCTATTCGATGCAAATTTCATCAAGGTTGAATACAGTTTCTGGGAAACTTATACAAACTGGTGCTGGTCTGCATAATGAAAGTCTGCCAGCCAAGCAGTCAGCAAATGTTGGCTCGTTGTTGCCAATGACGGCTCAAAGGCAACTAGCTCGATGCACATTTTGGCCATGTATGGAGCCAATTTGTGTGTGTGCTTCAGTGTCGTGTCTGTCTGGCCTGATATCGAATTTTTATTTGCTCCTATTTTGGCCCGGCCCAACATACCTTAATTACAGGCAGTTATGAGCTAAAAAGCATAAATGATGTGGGACGGAGCCGGTGGTCGGCTGCCAAACGATTATGACTTTGAGTTCGAGCTAACCAAATTGCATAGCACACTTTGATATCGGTCCGGTCGTTTAGTTTGTGGTCCTCTCCGACTGGGATCCTTGCACGCTTCGCAATTTGTTCTGTGTCCAACAGAGAGAAATGGGAAAACTTGGACGGCTCTGACTCTGCAATTTTGGGCGAAACTATTATTTTATTTGCACTACGCTCGTAATTAAGTTAGCCAAGTGCAGATTTGTCGATGTCGTCGATTGTCGTCGTTGTACGTAATTTTGACTGCAGCACCATTTACCTCCTTTCCGGAGATGGAGATAAAGTTTTCGGCTGTGACTGCGACTCCTGAGGCAAGCACTTAAGTCGTGCTCTCAAGTAGTCCTTGTCTGTAATTTCTTTAAGCTGATTTACGCAAAATTGTCAAGTAAATCGGATAAGTTATATACAAAACTTTAATGCCCAGTTCTATGTGTGTGTGTGTGTGTGTGTGTGTGAGTGTGCCGTGCAAAAAGCAATATGCAAATAGAATGATTTCGGTGGAGTGGGCGACTAAGCTGCAATCAATATTCAAATCCACTTAGCATTCGAATTTAACGTAATCAAATTTGCCGATTTTTGAGCTTCAGCTTCAGTAAATGGGCATTGAACAAGTGCTCCGGCATCGTCAGCTGGTTAAGCAGCCATTTCCCGCTGCTGACTTGTACTTCTCTATTTATTCTAATCTCACAGTTTTAATATGGAGCATCAGTCAAGCGACACAGTCGTCAAAGCCCTTGGATCCTGGCCGGCCAACCGGCCAACCGACCAGCGATTCAGATTCAGATTCATTCATTCGTTCATCCACTTGAAATGAAATGCAAATCCTTTAGAAAAGCCGAGCCTGGGCTCACCTAAGGGTTTTTTGGTTCGCCCCGCCCACCCCGGTCTCAGTTCATTATTATGCCAGGATATAACCTTTGTCTCGAATTAATTAAAATGGATTTACATGAGCTCAAAATGTCGCAAGCGCCACGGCGCCCAACAAAGGCACCTTTACACCACAACTTCCACAACCGAAAGTCCCCTTGCATCCACTGTGCAACTCCTGCTCTCGGTGTCTAGTTTGACACTGTGTCCGGGTCCTGGCACTATTTTGCATGCATAACTCCTGGACTTGTTTCAGCCACACTGTCTGACCCACCGACTATATGACTGGATGGCTGACTGACTTGACTTGACTTGGCTTGGCTTGGCTTGGCTGTCAACGTCAAGTCCACACCGCAGATAAATATTTATATTTCGCTTTTTAATCTTTTGTAATTTTAAGTCGCATCATACTCCATGCAACTCGACTCCCCCGACACTGTTTCCAGCTCTCTCAGCCCTCATCCTCTGCACCCAGCTCTCACTCTCAAGCGATGATTCTCTCCGTGTTGTTTTGTCAGCTAAACTTTAGCTATTTGTTGTTTTTGCTATTTGGCTATGCTTTCTGTTGACTTTTCAATTTGAAAGTTGAAAGCACTTAGGGTTATTAGAATGAAGCGTGGAGTCGGCCTAAAGTGACTGCCTTCTTCCTACAGCAATTGGGAATTTTGTTTTATATTTATGTATACATTTATAACTGGATTTGCCAAAACGAGCCGGGCTTAAATCACACTCACATATGTATCCATTAAATAACTTTTTTAATTGCGTTTAATGGATTGGAGGAGTTTCGCTAATATTGTGTTACTAATTAAATGTGCGCCCAATTCTTGTAATATAAGATATAACCGAGTGAGTAAGTATTTTAAGAAATATATTTAGAGAGCATCGTCGAACGATAACAGAATAGTGATACACTAATTGTATCTGGTAATCAAATAAACTTTAACTGCAATATCATGGGATAAAGATTGTTTAAAATCAGACTTGTTGGATTTGTTGATAATATTAGTAATCCCCTTGCCAGCGAGGGTATTCAGTCTTTGCGAAACGATTCAATTTAATCAACGATAAAATGAATGGTATTTTATAGGCAAAAATCTTCTATATGACAGTCAGAGGGAGAGATCGATTTGGGGCTGTACCAGTATGTTGAGTGGCTGTCAGATGTCAAATTCATCAATATGGCGAAACCAGGCAATTGCGATGGTTTCGTTTGGGACCACTTCAAAGGACGAACAATAACAGGACACATTACCCACATCAAACCGACCGCGTTCTGGCACACAACGGCCGTGGCTATTTTGTGCCTTTTCTCAGGCGAAGTTAATTTCAATTTACATTTAAATGCAGTCGTCGTCAGTCAGTCGTCGACAGTCGACAGTCGACTGGGGACTGGGGACAGACGGGCATCGTTTGAGCTGACCTTGTTGCGCCTCAAGTAGCTGCTGGTGCACATTCTGTGTGTGCCTTCAACTTTACTTTTTTTAATACCATAATTGGCTTACTGATGAAGGTTAGTGGGAGGCACAAAAAAAAAAAATAAAATAAAAAAATAAATATGCCAAGCAACAAAGAAAAAAAAAGACGGTTAATATAAAGGAGGAAAAAATACCGTGAAGCAGAACACAAATTATTCAAGAAATATTTTTGACAGCACTCGCGCTTCGTTGGCACTTGAAAAGACAGCCTTGAAGTGAACGTGTTCCATTGCGAAAGGTTGGCCATATTAAAGATTTATTAGCTGAGTGCACTCTCCACAAGCTCTAGCTAAGCTGAGCCTCTGCGGCAACCAACCAACTTGGCCCAATCTTAAATAACAGTCATAAAAGTGTCAACTATCAAATTATGGGTTTTTCCTTATTTATTAAGTTGCTTTTCAATGAAATAGGTTGAATTATATAACAGTTATTCCCGGCACAAGGTGTTGTACATTTCCAATGGCATGCAACATGGCGCATACTTAATATTTATTTAATTTCCCATCGCCTGCTTTGCATTTTTCGGTTCAGAGACATCATCCTCTGTGCCCCAAATAAGTTTTGGCTTAGTGCGCTTTTGCACTGACAATTCGCATCATCTATTTTCCATTTTGTCGTCAAGTTCATTTGCCGAGCCGTTCATTGTGTCCCGCAGTTAAGTCGCCCTGCCTCGCTGGCAGTGCTGCATGCCCCGCTGTTGGCTACATCAATTTTATTGACTTTTGCCATCGTTCCACTCGATTGAATGCACAATTTCATTAGCAGGCGTGCCACATGCAGCTGTCTTTTTACTACTATATCTGCTCAGTTCCGAATCCAGCTCATCTGCTCTTTGGGATGACTGCTTTGCGTTGTTCTCCCATTGAACATTCAATTGCTGTGATCCACTGTCAACTGTGCAACTTGCAACTGTCTGAAGTCAGCTCAGTTTGGCTTTTTGGCCATCGATTGATTTCGGGATGACGCAAATTGTTGTCATAATTCAACACTGAATGCTTCGAATGGCGACGCCTTACATAATCGCTTTAGCAGCTTGCCTGACACCAGCAGAAGAGTTGAAACTTTTAATTTAATAAAGCCAGTCGCGAACGGCAAGTTCAAAATAAAATACAGCAACAACAATTGTTACACCAGAGCAACATCCCAATAACGTGGAATTCCCAACAGGGGAGGAATGTTGATGTTGCTAAGCCAAAAACTTTTAATTAGTGAGTAGGCTGGCCAAAGTTTTTCAATTATTGGCACCTGCAGCACAGCACAGCACAGCACAGTCCACAACCCCTTTTGCCCTAATGACCACACAAATAGTACAAGTACTGCCGGCATTAAACCCAATTTGATTTTAAATCAACAGCCAATACACAAAAAGCCAGGCTAATGATTCGCCTGGGGCCAGTCGAAAGCACTTGAAGTCCTTTAGGTTAATTAGCCCAATGGTAGCCGGTGCTAATAATGCTTAGATCCGAGGCAGAGGTGATCTGCATAATAGACTACAAAGCTTGACTCGAATGCTCCCAGAGCATTATAAATAATTATCTTTCGGTTCCTCTCGCTGCATGATAAATGTTGTCTAGACGACTCCAGCAAAGCTTAGCGGACCACCGGACTTGGCTCCGGACTTGGCTCCGGACTCATTTCTATTTGATAGCTGCAGCCAGCATGCAGCTCCCCCACTCTCCTCCTCCTCCTCCTCCACTCCCTCCTTGTTCCCGGTGACATTCGATTTTGCAGTTTGGCAACTAAATCCGGTTCAGTTTTTGACTGCCAACTGCCACCAGCGAGCAACGACAATGACAATGACTATGCCATGGGATGGCATCCCGCTAGGTGGCCATTTTTTATGTGCCCAGCGGAATCTCTCTGGCTGTCTTCCTGTCGGCGTCTATAAACGCTTGACTGGTTGACTGTCTATAAATGGCTGCTGGTCGCAGACTTCCTTTTTTTAGAGAATCGCTCGAAAACTGAATTTTACACTGTTCATTGTCCCAGTTGAGCTTTAAACTTCTGTCTTAAACAAATACTCAAATAAACTAATTTCCAACAAAATACGCTTTGAAATTGGAAAACCATCAAGGCTAAAAGCCGGTGGTGTAATATTTTTTTACACACATTTGCATAGTTTTCAAATTAACCAACCAAAAATATATATCTGATTGCAGAAAAATTAATTGCATGAAAAACATATTCTTTCAACATTTGAAGCATATTTACTCAGTATAAAAAGATAATTAAATCACTGCTGAATTTAGACACTTGGGCTCTCAGTTTATTTCAAACTTTTTTGTTAAACAGAAAACGTTATTACATTTAGCTTAAATATGCATTTCAACTACTATTTAGTATTCATCTTATGAATTTGTGCAGGAAATAAGTGAGACATATTCATTTCATAGTCATATTCATTTACAAAGAAATGTTATTTCCGTCCAAAGAAATGCATTCTTCGTAATCAGAACTTTAATATAGTCTTATTCAGACTGGTTTCGTGCTACTTTCTTGTGCATTATTTAATTTTCTTGACGTTGTCGCTGCTGTTTCGCTGCTTTCGGCTCGCAACTCTCGGCATTCTTCGTTCTGGATTCTCCTTTCAAACGCGGCACGTCATATTTGTTCTATGACGACACAGAAGCCGCCACATAATGAGCTGCCATGACAACAGAGAAAGCCATCAAGCAGCGATGTCAACGTCGATGGCGACTGCGACTGCAACTGCAACTGCAGAACGTCTACTTTGCAAATTACTTTCACGCTTTCCATCATATGCACACTCCCATCCATATGTACATATCCACACACATGTACACACACAGGTACACACACACGTACACACACATGTACACACACAGGTACACACACAGGTACACACCCACAGCCCACCGCCCAGAGCCCAAGCTGAAGGCAGAGAAAAACCTCAGTTTCGCTAGGTGCTAAATGTGAGTAGTTGGGTTGCGATGGGTTGGGTTGGGTTGGGTTGGGTTAGGTTGGGGGAGTCGAGGTTGGACTGCATACGAGAGACTGTCGCACTCGGGGACTACTAAGCACTTGTGACATGTCGTGTCGCATGCATATGCAACATTTGTTTTCGCTGCGCCGACATAATTTGCGTCAAAGTGCTGTGTGGAAAGTGTGCATCTGGAAAAAAGGCGAAATAATAACGGAATTCCTTTAATTTTCGCGGCACTACAAGACTGGGTTGCAGCATGCTGGCCCCAACGCCACCAACTGCAAGAGCCAGCGAGACATTGACAACAGTGGCCCAGAGGCAAATGGAGGTAAGCTCGAGTTTCAGACTCCAGACCGGCAACTTGAACGGTTAAGTACTGCGCACTCGCCCACGGCAGTCAAGTCAACTGAAAACGTGACAGGATATCCTGCTGCTGAGGCTGCTGCAGCTGCTCCAGCTCCAGCTCCTGCTCCAGCTCCTGCTCCTGCTGCTGTCGTCTTGCTGATTATCGTGGTGCTCCTCTTCGTCCTGATTATTGTGCCCACAACACTGTCAGCACGCAAATGGTGAAGTGAATCAGAACACAGCACTTAATGTACGTCACATTGTGGCAGGTGAGTGAGTAAGTGACCCAAAGCTGGGACATCAATATTTCACAATTAATAAATTTATTGACAACCAGCCATTGATGCGTACTGCTGCAACTGTAGAACTCATTAAAATACTTGCCACAAAGCAACGGAATCTCATGACTTTTTCCTTGCTTTTGGGCAAAATGTACAGACAAAGTTTTTGCATCAGCAAATACATTTTTTATATATACATACATAAATAGTTATATATGTATGTAGTCTGGCATTCGTAAGTCAACATTTGCATAAAAGTTGTGACAAGCTGAAATGGAAAATAATTTAAGTTAAATGACAAAGGCATAAAATTCGGGCAGCTGCATTTTTGTTCACAAGTTTTTTGTTGATTGTTTACTCTTTTACTGCAAATTTGATGAATTATTTTAAATAAATAAAAAATAATACACAAAACTTAATGAAAATCAAAATCAAAGTAGAAAAACCAAAAACTAAATGCGGCTTTATAGCTTTTGTCTTGTGGTAAGGTGACTGGCCAAAGCTGTCAGACAAATGAAATTTATGTGCATCTGTGGTTCCTGCCACGCCTGTGGCAGCAATGTTATGGTAATAACAGCATTTAACAAAAAAAACAATAACTTTTATATGCAGCGAGACCGAGGTGAAATCTATAGTGACTTGAATTGTTATTTAAATATTTATTCATATATATGCAGATTAAAATCGGCTGATTTTCATTTAAATTTTTTAAAGCACTTTGTTTTAAATTATTAATTGGACCACCGCACTTTTCAAAATAAATAAAAAAATATCGTTAGCCGCAAGGAAAAGGTTACCCAATTTATTTCTATCGACAAGATTTAGGTATTTATATATTCTCTTAAGAATGAGTAATAAATCAATTCGTGCATTTGTCATATTGACATTTAGATTAATAGTCCTTGATTCTTGGACATTCGTATTGCCTCCTAATGCTATTAAACACAAACAGATCACATAATTGATTTAAAAAATTAAAAATAGCTGAACACAGAATATAAAATTTAAATCATTTATTGTTCGCCGCAGAGTTGGAATGTTTTTGAGAACGCCATTTAATAAATATTGCTGACTTATATTCATTTTACACCAAACAATCAGCTATGTTGTGGTGGCCAAACAAACCCAAATAAACAATAATCAAATTCAAAATTCAGATTATAAAATGTGGTTTTCGCTCATTAAAAATATAATTTAAGCCAAAACTGGCTAAACATACGCACAAAATTGGCAAACTTTCTGTTAAAATATATGTATATTTTACTAGTCTGATGCATTTGGCAAATTGGTTGTCCTTGGTCCGTGGTGCATGAATTTAATTCGAAAACTAAATTATGAAAACAACAACAATGTTCATACATACATACATACATACATACATACAGTTTGTGTTTATTGAGGCATAAATTATGCGTTGCGCTAAATAATGTTTAGCTTGTATAAAATTACTTAGTTTAGCTGCATTTCAATTAAACCGACTGCATTTAGCCAATTGAATAAATGTATTGCACTGGGCGCATTATTCTTTGGATGTGCCCTATTCGAAATAAACTGAAATGAATTTATAGCATGTTTATAGCAAATTTTTAGCTAAAACCCAAAAAACCCTGCTCTGGCCACTGTCCTTGACACACAATATTTATTGCACTTTGTCCGCAAATGTCGTTTTGGATTTTTGCTTATAGTTGGAAGCCAAAGCCTGTAAACGGCTCACTGGCCGTGTCCTTTGGCAGAAATTGTATTTGTTTTATGTGTGCTCCATTTGTTTTCATTTACAAGTATTTCACTTTGAAATTTATTTGCCCAACACACATTTTTATGGCCAAACGGCTGACTTGGTGTCGCCTGCTCTTTTAAATTATGTATGCATGTACAAAGGTCCTGGATATGCGGCAGCTAAAATTAAAATTTATCTTTCAATGCCATTTGGGTGTGTCTGCCTTATAGTTTTCCCATCAGATCCGATCAAGCATATGCTTTTTGCATGCCAAAATGCACACAATTCCAACTCATTGAATTTTTCCGTGCACCATTCAGCAAATGGTACCCGACGTGGTTGTGGCGTTTCCGCTGCTGGTCGCTGTTGCAAGTACCGCTTTTAATTGACAATTCGCTTGAGTGACGGCTCAAAGAGTTAATAAAATGAATGCCGATTTCATTGTTTCCGTTGAGCGATAACCCACCTTTTTTTTAATGTTCAAAGTTTTGGCTGCACGCTTTTAATTTCATTCGAGTTTTTGGGGCAACAGCTTGGCGTGCAATGAAAACATCAATGACCCGAACAACAGCTGCAGAGCTGCGCGTAAAACACAGACTTAAGGCACCCATTATGCCAAAGCACCCGCCATGTTGCATGCTATATATACTTGCTTTTTTTTAAACAATTTTTGGATTTTTTTTGTTTGTTTTTTGAAACTGTCTTCCGCTTTTAGTAAAATGGCAGCGGCAACGACAAAAACCTTTGCCAGGCGCAGCTTTTAAGATCCTTTTGCTTAAGCGTCTTTCTGCACTCGTTGTTGAATCGCTTTCGGCTTTCGCCTTCACTACTACATACTATACTATATTATAACGACTGTATATATATATATTTTATTGTGCAATTGTTTTTGGTGCTCATGAGAAATTGTATGCGTGCAAAGACGCTTAAAACTTTTCCTTCATTTTATTTCTTGATAAGAGTTTTGTTGCACTTGAGCCTCGAGTTGCGTGCCATTGTTTGTCTGCCTCAGCGCTGAATGCTGAATGCTGACTGCTGGCTTAAAACTTTCATGTCTTGTATTTCGATTTAAAATTTTAATGCTTTTTACAACGTTGCAACTTTATCTAGCTCATCCACATTGCCTATGCGGCTCACAACACGAGAGTGTTTTTAAATTTCAATTTTTAAAACAAAAGTGAAACATGTGAGCTGCACTAGAAAACACATCATATCAAATTTTAGCTTAAAGCTTGACGTGTTGAAGGCTTCAATTTTAGGCGAGGCTATTATTCTGTAAAACAGAACGATAATTTGATATATTACTTGCTGGCGGCACATAGTAATTTTCTACAGAATTTATTACAATTCCACTGTCACACAATTCTCAGACAAGTAAGTCAACGAGAATTGTAACCCAAGCATTTCAGAAATTTATATTAAGTGCAGCGCAAGAAGTCGACAAGCTACATTTAAATGACTACATTAATAAGTGTTGGAGCGAAGTTTCCCCGCGTCACGGAATGCCTGGATAAGAAAAGTAATACTGAGTCCCACCAGCGTTGTGTACTCAATCAGCGTTTATTCAAGACTGCTACTTTACAGTATGAGTAGCAATTAATGAGAGACTTAACATAAGTATCGATGCACGATTGCATTGAATGTAAAATAACATATTTTCAACACCCTTCCACAATGCAAGCATGCTTACAAAAAGTCATTTCAAATTTAACATGTTCCTTAATTCATTATGCTTCGTTTTGGACCAAGTTCTTTGTTAGCACATCTGCTATCATAACATTTGAAGGAACATATTTCAAAACAATTTGACCCTCATTAACAACTTGCCGAACAAAATGATATCTTATATCTATGTGCTTAGTTCTACCATGATGTACAGGATTCTTTGCTAATTGTTGTGCACTCAAGTTGTCTCCGTACAACACCGTCTGGGTAGTTTCAGTGCCACAACCGACTTCGATAATCAGCCTGCGCATGACGATAGCTTCCTTGCACGCCGTCGACAAAGCCATATACTCAGCCTCTGTGCTGCTGAGTGCTACGCTGCGTTGTTTCTCCGATTTCCACGAGATCGGCCCGCCAGCGAGAAAGTATACGTAGCCAGTATACGATTTACGATCAACCTGATCGCCAGCCCAATCAGCATCAGCATAGCCTTCGAACGCCGCTCCACACTTTCTGTAGTGTATCTTTAGCTCTACTGTAGACGCTAAGTACCGCAGGACATGCTTCACGCCTGCAAGATGTTCGCTATGCGGATCCATGTTCCCGTTGTGCCAACTTTGCAACCGAGTGCAAAATATCCGGTCTTGTTGTAAGAGCCAGCCACATTAGCTCACCCACTTGTGCTTGGTACGATGTCTTATCCACCTTTTGACATTGGCTGCCGTTGCAAGCTGTCTGGTACCCAGCATCCAATGGCGTAGCTGCTGGTCTGCAACTTTCCATACCGTGTTTACGCAAAAGATCCTTGATGTATTGCGTATGGCCCAGAGTGATCTCTCCAAGTTCACCCTCACGTTGAATTTCCATGCCAAGAAACAGTTCTAGTGGCCCCTTGTCAACGCACTCAAACGACTTCATAATATCAGATTTGATGCTGACCAAGTCCGCTTTCGATTGACAAGCTATAAGGAGATCATCGACGTAAACTAGGATTAGTGCCAAATTACCTCCCTTTCGTTTATAAAGGCATGGCTCATTGTCGCATGCAATGAAGCCAATTCCACGCAAAACGCTGTCGAGCTTGGAGTTCCACTCCCTTCCAGATTGCTTCAATCCATATATCGCCTTTTTTCAGTAGCAATACTCCATCCGCCCGATTGTCTTTAGAGTATCCTTGCGGTTGCTTCATATAAACAGTATCCCTTAGATCGCTGTTCAAGTACGCAGTACAAACATCCATCTGATGTAGGTACAACTGCAATTCTGCCGCCAACGCCAATATAAACCGCATGCTCTCCAGCCTGCATACCGGTGAAAACGTCTCATCGTAGTTAACACCGTACTGCTGTGCGCATCCTTTTGCCACCAGTCGTGCCTTAAACCGTTCTATCTGGCCGTGAGTATCCCGCTTCAGACTGTAGACCCACTTGCAACCAATTGCACGTTGTCCTTTCGGTAAATCTGCCAGCTGCCAGGTTTGATTCGTAATCAAAGCCTCATACTCCTTTTGCATCGCTTCTTTCCAGAACGAAGCATGCGTACCGCGCATTGCCTCCTCGTAGGTTGCTGGAATGGGTACATCACTTGTAGCCATAGCGCCGAGTATATTGTATTGCTTCCTTGGGCGACCAGGTCTACCCGTCCTTAAGCAATTTCGGTCTTCCAGGTCCACCTCGTGGGATCTGCTCTTCCTCCAGCTTTTCGTCGTCTTTTGCACTTTCAAAAGATTCATCCGCATTGCTTTCATCAGTTGCATTTGACCGAGATGTGATGTCTTCGCTGCTGGAGTCAACCTCATCATCATCCTCTTCGTCAACTTGCTCAACTCGATGCCCAACATTCGACATATCAAATGTTACCGCTTCGCCCTTTGCCTTTTCCAAATAGCTGACCTCATCAAAGATAACATCTCGTTTGTCGACCACTGTTTTGGATTCTGCATCGTAGAGCCGATAGCCTTTTGCTTGCATTGAGTAACCGACCATGCGGTATTCTTTCCCCTTGGGTTTAAACTTGCTCTTATGACGACCCTTATCCAGTGCCACTGCAATGGAACCAAAAACTTTAAGATGACTTATCGTTGGTTTCTTGCCAGTCCACGCTTCCATTGGAGTCATCCCGATCAGTGCTTTTGTGGCTGCACGATTGCGTAAATACACCGCTGTGTTTATTACTGCCTCTGCCCACAATGACTGGTCCAAGCCTGATTGATCCAATAAGCATCTTGCCATCTCCACAAGCGTACGATTAGCTCGTTCTGCCACACCATTTTGTTGCGGAGTGTACGCCACCGTCAATTGCCGTGCAATTCCATTGGTTTTCAAAAACCCGTCGAAAGTTTTATTAACATATTCGCGTCCGTTGTCGCTGCGAATACACTTGATCATCTTTCCTGTTTGACGCTCTACCAGATTTTTGTACTCCACGAACTTGCGAAAGACCTCGTCCTTCCCTTTCAGGAAATACACAAAAATCCGTCTTGATTTGTCATCAATAAATGTGAGGAAATACTTAGAGCCGCCAAGAGACTTCGTTTCGAAAGGGCCACACACATCAGTGTGCACTAATTCCAGAAGTTCTTCCGCTCGGCTTTCTGTTGATCCTGGAAATGGCTGCACGTGAACCTTGTTCAGCATGCACGTCTTGCACGACACCCGTTGCAATACGTCAACATTTTCCATTCCTCGTACCAGCGCCTTGAGCGCCTTGTTTGCCATTTCACGCAAACTATCGTAGTTCAAATGACCATATCTGTTATGCCACAACTCGCCATCTGACTTAACAGCAGCATAACAACTGTTACGATGACCTTCAAACGTATACAGATTTCCTACTCGCTTGGCCTCGAGTATACATTTGCCGTTTCTGCAGACTCGAGCACTCTTTGTATCAAAGTGAACATTGCACTTCATTGCGACGGCCTGTCCCACAGACATAAAATTGCTCGTCAACTTTGGTACGTACAATACGTTGCCTAGCACCAGTGTACACAAATCCGTTTCCATTTTGACTTCGCCTCTGCCTTCTGCTTGCAAGGTACCGGCGTCCGCCAAACCGATCGTTTCGGTATGCGCCTCAAATTTTGAAAACATTTGTTTATCACAACACATATGACTTGTTGCTCCACTGTCCAAGCACCAGCCGATTTTCTTAAAACTGCTTGCATCCAATGCGTTGAGTAAGCTGCAATTCCGCTGTTCTGTCTTCATTACGTCATTTTTGGCAATTAATGCAATTAATCTGCGACAATTCGCTTTAATATGCCCTATTTCACCACATTCGTAACAGGCGATCTTTTTCTTTTTCTTCTTTGTAGTGACCTTCGCACTAGCGCTATGCCCTTGTCTAACTGTAAAGACGTTCGCCGTTTCGTTGTGCTTCTCGGCGCCTTCTTTTCTCTCGCCTTCTTCCTTCAACTTTATGCACAGAATTTCAAACGACGGCAGACTGTCGCGCGTCTGGATGGCGACAACGAAATTCTCATAATTTTCTGGAAGACTGGCAAGCAAAATTATGACCTTGAGCTCGTCAACTATTTCTATTCCAACTCCGGCAAGCTGATCCACGATTTCGTTAAATGTGATCAAATGGCTAGCCATGCTTTGCCCCTCCGCCATGCGAGAATTGTGCAAACTTTTGTACAACGAGACTTTACGCATCGGCCCGCTTGGCTGATGGACTTCGCGCAACTTAATCCATGCCTCCCTCGACGTTGTGCAATTCTTGATGTATCCCAACTGCGATTCCTTAACACTTAGCGTGGCGTGATCGTTGACAATGCCTTACGATCCAACGCCTTCCAGTTAACATTTTCGCCAACATCAGACTCCAGTAAATCCCCCGACGCAACTTCCCATAGATCCGCATGCACCAACACGCTTCGCATCAGTATGCTCCAAGAATCATAATTCTTTTCTTCAAGCTTCTGTATTTGGTACAGCCCACTCATATTTCTATTTTTGCGACGCAATTTACATTTACACACACGTAACTGCCGATTTTGTCTTTTATCACATCCGAGTTCGTAACTCTGGATATCGAGTCAATAAACTATAACCGATCTTATCAGGCCACGTTCCCTGGGTCCATAACCTGTTGGAGCGAAGTTTCCCCGCGTCACGGAATGCCTGGATAAGAAAAGTAATACTGAGTCCCACCAGCGTTGTGTACTCAATCAGCGTTTATTCAAGACTGCTACTTTACAGTATGAGTAGCAATTAATGAGAGACTTAACATAAGTATCGATGCACGATTGCATTGAATGTAAAATAACATATTTTCAACAATAAGCATCAAGCAAATTTGAAATTGATGCTAGCTGCCAGGTAATAGCGCAGAAGACTAAAAAATCAGCTTAAAATTTATTCGTTTTAACATTTGTTCTTTTTTTTTTGGTATAATACTTTACTTTTGCGAGAGGGCAGACAGCAAATGGCTTAAGCACTTAATTGTACCAAGTGAGTAGTATTATTGGTGGCCCGATGAACCGCAAATTAGTTGAGATTTCAGATGGGAGCTGGCATTTTTAGCACCTCGCTGCAGTAGGAAATAATAAATAAAATGTCAGACTATTGCCTGACAGCGTATCCTTTGTTCACTTGAGGTTACCAACATAAACAGCAAATAGCACAGACACAAGACAACAACAAAATAGCAAAAACAACAATATTATCAAAACATCGTTGACATTTAGCAGTGACCGAAACTATAAAAATGTCCAACATTTGCAAAACAACAAAACACGTCTGCCAGCTGTAAAAACAGCGAGCTATTTGCAGGGATTGTCGCTGTTGCGGTTTCTGTTGGCTTTGCCTTTGCCATTGTAGTTGTTCTTGTCATTGTCATTATTGTTGTTGTGATTGTTGTTGTTGTTGTTGTTGCTTTACACTTTTATTTCCGCTTTGCTGCCAGCAACAGCAACAGCAACAGCAGCGGCAACACCAAGCACACAAAAACAAGGCAGACTTGGCAGCGGCGACGCATCGTCTGCTGTCAGTGTTAGCGTCAACGAGGGCTTCATCAGTGCTTTGTGGCAACTTTAAATCAATAATTGTATCCGTATCATTCGCAGGCTAACCGCAAGCTTGAGCAAAAGTTAAACCTTAGCGGCAGCCACAAACTTTGCCACTTCATAAGCAGCCCGCCAACATTAACTAAGCGAAAGTCAGCAACAGCAACAGCCTTAGTAGCAATAGAAGCTGCAACGTAAATTACTTGCACTTACCACTTGCACCCAAGTGGCAAGCAGCGATGGATCCTTTCTGTAGCAATTGCACTCGCCAACTGCTTTGGCTGAGTGGCCAAGTTTGCTTGCAACTGGCGCACAAACTTCACTCATTAATAGCTGTTGTCTTTAGTTTCAACTCGCTAGGATTCAATTTGCTTTTGAGAAAGTTAATTATATTTTGGGATGGAGTAGCTGTAACCTTTAGTCCTTGGCCACTCAAATAAATGGATACAATTATGTGAAACAATACCAAGAAACAACTGCAATGTTGCTTAGCATAAGATTTTAGTATCCTTGAAGTATTTTCATATTGGAAGTAGTTCCCTACAGCTGCATACATTAAAACTGAACTGTTTTTTCCTGCTTTGCAATTGACTTTATTTAAAAGTCAGTTTGCCATACAATTTGTTGCCCAAAACTCTAAAAACGTTTTTTTATTTCATACTCTTCCAAAAAAAAAAGCATTAAAGAAAATGTGTTGCAAGCAAGAAGGTTGCTTTATATTGGCAGTGTTTCAAGTGTAGAAAACTTTTAATGAAATGAACTGCGCAAGTTGTGCGCCTGTCAGTGGGAAAATCTAGTTTTTTCTTTATAAGAAAGGCGCTGACTGTTGAAAGTAAGTAAGAATTAATGACTTCCGTTTACAAAAGTAATGAACATGCAAATGCATTTGCAAAATGCAAATTTGTTTTAATATATTATTGGTTGCATTTACTTGGCAACAATCTTTTTAACAGTCTACTTTACGAAACCTTAAACTTTCGTTATATTCACGTTTATTTTACAACATTTGTATACTATGATACCGAAGATATAATAGTATATTGGGTGTGTGCAATGTCCATCATGATGTCTCGATACAAATCGAATTTCGAAAATCGATAAAGCTACATACCTCCCGAAATTGTATAGATACAGTAAGCAATTTCGGTTGGTAGGTTGTTAGCGATGTCCTTCAACGATCGACATATGCCGACATATGTTCCGACCCAAAATCAAGTTTTTAACGTTAAATGAACGATTGATCTAGGGGGCAAACCATAATTAAAACGCCATTGCTTTTGAAAATGCGTTGACTTTTGACGAAGTTATGGCATTTTGAAGGCTCGACCTATGCCCATATGCCGAAATTCCGATTTTCGGACTATAATTTTGACTTATGTTCCGACCCAAAATCACGTTTTGAACTATAAATGTACGATTTGATCTAGGGGCCAAACCATGATTAAAACGCCCTTGCTTTTGAAAATGCGTTGAGTTTTGACGAAGTTATGGCATTTTGAAGGTTCGACCTATGCCCATATGGCGAAATCCCGATTTTCGGACTATCATTTTGACTTATGTTCCGACCCAAAATCACGTTTTGAACTATAAATGTACGATTGATCTAGGGGCCAAACCATGATTAAAACGCTCTTGCTTTTGAAAATGCGTTGAGTTTTGACGAAGTTATGGAATTTTTAAGTCTCGACCTATGCCCATATGGCGAAATCCCGATTTTCGGACTATAATTTTGACTTAAGTTCCGACCCAAAATCTCGTTATGAACTTTAAATGTACGATTGATCTAGGGGCCAAACCATGATTAAAACGCCTTTGCTTTTGAAAATGCGTTGAGTTTTGACGAAGTTATGGCATTTTGAAGTCTCGACCTATGCCCATATGCCGAAATCCCGATTTTCGGACTATAATTTTGACTTAAGTTCCGACCCAAAATCACGTTATGAACTTTAAATGTACGATTGATCTAGGGGCCAAACCATGGTTAAAACGCCCTTGCTTTTGAAAATGCGTTGAGTTTTGACGAAGTTATGGCATTTTGAAGGCTCGACCTATGCCCATATGCCGAAATCCCGATTTTCGGACTATATAATTTTGACTTATGTTCCGACCCAAAATCACGTTTTGAACTATAAATGTACGATTGATCTAGGGGCCAAACCATGATTAAAACGCTCTTGCTTTTGAAAATGCGTTGAGTTTTGACGAAGTTATGGAATTCTTAAATCTCGACCTATGCCCATATGGCGAAATCCCGATTTTCGGACTATAATTTTGACTTATGTTCCGACCCAAAATCACGTTTTGAACTATAAATGTACGATTGATCTAGGGGCCAAACCATGATTAAAACGCCCTTGCTTTTGAAAATGCGTTGAGTTTTGACGAAGTTATGGCATTTTGAAGGCTCGACCTATGCCCATATGCCGAAATCCCGATTTTCGGACTATAATTTTGACTTATGTTCCGACCTAAAATCACGTTTTGAACTATAAATGTACGATTGATCTAGGGGCCAAACCATGATTAAGACGCCCTTGCTTTTGAAAATGCGTTAAGTTTTGACGAAGTTATGGCATTTTGAAGGCTCGACCTATGCCCATATGCCGAAATCCCGATTTTCGGACTATAATTTTGACTTATGTTCCGACCCAAAATCACGTTTTGAACTATAAATGTACGATTGATCTAGGGGCCAAACCATGATTAAAACGCCCTTGCTTTTGAAAATGCGTTGAGTTTTGACGAAGTTATTGCATTTTGAAGGCTCGACCTATGCCCATATGCCGAAATCCCGATTTTCGGACTATAATTTTGACTTATGTTCCGACCCAAAATCACGTTTTGAACTATAAATGTACGATTGATCTAGGGGCCAAACCATGATTAAAACGCCCTTGCTTTTGAAAATGCGTTGAGTTTTGACGAAGTTATGGCATTTTGAAGGCTCGACCTATGCCCATATGCCGAAATCCCGATTTTCGGACTATAATTTTGACTTAAGTTCCGACCCAAAATCACGTTATGAACTTTAAATGTACGATTGATCTAGGGGCCAAACCATGATTAAAACGCCCTTGCTTTTGAAAATGCGTTGAGTTTTGACGAAGTTATGGCATTTTGAAGGCTCGACCTATGCCCATATGCCGAAATCCCGATTTTCGGACTATAATTTTGACTTAAGTTCCAACCCAAAATCACGTTATGAACTTTAAATGTACGATTGATCTAGGGGCCAAACCATGATTAAAACGCCCTTGCTTTTGAAAATGCGTTGAGTTTTGACGAAGTTATGGCATTTTGAAAGCTCGACCTATGCCCATATGCCGAAATCCCGATTTTCGGACTATAATTTTGACTTAAGTTCCGACCCAAAATCACGTTATGAACTTTAAATGTACGATTGATCTAGGGGCCAAACCATGATTAAAACGCTCTTGCTTTTGAAAATGCGTTGAGTTTTGACGAAGTTATGGAATTCTTAAATCTCGACCTATGCCCATATGGAGAAATCCCGATTTTCGGACTATAATTTTGACTTATGTTCCGACCCAAAATCACGTTTTGAACTATAAATGTACGATTGATCTAGGGGCCAAACCATGATTAAAACGCCCTTGCTTTTGAAAATGCGTTGAATTTTGACGAAGTTATGGCATTTTGAAGGCTCGACCTATGCCCATATGCCGAAATCCCGATTTTCGGACTATAATTTTGACTTATGTTCCGACCCAAAATCACGTTTTGAACTATAAATGTACGATTGATCTAGGGGCCAAACCATGATTAAAACGCTCTTGCTTTTGAAAATGCGTTAAGTTTTGACGAAGTTATGGCATTTTGAAGTCTCGACCTATGCCCATATGCCAAAATCCCGATTTTCGGACTATAATTTTGACTTATGTTCCGACCCAAAATCACGTTTTCAACTTTAAATGTACGATTGATCTAGGGGCCAAACCATGATTAAAACGCCCTTACTTTTGAAAATGCGTTAAGTTTTGACGAAGTTATGGCATTTTGAAGTCTCGACCTATGCCCATATGCCAAAATCCCGATTTTCGGACTATAATTTTGACTTATGTTCCGACCCAAAATCACGTTTTCAACTTTAAATGTACGATTGATCTAGGGGCCAAACCATGATTAAAACGCCCTTGCTTTTGAAAATGCTTTGAGTTTTGACGAAGTTATGGCACTTTGAAGGATCGACCTGTGCCCATACGCTGACTTCCGCCTTAGAAAACTTAAATGCGCATATCTTCCATAATTTGTAAGCTAGAGGCATCAAATTTTGAAAGTATGTTATTGGTAACTCCCCTAAGAGATCGATAAAAAATGTTGACTGACGCCCACCCCCTCCCCCAAAAACCGATAAATGGCCATATCTCACGCAATTTAATAGCTACAGTTTCCAAACTTGGAAGGAAGATTTTTAATAACCTTCTCTTTTATTTTGCTTGCAACCACGCCCACTCCCGCCCCAAAATCTCCAAAAGCTCATATCTTCCGTAAATTAGGAGCTATGGTTGCCAAACTTCGAAGAAGGGTTACTATCTTATATCTACCGCAATCTGAAAACAAACTTGGACAGTATTTCTTGGCTGCACACAAATTATGTTATGAGAGTATTTCCCTGTCGGTTACGTCCGAAGGCAACGATCTCTCTTGTATTATATGATTGATCAGCTTTTATTGTTTGTTGATTTCTGATTTTTCCAATAAGTGAAATGAAGTATCCGTCTATATTTAAGAGACTGTGAGTAAAGCATTAGGTTCAAGGTAAGAACAGTTTCACAAATTATTTAATATTTAATTAATTAACATTGCAATTACTTTCAACACCTTGGGTCAGCTTGCTTTTCTAATTACTTGTATTATATTTGATTGAAAATTTATGCTTATACTGAAATGTTGCCTTAGGTTAAATTAGCAATGAAAATTCAAGTAAATAATTAACATTCAAATATGGACAGCGCCCCGGGGAATTACTCGCATGAAACATATATTTGGCTATGATATTTCTTCATTTTCCTTGCCAATTATGAACAAAGTGTATTTTACGTATATGTATGTATGTAGAGATGGAATTTTTTTTGTCGTTTCATTTTCCAGTTCATTACGTATCTCACGTTTCATTGTTTGCTGCACATAATAAGCAGAAGCGAAATTTTTAATTAACAAAGTAAGCAAAAAGCAGTCTGCTGCTGTTGGCCAATGTCTTCGATAAGTGTGCGGGCAAAAAACCACATTGCACCCTTGCACCACACTAGTACTAGTATATATATTTACAATCTCGTTTCTACTATGCAGTTTTAATATTGCACAAACTTGAACCATCTTTCGTTCTCGTTCCCGTTCCCGTTTAATTTTCTTATTTTATGAAGTTTATGTATTTTGGTTGCCTGCCAGGCTTTCAAATGGGGTTTGGGACGAGAGAATTTTGTTTTTCAAACTCATTAAGCGCATTTGCACGCATCAGCAATGCGATTAAAAGCGGGCGTGGCACTTAGCATCATTATATAAATTAATCACTTAATGCGTTTTCATTGAATTAATATTGGATTTAGCCAGCAAAGCGATTCATATTAATTTTTTTCTCCTTCTCTCTCTCTCTCTCTCTTGCCACACATATTACTTATTGTATTGATGCATGCAATTATTATTTTTGTGTGTTTTACTCACATTGCCACCAAAATCAAACAACATTTCAGCATAATACACATAAATGATTAATTTAATCAGGGGAACAGCCGGGCTTACGCTTCAACGCTTTGCTGGATTAACACATCAGGCTTATTGTTCGATAAATACCATAAATAATTATTAAATGCAAAATACAATAACTACTTAAAAAACTTTAAGATAAATAATAAAATATTTGCTGCACATACACACAATTATAATTTGATTATTTTAAAAAAATACACAAATACTATTTAATATTTCTCGCATATCCATTAGATACACTTAAATGTATTTTTATATATTTTTATTATATGCATACATCGCTATACTTAATATATTTTATACAATGTGGCATAGAACATCTTGATAATAGTAACAACTGGAATATGCATACTGTGTGACAATGGTATGCATTGAAAAAGGAGCTCATTTTGTGCCAAAATTGTCAATCCAGTTGAGCTTGATTCTACGATGGCTGGCATTGTCGCCAGCTGCCTTTAGCACAATGGAGACGAAATTTAAATTGAGTAAATTGCAAATTGCACACAAAGGTAAATAGTGGCACATGATACAAAAAGAGCTCACGTGTCTGACGCTATTTGCAAATACCATCCGCAACCCCATCCTCAACTCCCCATTTGTATTAGTATCCAGCTGTACTGCCAGATCCTTCTATGTAAGCCAGATCCTTTTTCCAGGTGCTGAATCAAATACATTAAGCTGGAGTTGGCATTGTCGTTGCTGTGCCATGCTCGGCACACATAAACACACCTTGTGTACTCGTATTATTTTGTTGCATCCTCGCAGCGAGCACACGTCTGTGCGGGCATAAATGAATGGATATCTGATATAGTCAACTGCATCCATCCACACGGCATTCGTTGCAAGTGGCATTATAATAAACTAAGTTAAGGCGGCAATTTCCACGTACATTATTGCTTGTTTGTTTGCATTACAGTCGTTGCCGTTCAATTCGAGTCCAACTGCCACTCGACTCCTGCCTCTTGTGCAACTGTCAGTTGCGACTATTCAAATAGTTCTCACTCGCTCTTGATTTTTGTTGTGCAACACCTGCTTAGCTTTCGCAGCTGTCGTGATGTGTTTTCCATCCATCGTAGTTACTCATACCTCAGTTGTGATGGGCCACCACTTAATTACACATCTCACTTAATTAAGGCATT
Source organism: Drosophila mimica (assembly GCA_037043585.1). Classification (NCBI taxonomy): domain Eukaryota; kingdom Metazoa; phylum Arthropoda; class Insecta; order Diptera; family Drosophilidae; genus Drosophila; species Drosophila mimica. The sequence continues at coordinate 514,977 of JBAMBE010001243.1, forward strand.
TAATCTGGCTACATCGTCTCAAGTGACGCTTATGCTTACCTCATGTTGTTCACTTTTAGCAATTGCACCGTTTACATTTAAAAAAAAAAATTCATTTTTTTTTTTGCTTTGGTTGACTAAGTTAATTAACTTGCGCTTTTTAACTATGGCCATTGTCACAACTTTTTAATACTCAAAGCGTTTCGTTCCCTTGAAAGTTCGAAACTATTAAAGCCTATTGAAAAGCCATAAAGAAATAATTAATCATTTAAAAGACTAAGTTAATTAAGTGCAGCTCATGGCCATAACCAACTGAAGACAAGGGGAAACAAATGCAATTTTCAAGCTGATTACGTGGCCATTGTCTGAGAGGAGAACAAAAAAAAGCCAAGTTCTGAGCAACGATCAAAATGCATTATTAATTCGACGCTTTGCCGATGACGTGTTTGTCAGATGAGGGGGAGGAGGAGGAGTGTGAGTTGGTCGACTTGTCATTGTCGGCTCAGCTGCGATTCCCTGCTTTGTCTTAGCATTATCCTAATTATGATATGTTGGCGCTGTCTCCTCTGATTGCCACGTGCATACAAAATTTACTGGGGCTCCTTCTGCTCTCTTGGAGGTTGCCGAAATGATTGATCGGGTTAACGTGTGGTGTGGCTTCTATGTTGCCCCATGTGCACAAATCACCTAATGGCTTACCATTCGCATTAAGTTGCGGTTGGGACTTAAGCCACCAACCAACATATCACTTTGAGACAATAAGATGAATAAATGGGGACACCCTAATGGAACTGGCAAGCTTTCTATTAGTAAATCTTAACTCGTGAAACAGCAAATATGAATTTTGTAGTTTCACTCAGCTGCTACTTATTTATTAATATTATTATGTCAGGTGAAATCTATGTCATAATTAGTCAGAAGATATTATGTGCCAAGTTTCCAGTATTCACATTTCGTTAAAGTTACCTGTTGAAAATACTGTGTAATAAAGATAACAAAAGTTTGACTGAAAGGTTGATTAAAGCTTATATATTAAGCTCATAGTGGTAAATATGAATTGAATAACAATTGTCATGATGTGATTTCCAATGGCTTATTAAGTTGTCAAACCAAATCAAAAATAAATTGAGTTTCAAACCATAGTAAATGTAAATTGAAAAATTGTCAATCTGTTATCACCGACTGCTCAATTGAGCCAACTGCATGAATTATTAAGCAACTGCAATTATGTACAACAGAAGACAATGATGTGATTATACAATTATGAAGTGTTCAGAAAGCCAGAAACACAGGCAGCAAGTCTGAGGCGTTTACATGTGCCATGCCACATGTCAGCTTCAACATTGACAATCGACAAGGAAATTTTCATATGCATGGCACATCCTGACATTGTCCAGAAGGCATGCCTGACAAAGTACTTTGCCAGTCTGCAACTGACTGACTGACTGACTGACTGAGTGACCGACTGACTGACTTACCGACTGACAGCCAATAACTGTCACTTTATCAATGTTGAAGTGTGAAGATAGGACTCAAGTCTCTGTCTTAATCCCACCCCCTCCCGGGTGACGCAACTTACGAGTGAGCTCTCTAAAGTGCCCGTTTATAAAGTCGAACAGGCATGTCACAAATAATTGACAACGATGAGCTGATGAAATCGAAACAGACAGTTGGACATATACATATACTATACACACACACACACACTCCCACACACACACTTACACACATATGCAGACACACTCATTTGTATTTTTATGTACCCAACAGTTGGAGTTGTTGCGGATGTTTGCTTGAGTGTAATTTAAATGTGAAAACTAAAACTAGAGGAAGTATTCGATTATTTACAGTACGCTTAATGGGTCAGTGAAAGTTTCCACTTGTGAATGGAAATGGCAGTGAATTTTTTCATTTACTGAATTCCCATTTGGTTCTCTCATATGTAGAGGAGAGTCGAGCACTTTGAATTCCTTGCAATATCCGTTAGATAGTTGCTGAATAGCATTTAAATGTGCAACAAGTAAGTCTGTAATTGAGCAGTAAATCCATTCGTTACTTCGTAATGCTCATTGGGAATAAATTACTAAAATTTCACTGAGTTCATTTGCTGCAGATAGTAATCACGGGCAGTCAAGCGTTTAATTCTTTCGCACAGAGCAAAGTTCATTAAATGTCAAATGTCTAGACAAACGACTTGCCAAATGTGGCACGGATGTAGCCAAATGAGTCCATTAAGAGCCATCACAGCGGTCACAGTTTTAACGCTAACGCTGCCTTTTGTGCTTTTTCTAAAAGAATGTGGCATTAAAGTTAGAGTGACTTAAAAACAAGATAAGAGTCCAGCAACCTATGTGTGATTGAGTAATCAGTAAATGATACGTCAGCAGCTCATTTCGCATGCAGCATCTGTGGCGCATTCAGTAAGCGTTAAAGCGTCGACATGAACTTGATCGGGGGATGTGGCATGAATTTCGTGGCACGAATATGCTGAAAGCCAAATATTAGCACTGAAGCCGGCAGCGTTTTCAATTAATTTCGCCGAATGCATCTTCAATCGTGCGTTAAAATGAAAATGTAATCAAGGCAACGACAACCAGCAACAACAAAAGCAATTTGACCTGCCCGCAAAACGAGCAAGAACGAGGCTTATACATTTTGCCAAGAAATATGCGTTAATTAAATACGTTCTTCGTTTGAAAAGTCGACGCGATGCGATGCGAAATCGGGTGAATCAAGTTAAGAAGATTTTTCATTATTTCAAAATGTGCACCACAAGTGTTGGATATATTTGCTTATAGCCCATACGCATATATTTGAAATGTCTGTGGCAAGCCTTTACACACACAAATACACACACATAAACAGACACACACATAAACAGACACACACAATCGCACAAATAAATACCCATGAAATGGCACGCTGATAGAATAGCGGCCATGCCAAATGAATAAAAATAAATGAATGAAATATTCACTTACTCCTCCGGCCTTAGCAGAGCAGCTGCTGCAATTGCTCAATGTCCTTTGTGTCCGACGCCTGACGCTTCTTATATGGATGTTCTGCTTCTGCTGCGCTGCCTGCATTTATATTTAAATGTATTTAAACGACCGACAATTTGAGAGCATCATCGTCGGGCATTGTCAGCACCAGCACACCATGCACCACATTTATTGTCTGTCTGTCCTTCTGTCTTGAACCGACTTCCGTCACCCCTTTGTTATCCCATCCATAGCAACCGCAGCAGCAGCAGCAGCAGCAGCAGCAGCAGCAGCTGTACCCCGAAGACCGACAAAACCCATTTGTTTGTGCGTGTTTGGCTTTGGCTGCTTGCTCTGAGATAAAAGTAAATATGTGGCAATGGGTAAAGCTGGTGGTTCCATTTTCCCAGTTCTCCACTCCACTCCACTCCACTCCACTCCACTACATTTCACTCTACTCCCTTCATTGTGGGGCTCTCTTTATACATTTTTTGTGGCTCAGGCGCATTCTTGCATAATTTTAATTTATTTTCGCTGCCTTTGGTATTTTATTGAATTATGGAACACATGCCATGTCGCCTTCCATACAATTTGGTTATACGAGGGTGGTTTGATGAGTACCTGACCTTGACGCCAGATGGTGCCACTATTGCAATATGACGTGACTATCGTATAGTACATAAACCTAAACAGCCACAGTGAAAATTTCAGTCAAATCGGACTACATGTCTTACATGAAATATTGGGTATGAGAAAGCTATCGGCGCGATGGGTGCCGCGTTTGCTCACACCAGACAATAAGCGCAACCGCGTGACCACTTCGGAGCATGGTTTGGCGCTGTTAAAGCGTAATCCGAAGGAATTTTTGCGTCGATTCGTGACTGTTGACGAAACATGGATTCACTGGTACACACCAGAGACCAAAGAACAGTCGAAACAGTGGACTTCACCTGGCCAGGTCAGGTACTCATCAAACCACCCTCGTATGTAGTTTGGACATCTGAAATTGGCGTGACTAAAGCACTTTTCAAGCAAAGTTCAACATTTCATGGATAAAACACATAACATGGCATTATCAAGAAAACATGGATAATATTACTTGTAGCATGCACATCATCTATATAAATATCAAATAAACACTGAGCTGTTTATAATCATAAATAAAACAAATTTATTATTCAGTCTGATCAGTTGAAAATTTATCATCAAGAGACGTACATTTTAACAGCAACATAAAAAGCGAGCGAACAATGAGCAAGAGCCTGGGGCACTGACCCTATTTGTGTGGCAGGGAGTTGCCACATACAACATGACGGATGCCGCATACAACATATTTCGCCTCTCGCATTTGTTTGCATTTGCGTTAACACTTACTTCATTTGGCAATAATAGCAATGTGACGAGGGGGCGGGGAGTGTGTTGCACACAAGAGTAAGTGCAGTTGCCGCTGGCAGCAGGTTAAGGACCTTCCTTTGAACTTTAAAATGTTTACTTATGGCCATTGTGGGTGACAACGCCAGCGCCCAGTCAGATTTATAACTGCAGCTGTTAGAAACACGTTGTATACCCTGTAATTCAACAGCCTTCTGTGAGCACGTCTCACATAGACAGTCAAGTTTGTAAATGTTAAACTTACCGAAGAAGTTTTGCCTATATGAAAAAAACTTAAAAAAGGAATGCAACATAGCTTATTATTATTTATTATTAATATTATATATTGTATATACATAACAGGGTGTTACACGATCGCCTCTTTTTACTGATTATGATGTTGCCTATTTATTCGTTGCACTCGTTGCTTGCCTCCTCTTCACGTTTCTGTTTATGTTTACTTTGTGGGCTTAACATAGTCTCCAGCTCATGCGCCGCATTTAATCTTAAGCGCATTTCATTTACCACAATGGCCATTAAAATTGTCTAGGCTGGCAGCTCAGTCACATTCGCACACACATACACACACATACACACACACACACACACACAAACACACACAAAGCACACACATACTACTTTTGACTGCATTTTGCCAACTCTTTCGTTTCTAGTATTGCCATTGTTTACTTAATACATTTTTTTTCTTTTGCCGGTCGACTTATGGACGGCTTATGTGCTGGCAAACAATTAAAATGGCCAATGCAATGGTAAGGCTTAGACCAGTGTATTCTCAACAAATTAATTTTAAAGGATTCAGATTAGACTCAGGGGATAAAAGGCTTTAGACTTCGCATATATTGTTACCTTTGTTTCAAAGGCTTCTGAATGCTTAACATATAATTATCTTTTTTAATGAGCTCAAATATACAGCTAGAATTACATATTTGAGCCCAATTCTGTCATTTTACAAAAGTAGTCTGAATGTGTTGCAGAAATGCTAATTAGTGTAACATTTATTAAAAATATATATCGAATAGTGCTTGGTCATCAGAATAAGAATCACTTTAATCCCTAGTCGTCTTAATGGGAATTTTCGGTTGTTGCCAGCTTTACGAAATGTGGCACTTGTGGCACTCATGTGCCGATGTCATTCAACTCGGTTCTGCTACAGTTTTAAAACGCTTGCGTTTCTTTCAACACTTTGCATAGGATTTAGTCGTCAAAGTGATTGATGTGGTTGCGGATTTAATTTAGTTCATCTGTTCTTTAAGTTGCCCCTTCTGCTGCAGTTGTTGCTGCACAATTAAATTCTCCGGGTAACAAAAGAATACAAACAACACTTGATTGGTGTCTGCATTTTTGGTGGCATAATATTGTCTTTACTAAACCTATTTTCTTAACGCTTTCCTTAAGCAATATTTTTGTATACGCAGATACCGAATCTTGTCAATCCCGTTCAGTGTCCTTGAAGTGTTCTTGGATTTGAGATTGATCTTAAGGGTTCAAAGTGTCTTTTGTCTGAGTCTGTTTCAGACGGCGCCTGAAAATTCGAGAAAAGCTTAACTTATACATATGAAAATATAAATTAAAAATGTGTGAAGCTTAGCACACAATATGAGACAAAAACAAACACACACACACAGAGACACATGTACTTCACATACACGTACGTAGTTATATTAAGAAACGTGACTTGCCTGCCTGCAAACATATATATGTATGTGTATAGACACATATGCATATGTATATATGTAAATATTTATACATATATCTGTATGTATCTTTTAGAAAAAGGCTAGCTTGTGCGTTTATTCATATTTCTAATTTTATGAAAAATGTATGCACAGCCGGCTCTCGACTTTGGTCTGGTGTCTCAAATGCGTCGCCTTTGCTCGCCCAGCACGTCCCAGCAGCAATAACAGCAGAAGCAGGAGCTGGAGCTGGAGCAGGAGCAACAGCAACAGCAGCAGCAGAAGCAGAGGCAGGAGCAACGGCATCGGGGGCAGTTGGTACCATCTTCTGAAGGGGCGGCATCCGACCTGCCCGGCGACCATCTAATGACTAAAGTTATGACGACAAATGACTCAGTTGACTTTCATTATGAAATCATGAAATCAGAACCGGGTCCGCTAGCTAGTCCAGCTCAATGGGACTATGAATCATTGCTCGCTGTGTGCTGCTGATTTTCATTTCAATTTTGCCATTACGTGCAGCTTTACTACTTTTTACTCATTATTATGCAAATTGTTAATTAATTATATATATATATATATCTATACAATTATATGTATTACATACAAACTTTAATTTCGCATAATGGTTTTTGTTGCGCCAATTGCTAAAATTGGCTTCCGATAGAGTTGCAACATGTAAATGGCACTTGTTAATCAACTGCATTTAGAGTGAGTAAATTGAAAAGTTGCTCGACAACATGTGAGTTCTGTATTAAATTTAATAACTAAAAATATGCAAATTATGCTGTTGAACAAGTCCTTATTATTAAATTACACGAGCAGTTAACGCAAATGGCATATTTTTGTAATGCTTTAAATCTTTTTTATTTGATTATTATAATATGTTATGTTTTACATTTAAGCGTTACACATTGAATATAGAAACAAATTTAATAATTCTTTGCAATGCGTAAGGCTGATTATTATTATATTCAATGATTTTAATCATATCACAGAATTCCAAACATTTCCTGCTCATGCTTCAGGGAGAATTTGACAACACTTGTAAATTATTTCTAAACTAATTTGAACTGATTTGCTTTTACTTAAGGGTTCAAGTGAAACTTGTATTTAATTTTGGTTAGCAGTGATGGTCAATTTATGGCCGGTCATTTGGTTTGTAGTCTTAAGAAGTGGGCTAAATCGCAAACCAGTTGTTAAAGCCTTGGGACGAAAGCAAATAAGCTTGACTTAGTTCAGTTCAGTTGCACACATAAACTTGTTAGTCATAAATTATGACAATATTACGCCACTTGCCGCTACACAAACGCCTGTCAATATTTGTGCTTTGAATGTCCTTCTGCTTTGCTCGCATGCAAATCATATCAAGCCAATAATAAATTGGCCTCAAACTCAAAATTTAACTAATAATAATTGCCATATTGCAACAGCAGAAAACTTGACAACGCCAAAGGGCACTACTCAGTGTGTGCTCTTGTGTGTGTGTGTGTGTGTGTGTGTGTGTGTGTGTGTGTGTCGAGAGCTTGTCTTAAATTTATGAATTCATTTATTGGCAATAAAGGCAATTACACACACACACATACACACGCACACACATACACACGCACACACACACTCACTCGCACTCCCACTCTCTGAGTAAACTGGGCGCATTATTTACCGTTACACAAGCCAAAGGCGAAAATGTGCCACAAAATGGCTGCTCGGCCCAGCGTTAATTCAATTTTATTACGAATACGCAACGTGTGCTTTCCACACTGACATGAAGTATGCAAGTAAGTAAATTTCAAGTGTTCTTTGAGGTCCAGCATTTTCCAGCATCTACTCGAGTGAAAATGCGTGCGTGTGGAAATCTGCAATGCGGCAGCTTTAATTGTGCATGACCGGTAAGTATACAATATATATGCATATATGTATATACATATTGGTTGTGAGCACACCCCCAAATAAACACACACACATGCACACACACACACACACACATATTTGCTCACTTGTCCTGCTGCAGCTATTAATTAGTGTTCGCCTGATTATCCCCAAATTGAATGGTCACTTCAAATGCACTCGAATTTTATGGTATTTTACTTGGTTTAATCAATTTATAGTTGTGGTTCCAGTCAATTGTGATCATTCAGCAATCAACTTTACTCAATATGTAAATCAACTTTGTATTTTCTCTTTTACTTTTATTATATTTAATAAATTGCCAGCATCTCTAAGTCTATGAATTTTTAAATATTGTTGTTTGTCGTGTTTTTTTTAAATACATCAAATGTTTCATAAAATTGCAATATTTTATTTCATTGTGTTGTAGGCCAAGTGGCTACTTAAAGACTAAACTAATATATTCGTATTAAAGCAGCTTTGGATTTTTAATATTTTTGGTAGCCAAACATTCTGTTGCAATAGTTGGGATGCTGCCACTTTGATTTTGTGCAATCGTTTTTGCCGGATATTGTTGTTAGTTTTTACTTTTGAGTTTGCTTGTTGTTTGTTTTCGGTGGCTCTTTTGTTTTACACGGACTGCATTGAGATACTTTAGTAGTTGTTATTGTTGATGGTGCTTGGCTGCTGCCGTGTCCTATTTGTATCCTGTCGGCTGCGGCACCTCGCACACATTTATGTCTATTGGCGCGCGTCCATTTCCATTTCATTTCCGTTATTGCAAAACTTTTCGTATTAAATATATTTTTCCCTGTTTTGTTGCATGCCGCGCGCTGCGATTGTTTCATTTCGATGACTTTGTTGTTGGTTGTATTGTTGGTGGTTTTTGCACTTTTGCAAAGTTGCTTTTATTCTGGTACTTTATGCGCCCGTTGCCATTATTGCAGTTGTTTCTTTTATTATACTACTAGTAAGCACAAAAATGTTTGCATTTGCATATAAATATATGTGATATGTATATATGTATATATATTCTACAAACATCTGTGTATGTCTGCATGTACTTTGAGGCCTCCGCTCATTTAATGTGGCACACTTACGAGCAACTGCGGAGTGAGCGGAGTGTCCGCAATGGCTTTCAAATTGACATGCAATTTGTTATAATTGCCGCTCCCCAGCGCAATGTACCGTTCTAATAACTCGCATACTATTCACTGAGGCGAGTCCGCCAACCTGACCCTGATTAGCCAACTTGCAGCCAATTTGTTGTTGCTGCAATTAGCAGTGTGCGCTGCCATAAATAAAATTAACCACAATGTTCCAAACAACATGGTCAACAATGTTGCCCCGGATAGCTAAAGTTTCCCCGTCAAAAGCTCTGCAATTATTATACCCTCCATTCCAAAGAGTTGGGGAAGTTTTCTAAAAGCTACGCATTTAAAAAATATAAGAAGAAAAAAAAGGCACCAACATGTATTTATGTGTTAAATATTTAGAGCTAAAATAAATTTTAAAATATACTACACTCGGAAACTACACTATATCAAGAGAAAAACTAACTTTGCTGATTGAAAAATCTGTTTTCCCTAAACAAACATTGATAACAAATTTAACTGAACTGAATACTCCACAGTAGATATTTAAGAAGTGTCTTTAAACTCGGCAAGTTCCGTTTGCATATCTGAAATTTGTTGACCTTACTCATTTCTTATTGCTGATTTTTAGCGAGTTTCGGTACAAATTAAACAAATGTTTCTGCATATTTTATGAGGTAACGCGCTGTGCCCAATTCGCAACCGACCGCAAAAATGTAGCGCATTTAAATTAATGATACAAAATGTCAACAAAATGTTCAACCGCAAATCATGTTGAACATTTTTTGTATATTCGAAAGAGTGGGGTAAATGAATTTTGTCATGGTAAATTGAATTTGTTTGTTTTCTTAGTTAAAGTTGAAATGTTTCAAATGAAAAATGTATTCAGTTCGTTAAGCATCGGTGATGTTTAGGAAAGAACGGCGTCCTTCAACCAAAAACCCATTCGATCTTGACGGCATCTCCTCAGAGGTTCAGTATTTGTATACATGCCACGATCCAGGGAATTGAAGCGATTGTATTTGAACTCATTGCCAGCCTTGAGGCGATCGCTTAGAAGAGCTGCCTTCTCGGCCAGCGATTTGGTTGTCTGCATCGAAAGTTCCAGTTCCTTTTTCACAAATTCGGCTCTCTCCTTCAGCGATGCTCTCTTCATCGATTGTACTGTATTGTTCTTCTTGATATTAGTGCAGGAAATGTTGTCTCCTGTTTGTGACTTTATCGAAACACGAGAAATCTTGTCTGCTTGACTTGCACTGGCTGTGGACTTGACAGATATGCGAGAAGTCTTATTTGCCTGCAGGTCACTTGCCTTGGACTTAATCGATACCTTATCGGCCTCATGAACACTAGCCCGAGACTTTTGTGTGACACGAGATACATTGTCCTCCTGTTGATTCTCCAACTCAGATTTTAACGAGGCTCGAGAGGATGTGCTCGCCTGATGGGCTCCTGCGTTTTTCCTTGACACAAGGTCTGCCTCTGTGTGTACGCTTTTAGTTGTGTCCGAGGTTCCTTTACACTGCTTCAGCGTGATATTGGATTCCGTGCATGAAAGCACGCTCATCTTGGAAGCCATTTTGGGGCCAACAACAGAATGAACACTCTTCCTGGAACCGGCAGTTGAAACGTTATTCGCTTGGGACATTAAACTTGATTTCGAACACGATCGGCGAACCCTGACGGGAAATAATGTAGTCATTGACTCGTCTGAACTGTTGTCCCTACCCCGAGCCTCTGACAAATGGGTCTTGGACTCGCGACCCGCATAAACGCGCCGCTCATCTGCTGCCAGCTGTTTTGCAGCGGCCATCTCTTCATTTATGGCTTTCGAGAGGCCAACTTCGCCTCTTTGAGATCTGACATTCTTGATTTCAGATGCCTCCTTCTTGGTCAACGTGTCTTGCGAAATCGATCTGTTGGAATGCTCCTTTGGTGGCGGCCAAGTAGCGAATACAGGTGGAGGATACGTGGGACTGCTTGGTATATTGTAATCAAAGCGCTTATTATTTACGGATGGACCCACGCTAAACGGATTAAAGAGTTGACCTTCATCATCCATAAACATGTTTTCTTGTTGGAAGATTCACTGTTGTGCAATTGACTCCGGATTTTATTTTGATTACTTATTTATTATTTTCTTACAATCTGAGTAGGGATAGGTTGACCAAATAGCAACAAATTTTTAAGCAGATGTTGTGCCGAAAATATATTTGTATTTTAATAAGTTTGATTTTAAAGTTGTATTTTATTCTCCTCGAATTTGACAAAAAAGGCCAAGAAGCAGGTCCAAAACTTAACAATAAACTGGAGGAATATATATTCAAATGATTTAAATCAAAATAGAAAATCCAGGCCTATTTTTTTATCTTCATAAATTATATTGTTTCCTTTAAGAATATACAAGTGTGGATCCGCTTATTACAAAACACACAAGATTAAAAATTATGTACATTTTTCTGCGTTTCTGGTTTGCAAAAAAAGATGTGCAACACTTCAAAAATATTGCATAATAATTATCATTATTGAGTAAGGCAAAAAGTTATAAAGTAAGTTCATTTAAATACTAACACTTTAAAATCAATGTCGATTTAATTTGAAAATTAAAAGCTGAAATCTTGTTGTACGTTAGGACAAGAAATCAAAAGAATTTTACACATAATAAATTTATATTTCAAAATAATCTTATCACATTTTAGACTGTAGACAATTGAATTAAATTAAATAACTTTTTCTAAATATGCTTTTTCAACACACGAAGTAATTTATATGTTTCTTTAATTTATTTTAGAATGCCTTACTTCATGTAATACAATACTTTGGCCTCCCCCTTTTCAGTCATCCCTTCCGCATGTGAACTTCATTACAAAGTTGATCCTACCCACTGAAGGACTGGCTCCTACTTCCATCTCGAGCTGAGCAATATTTTAATTAAAAGGCCTAAGCGCTGAGCTGTTTGCTACACATATTGCAATCAATGCTTCAGAGCCTTCGAGTGTACGTGCTGATAAGGATTTTGTTGAACAAAGGACTGTCTGTGTCTGGCTGAGAGAAGCTCTCGACAATTTTACATGCTGCATGCTACAAATTAATTAGTACTTGCACTCTGTGTGTAAATTTCAGTATAAGGGAGTTCTATGTGAGTGGCGAGGATAATCATTTCGGGTTTTGTGTGGGTAAATCCTTGCCTTTGTTTCGTTTTATTTTCGCCAAGTATTTGTCAACTTGAAACATGTAAAAGGAAATTTTAACTGACTTTGGCATATTAATTTCTTACTTTGCTTTTACGTTTAAATGTTGTAGAACATTGGGATGTGAAATCAATTGGAAAATATTCCATTCAGCATTAAACTAAGCTGTCATGTCTAAAAACCAGAGTGGTAGTCAAAAACAGTTCTCTAATCAAGCCGCAGGTGACGGCATCGACACCAACTACATCAAAAACCACTGCATCGTCTTTAACGGCAAGAAGTACCCAGTTCTTGTTGATGGAGTGCCCATGCAGTCATCTGCAGCTGACCAGCAACGATACAAATCCGTTCCAACCGCTCCCCAAAACTCCACTAGAAGGTTAACTACCAAGTGGCAGCAGACAAAGAAACGCTCTACGGAACAGCTGTATCAGCCTCAGGAAAATGTTCAGCCACCTATAATGGAACAGCAATTTCAACAGCAACTGCAACAGCATCATCAACTGCAACAGTTACTGCAACAGCTAATGCAACAGCAAGAATTGCAGGCTCGGCATTTGCAGCAGCTGCGGCAGTTGCACAGCAGCTACTGGCATTTCGGAGGCATGGCTAACAACTCAGGCATTCACAATGGAGAAGCGGCTATTGCAGATCAAACTCCGCAAAACTTTAATAATGGCCCATTAAACTATGCCAATTCGTGGCCAGGATACACCATCATCACCTCCACAGATCCAGGCAGACCTTATGCCTTCGTTTAGCTATAAAGTAGACTAGCTCTAAATTTCCTGTATAAAAACCAATAGTAAATTTATGTGTTTGGTTTTCCAAATATAACAATATCTCAATAGTTTTTATGTTACTACATTTGTATGGATTAAAATAAGGTATATAGAACATAACAATGAATAACCCTATCGATCTATCCATAAGGAAACTTTGCCATAACAGATTACTTATGAAATTTATTCAAAGAATCATAGGGTATTCTGTTAGCCGATCTTTCTCAACTTGGTGATGCACTTATTTGCACTTGATACTCTCTGTCTACACTTGTATTCTTTTTGGCTCAGCTTAGGCAAACTTCAGCATAATTTGGTGTAGGTTGCCTGCCCCGCGCTGCACGCTTCACCTTAGAAGACACACAAGCCAAAGCGTCATTTAGCGGTAAATTTCAGTCTTAGTTGCCAACGAATGTCAAACGTGACATTTTGCGAATTCCGCTTTTAGTATTCCACATTCGAGCCGGGTACGTGTGTGTACCTTTCGCATGAGTGAGAGCGGGACGGGATGTGTCTTTGTGCCACTGCCACTGCCACTACCACTGCCGTTGGTTCCTCTGCATGCTGTGTATCTGTCTAGTGGAACTCAATGCGGTGTTTCTTGTCTACTGATTTTTCTAATTATTTCCTGTCTGCGCCAAGCTCCGTTACCATTTGTATTTTATGAAAAGACTTGTATTAATGATTTGACAAGATTATTGCCAAAGCGGTTTAATATTTCACTGTCCATTTTGCAAACGTTTTTTTCTTTAATTTCTTTATTGTTGCGAAAATATTAATCACAAATAAAGATATTAAGCAATTCACAACAACATCTTTGCACTGAGGAAAATGTATAATTCATTTATTTGAATAATATAATACCATCATCAGATAACAAATATATATTTCTAATGTGATTGCAACAACAGATAATTTAAAACTATAAATTTACTCAAGATTGTGATTTTTATAGAATTATAATTTGTGATTTAGTCAAGTGTTTAATATAAGAGGCTCAGACCGCAAAGGACGATGTGCTGCACACACGCTTCTTTCTCAAATGATGATCCCTAAAGTCAACTTGCTAAAGTAACAAGAGCTCACACACAATCACACACAAGCACACACACACTGCACACAAGTGCCCACACACTACACACAAGCACACACACACACACACACTAGACATATCCACACACATAGCTAGTCTGCGTTGTTCATAAGCACACAATGGTATTAACGCCATAATTCGTAAGTTACAACACACACATTCACACACACACACACACACATACATAAACACACACACACTCATATACACCACAGAAGGATTAAGTAATATTAAAGTTGTGAATGTTGCATTTTAAGTAAGTTTTGTGTGCAGCATGTGGCTGCGGGTGTGGCAAATGGCAGATTTTGTACCTTTGACACTTATGGCTTATGGTGGATGTAAAATAGCGCCAATAAATGCGTTGCATCTTACTTAAACCAGCCAAAAGTTTTCAATGCTGCTGACCCACATAGTAAAAATAATAATAATAATTTTAAACGAATTTTACGTACAGAGAGACACCAGACTCAGGAGAGCGTTGCACATAAACGCAATGTATGCCAAAAATAACACACTGCCACAGCACCACAGTACTCCTCCTGACCGGATGGCGCCGCATCCGTGGCGCACTTTCATTTGCAGTCTTTTTACTATGCGGCATATAAATTTACAATATTTATACCTCGTTCCCCGAAAGTGTAAAAGAGTATATTAGGTGCAAGGAAAATCTTGCTCGAGTTACCACATTAGTTTTCTTAATGTTGTTGTAAATGTAAAAATCGTATTTATTTATCGTTAAAAATTTAAAGTGTCTCTTGTTAAAGGAAAATTTTGATTTTCACAAAAATATTTGATATTCAAATCAGCGAGCGATTTATTAAGATAATTAAACTTTCTGCTGTTCTTATTTTGATAACAGGGTACCTCACTTTGGTGATCATCCACTATTTTCCGACTTGTTTCATAAAGTCGTTGATGCAGCGGTCGATGTTACTGACCCCCACGGATGAAGTTTTGTGCATTTTGCGCGAACTTACAGGTCAAGTATTTATTTTATTATATTTTTCTTTATTTTTTCTCTCGCTTTATTTCTGAACACTGCCGGTATTTTAACGCGACCACATATTTATGGGCAAACTTTGCTGGAAGTTTAATTTTACAAAATGCATCGCTCCTTCTCTGGCTCCTTCTCCAGCAACTCGAAACGAACTGGGCAAAAATTAAATCGAATAAATTGAGTTTCTTCAGCCGTTAGTTTTGTGCCTTGGCCTTCAAAAGACGGCTGGATTTAATTACCAGCAGCAGGTCGTTTAAACTTGCATTTAATTATTTTCATTTTTTTTTTTTTTTTTTGCTGACAAATCGCATGCAATTTGCGTTTTGAGCACTTTCCCTGGAGCTGAAATTAACCGCAGTTCTGCAAGATTATTGAAGCAAGCTGCCTTTCAAGCAGTGGCTGTCGTAAGCATTTAGTCAACATCATTTTTTAAATTTCATCAAATATTTAAGATGGACATCTTTTCAAAATATAAACCATCCATTTGAATACTTTGCTGAAGTGTCTGGGATTAAAAAAAAACACACACTTACGCAAACACACGCACGAACATGTTAAGAACGCAAACATGGTCTTCAAAACGACTTTGCTTACCCAAATGAGTCAACTTGTTGAAGTGTTTACCGTTTGAAATCCCGCCGCGCCGCTATCCAAATACATAAAACATTTCCCGAATAAGCCTTTCGGTGCAAACATGTACACATCTGAGAATATTCATCAACCTTAACCAAACCACCACCCATATAAAATCATACTGCCGCTTGTCTTAACATATATGTATGTATATTTATGTATATGTACATATATGTATGTATGTACATTATGAGATGAGATGCGAGAAAAGCGAATCGTAAATTTGTAAGAGTTATCTTAGCATAATCATCGACAGACAATCCCATAGACTCCTCTACCTTTTAAGATGTTTTATTCTATGATCTCCGCTTACACATTTATTCTGAATTTTTGAAACTTTACATAAAATTCACACGAATCTGATATGTTTTTATTTTGGATTGCAGTCATCTTCCACCAATAAGCAGACAGTGGAATATTCGATCTTTTCAAGCTCAATATAGATGCGATTATTAAGAGGTATTTCTGGATGCTGTAAATGTTTTAGTTACAAGCTTAAATTTTATTGGTTGCTTAAGGTGTAAAATATTTTCAAAACTTACCATTTTGGCTATTTTCCAACAGTTCAAAGCAGTCTTATTGCGGCCCAATCGCAAATTAATTGTGGCTAAGTAGCCCCAGGGATCGGGAAGAAAGGTATTAACTTTAGTGCTGCGAGCCAGATACTCAATGGCCTCCTCAAGTCTGTTCAGCTAGAAATCAGATATTGTAAATAATATTAGAAAAATGTTCCCCTACAGTGAGTATTACTTACATAGTACAGTGCCAAACCCAAGCCATAATTAGACAAAAAATTCACATCCCTTTTGGCAGAGGATACACACAATTCAAAGGCTCTCTTAGACAACTCGTAATCGCCACTTTCGAAACTCAAGTGACCCAGTCGCATAAGGCTTATGTGAAAGAGTGATGAGGCTTCTGTATCGATAATGCCTATGCTCATCAGATCCTTGAAGTGCCTGATGGCCTCATTGTAGCGACGGCGAGAGTATTCCACGCTTCCATTGACATGAGCTTGATAATATCGCTGCCAGCGGAGGATTAGTTTTATTTAATTTAAATAACAAAAAATACCAGAACTATTTTTCTTCTCACCATCATTTTTCCGTGATTGCTGTTGTCTGTAACAAATTTGAGCACTTTAAAATTCTCATCAATTTCACCCCGCAACATCTTTAATATGGTCTTAATCAAATACGTTTCAACTAAAGAGAATTCGGGGGATATTTCATCAAAAACTATCTCCGCAAATTTGTAGGCGCCCAGCTGTGCAAAAATCTTAAAAGTAGCATAAAACTTAGCGGTTCGAGTGCTTTTCTCGATTAGATCGAAATCCTGCGGCAAAAAAGTTTCGAAAATTGAACGGGGAATCGGCGGCATTGTTTTGCCCGGCACATCGTACAGATTCTCGTACCTCCATCGTGCAAACTCCATGCCGGGCAAATAGTTATTATTCTTATACAAGCAATACAATAGAATCCAAGTTTCTCGATCCAAATTGTTGCTTGAGCTGAAAACACGCAGCTGTTCAATCATATTGCTATATGCGACGCCTGGCAACTGCTCCATTTTCAATTGCATCATGTAGTCAACATAAAGTTTTAAAAGAGACCTGTGTGGAGATTATATATATAAATATGTATGTATTTCTATGGCTTTTGCCAACACCCACACAAAGTATTCGCCCGGCCAATTCCTCTCACTGTGATTTAGCAAATAGTTGGAGGCCTGTTCAAAATTCAGACTCTCGACGGCATTGAGAAAAGTATAGAAATTGAGTAGCATTTTATTTGTGCAGTCGGCCTTGATATTGGCGAACAGTATCTTGGCCTGGACACAGTCGCCGGTGATGCACATGGTGCGATACTCCTCAAAGAGGAGTCTGATGCGCTCCTGATCATCGTCCTGGTGAAGAAAACACTGACTGAGGCCATCCCAGCTACAGTGCATCAACAGGCCCTCAATACGCTCCATCAGCTCCTTGTGCATGTGCGTGAGCATCTCCTAGAAATAAGGAAACCCACATCTTTGAGTATCCCAAGTCACACACCACACAGATACCCACCCGAAACTCAATGTTGGTCTTGGTCGGCATTCGTATATTAAAATCGCAGCCACAGATGTTAACCAGCAGATTTCGGAGATTGCCCAGATTGCAGCAGAAGTAATTTCGCTTGCTCTCAATGGTGCTGACGTCATTCTTAATGATGAAACTAATCAACCCCTTAATTAACTCATCAAAGTTACGATACAGTTCCCTTGGAATGTCGCTGGAGTTGACTTGCTCGTTAGGAATATCCACCGTTCTGCAGCGACGCAAAGTGGAGACCTTCAAATGATTCTCGTTGTAGGCATCCAGCGGCTCGTTGCGCTTTGTCAGCGGTTGAAAGAAACAGAGATTAAGAATGGCAAACATCGGCTTATCCTGTGAAGGAGGCACATCCGTCCATCTGTGGGTCTTCCTTGTCTTTCTGCCCACGGATGAGAGCACACTGGCAAAGCGGCAAGCGTTTACTGAGAAGTTTATGCAAATTTATTTGAATGGAATTGTTCACTGTGGAAACTCATCAAAAATTCAAAAATATTATAATTTTTCTACCACAATTTTGTGCCATTTGAAATCCAATTAACAGCTTACCATTGGGATAGCCAAAGACGCTTAGATTAATAACGCCCTCGTACATAACATTAGTTGGAGTTTCATCGAATAGTTGCAGGAACAGCTCATAATCATTGTGCACCACTGCAGCCTCGAGTATCTGACGCAACTCGTCGGTGAGGACGTATCGATGCAGCGAGTTATTGATCAGAGCTCTATCCACAGAAGGATCGATCTCTTCAAGCTTGAAATCGACGTCCGGTGTCTTCAGCAGGCGACGAAACAGATGATTAACCGGGATGTGCACATTGGTTTCCATTTGAATGTTGGCGACGCCAAGTGGCTCCCTGTCAAGCAAGTCTCGCTTGATATTCTCCCAGACGATGATGCGATTCTGTTCGTTGATGACTTTCGAGCCAAAGCCGTAGAAGGTGCACAGGGGCAGCACTTGATACTCTAAATTTAGATTCGGCCTTGTGGCACGTATGGAAAGAGTCATTCCCAGATGGCTGGCGCGCTCGTGCAGCTCCTCGGTGGCATTGTAAATGGACTCGAGCGTGATGAAGACCAGATTGGTAAAGTGCAACTTCTTGAGTATGGGCAGTATGGAGTACATGTGCCATTCACTTGTGGGCGAACTCTTCTGGCTGGTGTCCGTCTCCAGGGTGTGATCGTACGCCGGATACAGCATAATCGGAATGCTACTCATGAAGCGTTTTGTTTGGAAAAGTTGCAGCAAATCGCAATGGCCTCGAGATAGAAACTCTAGACTTTCATCAACAAAGTCCTCATCCTCCTCATTCTCGCTCATGTAATCAGCGGCATCTGAGATGCCTGGCTCAGTGGAAGTACTTTCATCCGGAATTGCGTTAGCCTTTTGCGCTGCACCCATTTGAAAACTTGAAGCCTCAGATTTTAGTTGGCCCACTTTAATGAGTTGACCCTTGCGATGGCGTGGGATGCGCTGATATAGTGTGACCACCAATGGATTATCACTGAACGCGTTCATTTCATCGATATTGTCCTGAATGATGCCCAGCGCAAATGCTGGCTTTTCCATGTCGAACTCACTCTGATAGATCACCGTCTCTGTGGTGTAGTGTTCCGACATCCTCTGTAGCGTTTTCTTGGCATGGTGCAGGTGCAGCTCCAGCGGATACGACACAACAGGCAAGTTTGAAATCTTCTTCAGCTGCATGTAGAGGAATACCCGTTGTTTTGTGTGCTTCGACACCGGAAAACCTGCTGCACCTTTTGGCTTCTTGGTCAACGAACCCGTGGAGCGTTTCGATTTGATATTCTTTTTCTGCGTGCTGCGCCGTTCAGTTCTAGTTTTGCCATTGTCTTTTAGATTAAGGAGATTATGACTGGTATTAGATTGTTGTAGAATAAAACTTACAGTCGATTGTGTTCAGTTTACTCGTCAACGACATGTTTATTACAATAAAATATAACCTTGTGTTAAACAATGATTTGAAAATCACCGACTAAACGAAAATAAGTCTACTTCTCATGTAAAACAGATTCAAGAACTTGTTGTGCAAACATTACTTAAAACTTTTAGACTTTTGCCAGGGTTTCTAGTGCATTTAATTTGGCAGTAACCAGAAACTGTGGTGAGTTTGGGTTTCAAGTGGCTTTCATTTCACGTTCTGCGTAATGAACATTAAATATGAATACTTGTTTAGAACTACTTCCATCTACATAAATATGCTTTCGAGGAGTCTGTGTGTGGGTGTGTAAGTAGGTGTGTGTGTGTGTGTGTGTGTGCAACGTGTGTTTAAGTATATTACATAAGGTCGGCTCGTCCTCCCGTCGAGCACGCACTTGTCAAAAATGTAACCACAAAACAGCAACATCAAGAGCAGGTACAACAGCAACAACAGCAACAACAACAACACCAATGCGACAATGCATTTTGGCCAAGGCCAAACCAACAGCAGTGACACTAACAGCAACAGCAACAGCAACAGCATCAGCAACATCAACAACACCAACACCAACAAAACAGCAAGCGAGACACGTACTTGAACCCTTTTGCCCAACACTCAACTCACGACAGGTGTTTGTCGTTGTAGTTGTCATCATGCAACTTGTGGCGCATCATTACTATTTAATGGAGTTTGTCACATTACGCGTAATGAAAAACACTCAAATTAATACTACAAATTTAAATTATATACTTTTGTAATAAGCTGCAGCAAATTGAATTAATTGATTACTAATGAAAATTAAATCTACTTATTCGAAAACATGAACTGAATAAAAGCTGAATTGAATCTAATTCATTATGCATGTAAGCATGGATAGCCTTGTTTGGATAGTTGTAGAGCTTTTCTTTCTTGAATTGTTTAAAATATAATTTCGCTAATACGAAAATACATTGGGACAATAGGTTAACTTTAGGGTATACATCAGTCGGCTTTGATGCATCAATTTTTGTGTCTTGCGCCTGTTTGTTTTTGCATGTTTTGTTTGCCAGGCAGCGAGTGCTCAAAAGTCCGCTTTGACAGCTCGCCTGTCAGCTGAGCCCAACCAAACCGGCCGCCTGCGGTGCCAGTGGTGTGCTATATACACATATACATACATATACATATATATATGTATATATGAATCTATATGCATGAATGTGCTTGTAGGTGTGGGCCGTCTTCCTGTCTTTGGGCTTGTTTACCATTTTGTTGGAGCTCCAACAACATATGCTAATGACTAGATGCCTGGGGTTGGGTATAAGGGATATGTGTGGGCGGACGGAATGCGAGAGTTGGCCAATCAGCTGGAGGCTTTTAGTCAGTTTAAGGCTGGAATGTACACACACATACACACACGGAGAAACATACATGGGCTTCATCAAAAATGAAATTTGCTGCCAAACACACGTTATGTAAAACTACTTGACAGGTAACTGAAAGGCTTAAAGGCTTTAAGGTTCGCTTTAGTTGCAACACTCGTTTAATGTGGCTGACTCATTTGCAAATCAAACCCAGTGGGCCTCAGTTGCCCCGTTGCCAGTTGCCCAGCTGACGCACGGAGAATCAATTAGAATTCAGCTACACATTAACTACATTGACGACCACAACAACCGACAACAGAATGTTGCACAAACCAACAACAATTGCAATTTAATGTGCTACCGTCGGCTGCTAATGATAATGTTGTTATGTGCCTATTATGCTTGTTGTCTCTGCTGTTTCTGCCACTCGTCCTGGCGTTGAAGTTGCAGTTGCATCTGTAGTGTAGTTGCTCTGCACTCATTTGCATTTCAATGCAAAGCTTCTGTTTTAGTTCATAGTCCCATATGGAAGCAAACTTATGCGAATGCAATGGAGAATCTATTTATGGAATTCAAATTGTCTGACGCATCAATTGCTTTAATTGGTGGTTTTAATAGACACACTTTAAGGTATTACTTTTGCAAACCAGTTTGAAAAAATTTAAATATTTTTGTTTATAAAATATATGAATTGTTCGGCAACAACAAGTTAAGTGTGATTAATATTATTCGCCAATAATCGGCGTTTTCATTCATGCAAATTTAAAGATACCTATTTTCATGCCACACACTGAGCTAATTTCTAAGCTAGCCAAGTGCAGCTCTGCTGGTGCTGACCAGCTGATCAGCCTGGTCACTACAACAACAAAACATTGGATGGCCACAGCAAGCAATCTCTGAAAATTTCTAATGAAAATTGTGCACTAAACGCAACCGGACATACGAAAATGCCAGGAGAGTTCCACAAAGCAGCTCAAGTTAATACAAAAATAGCTGTGCTCAGTGAAAACAGAGTGCCGCAAAAACCGCACATAACTCCACGCTGCAAGCTAATCGGAAACACACACACACACACACACACACACACACAGCAGTTGAGGCTTTAAAAAAAAGTAGGAAAAGTATAATATCTGAAAAGCCAGCAGATGTTTCTGCAGCAGCTTTTCCTGAAAAGTATGCAAAGATTTTGCATGCAAAACTGCGAATGAATTTAACAAAGCTAGCGCAACATTTCCATCCAGACCTGGTTTGAGGTACTGTTTTTGTTTTTTATGTTTTTTTTTTTGTTTTTCTTTTTTTTTATTTTGTGTTTGGAGCGACGGCGACATGAAAATTTCATTTGAAATTGAATATGAAAAAAGCGTCACGCGACTCTAGGCGACAGCTGCTGCAATTGACAATTATTATTATTGCTCAGTGCGAATGAAGAAGGCGCAGGCAGCGGGCAACACACAGCTGCCACATGGCATCTGGTAGTGGCAAACAGGTACAGGCAGTAGGCAGCAGGCAGTAGGCAACTGGCTTGGTATTCATATGATTGCCATGTAGCTCATAACCAAACCAGATCCCCACGCTGGATTCAATAAAATCCAATGTACGCATTAAAATCATTTAAATTCTATTGTTTTTTTTTTGGTCTTTCGCCTCGTTTCCCATATGCAATGTTTCTGTGTGTATTTTGGTAACTCGCTGAGAATGCCACACGGACGCGCACACGCACACGTTTTCACGCGCACACACACACACACACACACACACACGCTAGGGGGCAGCAAGTGCTACGTAAGCTGTTTTCGTTACGGCTTTGGTGATATCAGCAAATGCATATTTAATGGCTTACGGGGCGTATGAGTGGTGCGAGATGCGGATATGGGATACGATATGCTTGCCAGCGGATTTAATGCCTTTCAAAGCGCCATAACTCATTGCAATTAAATTGAGCCACCAAAATTATGGTTATCTTTATGGAATGGCTTGATTTTAATTTTAATTTAAGAGTCATTTGACTATTTTGTTGTCTCTGATTAGATTTTTTTAATATTATTGATTCAATTTTTCAAAATTATTTATGATACATTTAAATTCGTTATATAATGCACAACTTGACATATGCACTTATAATTTTTGCTCTTCCGTAAACCACTTTGAAGGCAGAAATGCCAAAATCTTAACACGACGTTAATTCCTCTCACCTGTCCTGATGCCAACTGCTGCCAGAGCTGTACAAATCTTCAACGTCAAGCCTTATGACTGGGAGGAAGGAAAGGATGCATCCTTGGGATTGGGGAACGAGTCTGTCTTGTTTGCATAATGCGAAGTAGTCAACACCCACACACCACACAGCCACTCACACACACACCCACAACCATATGCACACGCACTTTAGCACGGTCGTGAAATAAAAATGCTGTGGTTTTTATTTTCCAATTCCGTACGTTGAAGAAGAATTTTATGCTGACAGCAGCCAAATCGTTTGGCAAGCAAAAAAAAAAAAAAAAAAGAAAAAAAAGAAAAAAGAAAATGAAACGATTTTCAGTCTTGTTGTGTCGCTTTTGCGTTGATTTGCTTGTTGATTTGCGTAAGGACTGCTGCGATGTGGCAATGTGCCGCCTGTGGTGCCCAAAGGGTTGGAAGGTGGCACAAGTTAAACAAAAGTAATGCGCAAATCCATTTGAATGCCAGGTCGCAACTTTATCGCTAAGTTTTTCATTTGCTGCACTTATAAATTATTTAAAGTGTCACCGTTTGCCGCTCCGCTCTGCCTCTTCCTCTGCCCTGTCCTCTGCCACACGCCTGTGTATCTGTGTGTGTGTGTGTGTGTGTGTGTGAGTTTGAGGTGATGTATGAATGTGTATCATTGACCTCGTGACCTCAAAAGTGCTTTCGCACACATTCAACATTTATAGTAGACAAGCTGGTCCAGTGACATGACAAAACCATAAACAGTGGCTAAACAAGGTGCTTAAATTATGCCACAAGATCTCAAAACTGGCTGTAAATAACATGCCGGACCGAGAGAGGCAGCCAAAAGCGACTATATGTGCCCCCCATTCATATTTATGGGTGTGGATGAGTGTGCTGTCTACTCATTCACACACACACACACACACACACACATGCACACACGTATACAGACACAGACATGATGGGCATCAAGCGTCGCCTGCCACAAAATGTAGCCACTCTGGTGCCTCCTCCCTTCCGCTGCTCATCGCTGCAGCCTTCATGTCCTGGCTTGTTGCTAGTTGTTGGTCTCACGCTTGGCTGACTTGGGTTTTCAGCAATCAACGCTCTACTGCATGTGTGTGTGTGCTGTATGTGTTGTATGTGTTTGTGTATGTGTATGGTTAGTTATATATGTATACTTAGCGCTATTCAACTGCCAACTGTTCATGCTCATATATGAATATCAATGGCTGCCACGTGGTGCAGGCACTGTTGCAAATTTTGCTCTAAAATCTTTTAGATTTCTCGACTTTAAGATATTCAGTATAGAAAACCAATCAAAACTTAATAGGAAAATCAAAGTAAAGGGCAAGCTTTAAAAACTGCTTGATTCTTACAATATTTGTAAATATCTAAGTTCTTGTTTTAAGTAGCTAAGTAGACACATTTAGTATAAAGTGTAGGGTATTTTAGAAACTACACATTCCATTTTAAAATAACCTAAGTTCATATTACACATTTTGTGTTTTGAAATTCTCAGCAGCAGAGCTAAATTTAAAACTACCGTTAACATTGCTTGATGGAAACATTCAATAAGTTTAAGGTCCTGACCAATCTGTGGCAGCACAGAAAAAGGCAGGCAGGTGAATCTCCGCCCACTTTTCCGTTCTGATTGCCAGTTTGTGTTTGTTTACCTGGCTGCCCAACTTGTTTCCTTCCTGTCAATGACATGCCACATAGACACGAGGAAAAACGATTTTAATTAAAATCGGATTTGGCATCGACGATTTCCGGCATTTTAATTGCATGTGGTATGATGATATTTGTTTACACATTGACGTTGACGTGCCGCACCAGCAGTTCTCTGTTGGCCGAGATGTCTTTGATCTTGAACCACAATTCAAATTCGAGCAATAGTTGTCAGCTTTTCACACTCCCCCAAACAATAACAAAAGAGGCGAAGAGCAAACGAATGCAGAGCAAGAGATAAACACTCGTAATGCGAGAGACTTGGAGAAAGATGGCAGGAAAATAAATAAGATAATAAAAATTCATAAATGAATGCTTGACTGCCTCTTGACACACGGATGTTGGCCACCGGATGTGTGTGTTGATGTATGTTTGAAGATGTATGTTTGAATGCTTCTTTGTTCGCACTCGAGCAGAATTGTGAATATGTGTTGAAAACAAGTGCTCCGCTGATTTGTATCCCCAGAAGATCATATGTAAATTGTTTAATTTAATTTATGCCATGCAGTCCTTGGACTGCAGACTAATGCCATTATGCTTATTTGAAATATGAATCAAGTGACACAAAACAAAAACGAATGGTTAGCAAATTACATTTATATGATAAACATGTAAATCTCTTCTGGCTAAGCTTGGCTAAGAAATTCTTTCAATTTGGTGTCAATTTCTGTAATTGAACGTAACTCAATTTAAATATGTGGTATTTTTAAGCCGCACACCTTAAAGGCTTCCGCTCCCGTGTATGTCTGTGTCTGTCAGTTTCACACATCCGTATCCTTTTTCCGTTTGAAGCAATAATAAACAGTTTCCGTCAGTTGTTTGACATATCTGCAGACCGAAATCAGTTATTGTTTGCCTAATGATATGCAAAAGACCAGCGCCAACACGAACCCTTTCACCGATCTGGCCAACTCTGACCATTCCAGCCCCGTTAAGTCTGTTCGCGTGTGTGTGTGTGTGTGTATGTGTGTGTGGGTGGAAAAGACAACGGTCAACTCACCGGTCAAATATAAAACATTGCTTGTGTTATTGCTTGATTAATTTCCGGTCAAATGGTCAAAGACACTAATGAGTATTTAATGTTACAATTTACACGTTATTGATTTGTATAAGTGTGTGTGTGCGTGTGTGTGTGTGTGCGTGTGTGTGTGTGTGTGCTTATCTGTCTATCATTGTAAACATTATGTCAAGTTGTCTGATGGCAGCTTTAAATTACCGAGCCACTTACCGTGCGACATGTTGCAAGACAACCAGTTGAGTTGGCAGCACAGCTCTATGGCAATTTTCAACTTCAGAATACCTCAGGCTTCAATTTATGCAAAAGTCCCGCTTTTTCACTACTTTCAAGAGCAATAAAAAAATATCAACTTGTGCATATTTTGCTTAATATGACACTTCATGGAAATAACAAACTGACAACAGGGCACAAAGGATATGCAAACAAAATGAAAGCATAGACTTTAAAATGCTCTTATAACTGTGCGCAGAGTTTTTCCTTTGTGAAAACTATACTCTTTTTTTGAGAACATTGCAAACAAGGCTTTCGAGAGTTGGGTGTACTTTCACAATATTTATATTTTATTTTAATACATACGTATTGAAAATATAATAATATGTAAATTGCTATTTTATTAGTCAAACACTTTACATCGACCACTCGGCAGTAACAAAATGCTGATAGAATCCAAAAGTATCAAACGAACACAAATGCATACAAATTTAATATGTTGCATATACGATATGCTAGTTGCTTGTTGCAAAGGGTTCTCCTCACACTGGTCTGGAGTCCGGCTAAAATGCTGCCTGTCACAGAATTGCAGCCGGAAAACCAAAAATCCAGCAAAGTTCAAATTCTCAGTTTGAGTTTTTGTGCACCATTGCTCTCCGGGCAGCTCTGCTCTGTGGTCTTTGGTCAGTGGTTTGTAGTCAGTGCAGCAGACAGTTGTCAGTAGTCCGTAGTCAGGGCTTTTATTTCGCAGCATTATCTCGTCATTTTTGAGACTGCAATTACGAATGCGTATATGCGTATGTGCATTTCCTGACTCTGCTGTTTCTGCACCACATGCAAATAAACGCAGACTGAACCCATACTTTGAATGGGATTTTGCTGGAATTTTATCTGGCTGCTAATTCCGAAGAAATGTTTTGGGAATTATGTGAATGGGAAGGCTCAGCGCTTAGAGTGCCCTAAAACTTATGTATCTGCGGGAGTAGACGGCGCTCATAGTTCATCATGTCGAACGATTTGGTTTTCATATCACGTATTTTATTACATCGTTATTCATGACATTGGGCTCTACTAGCCACATATATGAAGTTCAGTGAGCGGCAAGTTTTTCATCGCACACGCTACTTGGCATATTCAAAATGCATTTCAATAGATTTCAGTGCCATCAAATAAACATTATGTTGCTTAAGCAGTCATAAGGCAGCAATCCCATCATCCCATCATCCCAACTCGCTCCTCCTCCACTTTCGATACTCTTGGCTGGCACATAATTAAATTGATTTCTATGGGTTTATACTCGAGATTTATGGGCATATAACCAAAAGTGATTTTTGCAAATTGAAAAGGGCTCGCGGGCTGTGGTGCTATTGGTGCTATTGGTGCTATCAAGCAATTTGAAATGTTGCACACAAATGGCTGTATAAATTGTCCATCGATAAATTATATATGGAGAAACTGAAAGCAGTACGTAAATGCCTAAAGGCATCTCCAAAAAGTTATTGCTTCCAATGCTAAAGCATTTTAAGTATTCACAGGGAAGCACATGTACACACACACACACACACAGACACACACAGACACACACAGACACACACACAGACACACACACACATGATAAATCAACTAAACCCTGCATAGTTGAGTGCAAACTTATGAACTATGCGATCTGTGTTTGTGCTCTGGTGTGTGTGTA
This sequence comes from Drosophila mimica, assembly GCA_037043585.1. Lineage (NCBI taxonomy): Eukaryota > Metazoa > Arthropoda > Insecta > Diptera > Drosophilidae > Drosophila > Drosophila mimica. Next base: position 542,887 of record JBAMBE010001243.1, read on the forward strand.
TGTGTGTGTGTGTGCTCTGGTGTGCTCTGGTGTGTGTGTGTGTGTGTGTGTGTGTGTGTGTGTGTGTGTGTGTGTGTGCTAACATTGGTAGCTGCAAAGTCCGCTGACAGCAGAAAACTTCATACCAAAATACCAAAGCAAATATTTGTATATAATCCGTGTGTGCGATAGGAAACTCAGCATAATTCAACTCAACTCAAGCCAGGCCTCACCTCGGAAACAAAAGTAAAACCCAGCACATCAGGAGCACCATCATCACAACAACAACAGCAATAACTAAAACAACAATAAAAACGACAAAGAAATTCTAATAGAAATTATTTCTGGCATTTTAATAAACAACATCAGCTTGAACAAGTAAGAATGGCTATCTACGAAAGCCGAAGATGAAATACCCTTTTGTAGAGCGGAGTTAAGCTGCCAACAGCTTCTTCCTTATAAATTTAAACTTTACTTAAGAGTAAAAGACAATATTTAAGCCCAATATAAGTGTTTTTTTTTTTTTGTATTATATATTAGCAGCTGTATGTCTAAGTCAATTTTGATTTCATAACTTAGAACTCATCTTTCGACTGATATTTCCAATTGGAACTTTATTATTTAGTAAATCAATCTTGTCTCCTTCCTTCAGCAAGTGGACCGATGAATGCAAAGCTGCATCCCCTTCAATGCGATTTCAACATCATAAGCAAATAATAATACCCTTATAAGTGTACAAAAATATGCTACAGAAAATTCAAATAAGTTTCGTTTTTGCAGAAATTTCCATGAGCCTCTCAAGTTTTCTGAGGTTGAGCCTACAGTTAAATGCCAAGTAGCAACTTTTACGACAAGGACAAAGTCTACGAGTGGGTTAGGAAGTTACTCCAAGTGAAAATAAAAACTAACAATTAATTTAAGAAAAATGAAATTAGTTCTACCTTTAATAAATTTTTTTCCTAAAGTCAAATTACAAACAATTTAAATCACAGAAATAGTTTAACAATTCGACAATATTAATATTTTAGTCAGTAAAGATTGCAGCAATTAAGTCAAAACTTAATGAATTAATGCAGCTTCAGCGCTATTAAAATTGGGCATGCAATTTGCAAGGCATTTGCAAAGTCACTTAAAATAAATAAAGGAAAAACAAATGCAAACTGAAGAGCTTAAGTCGTAGCAACAACGGCTAATTACAGGCCGACCTAATTTTATGGCAAAGTGCGGAAAAAAAGGCAACGAAAATGTGGCAGGCTTGGATGGGGTGCCAATAAATGGCAACGAGGCCAAGCACCTCCAAAGCAAACAAACATGAACCACAGGGAAATGAAACTCGCTCACACTCTGTGTATCTCTCTCTCACAAACAGTCTCTTCCAACTAAGTCTGTGTGTATGTGTGTGTGGGTGTGTGTGTGTGTGTGTGTGCTTGTTTGTTGCTAATTAGCGAATAACCGTGTTTAGATTGCAAACACTCATGCCAGGGAAAGAAATTAATTGCCAAACAAGTGAGTGCAGAGTTGGCAACTGGAAATTGCTGTCCCAGCCATCAGAGCCAGCTGAGGCCTAATACCCACACACACACACACACACACACACACACACACACGCAAATGCTGCAACACGCATTTCTGCAGCAGCGCGTAAAAAATCCTGACCCTCACCAGTAGCTGTGGACAGGACGCGTCGTCCACATTGCCAGAGCTGCGCTTAGTTAATTAGTTTAGCATCATGTTGAGTGTGTATGATTGTGTGTGTGTGTGTGTGTGTGTGAGTGTTGACGGCTTTGCGTTTGCCTCTGTCTCTGCCTCTGCCACTGAGTCTGCGTCTGCCTGTGGCTGTGGCTCTCATTGGACATCCCGGTTTCGGGGCAACCTTTGGTCCTGTCGCGTTGCGTGTGTTTGCTGTCAGCAACGCATCAACAGACGCCTCGCATTTTTGGAGACGGCTTGTTAAATGGCAGCTTCAATTACAGCTGAACAAATGTCCAAAGCACCAGCAGCAGCAGCAGCAGCGACAACGATGCAGAGTCCCATTATTTTCTATGTGGATCTAACACATCGGACTCTCAAGTTTAAAACCGCTTAACAGGCGCCATCCTCGCGTTTCACCCACAAACGTTAATTAGGAGACAACAACACGAACGGAGCCGAGATTTCAGCTCCTCTTTCCTAAAGGAAAGAAAGATTATCAAATGAGATTTTTTTTGGCAGGGCAATAAACAAATAAATTGAAAGAAGGAAGATAATATTACTATTATATATAGAGATACTGGATATATAGAGTTGAAGTGAAATTCCTTTAAATTCTGCTCGGCTGTTAAAAAAACAATTCTAAATTTAATTTTAAAGCTCTTAGCAAAGGATATTCAGCTCTAGGACCATTGGGTCGGATTTTGGTGCCCACATCAAACACAACAAGAACCGTAACAACAACAACAACAAAAACAACGACTCATAGTGTGAAACTTTTATGTTTTGTGAAAACATTACCTAAAGCCCCATTTGCAGGCGTCCACCTCCACGCCCACAAGGCGAATATCAGCAACAGCAGCAGCAGCAGCAACAGCAGCAACAACAGCAACAGCAGCAACAGCAGCAGCAGCAGCAGCAGCAGCAACAGCAGCAACAACAGCAACAGCAGCAATAGGAAAAGCAGCAGGAGCAGCAGGGACTAAGCGATTCCCTGGGGTGTATTTTGAAGAGCAGCTAGCATGGGGCAGATTCAATGGACGGACTAGAACCAGAACCCAAGATGCCTAACTCCGCTCCGCTCTGCCCAGCCTCCACTGAGTGAGCATTAAAAATTGATGAGTTCTTAATTTGTGTTGCGCTGCCGCTGCCATATTGAAAATAGATTAAGTTCTATTATTTGCAGTCATGATGTGGATTAGCACGGACACTTGAGGAAAAGGACGAAACTTTCGTTGCCTTTATAAACGTCATCATTAATCATGCTGACAAGGGCTGTATTTTTGGATTTTCATTTTATGTTGCCAGCCAGCGTAGCCAAAGCCCCTCAGAACAATATTGTTTGCTTTTTGCGTTTGCGTTTGAGTTTGGGTTTGTTTGTATAATTTATGTATCTAACTGAATCACATATATACACATTTAGCTGAAACTAGCTAAAACTGGCCAGAAACTCCGGTCAGCACTGGCCGGTGTACAATTTACAAGTTATTTATGCGCTGCGCGAATCTAATTGCAATTTCCGCACTGTCGCAAAATGTTGAAAAATTTATTGCGCAACTCGTGCAGTTCGTTCGGTTTTTACCCGTAACTCAATAAAATTTTCCGGTCTGGCCACACAGACATGCACACACACACACACACACACACACAGAAATATTGACAAATTTGGCCAGAGGCAGCAGCAGCAGCAGTATGGATTGTCAGGCAACGGCTTAAAAATTTATTTATGGTAATTTCGTCAACTGAATGCGGAACACATCCAATGCACAGGGCTGAATCCAATCGTGTTTGTCAGATTGTTATGGCATTTTATCAAAATTTGCACATGGTAAATTTAACAGAATGTCCCTGATTCGTCATTTTGTGTGTAGGGATTTGTCGCATAAGCCAGAATTCGAATCAATTCGTTTCGGAAACTGTTTTCGGCAGCAATCATTTTCTAAAATTTAATTACAAATTTTATTCTTCTTTCATTGACTGCATCGTTCGAAGCTAATTATACAAAATCTTTTTGTTTTTGTTTTTTGTTTTTTTTTTTGTTTTTTTTTGCTGTTATTTAATTTGTATTCTTTATTTTTGTAATTAGCTTGGCACGCATTTAATTTTGAAATTTAATTAGTGCAAACAAGATTGCGGTTTGTTTATGTATTCATAATATGGCATTGCCAAAGTGCGTTTTTTATGTTTGTTCAACGTTTGTATGAAAGTGGTAAATTCATATTTATATAATGTTATTTGCTGCTAATTATGAGCGACACAATGAGCTTGTCGTGTCTCTTGTTATTAGTCTGTAATTTTTTTTTATTATTGAGTTTATTGATTTTATAAATAGGTTGTTGAATAATTTATTAGAGTCGTGCTAATGGTAAAGTGTATCTATTTGTCTGCATTGGCTGTTCTCATTAATTATTTAACAGATCGGTAAACTCACGCACATGCACAAAAATGGTTTTATTTAATAAAAACAAATGATGCACAGTGTTGATAAAAAACTATTTAATTTTATTTGTCCTTGGAATGTTATTGTGAGTATATCAATAATGTAAAACTTATTGTTATTATGATTATTATTATTATTATTTTTTAAAATATAATAAATAGAAATATCAAGTTAAATTAAAATGCAAAGCATCAGCTGCTACACTTGATCATCAGTTTAGCTACAATATTTAAATCTTTTTTTCATATATATTCCTTAATTAGTCAACAGGATGACTTTCTGGCAGAAAGCAGACAATTGCTTGGCCTTTTGAGGCGGACTTTTCGCACACCGAAATACAATAAATGTCGAAAACTTTCAACGCCACAATGAGGCATTGCATGTGGTATAAGCCTTATTTATTTGCTGGCCATAAATAACGCTTAACGCATCTAAATCTTTAACTTTGTGCGAATGTGCTGGCTGACTGGCTGGTTGACTGGCTGGCGTCTTTACAGTCGGTTTGAGCTGTTTACCCGGCTAAGGCTAACTCGACAAGGCTTAAATTGTGGACATAAATGCCTTTCAGATGCCGCGTGGGCCACTCACTTCAATTCCTAAGTTAAAAGTTGGATAACAATACAAAAACTGTACTGGTTAAACTTTTTTTTCATGATGTTCTTGATTTTTTTTTTTTATTTCAGCGAGATTTATGAGCAGCCTTTTTTTCGCTTCTTTGAACGATAACGTTTTAGAAAATGCTTTAAATTCAGGTGTTTTTTTTTATTATTTTTTTTTTTTTTATTGTTTTTCAATTCACAGCCAAAAAGCTAACTGCGGATATAAAGCTTGGTGAGAAGGTTAGGGGTATTCGCCTCAATCCTGTATGAGCTACATAAAGTTATTTTTTGTGAAAATGGTAAATCGGTGCACAGTTTAACAAATAGATGGGCTGCCATAACTTGTTGAGTAATATTTCGAAACAACGATATCAATTCAACATTTTAAATATAGATATTTATACGATATTTAGTTGTTTTCAAAGATATTCTAAAACGGAGCACCCTGCACTGCTCCTGGCTGCCATTCGTCATATTGTTGAACATGGTTTTTGTAGTGTTTGCAGCAGTTTCCGATTGTTTTAGAAGTTGTGGTGGCCTCGGAGCGTTTGTTGCTGCAAGAATGCACACACTCTCCAAAATCACACACACACACACACACACACGCATACAGACATCCTGCATACATATTCACCTACACATTCGTGTTGCATGATTCAGATGCCTTTCATTGCTGTCATGTTGCTTTGCCAGCTGCCAGCTAAAAAGTTGTGTCACCCACAAAGCAATGTACACAATGAAACAAGCGCGCCAACACACACATAAGCACACACACACACACAAATGAGTGTAAACAAAATATACATATACATATATATATATATATATATTGCCTTAACCTTAACCAATGTCAGTTTTGGCACCTACAACACTTTTGTTTTTTGGCCCTCGCATATTTTTGTGGATGCGCCCCGCTTCTTGTTGGCAAATTAACATATAAATTGATTTTGCACAGCAAAGTGTTGAATTGTTGTGGTTTGTCAATGTGGCTGAAAAGGTTATGGCAAAAGTGGAGAGCAAGTGTCGAGAGGGGTGCTTCAGCTAAAAAGTATTTCGCTGTAAGGTCAATTAAATGGAGAAGCCTAGTAACTGAAAATAGAAATGCATAAATATTTATTGCATTTTATTGCTCAGTTATTTAATTATTTGTTGGCAATGGAAAGGGTTTCTTCAATCGATTGCACTCGCTACTTACAAAATGCAGTCAATGTGCCATTCTTTTGAAGGCTATGCGAGGAATTTGGCAAATTGCTAAGCCAGTAAATCCTTTTAGCCAGCCTGCCTGCCTGCCTGCAACTAGGTCAAGTGGAAATTGCATCTGTGAGTAATACGTTTACTGGAAAAACAAGGAAGCCAGCAGCTTAGACTTATTATTGCGCAGATAAGACCGCAATAGTTATCCTTAAAATAACCTCAAAATCCATTTGAATTATACACGAAAAGCAGGAAGCATCGCAAATGCACAAGGCCGCCTTTGGGCCATCTGAGCAATATTTACCACTTCGAAGCCATGGCCAAGTTAATTACACTTAATACGCAACGTTCAGTGTGTGTGTGTGTGCGTATTTATCTATACGTGTTTGTGCACAACTACAAGCACATATGTATCTATGTATGTATGTATGTATGTGCCTTTGAAGGAAAACTACTTTGATATTTGTGTGCAGTTGCCGCAAGGAACTGACAGTTTGTTTATTTGTGGATCTCATGCAGCAGGTGTTGTTTCTGTGTGTGTGTGTGTGTGTGCTAAATGCCTTGCCAAATATTTAAGAGTAATCATTGGTCAGTCGAACGTGAAAGTGTGTGACAACAGCACCAGTATCTGAATCAGTAGCAGCTGTAAATTATCATAATAGCCAATGGAAACCTAGCAAAACAAACTTGAAAATTCTATCAATTTGCTGATGACAAACTAGCATATATATATATATATAGACTGTCCTAAATCCAATCAAAATATTTGTTTGTATGCGTACGTATACGTAATAAGTTTTTCTATTGTGCCGTTTCAACTTGAAAGTTGTCAGTGGACAGCAAATTGATTTAACGAGCAGCAACCGCATTAAAAATTGACAACCCAACAAATTGAAGCTGACACAACATGTGTATATTCATTGGGGATGTATTCCTGGCATCCTCCCAAGCTAACGGAATAAAAAGCAGAGTCCGAGCGAACTTATTGTCAATATTTTATGAGTCTGAATTAATTTTAAAACATTTCGACAGCTGGCACTCCCTAATCTTACTTTTGTTTGCCATTTAACTTTTCTAGTTTGACATATTTTCGCATTCTTCTTGGCTGCTCAAAAACTTTTTGGCAACATCGTCTCTTGGCCATTTTATTAGTTATGCAAATTAATGTGCGTCCATGCGTAAATGTACATGTATACATATTTAATTTGTAATATACTTGTGTCATTCTGCTTGCCTTCTACATGAGTTCTTTTCTTTTTAGCAATTAACTAAGTTCGCAATGGCACTTTGGTGCTAAGGTTTTAGAGAATGTAACTTTTTTAAAGCATAGATTTCCTGTTTAAATAGCCAAGTAATTTGGTATGTACATTAATGGCAATGACCAATGGCTAATTGGAAAAGTTTTGTGCCCATTACAGCCTAAAGTGATCGACTCTTCTCCGTCTTAAATTCTTAGTAATGTGAGATAAAAACTTGAGAAATATATCAAATTTATAATAATTGTCTTAGTTAGATACAATATTTCGACTGCTCCAATTTCTAGCTTAATACCGTGATTCACACACATCCTTAGCAAATTGTACTTATGATAAATTAGTTCGTTTAGCCTTGCCGAAAGATGGCCATAAGTTAGTCCACTGACTGGGAATCGTTGACTTGAAGGTTTCAACTTATGCACACTCACTTCCTAAATACATACGTAAATTTTATAACAAGCATTAATTTTGGTTAATAACTTTATAAGGGAAACTAATGCACGACCTATCCTGGCTTACACACATAAGAATATCAAATACACTTATGCACGCATCCGCATCCGCCTCTGCCATTTACCCCTCCAAAACCCAACCAAACATATATGGACAAACTTCGGCTTACCATTTTTCACACAATGTTTGAGGCAACGCCTAAGACCAGGGACTAACATAAGACAGTGGGCCACCAGGACCAGAACCAGAACCAGAACCGTTAGGCATAAAATAGAATTGAAATAACCATACGATAAGCTCAATTTGTGCGCAGCTTTAGGGGCGCATTAGCCATACATAAAGCAAAGATAGCCACCATATAAACAGGCCATGTATCTATGTGAGTGTGGCTGTGTGTGTGTGTGTGTGTGTGTGTGTGTGTGTGTGTGTGCTCGTTGATGTGTGCGTCACTTCCGCTTGTAATTGTAGTTACAATGTCACAATCACTAGACCATATAAACGCAGGCAAACAACACTGATGGAGAGGAGGAGCAAGGAGCAAGAAGCCAACACACACACATACAAACATAGAGGCGTAAACAACTGGTCCTGGTTCTGGCTCTGGTCCTGCTGCTGCTGCTGTTGGCTTCTGTGTGCGCTTTTAAGTGGCACAATTCGCCCACTTGGGCGCTTTATTAGCAAAGTGAAACTTAGACAATGCCCTGACAGCCCCAGTCTCTGCCTCAGTCTCAGCATCTGCCTCAGCCTCGTTCTCGTTCTCGTTCTGAGTCTCATTTTCGATGCTCGCTGTTGCCACTTTGCAAGTAGCCTTAGCCACACACACGCAGCAGGCAGCGAAACTCTCAGCCACAGCATTGCCTTGGTAATATTTACAAGTCACTTGTTTTTATGCCTACATTAATTATGCGCGCTTTGCCTTTTGCCTTTGGTTTCTGGTAACTTTCGGTTTGTCTTTGATTTTGATGCCGTCGCCGCAATTCCTCGCAGGCTTTGGCTTTTGGTTACGCTCGGCTCGGCTTGGCTCACTGCGGTTCTTATTTCTTAGCTCTTCATTTCGTTTTGTTTTTTTGGTTTCATATTTTTGTTTTTGTCGCTTTTTTGCTGTCATCGCAGCACCACCCACTTTACTCACACACTCGATCTGGTCATATTTTTCTTGTTTTTAAGGCCCGGGCTTGTGGATATATACTTCAATAAATTTCGGCACTCGTATAGTAGAATGCGATGTTGTTGGTGTTGTCGTTGGAAACTCCGTAATTTAATTGGAATTTAATTCAAGATTGTCGTTTCTTGTGCTGGGGCTGGTCCTGATGCTGGTGCTGGTGCTGGTGCTGGTGCTGCCTGTATTACGTAGCTCTTTGCTCATAAATGTCGGCCAGGTCGAGCTGCATTAACTGACCCAGTTGAGCTCTGCCCATTGCTTTCACACCACTCAACCCCGGCACGAGTGCCCTTTAATGGGATTATTGCGCAGTGAAATGGATAATGCGTCAGCCTCGACACTCCCTGCCTTTTGCTGCTTTGCTTTGAGCCAAGTAGTTCCAGCAGTTCCAGCCTGTGCCACGGCCTTGCTTGCATATGCACTTTTGGCATACGCTGCGTATGCGTAATGTGTAAGACTTCTCCGGACAAGAGTCCGTCTAGTATACTTCCCTTCTAGTTTTATTGCTACTAACGATGTTCTCTGCTAGTCTCTACAAATGAATATGTCCACTTATGTTGTGATATCTTAAATTTCAATCTTTAAATGTTTTATCAGAGTAATTTCTAAGGTGTTACTGAACATGAAAGTAGGTCAGCCAAATCACAAATAAAGCTGCAAATGCTTTCCCTACTCGTTATGAATAAAAACCGTTATCATATACCATACAATAGTAATTATAATGTAATCAATTTAATTGATTCTTAGACGAACCCATAATGCAGCTCGATAGAGATCATTCTTGCGGGTCTATTTAACAAACAAATTAACAAATTACGCAAGTGTGTTGATTAAAAAAAAAGAAAAGAAAAATCGGTGTGCTTTATTGGATTTTCTCTGATGATTTCTATAAACCCTCCAAACGCTCCTATGATTCTTTTCATTTTCTTGCCACTCACTTGAAAATGCATTTTGCATCGCCATTTTCCATTCCATCCAATTTTATTCGAGCTTTTCATTTGCATATTTCCTCATTTTTTGATTAAAAACGCATTTATTAATTTTTATTAAATTCTTCAGTTTAATGGGTTTTTATTTGGTTTCATTTTATTTTATGCTTTTTACAGTATGCTTTGTTTTTAATTTAATTATTTAATTTTCTTAGAAATTAAATTTTAAGCTTATTTTCATATCGTTTTGTTTGTGTTTTTTACTGTGTTCTCTCTCAATTATTAATGCTCATTGTTGCTTAAATGTTTTGTTGCTGTTAATAACGTTTCATATTTATTTATTCATAAACGCTTTTCATTACCTAATGCTAACTTAATGTGTAACTTTTATTTATACAGCTAAAATAGTTTTTGTAAATTATGTGTGTATTTTTAAAATGTATTTTGCATATGCCTGCTGGCATATTCCTTGATGAATATTTGTTTTTGCTTGTTTACTAGATTCAGTTTCTCATTTGGTATGCTAAAATGTTTTGTTTGTTTTGCTTTTTGGTAATCGGTTTTCATTTTAATTTTCTGTGCATTTTGCCAACTAACTCACTTGGTGAAATTAAAACTAAATAATTTGCTATATAAGCCAGGGTAAATGTGTATCTGTGTACAATGTTACAGCTAATGATTTACTATAATTATTCCATTTACAATATTCAGTAGTGTGCTTACATGATTGCTTCTGCATTTCAAACTGTTGTATGCAGTTTTGAATTTCCATTTTTCTTTTTTTTTCTATATCTACTCGTTTTAGTTTTTACAACAATTGAAATTTTTCCATTCTTTTGCTCAACTTTTCACCTTCCTCGTTTCAATTATCATTCTCGAATTATGATATTTACACAGACATTTTTTAAAACATTGAGTGAAAATCCATTTGAAAGCAATTTTGAGTATTCTGTTTGAAGAACATATAAATGTGTAATCTATAAAATAATTTTGCATATTTTACTATTCTGAAACCTATTTTGAAAAGAATAAATTATGACAGTGGCTTGTGGAAAATTCAACCATTGATATGAACTCTTTGCTGAAATTAGTATTGAACTTATTTTAAATTATAGTTTTCGAAATTTTAAGATTATAATTTTACTACGGAATCCAGGGTAATGTTCGACCACTGAAATATTTAATAAGTATACTTAATAATTCGAACACATTTTATGATTAAGTAAGTTAATATAAATATTTATTAAATGGACAAACATTTTTTAAATTATTAAAATGCAAAAATTTGTAAGATGATTGGAATATTCATTTGAAGTTGTACCAAGTATTATTCGTGAACCATTCCCTTTGCCATTTTCAACACATTGTTATAGCTACATTTACATACATTGCTTAAACTTTATGTTATTTGCTTAAAATTAAGCAGTTTTTTTCTTTCTTAAATTTGTATTTTATGTTACGGCTACTTATTTACGATATCTACTGTTTTGTTACCCGGAAACACCTGTGCTATTTGTGTTAGAGCTCCACGTCAAATTGATATAAGAGTGTGTCTTTACACAACAAAATTTGCCAGTTTTCTGCCTCAAAATTCTGTTTAAAAAAAAAAAACATCCAAAAATTGTGTCAAAGTCTTCACTTTGGTCGAAAATAAATACAATAAATTATTTAAATGCAACTTGGTGCTGCTATGGCCCAAATTAAAATTTCATAAACTAGAGTAGAATACAAAAGGAAACCCTTAATGCCACTCGCAATTTGGCCGGAATTCGCCAGCACTCCTTGTGCGGCATGCGCCTTCCACTAGCTAAGATACAACAGCTCCGCGTAGGAGCCACTTGAGCCCATTCCCACTTTGGAACAGTTCGAAATCCTTTGTGTTAGCGAGCAGGTGTCGTCATGGCAACAACACACGGAGGCACTCGAGTCTGAAGAGTGGCAAGTTGCCTTTACGGTGGCACTGACGGTTGGGGTATGTGGGATGTGTGGGCACAGGCGAGTCAATTGTCAGCTAACAACGCCACCAAAAGCAACTCAATCGGCAAGCAAACAAGCCAACAAACACACACACACACCCACACACATACACACACACACACACACCAGACACACACACACACACACACACACATATATATATACATTGGCATATACAGAACAGAACACTCAGACAATAGTAGGCTGGCAATTCTTTTGCTGTGCTGCTTTCTTCTGCAACATGTTTGTGTGGCCCTTTTTTATGGCTTGAGAGGCCGAGCGAAAGACGCTGAAAAGTTTATATTAAATGAAAAACTTTTTCAATTACATCAACGGAAATATAATACTACCAGCTTGCCACTCGAGGGACGCATAGGCCCGACTGCACGGCCAGCGATGATGAAGAAGAACAAGAACAAGATGAAGGAGTCTGTCCTAACAAAAACAAAAACAAAAACAAAACAACACACAACACAACACAACACAATAACAACTGGCAAAGCTGAAGTCAGAGCCATGGCCAAGAGCCCTTTGTTTAGCGTCGCGTCTTTGTTTTTCGGCTTTATTAGGTTTGGCTGCCTGCGCCCTTATTTTTTATTTATTTATTTTTTATATACCCTTGCAGTGGGTCAGGCAACTTTGACAAAAAAGTTAGCTGCCACAAATATTTCCTCCTGACAGAGGGGTTAAAAACATGCATTGTCATTCGATTTCCATTTCAATTTGTAAGCCACAAAGTTGATGTTTTTTCGAGCTGCTGAAAGCCTGTCCTAATTTTTGATAAACAAAAAAAGAAAGAAAGAAATTATAAATTAGACTAAAAATATGTTCAAAATAAAAATTGTCTGAATTTGTAAAGAATGTGCTTAGTTCGAAATAATATCTTACTTAATGTTATTTTTTAAAATTACCATCAAATTAAATTACCATCAACTGATAAGCATAAAATAAAATAAAGTGAACGAATTGCACTTCAAGTCATTGCAGCTCTTCGATAGTAGAGTATTTGCTGCAAGGGCATTCTAAATTCGGTACGCTAAACATTGTGGGCGCTTCTTGCAGTGTGGAACTAAGTTTTGGTTTGGTTGTGGGGCAAGCTCCTTGTGTTTACTTCAGCTTGTTTGTTGTTTGGCAACTGCAACAAAAGGATACGGATACGGATACGACAACAAACTAAATCTATTTATGTTCGAGTACGTGTGTCATCAGTGGACCTGTTTACAGAGCCACTGAATCATCTAAGGCAGCATCCTGGCCGTCGGCGCCACCGCGCTGTCAAATATCGCTCGTCTCCTGGCCATCGCCCACATAGCCCTCATCCGGACTGTCCGCTAGCGGACCATTCAGCTGCTTCAGCTTGGCTGTATCCGCTGACTCCGTCTCCGCATCCGCCGCCGCCTGCTTCTCACCCTCCGCCATGGCGGCATTTGAGCCACTGGGCGACGTCTCGCTCTCATCCAGCTCGGGTATGGTTGCGTGGCTACTGCTCTCGTCCAGCGTGGGTGCAGGTGTTGCAGTTGCTGTCGCCGCAGCTGCCATTGCTTGCGTCGGCGATTGGCTGATGCCGTAGCGCAGTGGCTGCGCATGATAGCCAGGCAGGCAACTGGGCCACTGCTGGAACGCTGGCAGTGCCAGATCGCTGCTCTTGTAACCCTCGGGTGGCGAGGGAAATTGTTGTTGCAGCTGCAACTGTTTCTGCTGCTGTTGCTGGTGCTGTTGCTGTGGGTAACCCTCGGCTGTGAAGCGTACATTCGGCAGCTGATACTTCTCATAGCCGACGGGAGGCGCCCGTTGCACAAACTCCGCCTCGAGGCTGTAACGCAGACTCGCATTCTGCAACTGCTGCTGCTGCTGCTGATGCTGCTGCTGTTGATGATGTTGCTGCTGCTGCAATTGTTGCTGTTGGTGTTGCTTGTGGGCACGATTGTGTGGCAGCGTACGGTAAAAGTTCTGTTGTTGCTGATGCTGCTGCGGCGCAGCTGCTGCCGCCACCTGCTGCACCAGATGCGCACTGCTGTAGTCGTAAGCGTAGCCATCCTGGCCCAAAAAGCAAACCGGATTCAAATGCACATCCACCTGATGCGGCGATGGTGCTCCTGCTGCTGCTGCCGCTGCCGCTGCTGAGGTCAGCACCGACTTGAGATGCATGCCACGCGGCAGTGTCGTCATTGCAGCCGCAAACCGCGAACCCATGCCCAGCATGCTGTGCGGCGTGGCCGCAGTCAGCTGATAGCAGCCCTCGTACTGACCACAATCGCTGGCTGTCTCATAGTCCGCAGCGCCGTCCAGCGAGACGGCCGTCTTCAGTTTGTGCTTGACGCTTTCCGCATCGTTGACCAGATCCGGATTCTTTTCGGCATAATTACGCAGGGATGCTGGTGGCGAGCAATATGCAGCAGCCAAGCCGTTGCTCAGCATCATCGGCGGCGAACCGGCAGCAGCTGCTGCTGCTGCGGCAGCATTCATCATATTCACGTTCAGCTGCAACTGTTGCTGCTGCTGCTGGTGTTGCTGCTGTGGCGTAGGCGTGGCATACAGCATCAGATTCTGTTTCATCTGGCCGCCGAGCAGGAGACCGCCAGCGCTACCGACGCCAACGCTGCCGCCCGCAGCTCCATTGCTCGCCTTGCTGGGCGTCAGATTATCGCCCAGGAGCATTCCCGATCCGCCATTCAGGCTGTCGTTGCCATCGTTGAGTATCGAGGCGCACTTCATCATGCCGTTGTCCTGACTGCTGCCATTTGTCGAATCACTCGCACCCGCAATGCTCGTGACTTGGTCGCATTTCTTACGCTTCGCGGGCTCATTGTTGTTGCTGGTCCTCTTGCACTTGACCACAATGGTGCAGAGGAGGACGGCAAAGATAATCCCGCCCCCGGCACTGCTGGCCACAATGTAGTTCATGTAGTCGCGTGGAAAGGACACCTCATTCACAACCGGTGGCTCCTTGATAATCACGCGAAGCGTATAGTTGCTAAACGTGGTGCCTGCAATGTTTTGGCCCACACACGAGAAGGTTCCATTATCCTCGGCGCCCACATTATAGATGAAAATTTCACTGCGCTTCTCCTCGGCTCCGCTGCCGCCGCTCTCATCAATGTAGTAGTACATGTGCAGATTATCCATCAGACTGTCGTTGCTCATCACCTGGCCATTGAAGAGCCAGAGGACCTTCGGTTCGGGTATGGCACGAACCAAACACGTGATGGACATATTCCGACCCTCGCTGACCTCCGTGTAGCTCGACTGCGGACTGACCTCGGGCAGACAGGCAAGCTGCTGACGCTGCAGTCCCTTAATCACCTGACCCTTTAGCCGGGCCGGCTCCATGCACTTGGGCTCCTCGGCCAGCGGTGTATTGTGGCTAACCAGCCAGCTGTACACATCCAGGAGACGACAGTCGCAATTCCAGCGATTGCTGTGCAAACTAATGCCATGCAAGGACTTTGGCAGGATGTGAGCTCCTTGGATGAAGGCAATGCGATTGCCATCGAGACGCAGCCACTCCAGATTATCCATGCCGACGAATGCCTCATTCTCGATGCGCTCTACCTGGCAGTTGGACAGCTCCAAAGTGGTCAAAAAGGACAAGTGCCTGAATGCCGAGGTCTTCAGCTCGCGTATGGGATTTCCGCTGAGGGTGAGGCGCATCAGTGAGCTATAGTCCTGGAACGTCTCGCTGGGCACATGCTGCAGCGCGTTCTCGCTGAGATCGAGCTCAACAAGATTGGTCAGTCCACGGAAGGCCTTCTCGTGAATGCGTATCAGTTGATTGCGCGACAAATATATCTTCTGCAGATTGAGCAGATCCATGCGGAGGAAACGCTCGCTCTGCAGCACCTGCAGTCCATTGCCGCTAAAGTTGAGAACCTGTGTGCCCGGATCCATGCCCTCCGGCAGAGTGGAGAGCTGCTGTCCGCCGCACTCGACTGTCTGCTTGCCGCCCTTCCATTTGCACACGCACACCTCGGGTGGGCAGGCGATGATGCACTGCAGCAGCACAAGTGGCAACACCAATTTTAATAGATGTTGCATTGTGCTGCAATGTTTCCTGTTGTATCTATCTCAATGTTGGGTGTCTCTCACTCACTCTCTCTCTCTCTCTCTCTGTCTCTCTATCTGTCTCTCTGTCTGTCTGTCTTGATTTTGTCTTATTTTTATTGCTTGAGCGACACTTGGTCACGTTTGCATGTCAAATTAGTAAATGAAGGTGACGTTTTTAGAGCTCCACTTCCGCGTCACGCAAATATCATTAGCGACATCTAGCGGAGCGGTAGTCTCCCGTAATATAAAGCCTGATCTCGACTAGCTTTTGCTGCAGCTTCTCGACTTGGCAACGAATCACGTCGTCCCTTTGCCTACTCGAGTGTCAGGCAATAAAAGTGCTGCCACGCCCACTGATGGGCGGCCATTATTATCCACAGTGCGAGAGCGAGTGCGAATGCGATAGCGAGTGCTCATCATTGTGTCCACGTCGTTGCTGTCATTGCTGATGTTCTCCTGCTCCTCTTCCTCTCTACGCTTCTGGCGTCGTCGTCGTCGTCGTCGTCGTCCTTTGTATTAATTTCATAAAAATGCCAGTCGCTTGATTTTTGCTTGGCAGCGCTCGTAAGTAGGCAAAGCTTTTGTTATTGTCGCCTCCTGGGTCCTTGCGGCTTTCAACTCAACTTTACTCAACTCAACTCGACGCGACTCGACTCGATTCTACTTTGGGCCTACTCCTTGCCAGCCCGCTGTCTTTATTTCTTTGCTAGCCCCTTCACGTTGTTCAAAAGGTTTTGGTCCTTAATGAAATTATAACACAATTCATTTGTTGTTGTTGTTGTTGTTGCTGTCGCTGTGGCTGTTTCTGCTGCTTGTGTCGCTCCCTTGCCGCATATTTGGCATTGTGTATGCGACACGTGTACAGATTTTTTTGTTGTTTACTGTTGATGTTGCTTTCGTTGGTATGTTGCTTGCTGCTGGCCTTGCCATTAACCGCTGCAAAAAATTGAAGAAAACAAAATAAATGATTAGTCACGAAAAACATTTTTTTTTTAATATTGCTTTAAAAACTAGCTTTATATAAGCGTAATTATACACTATTGAAGTTTCAAAATTTGGTGTTAAAATAATTTTTAATTACGTTTGAAAATATCTGCAATTGCTTTAAATATTTGTATTTTATTTATCACACTTTATGCAAGAAATTATTCCATACTTTATTATTCAAAATTGATTATAATCGAGATATAATATATAATAGAACGGTGCAACTTTCTGCTAATTAATAAAATTTTCAATCGTATATATTCAATTTAATTTATGCTTCAGGATACACAAAAATAGCTGAAGTTTATTTTATCGGAAACCGATGCCTCCAATAAATATCGCTGTTTATATATACACATAAATAGCCAACATATATATTTTGCATACTATATTTTCCAAATATTTATTGTTAATTAAATTTTAAATTGAGCACGAGCAGTACACATATATCAGATGATTTATATTTAATAACTTTTCATTCAGGTGGCATATATTTCAACGCCACAACACTTGATTATTAATGTGCCTTTATTTTGCGGATCGATTTCAACTTAAAAATGAATTGGAAAACACGAGCAGTCTGATTTTTTGTATATCCCAATGCCGATATGCAAATGCAAATAAAATCACAGCTGGAAAATAACCAATGTCATGTAATTTGCTTCATATAATTACACTTCGTGTTTTGGTTAATGCTGAGGAGGATAAAAGACACACATCTGCATTGCCAGGGTTTATTATTTTCCATTGTGCTCATTACTTGGTCATTAAATGATTTGAAATACGGTATTTGTTGTGTAAGCACAGCTGGGGACTAGTCATTAAATTATCTTGTCCTTTGCAGGACAACACTAGGCTGACATTTATATTTGTCCAAATTAATCAATTGGCATTAAAATGCTAAAAGACAAAGGACAAAGGAAATGACAGGCAAGCGGCAAAGTAAACCAAAATGTAAATAAGCAAAAAGGAAGCACAGACAATCGACGCAAAATGGCAGCTATAAATCATGCAACATATTGCACCGTATTTACCCACTTTGGGTAAATAACATATAAATTACCATGAAATTGGGCCAAGTGCAAGCGACCCACAGACGCCGAAAGAAATTTGTCCGAAAACAAGATTCTCTCAGAGAACGCAGCAATTGTTTAATTCGATTCTGTGGGAAACGAGACCAGACACAGATTCCAGCAAGCTGCGCGCTTCATTAGCTTCTTTCCAACTAACTGACTAACTGACTAACTGACTAAGTGACTAAGTGACTGGCTGACTGACTGACTGGCTGACTGACTGGCTGACTGACAAGCTCGCATTACAGTTGTCTGAGGCGAGCCTGCAGGGGCCAATGCAAATGCGTAATGGATACTTGGCTATGCCATCATTGTGTTGTCTAACAAATTGACTTGATTTGCTTTTGCCATGGCAGCCAGGGCCCGGCCAACTGTTGTTCTTGGCTAACACCTGAACGGAACCTGAATTTTCGGCGTTATTAATAACTTGACATTAATCTTCACCAGCGCAGCTGGCTTGGTCTTTTAGCCAAATGCTTAACGCTAAGCTTGGATATTGTGGCTGAGATTCGCATTCAGCTAAACAGGTAAACGTGGTTTGGTTTATTTATTGTTGCCAACATTGTGAAATATTCATGAACTGTATAATTAATGAGGTATTATTGTATATCAGAGTTCGGGCTGCAGTAATTACAAAAAACCACTTAGAAAATATTGTAATCGGAGAAGTAATTGTAAAATTACAACAGTTTGTTATTTTATTGGTGGAAAGTAGGTTGAATGCTCTTAATTTTGGGTAAAGACTTAAATGACTTTACTTTGTTGTGTATGTCGATGAAATATTACTATTTATTATGCATATGTAACTCTTGGTAAGAGAAAATGGTAGGTACTTTGAAAATAAATGCGATTAAAAATATATATGGCAGAAACAATTTGCCAAGAAAACTTGTGCATAAATTAGAAAAAATTTCAATTAAATAAGAGACTGCAGCCAGAAACCAGTCAATTGACTATCAATATTTGATTCTTAGTTACAGTTCACAAACGGACTCAAACAGAGCGCTTTAAATTTGCACAAATTCGCAAAGCACTTTATTGAAAAGGAAAATATTTTATATTTTCCCAAATTAACATATACATATATATTGCTGTCCGTTATGGTGAAGGCAAATTGGATTCGCAATACATAAAGGACATTTTTGAATTGCGCAAACAAATTCTTATTTAATTTGTAGCTGGTACAAATACAAGACATTTCTCATTTGGTTGCCATGGCAGCAGTTTACAAACATTTTTGACATTTTCATTTGTCAGTTATGAAGCAGACACATGCACACAAAAATACATACATACATATATTGGACTTGGACACGGAAGTATGCGTGGCAGGATGTATCAGTGTGAGTGTGTGTCCTTGTATGCTCATATGTGCGTTTTATCCTTATCACAAAATGATTTGACATTCAAGAGAAACCGGCAATTGAGCTTGCCTCCCTTTCTCTCTGCGTGTGTGTGTGTGTGTGTGTGTGTGTGTGTGTGTGTGTGTGTGTGTGTGTGAGTATCTGTGTATATCTTAGAGATGTCTTGTATGTTGTGTTATTTAATAGCAACTGAATCAGACGGATGTCGAGTAAAGCCATCGGCAAATCGTAGAGATTTGTACCTTTCACTCAGCTAGCAAAATGTCAAACGGGGCAAGTGAAACTTTCTCTCTAATAAATAATCATTTATTTTATTTTATTTTATTTTATTTTATTTTATTTTATATCTCTGGGTGTCTCTGAGCTGTGTATTGGCACGTCTGTCGTTGAAAATAATTGCAATTTTATTCGAGCTCGACAAATCAATGACATTCGCACCAAATTGATATTTCCCACAAAAACGAATAAGAAATTTTTGTTTTTAAATTTGTGTTTTTTATTAAGGTGTTAATAGTCAACGCTGTTTGTATGCGTAATGCGTAATGCATAATAAATGTGTGACGGAAGGTTGATGGCGCAACAGCGACACGTGGCACGACTTTGTCCTCACATTTTGTGGCTGTACTTAATTTATTTTTTATTTGAAATCTGCGCTGGAGGCGTCGACGGCGGAAGCCTCCAACGCCTCTAATTTAAGCACTTAATATTGCGCCTTTCTCATTTCGGTGGCAGAGCGCTTAAGTAACGCTCTTTTCTTGTGGCTTTTATAGATTTTCGAGTCGCACAACCAGCTAAAGTGTCTGTTAATACTCTTAAACTTAATTAAAAACTTATCAACAGCTGCGTCAAACAATTTAGCTGGTTGCTTACAGCCGTTGCGAAAAGCAACCAAACCAAATCAAATACAGCCAACTTGAGACGACCACAGTTGAGAAACGGTAGAGGCTTATTGGCTCCAAAGACACTGTGAGAAAACTACTGCCAGCTGTTTAATTCAGCTAAGCTGGTGCTAAGACCACCTTTAACTTCAACTTCTATGTAAATTGTACACAAAATGTGAAATAATTAACAAACAACAAATACATATTTATTATTTATTTATAAGTTCTTTAAATACCGTAATTTTGTTTGCATTAAATAATCTAATTATTATCATTGCAAAAAACGTTCTTAAATTGAGAATTTTAGCTTGGCCGGTATTTGAAAAAGTTTGTAGTTCATTTATGTACTGAATAGAGATTTAAAATGAATTTTAAATTGCACACATATGAGGTCAATTAAAGTAATTTTGGTGTGTCGTGTGGCAACTTCAAAGTGCCGCTGCAAACATGTCATAACATGTGAAAATTAAAATGTACATGACAACTTAAGCAGCGTTCTGGCGCCGACATTCATAAGGCGCCGCCCATTGACCTCTCCGTCCCTTCACACGAACGTATTCTGGCAGGAGCTGAGAGCACTTAATTTGGCATGTTGCCTGCTGTGTTGGCCCTGGCCAAGGTAGCGTGACAACAAAACAGCAACAGCAACAGCAACAACAACAGCAAAGGCACAAATAACCGCAGGTGCAGCCACAGTGGCGGCAGGACAACTAGCAGGACAACCACAACGAGTGCCACTTTGTAGCGTGCATAAATTTTTTACTACCTTAAAAAAAGCACAGCAATGCCCATAAAACTTCTACTACTCATAGTACCTGCCGCGAAATGTGAGCTAGCAACCGACTACTGGTGACAGCAACAAAAAAGAAACTTAAAAAATAACGCAGCGGTGGCAAATAAAATTACGCATGCAATGGAAAAATAATAAAATATGCATAAAAAATAAGCTGCTGCAGAATCCGGCTCAAATGCAAAAGCAAATAACAAGAATTAAAAGCGCATTTCAACAGACTGCGCAATGCTCTGTACGAAATTCAACTCAATTTCATAGTATTAAAAAATAAAATGTAAACATCATTGTAAATCCAATTATTTGTAATAAGCAAATTTGTTGTGAAAAATAAAAAATTGTCGTAATCCAGTTAACCCAAAAATGGAATGCTAAATTACTCATTGGGGAAGATGTGAAATAAAACAGATCGAAATGAAATTTCTCATCGCAACTTCTTTATCACTGAACAAGTATTGACTTCACTCTTACATAATTGAAACTTAGTTAAATGCAAGCCGTTAACATCCCCTTTTTAATGTCTAACGTACAGGGTATTAATACAAAACGGCGACGTAAATAAAAAGCCACGTCTCGCGTTCGTTTTATGTTAATTTCTGCACACTGCACACAAATATGAATTTGAATGCGTTGCGCAACAAACATTTCCACAAGGTGCAAATACGGCGCAAATACAGCAGCTGTTTGGGAGCTTTAAGAGACCCGCATCTGCTTAAAAGAAATCAGCTAATTTTCATTTTATGCTGTGCGAAAGTAAAAAAACAAGCAAAAAAAAAAAACACTGATGAAAAAATGAAAATCCAAAGAGAGTGCAGCTCACAAATATACATACATACATGTATATGTATGTATATATGTATATATATATTTAACGTGGGAGTGTCAGTCACGCAGACGTGGGGCAGGCAGTCGTGAACAGCCTCTAAAATTTTAATAGCTCACACATTATAAACGCAAATAAACGGAAAACGCCTCGACGAGGCAGCTGCCATTTTGTTTGCCACTCTCTCGAAGGCACTTTGGACTTGCTTTCAGTGCGCATTTGATGTGTGCATAAGTGTGTGTCTGTGTGTGTGTGTGTGTTTGTGTGTGCTTCTTTTTTATTTTATTTGTCTAGCAGCCTAAGTTGTTAGAGAAGGTACCACCTCAAGTACAAAAAAAGTTCGCAACCAAGTTTTGCCAGCGTCCGGCGCAGTTTGTTTGAAAAAATTTGGTGTCCCTGTTGCTGCCACTGCTGCTACTGCTGTTGCTGCTTTGTGCAACTTAAAGGCACTAAAGTTGCACAAAATTAAGCATACTTTTAGGCACTCACTGCCACTGCCATTAGGATAAACATTACTGCACAAGCACAAGCACCCAGATCTTGAGTATATGTTGATCTAATGTTGTTATACATTCGTTTCGCACCTGCTACCAAAACTCTGTTGTTGGCCAAGATGTGCCGCAACTTTTATCATAGACCCAGCAAAATGTTGTCATAATCACGACACTGTTGAAAAGAAAAAAAAACTTTTTAATTGCTTTATAAGTTTGCCGGCGGTTTTGAACAAGGGTCATTCACATTTGGTTGTGAAAGGCCAAGTTTTGTTTTTTGGATAAACAAGTTGAACTTAAACGTCAGCTAACTGCAAAAATAATAAAATGCTAAGTATGATGTCAAATGCAGATTATTTTCAAAGTTTTTGCGTATAAATTTGGGCCACGGAAACTGTAAAGCAGCTAAGATAAGCAGCCTCTTCATTATCATGAAAATGCATGGCAATAATCTGCAATAATTTCAATTTTATTACAGCCATCTAATGTTTAATTATACGCGGTCTGACGATGTCTGATGGCTTTTCTTTGGCGCATAAACATAACGCAGTTTATATTTTATTTATTTTGTGTTGCTTTCATTTTTTTTGCCTTTTCCCCTTTTTTCCAGTTTGGCTCAAAACCAATCATAAAACCCAAACGTTTTTATTATATAACGACACACACATACACCCACACACACTCTCACGCATAGATACTCATATGCGGCTGTGTAATTTGCCATAAAAAAGTGGAGCAGAGGCCCGTAAGTATTTCTGCAATTTCAGAGAAATTGTCAATTTGCCCCCCAAGCTCATAAGTCTAAGCCAAACGACATCGGCCGTAGATAAGGATAGGGGTTTGGGGGCGATGAGTCCTGGCACAGGACTCAGGCACGCAAATACGCGTTGATATTTTTATGGACGTGTGTTTGAGTTGCAAAATCGACTGTTAACATTTAACGCTGCAAATTTAACCGCATTTATGTATTTGGGTCCCGGGCTTTATTTGATTTTCATTTAATTTGGCAAGCAGGCGGCACCGTTAAAAATTGGCATAACAATTACGTCGGAAACGGACAACGAGCATATTTCTGGCAGAGACTGAGGCGGAGACGGAGACTGAGACGGAGACGGATCCGGACGCATTCTCCATATGCAATCTGTAGGGCTGACAATGAAACTTCAATGGCACATAATTGCTGTGCACACAGAGGCGATAAGGACGCGGGACGGGTTAAGGGACGTGAGGCGTACAAATGGGATATGTGAAATGGGAAATGGTGAATTGTGAATGCTGTGAATGCAGCGAATGCTGAATGGTTGAATGGTTGAATGGAATGGGTGGGCTATTGTGCACTAGTGTAACATATCCTTGCAACTAACGCTTCCGTTTCCGTGCCGTCAAGGCGACGACTCTTCGACTCTGTCGTTGTTGCTGTTGTTGCTTTTGTTGATGCTGCTGTTGTTGTTGTTAGAGGCCACTTCGGACCGCCTTTGTTGTCGCTTGTTGTGTGAATGAGTGCAATTAGCAGTGGCAGTTGCACTCGTTTGTTTGTTGCACATGGCTCTGTTCGACGCTGATCTGCCGCAAGGGCGGTATTAAATATTAATTGCTTTGTGTCTGTGAACTTATCCCCAGTGTTGCAATTGTGATTGTGAACTGCCCGGTCTAACGGTTTCTTTATGAAAATATTGCCAACTTTAAGGGTCATGAAAATCATTTTTCTGGCAACGCTCTTTAAAGTTTTAACATTCAGTTTGTTTTGTGTCAACGGCTTCCTTTTGGATTATTTTATTTCTCTTATGTTTTTTTTTTCCACTTCACATGCGTCTTAAGTGAGTTTTCTTGTATTTTTGAAATGCACGGAAATCGAAACGTTTAATTTTACTTGAGTCAACAAATTTATTTGAGCCATTTCCGTCCCCACAATATTGTTAGCGTAAATCATTTTAAAATGTTTTATTTATTTTCCTTGAGAGGTCGGTGATGTATTCTTCTGAATTTTCTCAACTCTAGTATACTCTTTTTTACTTATGAGAGAAAATTTAAGGTTTCTTTTTACTAAGTGAATTATAATGCTGCTAACTTAAAAACACTACCAATTAAAAAAATTACCCTTTTTAAACTGACTATTTTCTTTATAACGATTTTTAATACATGTTTAATACTGTTTATATGTATTGTATATTATATTACGATTTGTGGGCATAGAGATATCTTTAATTAAAATATCATATGTTGTCCCAAAATGCCTTTGAAGTACCTGTACCCTGTCTAATAGGAAGCATCCCTATTATGTTCTATTTTTTTGTGTCGCAACTTAAGCCTAAGCAGACCTAAGAAATGTTGAAAAACCTTTGGTCGAAATTCTGAATGGTCATTTGTGTCACGTCCTTGAACGTATTTTTCTTTGTGCTGCTGCCTACGCTTCTACGCAGGATTATGACGAATTTTCTGCCTGCTTTGACGCTTTTCGCTCACCTTTGGAAGCCAGCTTGGCTTTTGCCTTGGCCAGCCTTTGCTAACTAAACAAATTGACCCGTTCGACCGTGTCGAGGCTGTTGATGGATTGCTTAACTAATTAATTGGAATAGTAATTATTAAATTCTCAAATGTGTCTTTGAGATGTCAGCCTGGGTTCTAAACTAACAGCAATCTGCTTAGCATTTAAAGTGCTTTTAAAACGGATTTGGCTTAAAAGCAATTAGCTTCTTCTCTGCGTCTCTCCTTTGAGCCATCCCACTTCCACTTCCACATCTAGTCCACTTCATTTCTATACAATATTCTCTATTTTTTATTGCTTTCTGTGCATGATAAGTGTGCGCTCAATTATTTTGCCATTGATAAATATTGCTTTCTCCGTTTCGTCATGTCTTCTAATGGATTCACACAGCCGTTCTGCCATTAAATGCCATTTAGCCTCGTTGCCAACTATAATTGCCAATTCCTTGTCGACTTCGCTTTAAATCGATTTTCAAGTGTTGCGTGGGCCATTGTTTTATCTTTTTATCCTTCTTCCTTTTGCATTTAACAAGAACCATTTTTTGTTTTCTTTTCTTTTTTTTTTTTGCATCAATTTTAGCCTTGGCTAGTAGACTAGTAAAACATTTATCGAAAATGTGAACCATTAAAACGGTACTTGGGTATAAAAAAAAGCAATTATTTCAACGATCTCTTTTAATTATGCACATAAACAATGCTTGCAAACTGTACAATCATATTGAAGTTTTGTAAAAATTTAAATTTAATCAAATTATAATATTTTCAAAACAGCATTTTGAAATCAAAGCACCTTGTTTACATCTTTGTGGAGAAATTGTCATGTCAACAATTTCAAAAGCGTGTAAAAACTCGTTTTCTGTTCTTTGTAAACAACACGACCCTCGATGTTATGTTAACGTAAATATCACACATATTAAATTAGCATTGCTTAAAATTGCAATATTGTATTATTCAATACTATAGATTCATAAGCACTATTTAAGCCAATAAGCAGATGCAATGCGTTTCTTTAACAAATCTACAATGAAGCATATTAGTCTATACTTCATCTTATTAATATCACTTTTTACAATAGCTGAGTGTATTTTTTTTGCTAAGGGGCGTAGGAGAAATTGTGCACCACGTCCAAATTGTCGTTTCATGGGTGTATGTTGCCTGCCGTGGCCATTATAATTTACAAATGTAAAATAAAGACAAATAAATTGTAATTTTAAAACAAATAAAGCCAGTGCAGTTAACTGATTTCTTTATTAATTCTGTAATTAATTATTATTTAATGTAGATTTTAAATGCAATAAATGTATAATTATGTCTTCTACGATCTCTGTTAATTCTTTATTAAATATTGTAATTGATTGAAATTGAATTTGTAATAATTGTAAAATTATATCAATGCAAAATAACTGAGCATCGCAATAGTTCTTGACTTGTGCAATACTTGTAATTCCTCAGGCAAAACGAGAATATATCTTAAACAAAAGTAAAATGAAAGACACTTTATATTTGAGGCAGCCCGGAGTTATTTTCTCAGAGGCTATTATCCCCCCTCGTTATTTTAACGGGTTGGCTCACTATATACATATGTACGACCCTCGATGTAATCGTAAATATCACACATTATTAAATTAGCTTTGCTTAATATTCTAGCACTATTTAAGCAACTTCTAATAAGTGATGCACTCGTATAGCAAAAATACAATGAAACAGTCCAGTATTTTCGGCATCTTATTATTAACACTGATCGTAATATCAGGTTGTAATGGAATTAGAAAAGGTCCCACATATGAACGATGCAAGCCGGTGCCTGTTTGTTATTCATTGCGTGTGTGCTGCGCGCCCCCGTGAAGCACGTCCAAATTGTCGTTTCTTGGGTGTATGTTGACTGCCGTGGCCATTATAATTTACAAATGTAAGACACGGGCAAATAAATTGTAATTTTAAAACAAAAATAGCCAGTACTGTTAACTGATAGCATTATTTTTTTTTTTATTATTATTTTGACTGAAATACTTTATTAATTCTGTAATTAATTATTATTTAATGTAGATTTTAATTGCAATAAATGTATAATTATGTCTTCTACGATCTCTTTTAATTATTTACTAAATATTGTAATTGATTGAAATTGAATTTGTAATAATTGTAATAATTTTATCAAGTTCTTGACTTGTGCAATACTTGTAATTCCTCAGGCAATACGAGAATATATCTTAAAGAAAAGTAAAATGAAAGACACTTTACATTTGAGGCAGCCCGGAGTTATCTTCTCACGTGTCACCCATTTGCCTTTCATAGAGGCTATTATCCCCCCTCCAACACTCTACCTTCCATTGCTCACATTACCACAGAGAATCAGGAACTGGATAGGAGTGGAGAGGAGGAGGAGGGAAGTAGCGCGCTTTTGCTTGTTCTGTAGTCGTAGCAAATCCATTTTACCTGTCAGCTTTAACGCGTAAGCAAATGTCAAAACGGCTTCTGGCTAGAGCAAGCTCCGAATGAAGATACCAACACACAAACACACACACACATACACACAAAAACAGATACATAACGTATGTGTCTAAGCACTTGCACATACATACATATATATGTATATATGTATGTATATGTATTTCTACATAGCAAGCTATGCGTCTTGATATATTGCCAAGTTGCAATTAGAGCGCCGACCGCAGAATGAAACTCCGGCTAACATGTAAACAAGCAAGGATGGGAAAACGAGGAAACGCTGCTAAATAAAAATTGGAATAAATAGAAGGGAAATAAATTTGTGTGCAAACAGAATCAAGCGCAGGAACTCGAATGCTTTTGTATCCGCGGAATTAGAGTCGAGTCTTAAGTGAAGGCGCATTAAATCCAATCAAATCGAATAAAACGATTCCTTCGTTAGCAATTTGCCCGTTCAGAAGTGCAATTTGTGTAATTCGCGTTTCGCTGTCATTTACAATTCAGGCATGCTTCCGAGGCCAACTAGTTGTGTTGAACGCATGTGTGCACATGGAAGCATGCCACAACCCTGAAAGAGTCGGCCAATGTTTTTATTCATTCTAGCGCTAATTAGTCTCAGTGTGCTGCAGCCGTGTGAGTCGTGACAGTCGCCTGGGGCCAGATCAAACGCTTGACTTTGTTGCAATCCGCTGTTGAATTCATATTAAAATTATTATTATTTTTTTTTTTTACATATTTACTGCTGCGTCAATAGGTTCCCCTGAGGGACGCTTTGGCCTGTCCCTCCGTTTTTTTTGTTCATTATACTTTTACAAAGACCCTTTGCAATCATTCATTCGAAATGAAACTACATTTTCGAGATCAAAGCACATTTATTATATCTTTGGGGAGCAGTTGTCATGTCAACAAATTTGTTGCACATTTTTCAAAAGCGGAATAAACCTCGTTATTTTAACGGGTTGGCTCACCACATATGTAAAATGTACGCCCCTCGATGTAATCTTAAATATCACACATTATTAAATTAGCTTTGCTTAATATTCTAGCACTATATAAGCAACTTCTAATAAGTAATTTACTCGTATAGCACAGCTACAATGAAGCAGTCCAGTCTTTTCGGCATTTTAATATTAACACTGATCGCAATATCAGGTTGTAATGCATTTAAAAAAGGTGGCAAATACAAGAATTGCAGGCCGGAGCCTGATTGTTATTCACAGCGTGTGTGCTGCCTGCCCGCGGAAAATATTCTTTAAAATGTATTTTTAAAAGGGAATGTATTTTTAAAATGTAAAATACCGACGAATAAATTGCAGTTAATCTGTTAATAACTTGGGCAAATGTTTTGTCCATAAAGTTAATAAAACGAATAATAGAAAAGTACGAAACAAATGTGTTACGCAGTTTTGGGATCTAAACACGCTCACTTTGCATAGACCAGACCCCAGCACTCATTTGAATAATGAGTGTCGGGCGTAGCAGTTTCATAGCTGCTTTTGCTGCAGCTGCGGCATCTGTAGCTGCTGCTCTCCTTCTGTTGCCTGAGTGTTTCCCTTGGCAAGCAGAATGCTGCTGTCTGCTGCCACACACCCGAACACCTCCGTCGCCTGCAATTGCTTCTGTTTTTGGACACTGACATTTTGTGAGTTTTCTTGTATTTTCCAAATGCACGGAAATCAAAACGTTTAATTTTACTTGAGTCAACAAATTTATTTGAGCCATTTCCATCCCCACAATGTTGTTAGCGTAAATCATTTTAAAATGTTTTATTTATTTTCCTTGAGAGGTCGGTGATGTTTTCCTCTCAATTTTCTCAACTCTAGTATACTATTTTTTACTCATGAGAGAAAATTTAAGGTTTCATTTTACTAAGTGAGTTAAAATGCTACTAACTTAATAATACAACCAATTAAAAAAATTACCTTTTTTAAATTGACTATTTTCTTTGTATTACGATTTGTGGGCATAGAGATATCTTTAATTAAAATATCATATGTTGTCCCAAAATGCCTTTTTCTTTTTTTTTTTGCATTTAACAAGAACCATTTTTTGTTCCATTTTTTTTTTTTTTTTTTTTTTTTTGTTGCAGCAATTTTAGCCTTGGCTAGTACACTTGTAAAACATTTTGTAAAAATTTAACTTCAATCAAATTATAATATTATAATATATCTTAAACAAAAGTAAAATGAAAGACACTTTATATTTGAGGCAGCCAGGAGTTATCTTCTCACGTGTCACCCATTTGCTTTTCACAGAGGCTATTATCCCCCCCCCCCTCCCCTCACCATACCCCTCGTTATTTTAACGGGTTCGCTAACTATATATGTAACCTGTACGACCCTTGATGTAATCGTAAATATCACACATTATTAAATTAGCTTTGCTTATTCTAGCACTATTTAAGCAACTTCTAATAAGTGATGCACTCGTATAGCAAAAATACAATGAAACAGTCCAGTCTTTTCGGCATCTTATTATTAACACTGATCGCAATATCAGGTTGTAATGGAATTTACGAAGGAGGCAAATATAAAGGATGCCAGCCGCTGCCTAATTGTCGTATATTGGGTGTTTGCTGCCTTCCCATGGCATGATAACAACGGAATGTAATTTTAAAATGTAAAATACCGACGAATAAATTGCAGCGAATCTGTTAATAACTTAGGAAAATGCTTTGTACATTGCATGAAATAAATAAAGTTAATAAAAGGAATAAAAGAAAAGTACGAAACAAATGTGTTACACAGTTTTGGGATCTAAACACGCTCACTTTGCATAGACCAGACCCCAGCACTCATTTGAATAATGAGTGTCGGGCGTAGCAGTTTTATAGCTACTTTTGCTGCAGCTGCGGCATCTGTAGCTGCTCCTCTTCTTATGTTGCCTGAGTGTGTCCCTCCCGAACACCTCCGTCGCCTGCAATTGCTTCTGTTTTTGGACACTGACATTTTGTGAGTTTTCTTGTATTTTTCAAATGCACGGCAATCAAAAGTGAGTTAAAATGCTGCTAACTTAAAAATACAACCAATTAAAAAAATTACCTTTTTTAAATTGACTATTTTCTTTGTATTACGATTTGTGGGCATAGAGATATCTTTAATTAAAATATTATATGTTGTCCCAAAATGCCTTTTTATTTTTTTTTTTGCATTTAACAAGAACCATTTTTTGTTTCTTTTTTTTTTTTTTTTTTTTTGTTCCAGCTATTTTAGCCTTGGCTAGTAGACTAGTAAAACATTTATCGAAAATGTGAACCCTTAAACGGTACAATCACATTGAAGTTTTGTAAAAGCATAAATTTAATCAAATTATAATATTTTCAAAACAGCATTTTGAAATCAAAGCACCTGGCTTATATCTTTGTGGAGAAATTGTCATGTCAACAATTTCAAAAGCGTGAAAAAACTCATTTTCTGTTCTTTGTAATAAGTACGACCTTCGATGCTATGTTAACGTAAATATCACACATATTAAATTTTCTTTGCTTAAAATTGTATTATTTACATTCAATACAATCGATTCTCAGGCACTATTTAAGCCAATAAACAGATGCAATGCGTTTGTTTAACAAATCTACAATGAAGCATATTAGTCTATCCTTCATCTTATTAATATCACTTTTTGCAATAGCTGAGTGTGATTTTGACATTAAGGGGCAGAGGAGAAATTGTGAAGCACGTCCAAATTGTCGTTTCTTGGGTGTATGTTGCCTGCCGTGGCCATTATTATAATTTAGAAATGTAAAATACAGACAAATAAATTGTAATTTTAAAACAAATAAAGCCAGTAAAGTTAACTGATTTCATTATTTTTTTTTGTATTATTTTGACTGAAATACTTTATTAATTTTGTAATTAATTATTATTTAATGTAGATTTTAATTACAATAAATGTATAATTATGTCTTCTACGATCTATTTCAATTCTTTATTAAATATTGTAATTGATTGAAATTGAATTTGTAATAATTGTAATAATTTTATCACTGCAAAATAACTGAGCATCGCAATAGTTCTGGACTTGTGCAATTCTTGTAATTCCTGAAGCAATACGAAAATATATCTTAAAGAAAAGTAAAATGAAAGACACTTTACATTTGAGGCAGCCAGGAGTTATCTTCTCACGTGTCACCCATTTGCTTTTCACAGAGGCTATTATGCCCCCCCCCCCTCCCCCTCGTTATTTTAACGGGTTGGCTCACTATATATGTAAACGACCCTCGATGTAATCGTAAATATCACACATTATTAAATTAGCTTTGCTTAATATTCTAGCACTATTTAAGCAACTTCTAATAAGTGATGCACTCGTATAGCAAAAATACAATGAAACAGTCCAGTCTTTTCGGCATCTTATTATTAACACTGATCGCAATATCAGGTTGTAATGGAATTTACGATGGTGGCAAATATAAAGGATGCCAGCCGCTGCCTAATTGTCGTCTATTGGCTGTGTGCTGCCTTCCCATATCAGGATAACAACGGAATGTAATTTTAAAATGTAAAATACCGACGAATAAATTGCAGCGAATCTGTTAATAACTTGGGAAAATGCTTTGTACATTGCGTGAAATAAATAAAGTTAATAAAACGAATAAAAGAAAAGTACGAAACAAATGTGTTACACAGTTTTGGGATCTAAACACGCTCACTTTGCATAGACCAGACCCCAGCACACATTTGAATAATGAGTGTCGGGCGTAGCAGTTTCATAGCTGCTTTTGCTGCAGCTGCGGCATCTGTAGCTGCTCCTCTCCTTCTGTTGCCTGAGTGTGTCCCTTGGCAAGCAGAATGCTGCTGTCTGCTGCCACACACCCGAACACCTCCGTCGCCTGCAATTGCTTCTGTTTTTGGACACTGACATTTTGGGATTTTGTGTGCAAATTTGAGTTTTAGTTTATGCATGCAGTTTGGCTAACAACAAAAACAATAGAATAATAGAAGTGAGCGCAGTTGCTGCTGAGTCAGCTAAGCTTGTGTTTTATGCAGCTACAGCTAGAGACAAAAGTTTGCGACCCACAGCTAATTATGCCTTCCGGACCTGAAGTCTAAACGAGTCTCTGTTAGTTGAGTTACAGATAAGGGCGGGGAGTTTGTCACTGCTCCACGGGCTGGCAACTAATTTTTGGCAGCTGTCATCAGTGTGTACGTAAATCCCTCAAAGTCAACAGCACTCCACCCAAGTGGCACATCAATTCGCGTGCTTGTCAACCGCATCACAAACACTACATCCCAATCCCTATCCCTATCCCTATTCCCCCAACCAGCTTGAAAGATTTAAACATACATGACGCAGAGAAGTCATATTGCACTCAGTCAGTTGTGTCACCGCATGCAACGTCGCTTATCGCTCAGCTCTGTAATGATTGCACCAGCCACATCAATCCCATTTATAGTCCCACCCCCCCCCCCCCCACGACCACAAATACCCGCTGTCATGTCTCTTATGCATTTTTCATAACGCAATTCGTGTTATTCACGCGCTCGCGGCAAAAGCAACAGTCTCTTCACCCCCCGCACACAAGACACACCATGAGTGATTTTCACAGTGGTTGGAATTTCAAGAAAATTATAGCATTTGCTTCATTTTATTTACAAGCAAAGAGAAGCAAGGAAAGCGGATAAACTACTTTAAAATACCCTGCAAATTGGATTAGTTTTCATTTTCAATTAGTTGAAATATGCTAACTTTTTAATATTATTGCTATTTGTATACTAACAAAAAATGGTTTAGGTGCTGTCCCACTGTGCGACACCATAAAAATTGTCTCATTTATCATCACACAACATGCTGTTTTCTGTTCGTGTTGTGTTATTTTCGTATTTTGAAAACACGAACTTAGGGTGAAAAACTTAAAATCCAGCAGGCAATTAAAATGGATGCGCGCACATCAATGCAAAAGCCGTTTCATCAGCAGCAGCAACAGCAGCAACAGCAGCAGAAGTTGCAGCAGGGGTTCCCTTTCTAGAACAAGTGCAGGCACCATAAATCAAAGAGTGAGCCGAATCTGAGGCACCCCATCCCGAACGGGAAGCAGCGATTAGGCAAAGTCTCACGCGCCAAGCCAAAAGAAATAAAAGCAGAGGGGCTAATTTTAATCAGAGACAGACTGCGACTGCCGTGATAAGTTTAATCGTCTGCGCCATATTTAAAACAGCAGCAAATTAATTTGTTTGGTTTTTTTTTTTTTTTTGTCACGCCTTTCTCAAGAAGTGCGCATTAATAAACAATTAAGAGTTTTTAATTGCACAGCTACAAAGTCTGCTGCAGGTTTATTTTTATAAGCAGCTCTAAGTGCAATTTACTGCGAGGAAAGCAGACATTTGCCAGCTGAAGTTCTAAGCTCCCTCAGCGAGACAAACAAGGCTGGCAGCGAAGGAATTTCATTATTGATGGTATTCCATTAGTGAATTTTTGGAAAATGTCCTTTCAGCCTAGCCATGAATCGCCTTTGGTGATGGTCACAGCGGTTGTATCGTAGTTATGAGTCACAGCTCGTTCGCACTTTAAGTGAACAGCATAAGCCGCTTATCTCTGTACTGATTATGGAAAGGGGGGAGCGACGCAGTGGGGGAGCTAAAGCGGATTGGAAATTCCTAGAATCATACTATGAGTAGGCGTGCAAATTGCCTTCCTTTTTGTAAAGAGATGCGTATGAAAATATTACATTGCGCACAAAAAAAAAAATATATCATACATAACTGATCCATGGTATATTTATAGCCGTTGAGAATAACTCTGCCTTTGATAAACTCACAGCACTCACTGTGCTCAAAGGGACAGAATAATACTTTCATGTATAAATACATAAACATTACTGGGAATGAAAACAACTACAAAACTTAATAATAAAAAGTAGTATATATAAAAAACGAGTCCAATAATCTCACCTTTTGAATGCTGGCATTCTCAATATTGACTAGAGCTGAAAATAAAAGACAGAAAAATAAAATTAAGTATAAAATTCATATTTAAATTATGTGTTAAAAAACCATTGATTTAAATAACAATAGATCATGTGAATGACAACAAAGGAAAGTTTGTAAGAGAACGCCGCATTAAGCTGGCTTCAATGTAAATGCTGATATGCATGAAGAACGACACAAGTCTCAACAAAAAAATAATAAAAAACAGAAAAAACAGAAAAAACTTGTAAAAGCAACTACGGGAAAATCGTAGGGAGCTGTGGGTGGGTGAGTGATGGCTGAGGAATGACAGGAGCCAGACATTGAACACGAAAAAGGAAACTGGAGCGAAGACATTAGCCTGAAATGACAGCAACAAGATGCAAGACAGATACTCGGCTTGTGTGTAGCTCTATTTTGCAACTGTATCATTCAGTGGCAAGAGGAAGGGCAAAGAAATAAAACGGGATAAACAAGTAAACAACAAATGACTTGACTTTCGTGGAAGTATGCCGCAGGCAGCAAACTGAAATGAGTGTGCGACAAAGAGGTGTATACGGTGTGTGAGTGTGTGTGCGTGTGTGTGTGTGTGTGTGCGTGTGTGTAAGCCTTATCTGCTCAATCTGAAGTTATAACTGGCATTGTCAGTCTTTTTTCTTTACATGTATATTGAAAAACGCTTTTCTGTCCCAAGGACAGCTGGCTCACATTCACATTCACATCCACTCATCAGTCACTCACTCAGTCACTCAGTCAGTTCAGTCATTCGCTCAGTCACTCATTCGACATCTGGCATTTTCGCGAGCTACTCATCTATGCAATATGCAGAGAAGATGGCTTAAATGGAGACTTTCATCATGGCCCCAGGCAGCTGGCAGGGATTTTATTTTCCACTTCCCAACTACCACTATTAGAGAGTCTTGGCCAAATGCTTTTCGTGCCAATGCCTTAGTTTAAATATTTATATAAGCGCACCATTTTATGGTGAATAGTTTGCAATTGCTGCACACAGTCACGAGGAGCGTATTTTGCTTTTATCATTATTGAAATAGGCCAAGCACACCAGTTTATGCTAAGCATTTACCCGATCCCGATCCCGATCCCGTTTCGCCTCCTTTTCTTGGCATTTGTTTTCCTCCAGCTGCACTTTGGCAATAAAATGGCAATACCAAAATGGCTTTGCCAAGGAGTTTGTATTGTTGTTCCCATCGTGCTGGCTATGTGCAAGGAATTTACAAGTTTCCTTTATTAGTTTGTTTGTGTGAAGATGATGATGAAACTGGTATTCGCTTAACCAACAGTCGCTACACAGGCAAATGAATAAGAGAATAAACTATTTTTATGTTGAGAGCCAAAATATTCTCTTAAATTCACTTACGCAATGTTTAATAAAGTTTATCTCATTTTCCATTTGGCCAAATGCAACTTAAATTTGACTGAAATTGGCTGAGAGATTCATATTGTAGTTTATTTCAATGCAAACGTGAGTGTTTTTGTGTATACCTAATTTATATAATTTATAATTTTAATCCAATCTTTCGGTCCACTTATTTATTTGGTTCGCTGAATCTGGAATGCGAAAGTGTTCAGGGCTATAAGTCAGGACAAATGTGGTCATAAGGAGGCATTACGAGGCACAACCGAAAACTCAATTGCGCATGCAACGGCTGAAAAGGCTTAAGTGCGTATAACATTCAATTTGCGTTAATGGCATTAAATAAAGTCACACGTACACACATGTACACACATGTACACACACACACACATACACTTAGAGACTATGATAAGGGCCTACAGAACATTATGTTACTCGGTTTCACCTTCGCAAACATTTTCATTGGCCGGCCACTTAAAAAAAGGTTGCGCTTGCCACCAGACTTAAGCCACTTGACAGGGATACAGGAATGCCAAAGAAAAAAATATACATATAAAAAAAAAGAAAGAAAAACCTACCTGTAATGGCTGTTTTTGCGATATTCTTAAATCGCATTAAAAATCATTGGCACATGTTGCAAGTGTGGCGGAGGCGGGCAAGTGGGAGGCAAAAGAAACTACAACGTTGCCGTAATATAAACAACAACAGTTTCATTTTCACTTTAAATCGGGTAAAAACTTGCCAAAACAACACAAAATTTACCGGCAGCAAAGCCGTGTGCGCCCCCCACCCCCCAACCCCTATGAGGCGTGGCAACAAATCAGGTAAAAAACATGGAATCGCTTTGGTGTTTTGCTAGAGGGGATGAGTTGAAGTAGAAACAGGAGAGTGGTAAAAAGTTGTACTTTAGATAAAGTTGCTGCTGTTGGCTGTTTCTGCCAAACATTCGACATGCAATGCACGTACGCCGATAAACACTCACACATACACACACACACACACACACACACACACACACACACACACACACACAGCAACACACTCACAGCTATTCTACACCCGTTGAAAGTTAGCTGCGATAGAAAACGCATGCAATGCGCTTGTTTCTCGATCTTAAATATACATATATAAGTTTCTTTAGATTTTATTTTTGGCCTGATTTCTTGAGCTTTCTGAACACTTTGTCAGCACTCTGAGCTATGTTTTGTTTGAGCAAGTTTTCAAAAAGAAATATGCTTGTTGTGTGCTCAACCATTTGGCAGAACAAGCCTCGGGCACCAAAAACGTCCCCAGAGCAGGCGTCGAAGTGTGGCATACTTTTAGGCAAGGCCGTCTCGCATTGAACGAGAGTTTTGTGTTTTACTTGAATTTTGTTGTGTAAATTATAAGCACACACACACACACACACACATTTACATTCGTACACACCCACACACACACAGATACTGATACATATTTGCTGGCAAACACTGTGAAATAAAATAAAGCACAAAAACTTAGGCACTTGAAACCGTTTGGTTGCCGGAGTCGAGTTTGTTCTGCTGTCTGTTTTCCAAGTCTCACTGCAGTAATAATAATAAAGGGAATTGTTATTGTTTTCTATTAATTTGCTTTTGTTATTGTTGTTGGTGTTGCCTCTTATTGTTACTGTTACTGCTGTTGCTGTTGCTGTTGCTGTTACTTGGCTCTTGACTATGTCTGCATTTGATTTGATTTGTTTTCTTCTCATATTTGGCTTGACTGTGGAAAATGTTTTTCTACCGCACACTGCACTGAGTGCCCAGCTACATCATTTCTTATTTTCCTTTAAATAAATGTTGCAGATTATTTTGCAAATTGTTTTTATCTATCAATAATTTAAATGTTTTTTGAGAATTGATTCAATATAAACAGAAGTCGCTATTACAGTAAGTACTAATAATGTTTTTGCTTTGATTAAATCACTTTAAATATTTTACCAATTGAGTGCTATTTAACGTTTTCTAATAACTAGCTCCCAATTGGTCAACACAAATGAAATGCCAGCTGCACATAAAGTTAAAAACTGAGGACCCCACGACTTTGCGCTATTCAAATGGCAAAACTAATTAAAGCGCCAACAAAACTTTTGATGCAGATTAATTTCAGTTTAATATCAACGCAAAGTTGGCGCTCATCAGGGCAACATCTGCTTTTCTGTATATCTTAAATCATATTTTGCATAATAATGAACAAGTTTGTGCACAACAATTTGTACAAGCCGCATTAAATAGCTCCGGCGCCATATTGAAGGCAGCAAACTAAAACCAACTAAACTTTTTGATGAGGACATTGACTTTCCGATATTTGCAATATAATGTGCCAAAGTTCTTCTTCTCCTGTTGTTTTTTTTATAATAACTTTATTCATATTTTCACTGAGCTTGGGTAAAAGTTGAGGACAATAAACCGAACTTATAAACATCACTGGCAAATAGAATATGTTTTATGTATTAGATTCCTGGAATTTTATCCAAGAATTTGTATATTTCCATCCTTAATGTTTGACATAAATATATTTTAATGCAAACCATCCTTAAAAAGATTGAAAATATGAGAATTGGCTAAGAAAAGAATTTATATTTATGGAGTCTATTATTTAATTTTGTACTTCTATCAAAGCTCTTTAATTAGACATTCAAAATGATGACAACACTCAGAAACATGCCTCACATAATTTATTTGTGGTCTTGAGTCTTATTCTTGGCCGAGGCATCTTGCAAATTTCACTCACATTCTCTCAAATGGACTAATAAAGCAAAGCCAAGCACGCATCTAAAAATAAGTAGTTCTTGGGGTGATCCGAGTAAGCTGCGCATTAAATGCAAGCTCATGAGATACCCCAAAAGTAAGCCAAGACCAAATGTGGATATAATGAAAACTAGCTCATCTCGTTCACATTTTCTATGGCCACTCGTGGCTATAGACAACTCTCACATATTCATCTTTCAGCCAAGGACGCCGCCAGACGCCAGCTGCCAGTGGCTTCATTGCCAACACTTTGTCGCGATGTGGCTCAGAGTAGAAACACCAGTAGCCCATTACAACTACTTAAGGTATGTAAATAACGCGATGTGCGCGCGGGCGCTCCAAATAAGCCAAGGCAAATCATAAGCAGGTAACTGGTAGCTAGTAGCTAACCCCATTCTTATCCACATCCACATCCACATCACCACCCCTTTCGCAGAGCATTAGCATAATCGTTATGGTTATGCGCGACGTGTGCATAATGGCTAACACGGTGGGGGAGATTGGGAGCTCTGAGCTCTGAGCCGTGAGCCGTGAGCTGTGAGCTGTGAGCTGTTAGATCTAAGCCAGAGACACGCACATCTAAACTATGTTAAGTGCGCTGACATTGTGATATATAGTTTTCTCTACCCTTCTGCTGAATGAGTAGCAAAACTTGCCAAACAACTTTGAAGGCAAAGTGGAACTCCTCAACACTGCTATGGACATTTCCGCAGTGTTTGTTGCAATTATTGTTGGGCATTAGTTTACTATAAAAAGTTGGACATATATTAATTTAAATAAGAATAAGGACAGTGATATTGTAAATAAAAGCTTAAGAATATACTGTTTAGTGCTATATAAAAATATATTTATTGTCATCTTACTAACATTTCCGACAAACTTGAGCTTTTGCAAATAAAATATTATAAAAAAAAATTAAAGCATTAAGACTGATTAGCATCTTACAAGATAGATAAATATAAATATGTTCACAACTTTTCGACTATTATTTAGGCCCCGATTATTGTTAATTTGTTAATTTGTTAATTTTTGTATAAAATAAAAATACGATTAATATGTAGTAAAAAGAATCAAACCTTTTGGTAAAGAAATATTTTTTTTAAATCAGTTTCAAATTCAGTTCAAAAAGATAGGGTATCTAGAGCATGTTTGGTTTCAGTTTTTATTATACGCTGATTTTTTGTTTGGTTTCCCAGTGCACCTCAAGTGCGTGATGGGTCTTAAAGTTTGGACTCGACGCTGTGTATGTTCAGGTGCGCATATTAGATAGCCGCCACATGTGTCTATAGAGTCTGCGAACCTTTGTGTGTGTGCGTCTTTTGGGGCATGATATTAGCAGCAAGCAAAATAGGAGCACACACGCCAGCCAGGCACTCACACACGTACAAGCATAATAAATAACCCGCCAAATAAACAAAAGCAACAACATCTCGACAGCAGCTTAAGGAATCAAGCGATGAGGCAGACGAGGGACCAAGTGCCTGTAAAGGGGACTAGAGATCTCTATGTGGCATGTTTAAGATTCAGCACGCATAACTTTTAAAATAAAAATTAAAATTCCAATTGCAAACCTCAATAATAAAGCACTTTTAAGTGCCGCAGACATAGCTCAAGCAGACAGAAACGAACAACAAAAAAAAAGGTAGCGACATCGCCAAAGCCAGCGAAGGCGCCAGGCTTTTTCCAATTTCCCAGCCAGACCAGCTCTCTGTGTGTATAGACACGCACATATATATATATATATATATATGTGTGTGTGTGTGCTTGTGTGTCTCAAGGAGCCACACAAGTTTATTAAAAAATTTCGCCAAAAGGCATCTATCAGTTATGAGGCGAACCCGCGTCGACAGTGCGCGACTCATTTCAATGAGATTCGTGTTGGTTTTCCTCCCTCTCTCTCTCTCTCTCTCTCTCTCTCTCTGTCTCTCTTTAGCAAGCATGCCATCTCTTTCATTTTGTTTGTTTTTTCTATCTTTACCCTGTCTCTGTCTCACTGTCTCGGTTTGTTTTCCAGCTCTGCCTGTGGTCGCCGCATTTTGTAATTGGCATTCCGTACGCTGGCCGAAATGAAAATGCTACGTGCTTTCATTTCACGTTACGGCATTGGCAACGCCAGCCGGGATAAGTCAGCAGGGCCTGAACGGTCCATTGACCAACGTTAAGACCTCGGCAGAACTCGAACGGTGCAACTGCCCAAAATGCTGGCCAAAATGATGCTTATTTACAGCGCTGGGCTTTTTAATTTTGTACGTTTCGGGCATACAATTTGGACTGACTGTGTGGCGCCTCCTCTTAAAGTCGGTTACACTGTGAGACGCCGCACTGCTTACGGGACAGGCCAAGAATCAGAGGACCCGATACATCCGTCGCGCTCTGTGACCCATCTTCGCATTCGAGTCCACTCCCCTTCCGAGTAGATGGAATAAAAAGGGTGTGACTGCCACCCATCGCGAAAATCAATATATCTCCCCTGTTCTTCGGTTTTGCGTAATGCATATTCAACGGAATATATATATATGTATATTTTTTGGCATGCCTGAAATTGACAGCCAGCAAATTTCACTGTCAGCCTCATGCGTCTTTTGATTGTTTGGATTTTACGGCGGATTCTTTTCTTTTTTTGATGTGGCATAGGTGACAATATTCACATCTGCTCCCCCTTGGATTGCGTGAAGTTGGGGGTCTAGAAATTGAACGCTTTGTTGTTGTTTGAAATTGAATTCACAGACAGCCCTTTGAGTCTCTGTTTTAAATATGTCGCACTTACATACATACATGTATGTGCATAAATACATAAAATATAAGAACAATGCGCGAAATGGATGAAACAACGACCGCAAACAGCTCTGTAAGAATTTCAATTACTCTGCACGTTTGTGTCTGGAGGGCAAAGTATGATCAAAAAATCGATTAAGTATTGATAAAGTGATGAAACCCATTACGAAGAGTTGTTATCATCAACAAATTTAACAATCAGTTTTCCATCGCTCTTCATTTCGATGATTGTTTCCAAAAAATTAGACGCTTTAAAAAATTA
This sequence comes from Drosophila mimica, assembly GCA_037043585.1. Lineage (NCBI taxonomy): Eukaryota > Metazoa > Arthropoda > Insecta > Diptera > Drosophilidae > Drosophila > Drosophila mimica. The sequence goes on from JBAMBE010001243.1 coordinate 584,035, forward strand.
CTTTAATATAAATAGCACAATGGAAATGATTTATGTATCTATTTTTAACACCCTTGGCCAACTGTTCGCACATTTCAGAGCCCATTCATCAAAATAGGAGACTAGCCTACACCACATTACTCTCTAGAGTCTGTCTCATTCAGTTGGTGGTCCATCTATCATTCCGGGAGTGTCGCAAACCTTTCATGTGCCCCAAAATACTTGTAAATTGTTCAAGAATTTTTGCGGAAACATGTGAGGGGCACTCGGTAGTCATCAAATTTATGAGCACTCGCGACGCACTAACTTATAAAAATGGTATATGGTATATATATGTATGTATATACATATATATATATATGAATGTATAAACAAGCATTTTGGGAGCTGGTAAACACGAGACAACACTTTGCATACGAAAAGGTTTTAGGCGCTGAGAGCACGTTCGATGGGCGGAGCCTATTGTAAAGGTCGAAGAGCCAGGAGCTCCTTTAAGTCGGCAGCCTAAGCCGGCTTGGCGGTTAGCAGCGGGCTCCTGCCAAATCCGACGACGCACTTAAGCGCCATTCTTCCGGCTGCCTACACAAACAGAATAAAAACAGAATCGGGCGCAGCTCAGTGGAGTCAGGGTTGTAGCGACCATATACGACTTTAGGACTAACAACGCAATAATATATCATCTACAGTTTATCATTGCTATGACGCCAGCTTGAAATTATTATCCAGCAAATTTATTGCCAAACAATAAACGCAAAGTGCATGTGAGTGCGAGTATCTCTGGCAGTGTGACAATACTTGGCTGCCTACCAACAACCAGTAACAGCAGCAACAAAAACAGCAACCAGTAACAACAACAATAACAACAACAACAGCAACAGCAACAACAACATGAAATATACATCCACTACAACTACAACAATGACAGCCATTTTGACGAGCCTCGATGGAAACGACACACAAACCAACAAAGAAAAACGGAAATGGAAAAGGGAAAGGGAAAGAAAAGGCTGGAGAGAGAGAGAGAGAGAAACAAACGAGAAAATGAGAAAACTTATTTGTAAGAATATGAGTGAGTAGCGTATACCTTATCTGCAAACATAACATTCATAACATAATTTAAAGTTGCTCGAAAAAAATCAGTTTTGCTTAAAAGTTTAAAGTTAATAAATTATTACGAGAGTTACATTTTGGAATTTAATTTCTAATATATTTCAATTATTCTTTTGAAATTAATTCTTTAAAATTATTTAGCATTATCTAAGAAATAATGCTTCAATATTTATTCATCTTTTGAACTTTAAACAATATAAAACAATCAACTCTTTTTTATAATCTAAGAATATAAGCAATGAAAACAATTTGAATGTCACTCAATAGAAATAAAGCCATTTTATAGTTTTATTTCATTGTGTGCAGAGGATAATTGATGTAATTGATTTGAAACAGAAAAATGTAGGTATATGACTTATTTACAGGGCATTTTATAAGCATGAATTGTCAATTTATTATTTGTGCTGCTGCCAAAGAACAAACTCTGAACAGACATACATAGAAATATATACATACATATATATATGTACATATGCATATGGACGATTTTATATATTCATGGCAATCTCGAGAGCTGTCATTGGCTGCTCGCATATTTTTTACTATTAGCCAAGGCAAAAGCGAAAATTTGTCAGCGCCAAACTGGCAGGGAGTTAGGCAGTCTGTCTGTCAGTCTGTCAGTCAGTCTGTCAGTCAGTCGGGCAGTCAGTCGGGCAGTCAGGCAACTAAAGCCAAAATCAAATTGCTCCTGTCCTGTCAACTTTATTTTGCGTAACAATTTATTTGTATTTTTATTTTGCATGGCCAGACAAATAACAGAAGTTTGCTAAATTGTCAACTGCTGCCTGCGTTTCACATGGCCTATATTCCATACAGCATATTCCGTATTCCGTATCCCGTATTCCGTATTCCGTATCCCGTATTCTATATTCCATATTCTTCAACATTTTACGAGTATGTTTTACCCTTTTCCTATGTTTTTATGACAAGCACTCACATCATGCCCCCAAACGTTCCTCACATAGTTTGTTGGCTTGAGTATGACCATTTGCTGAATATGGTGTAGATTGAAGGGTGGGGGCAGGGGAATGGTGGTGGCTGTTGGGAATGGGCTGGGGAAATTGCCAAACATTTTGCGCATAAATGACAAATGCCTTTGATGGCATAAAATATGACTTTGAAAATTGTTTTGCAGCATATAAAAAGGCGTGGCGCTGTTGACATCCAAATGTACATGTGGACATTTCTGGCTGCCTCCCTTGCCCCTTGCCTCCTTTCACTCCTTTAACTTATGGGGTATGTGACCGATTGCGGCCACTTTCCAAAATGTGTTGATGGATGCGAATTGTTGTGATTTCAGTACATACAAATGGCGCACGATTTAGTTGCCATAAGTAACAAATGTATTCCCTGCACAGAAAATGTAATATTTTTAGTCCAAAATAATACGAGTTTTACCAATGAATATGCCATTAAAAACTAGAAAAGTGTTGAGCTTACTGCTAAAATATATTGGCTTGAATGTGACATATGTATTGGAGAAGTGTTTGTTAGTTTAGCAATGGATAAGAGGATATCAGAAATGTGTTTGCCAGTGAAAAGTTATAGTAAAACTCATCTTGTTTTCAAATTTGTATGTATGATGAAAACGACATTGCTTGTGAAAATCAATTCAGATTTGTCGAACTTTTCAATTTTCACAAATTTATGGCAGTTTAAAGTATTGAACCATGTAGAAGTGGTATTTTTTGGATCTTAATCCTCACATCAGCCTTCTCACATTTCTCAACCCACATAATGGTTTGAGATGGGGAATATCCATATGTTAATAATTTATGTTTGAATTATTAAACATTTGAAATTGATCTGATATCCAAATTGGCACTCTCTTTCGCATGTTTCGCATTAATTTCCCCAGGCCATATATATAAAAATACTTTGTTCCTCCAACTGCCAATTTAGCGCTAAATTGACTGACAATCGACTTGTCAAAGCATCAATTATAACTGACAGCAACGCATACTCAGAACTGAGCAGAAACCACCCGAAAACCGCGCAAAACCAATTTGCATTTACAGAGCAAAGGCATCAGATGAAATGTAAGTTACGTGTAACATTTTGCAACCACAACATCGGTGCCAATCAGTCCATATAAACTGGCAGTTTCTCAATATTGAATTTAATAAGCATTGCCAATAAATGTGCTTGTAAATGTGAGTGTTAAATATTCAATGGCACAATGGCTAATGACTTATTGGACGCAAAATTCATTAGGAGCGCATTGCCAAGGCAACTGAACTGTCACAAGCTGTCGCTGTGAAAACCTCAAACTGGAAACAACAAGCCCCGAACTGAAAAACCAGACGACAGCACAGCGCAAAACTAAAGCGTACACACACACACACACACACAGAGAAAACACACACACGCACACACAGGCGCACACACACACCGTCACACAGATTGCCACGTGGCATGTCTGTGAATCCGGCTCCGCGTACATTTCCCCGCCACCGCGTGCACACGACTGTTAAGCAAACATTACACAATTTTGATTGTATTTCCGTTTCGTATGCGAACAGCAGCAACAACAAAAACAACAAAAACAACAAATACAAAAAACAGCAGCGACAGCAACAGGAAGTTGCGCTTATTTCCGTTTGTTTACCTTTACGCTGTACCTTGATTAAATGTCAGCCTGTGGCAGGGGCATTGGATTTGCGGTAATTTTGCCGCATCCCCAACTCCCGGACTCGCTTGTGCGCCTGAGTTCAGCTGGCAATTTAATTCGGAAAATGCGAGCTGCCAAAAATATAAAAGAAAATAAATAATTGATGCCTGCATTTTTTTAGTCAAGCGACACTGTAAAATGAGCACACATTAAGCTAATCATTAGCATTTTGCCAGGGTTTTTTGGGTTCTGCCTAGGTTCAGTTGATGGCTCAGGAAAGTTTTAAGCAAAAGGAAAACGTATTTGTTATGCAAATGTTAAGCAACGATTCCGCGTATCAAGATTGTTATGCGTCTTGATTAATTGCAAATTAATTACAACGATAGTGTTTGCGTTTAGATTTTAGTTCAAAGGGAACTATTACAAATTAATATATCAAACTTTAGCTGGATCTAAAAAATGTGTGCAAACTGAAAATTATACTTGGTTCACCATTTCATGATTGGTAATTATTTAGTTATTTATTATATTTTTTATCATTAGCCTAACTTCTGTTTCTGTGGCTAATGCTAATTCATTTTTAAGCCTTTTGTAATTATTATAATTTATGACCAGAGCTAAAAGCAATTAATTGAATGGCGTCATTATTTCGACAATTAGCTTAATAATTAATTCCCTAAAAATCGAATATGCATTTTAGGTAAAAGCAAAAGCAGAGCTTCAAAACAATTTTATATATTCCCATACGGATTTTAAGCTTTATTAAGATGCAGCACTGCATATTATAAATTTTCAATAGCGTTCAATCAATTTTAATCAAGTTTACGCAAATTTAAATTATTCCCATTGCTACACATTAATGCCCAAATGATTTTTTAATTTTAATTACAATTGAATAAATTCAGTAAGCAAAATCAGCTTAAAATTGTCTTTGGCTGCATCGGATCAATTAATCAGGAACATTTATAAACTTGTTGGTCACAACTAAATGACTTTATTGTCATTAAAATATTATGCAATGTGGTTTCAATAAGTAGACAAACAAACATTAATTCCATGCAAGTAAATGTCAATAAAATGCCAATGAAAATATTAACATATAAACTAAAAAATATATATTTTTATGAATCAACACTGTTTAAGTTTTACCTTATTACTATATTGTATAAGCAATAACTTGATTCTATAAATTTGTTGTATTATAATTTTTGAAAATATTGATTCCTTTCTGAACCCATTAAACAATTTCAATAACGGTATAATGGCTCTCTGCAAAAGTACGTAAAAAACATAAGAAAGTTTTTTCGACTCCATACAGTAAATTATTTAGATTTAGATTTTGGAATATAGGTTCTCCAATAACCCACGCAAGTGAAGTTTTTTTTTTAGTTTGCTGGAGAGCTCAACTTTTAAATTAAATTTTCGCATTAAGACTGAAATATATATTTAACAGCTGTTTATAGGGTATTTTGTAGTCGAACTCACTTGACTGCTTTACTTGTTACTTGTTTAAATTTTGCCCCATCAATGACACAGAATTTAAGTTGTCAGATGCTCAATTTACACATAAAGCAGAAAACCGCAGCGACAGCAACACTGCATATGAAATATAAATACTTAAACACTTTGTCATTTATGCACACATTCATACATGAGTATAAACATGTACATGTGTTTGTGTGCAGTCGAATGTTATTGTTATTGTTGTTTATTCGTATTTATTTAATATTAACAGCATTTTATCACTTTGGCAAGCATTGTGGAAATGCCGTTTGCACATTATTCTTAAAGTAGCGGTGGCCTCAAATGACATTACCGATACACGGCTGCAGGCGCGTACCACTAATTAATGGCCTGCAATTTGTGCGGACGCGCCCAGAAAAGTATGCTATGAAATTGTGAGCCAGACTTTTGTAGGTCAGCAAGGATAAAATTCAGCAGCTGCTCGTTGCTGTTGTTGTTGTTGCTGTTGCTGTTGTTGTTGTTGTTGCTGTGGCTGCTGGTTGTATCATTTTTTGTTCATTTGCTTGTTTGGATATTGTCGCCGTTTTACTGTGCCAAAAATGTGTTTGTTGATTGTGTCGGCGGCGCATGCTTTGGCATAATTTATGTCGCCAAATTCTGTGCAATTTTTTATTTGCCCCCAAGTTGTAATTCTTTTGTTTCTCAAATTGCTGTGCTGGCTATGCATTAAAAGCGGCAATGTAAATGTTTTATTTGCCGTACAGTATTTACAATTCTACCATTCACACACATATTTGCATAATTGTTACACACACACACACACTCTAATATGTATGTGCATAAATTCACATTGTATTAGTCGCGCCATTAGCTTTAAATTTTTCACGATTTGTGTATATGACCATAATTTATTTATGCTTGACGCCTGCAGCCGATTGCAATTTCAGTGTTTGTAATTTATGGCTAAAATACATATGCTGCTGCTCAATTTTATACCTCATGTGTTCGTGTATGTTTGATTACAATTGCAGCCATTTTGTATAAATCAAAATGGAAAAAATCGTTAGAGTTTTTTTTTGTCAATTAGACTTGTTACATTTTCGTTACACTGACAAATGAAATCATATTTCATTTATTAAAAGCTTGTCAAACCTCTCACTTAAACCATTTTGTTAGCTCAAAAACCTTTTTGCAACTTTTGACGCCTGCTAATGACACGGCGCACACTAAAAAATTTGCCATTTGGCAGCCGTTTAATCGTTAAATCATACGAGTACATATATACACAATTGCATGGGCATATTTAAGTTATGTACAGATGGTATATATATATATATTTATATATAGTTACATGGACATAAATGCTCATTGAAGCGTTTCATAATGGAAAAAATAGATGTATGTATCTGGGAAAAGCGGCAACCAACACATTTGCCTCAGCATCAGCTCATTTTCACATTAAAGGACGCCAATGTGGCGCGTTGGCAAAATGCCAAAAATGAGCCACCAAAAACACATACACGTTACACACAGACACATACACACACACACACACACATATACATATGTGCTTGAGAGTTGCTCGTATAAAGCCATTCCTATATAGCATACAATAAATGTATGCTGGCAACACTAGAGACCAACTAAATTATCACTAATATGAAGCCGCTACGGGGTCCAGGATAACAGAATGTCTGAATGTGTGTAAGTGTGCACTTTAGTGTGTATAAGTGTGAGTGTGTGTGTGCGTGTGTGTGTTGGGCGTGGCAAATAAACACATCAGCTAAAATGCTTTTTACTTAAATTAACAACACTGAGCAGCTTGCTTCGATTTTGGGCTAAGCGGCCTCGCAACTAACGTCAAGTCATTAACTTTAAGTATGTGTGTGTTTCTGTTTGTGTTTGTGAGTGTGTGTGCGTCTTCATATATATGCATAAGTGTAGCAGTGTGTGTGTGTGAGCAGCATTATTTACTTGCAAGCCGAATTGAAAACCACGCATCGCCTGACAAAACGCCAAGCGCAAAATCAATGAAATACAAGTAAGTAAATAAACGAGACCCCAAAAAGTCGAAATTGATATGCTCTTGCCAGCTTAACGGTAAGTCGCCTAAAGTCGACATATGAAAACAGCAAACTGTGAAGCACACTGACAAATGGGCGTGGCTCTCGTCTAGCTGGGGCTGAACGTCTGGACAGACACAGACACATACGCACACACATCTCTATAATTGTGTTTTTCTCCATGAAAAACACTTTAAAGTAAAATTGGCATATTTCAAGTAGCGTTCTTTTATCTAATATATTTTAAAATCTTTTAATATTTTAAGAATTGTACAAATAGTAAAGCGAAATTTGATATACTTTATTTTGCGATAAAGTAAGATTTTCAAATCACATACGTATATATAATTATATTTCCATGGCAGTAAGTGCTTGAAAATAAAATAAAGTAGAATCAACTTCTTATTTCTTAAATATTTTAATAAAAATTTAATAATAACGATTAAGTAACATAATATACCCGTATGATTATATTCATTTTAATTTTCATTCTTACTTCGTAACTTTTAAGAAATGGTACTTTCATTTTTTTTTTTTTTTCTTTTTTTTAAATAGCAACAGTTACGATCGATGATTGAAACTATCAGAAATCCAGTTGAATAGAGCAATTTCGAACGTTTTGTCTTGATTTGTTTTATGTAAAGTACAAGATTTCCCTTATAGCAGCCCAGATACGGCTTTTATTCAGCTGTTTTCATAATAGAAACACAAGCTACAGAAATCGAGTACCCTTTGGCGTATTCAGGGTATAAAAATTCGAATGCTGCCTGCGTTCCTCATACTAACTGGTATGGCATACTTAAGCAATCGGAGCAAATGTTTTATCGTCACTTTGCCACACACTTACACACACACAAGCACACACGCACACATACACAAGAACAGACATATTTTTGTATGTATGCTTGGCATACAAAATGGCGCCAGTTGCCGTTGTCGTCGCCCTTGTGTTTGCCGTTGCGTTTGCCTCAGCATCTTTTGCCTCAATCTCAATCGTCTCGAATGCCCATCAATGCTGGAAAATTAGGGGATGGGGTTGGGCGTGAAAAAAGAAAAGGCACGAAAAACGAAAAACGAAAAAAAGCGAATCACGCTCTTTAAGCACAGACCACAAAAAAAATACATGTGTAGCGACAACACGTTCTATTGCAAATTTAATAAGAGGAATTGATGAAAATCGAAAACTCTGCGGTTACATAATTATCGCAGCCCAGCAAGTGATTCAATGGTCCCAACAAAATAATTCTCTCTTGGCTGGCAAAACAAACAAATAAATTCAATGCAAAAAAGCAAAACTTTTCCACTAACACAAATAGATACAGAAACAGAAACAGAAACACAAATGTCGAAAGTTTACAATAAACAACTGAAGCCGCAGGCTAAACGAAATTGAGGGCGTCTCCGGGCTCCGACACTGGAGAACTGGAACTGGGACTGGAAAGGGGGACACAAATTTGTGCTGCGAATAGTCAAAGTCAAAGCCTCAATGGCAACAAAAGGCTCAATGGCAGCGGCGTCAACGTCGACGTCACAATGTTGCCGTCTTCTAAATTGCCACAAAATTTATTATTATTGTTTTATATAAACAGCAAATGCGCGAAAATAAAACAGACTGCCAGTCAAGCCGTCGGAAAGGGGATGCATGGATGATGATGGGGACCATCCTCACAATTGAGTAAATGCTTAAATTGTGCTTTTATTTATTTTTGCCTCTCTTTTTTATATGGCATCCTGCTCTAATCACAAATCGGATTGCACAAAATAGTTTAAAGAGTTCAAATCAAGGCAAAATTATCAATTTACAAAAGTGCCACGCAAATATGCGGTAGTTTTTTAAATTTTGTTGCTTTTTGTGAAAATAATTTCACATTTTGCTTTGTATTTCAATAAAAATGTTCGTTTTTAGTCTGTTAGATGGTAAATAAATCCCGTACTGTAGGTAAAGTCTCTAAAAAGAGGAATATAGTGCAGCAAATAAGAATATAGAGTACTCACAAAAAAAAAAAAAAAAAACGAATTGGAAAACTAAAAAATAAAATGCTAAAAATACAGTTTAAATATAACTAAAATATATTTGATATAAATTGCTTTTAAGCCCCAATGTGACCAGCAAGAAACAAATTTATTCATTGCAATGGAGATGATGGATGAGTGAAAAATAACTCGTAACTATATTTGTTAAGCTTAAACAATAAAATGCATTTTTTGTGTCATTCCCGGCTGGATATATTTGCATTCACCAGCAGGCATTCATAAACACTCGAAGCGATTCATATTTATTGCTTCCGCCTGACAACATCACAATGCGGCAACGAGCGCATGTCGGTCAGCAATGTGAACTGGGATGTGAAGGATATAAGCAAATTAATTGCAATTGATACGTTAAATCAATTCACTTCAAACGAGACCTCAAAAAGTGCTCTCATCAGAGGTAAACATATTGCTTTATATATATGTATATGTATATACATATATATATATTTAATTAAGTACACAGACAACGTTCAATCAGCAGACGCAGCATGCGATTGGTTTTTGGCTTGCCAGGCGGCGGCTTAGTGAACTTAAGTAAATTAAATGTCAGGGGATATAGACGAACTTGTGCTCTTAAGCGACTCAACGACTTGGCCCGGAGAAGCCTCAGCGTTGAAAATGGTCTTTAAACTGGCGACACACACACACACACACACACAAAGCACAAAGCAATAAAAGCTGTGGGGTTGTTAAACACAAATGAATGTGTGTGAGTGTGTGTGTGTGTGTCTGAGTATGCGGTTGTAAGTGCTGTTAAGAGAGAGAGGCAGACCGGTTGCTGACTATGAGCTACAAGAAATTTACATATTTTAAATAACTTGTGGGGCTTCCTCACTAGAGAGTCTGAGGGTTGACAATGGAGACGCCAAGACAACTCCAATTTATTTGCAATTTGTTTGAAATTTATATCAAAGGCACTCAGAGACACGCCCAGGAACCACACACACCCAACCCACCTCCGAGCGCTTCCAACATAATTGCAATCATAAAATTGCAAACAGCTCAGCGCCTTGGTGCTAGCCGATATTTATGCATATCTAACTGAACTGCACACAGACAGACAAACAAACAAACAAACAAACAAACAAACAAATTATGTGCTCATTTGAATACACATTCTAATGCGAATCACGTTGACGAAAAATTCATTGAAGCGTGCAGGATATCCAAAAGCACCACCCAAATCCACACTCGCAAGACACACACACACACACGCACACACACACGTAAACACACACGTAAACACTAGTAGCTACCTTGACTTTCGAACTGTGTTGCCCAGCCAGCCAGCCAGCTATCCAATCAGGCAGCAGCGTTACGTGCGTATGTGTGTGTGTGTGTGTCTCGATGTGTGTGGAACAGGGATACAATTTATTTTGGCACACACACAAGCACAAGGCAGAGACAGAGGCAGTGGCAGAGGCAGGCAGCCAGGCAACCGATACCCAGTTAATCTATCAGGACATGGCACAATGTGTAGAAAATTAAATGTGCGCCCCTCCTGAGGGGCTCATCCAAGCAGTCATGTGTGTGTGGCTTGTCCTTGTGCTATATGAGTGTGTGTGTGTGTGTGTGAGTGTGAGTGTGCGTGTGTAATGTAAATGCAAACTAAATACACAACAGACTGAGCATTAAGTCGATTGCTTCAAGGACCTTTGCGCGCTCTAACAAAGATCCTGCCAGCAACAGCAACAGCTACAACTTCAGCATCAGCTCCAATGCTGCCGCTTTGTCATTACCTCTTGCAGGTTTCCTTCCCACCAACCCCTCTACCATTACCCATTTCCATTTCCGTTCCCCTCACCCCAAAACCCCACCCTCGTGTGTTGTCTGCAGCTCCTACTCACTTAATTCTCGCTTTTGCTGCCACTTGAAGTGTAAATGAGTGGCTCACTCCCACTCACACAGACTAACTGTGTCTATGGAGCTTTGGGTGTGTGTGTGTGTGTGTGGAAACGCTGAGGCTGCTTTTTAATAAGCAATTTACTTTTAGCTTAACAACGCTCAAGTGCCGCCGCCTGTAATGAAATACGCGGCCGGCTTACATACAACATTCTACATGCAACATACATAGAACAAAAACCATAGAATATAGACTCAGTAGCAGCAGCAGCAGCAATGAATTTTCCCTATTCTGCTGTTGCCAACGATAATTAATTTTTTGGCCCCGCTTGCGACACAGTTAAGACCTTGAGTTTTTCTTCATTCAAAATAAATTACAATGTTTCTATTCACTTGTAGAAGACAGCTTATTTTGATGTTCTTGTCGCACAGCAATAAGGTAGTTGCAAAATTATATTTAATTTCTAAAAGTCGGAAGGAAAACAAAAGACAGAGATGCAGACTAATGAGATAGAGAGAAAAGATGCTAGATACACGATTTCCAAGAAATGTATTTCAATAATGCTTTTTGTAAAGTTTTTCAAGAAGCAGAATAAATTCGTCCAGACATAATTTAATCAAATATAATCAAACTGTGTACCTTAGACCCATATTTTATTTTTAGAACTCATAAAATAGACAAATATATATTTTCACAATATGTTTATTATATTATTGACAGATAGAGAAGATGGCAAATAGGATAACACAGCAAATACATAATAAAATCTCCTCAAGTTTTAACACAATAATGTATTTTGTAAAGTTTGCCACGAAGCCTACGCAGAATACATACTGCAAATAATAAATAATTTAATAAAACAAACCTATTCAGTAAGATATAAGGAACAAGGCATATATTCGGAAGTATATATTTTAAAAATTCATTAACTTTCTTAAAGAAGTAACGCAATTGCGTAAGCTTCAGTTGGCCATTATGTGACCTTATTCTAGATGCCGTGACATGTTGCTAGGTTGGCCAGGTTAAGTGAATCAAAGTAAAAACAACTTTGCCGCAAATCATTTTAAGTTGGTTTTTATTGCCACTCTTGTGGCAAACGTTATCTGCATCAAAATTTGGCCACATTTAAGCACCTGCTGGCCGCCAGCACGCAACTGAAGCGGGTTTCTTTTTTTTTTTTTTTTTTTTTTTTTGATGGAGGAGAGACGGGGCACAGCTTTGCCCAGTTGGTTGTCAGGAGAGTTGACAAAAAGTCTGCGTCATTTTATACGGCCACAATTGTGGCGTTAACATGGCAGCAATGTTTAAGCTGTTCATAAATCAAAATGGTTTTTATTGTGCCGGCCATTTGTCAGTGCACCTTTTACATGGTCAACGCTTTTTCCCCCCCACCACCACCCATCACAATTTTCCCAGCCATCGTTGCCGTTGTCGTTATCGTTCAGTTAATAAACCAAAATCGAAATTCTGTTTGGCAAGTGCATAAATATTATTTAAAAATCGCAATGAAATATGGCAGACAACTTTGACGAACGATTATTTGGCTCTGCTCATATGCATGCATAAATAAGTGAATAAATGAATTGTGCCTCAAAATGACCGACCGGTCAGGTGAAAGCAAACAGGCCAGCATTTATGACAAGCCTTAATAAAACTCTCTGTAAAAAGACCAAAATTTAAAAAAATCTTCAAAGCTGCAACGCAGCTTCTGATTTGCATATTTAATGCTATTTGCATAAAGCACAAACCGTAAAGAAATAAAAAACAAAAGGTTTTCATCGTTTCGACTGACAATCGTAAAAAATGAAACGCATAAAATAAGCATTTATAAAATTTAAACAACAAATCAAACGCACACAACTGTTGGTTTTATATCCATTTATAAGTAATTTTTTGCCAAAAATAACTCAGCATTATACAGAGTATTTTTTGACTTATCATTTTTAACTTGCAAATTTCGAATTGCTGTGAAAAACTTCAGACATACCTTTATCGGTTTAATCAGACTCGGCTTAGTCGTCCTCCTGTAACCTACAACGAAAAAATGCAAAACAGAAAAAGGGGTTTTCATATATTAGGAATGAATATAACTTTTTGGTTTTCGAACTCTTTTTCATACAAAAATGTAAAGGAAAAAGACAAACAATCACCAAAAAAAAAAAAACAAAATATCGTTGAGCTTAAATTTTTAAAAAGTTAAATGAACAATATGCAAATATGTTCTCGGGTTGCTCACGGAATTTTAATTTGTAGCTAAGTCTTAAAATATGCATGTCACTCTCTCTGTTTCTCCGAGACTGACCCTTTGTGTGACCTATTTTGGGCACAAGGACACGGCAGCGACAAAACAATAAAATTAACTATTCCATTTAATGGCATCGCCGGACGAGCGACTCAGCCAAGAACTCTGGTACGATATTTGAATTCAAAAATATATAAGAGTTTCTTTGGCACACGCCAAAACATCGCAAGTTAATCTGCTCCTCACTTCCAGGAAGTCCCTGAATTACCTACTCGAGTGTCAAAAACTCGGCTAGCACTTTTAAAAATAACTCCTACATAATGTATCCGAGCAAATGCCCATGTTGTAAGGTATTTGCCCTAGAACACCATCACATACAGCATACATACACATTATATCAATTTTATTACCGACCCTGTGGCCGGGGGCAATAATTCTCAAGCGTCCGTCGTGTCCTCGCCCGGAGCATGCAAATAAAATATAAAAAAAGATTTTATTGACGGTCTCGACTTTGGGCCGACAACGATGCCCTTTTATTCTAATTTTCATGTCTCATTTCTATTTTGTTACTCCGGCTTGTTGTTGGGCTTATCTTTTCCTTTTTTTTTACCATTTTCTACCATTTTCGGGAGCACAACAACAACAAAAAAAGGAAAGGAAAACGGAATTTTTTGTTTCATATAAATTAAGCAGATTATATGAGCTAGATAAGATTGGGTGCGTATCTATGTATGTGTATATATGTGAGTGTGGTATGTGAAATGGAAGACAGCTAGGAAAAAGTGTATTCAAGAGGCCACTCCAGATATCTGCCAGATGAGCTGAAAGACCCTGACACGAATATCGATGACACGAATAATACCTCAATTAAGACCCCAAAAAAATATTCGCTGGGGCAGCGATTTAAAAATGTGAACCGCTCAAAACATAACGAAGAACAAGCAGTCAACGTGCCTCAATTCCTGCCACAATATTCTACTCAATAGATGTTTAATACTCAGCAATTTTCACAACAAAACAAAAAAAAAGAAAATTCGTGGCAGAGGGGAGAAAAAATGAGAGGTTTGGAAACCGCAGTGCAAACAAAATGTCGAACTTTTCCAGCTGCCTGGCGCGAAACAGGATCGAAGGTCGTAATGAATGGATGGATATATAGGGTTTTTGGGGAAGGGGGGTTGCGCTGGTACTGTATTTGTATACATAATATTTTCATGTATTTTTTCCAGCTTGTAAATATTTTTTAATGATTTTTTTTGTTGCTCGGCCTGCTTCTCGCAAACTTTTAAAGGCAACGCCGCATATTACAGCTCACTTCCCAGAGGCTGCTTGTCGGTTCCGTGGATGAGGGGGTGTGTGGTTGTGTGGTGTGCGGCATGGAGTGGGCTGTGGTGTGCGGCATGGAGTGGGCTGTGGTGTGCGGCTTAAATGCCGCCTCGCCCCCTAGCTCGCCTGCGCCTTGCCCCACACAGGGGGCAGCAGCATAATTGCGCTGCTGCCGCCGCGGAGGCAAAATGAAAAACGCCTCACAATATTGAAGCGGCGAACTTTTCAAGTGTAAGAAATTTAATTTCGAAATGTAGGTTTAACGAACGGAAATTGCTTTCGCTGCCTCAGAATGGAGTAAGTAAGCCCTTGTATGTATTGTTCTCAATATTCTTCTGGCTCATGCGATTGTTGTTCCTGTTGTTGTTGTTCTTGTTGTTGTTGTTGAGCGGCAACAGCGAAAGTAAAAATTCAGCTTTTTGCTGCTTGTTTTCATTTTGCAATTTGTTTGCTTAACTTTCTGATTGAGCTGGTGGCTCATTGCGGCACATTACGCCAAAGAAAATGAAATTATTTAATGTTTTACATTTGTTCGATGGATGGCCCCAGCAGCAACATTCTTCGCCCTTGGCCAGTTGCCCTCGTTTCTCGAATTCTCGAATTCTCTTACTCTCATTCTCTCTTTTCATCTCTCTCTCTCTCTCTCTCTCTCTCTCTGTGTGTGTCTCTGATTCACTCACTCTAGAGTAGTGCGACGCGTAATTGCGACTGATTTGTTTGGCATTTTGCACGGCCATTTATTTTCGTCATGGTCAGCTTGAGGCCGACCAGGATGTGGGCAAGGATGTAGCAGCGTTGATTGAGCCCGTTGGGAGTCCACTTTTGCCAGGCAAATGGCAAAAAGTTGAATATGCAAACGATTTGAGAGGCCAGTGCAAATTCATTCGTAATTATTGTCAAAAAAAAAACACAAAAAACAAAAAACACTTCAAACGTTAAGGAAAAACAAAAATTTAGGTGCCTGGGAAAAATTAACATTATATAACATAATATTGTATTTCAATTAAATGGTTAATTAAAATTTACGAATTAGTGTACTCATTCATAAAATGTCCGGCAATTTATATAATTAGATTTATAAATGCAAAAAGGAATAATGTGAAGAAAAAAAATGCATATATTGAAAATAGGTAAAAAAATAAAATACTTAATTTTCAGTTATCTGTTCTTAAATGAACATTATTTAATTATTTGTACATTTAAATAAAACTGCAATTTTTTTAATGAACAAAAAAAAAAAATCTTTTTCAAATTGAATTTGGTTGAGATATTTAACTGTATTGTATTTGTTAAGCCAGACAATTGCATAGAAACACCAACATTAATATTTAAATTTAATGAGTGAGCTCTATTAACTTTACTATTGCTATTTAGCCAAACTTTTGTGAACTTTGAAGCGCACAACTGTGCAGAGCAATTAGCTGATGAATTAACGCAATTAAGGCTTATTAATAAAATGTTGCATGCCACTTGGGCCACAGAGTTTCACCGTTGTCACTCAACGAAAATGTGCATCAATTTTGACTGATTTGCAGCGTAGCTATTTGCCAATTAGCAAAACCAAATGCAAAATGAAAGCCAAACAATTTGCGACCCTGTAGCTCTTTCAACCCCCCTCTACCCATCAAAGAGCAGCTCCTGCTGCATTGCTGAAAGGCCAGAAATGCCAAAGAGCGTCATATTTATGGTTGCTCCATTAGCCGCCGCTGAATGCTGTGCAAGTGAAATGTGAATTGCACTCAATGTTACACACACTCACACACACGCACTCAAATACACACACTCACACATACATACTCACACACACACACACATAGAATGTGCCTGGGCAAACTTTGCAAAAGCCAGCCAAAAGTTTGGGAAATATTTTGCTGAAGCTGAAAATAGAACGGTGCTGACAGAGCAAATGGTGGCTTCGATAAGCCCCGGACGAGCTTATATAAAAACATTAATAACATTAGATCCCTACACACACACACACACACACACACACACACACACATACGCACTCGCGTACACAGCACGCACACATGCAAAACAAACTAATCAAACTTTGCCCAACAGCAGCAAAACTGACAACAACAAAATAAGACCAAAAACAGCTCAAAAATGAGCAAAAACAAATTGCTTCATTTTCTAATGCTGCTGCTGCTTCTTCTTCTACTTCTGCTGCTGCTGCTGGTGCTGCTGTTGCTGCTTCTTCTTCTAGATATTTTAGAATATTAACCCAAAAAACGTGCGGAGCCACCAACTCGCCAGAGCCAAGAGCCAGTGGCTAAAGGAATAGCAGCAGCCCAGGAACCCAATGTCGGAGAGGGTAATAAATCGAAAATCAATTTTGGTTAATGTGCCCGGGGCCAAGTTGGCAGTCCGGGTCTGCACAGCGTGCCACAGGCACGCACACACATGCGGCACAACACATTCCACGACTACTTGCTAAATCCGAATGCGTTGGCTGCGTCGGTGTGTCCCTAGCATATTTTTGCATAGTGTAAGTAGTTTATGCAAACATTTTTGGCTGGCAGCAGGGAGCAGGCAGCAGGGAGCAGGCAGCAGACAACAACCCGCCCGCATAAATTATGGCGTTGAACATTTCGCAACACTGCCACGGTACTGTCTCGACCATAAAATTAGATCGTTTCGCAAAAAGGGTGTGGCCCCGCAAGTGGCCGGGCAATCTCTGCTCATCCTGCATGTCATTTGCCGGAGAGGTAATCTCCTAGAGACACTCTAATAAATGGACATGTCTGCATAAAAGCAGCCATATTTGTTAATATATATATTTTGTATATTCAAATTTTAAATGCTCTCCAAGAACAAGGACTAAAGGCGCAACTAGCTGCAAATAATTGTTCATTAACTTTCACACTTCCTTTAATGCATCTTACAAACAATGCATGTTTTATTGTAATTAACTTAACAAACTTAATTATCGGTTCAGTAGATCATACCAAAATTTCTATGTTAAATTTGAATTTTGACTCTTTTAAAATTCAAGTATTTTTTAATTCATAACTTTTTCCGCACACATTTTTCTCTTTGCAAATATTACACAATTAACTTTTAATAAAAATTATGTGATTTCTGAAAACAAAGTTTTTTGTATTTTTACACAATTTACATTCGAAACTTTTGCAACATCTGTGTAAATTGTAGAATCAATTATCCTTTGGCAAAATATACAATATTTTTCTTTGCTTTGCTTTTATTTATTTCAAAATTTTTTCTTTTAAAGCTCCAATTTTAAAAAAGAAAATTTGCAAAAACGTGTAAAAATTTTCAGCGTAAATGTTTTCAAGGAAAAACTGCAAAAAATAAAGAACGAAAAATGTTTATAAATATTTGCTGACATATTGTTTATAAAAAATATTTGCTTTTCAAAAGATTACGAGCTGCTGAAAAAATGTGATCTGGTTATATTTGAATAAAAATTGTATTTTTAACGGATTTACTTATGCAACTGAGCTAACTGAAAATGGAATGGCCGTAACTAAATTGACTTAACCTCATTCAAAAACAGCGGCATTCGACAATCTGGTGTAAATTTAAATTTGGATTATAGGCATTTTATCATGGTCTGTGGCCCTATTTAAAAAGGCTAAAATACTAATAGCAAAATCAGGCAGTTGTGGAAGTTTCTAAAATTCTTGTGCAGCACAATACTCAGTACCAGAGCAGATCCTCTTAACAATAACGAAATTAGCTATTCGTATGTTTTTACCTGGTAACAAAATTACAATTCATTGCTATCACTTCGAATCGTTTTTCACTCAAAAAAAAACTTTGAACTTTTGAAGAATAATGAGCTTGAAAAAAACATAGAGCAACACAAAAGTTTTTTTTATTATGTTTGTAGCCTTTAATTCAGTCAATGCTCTTTTAAGAAAACTTACAAGAAAGGAAAACTTGGTACGCGAAAATGTTACTGGTTTTGTTATTGGTAACTGTTATTCGAAGCTAAGAATTGATAGCAAAATGTTTACTTGGCTAACCGAGCATCGCTTGCAAAGTTTGAGTCTCAACCGTGATGGCTGCTTCCGTTTCCGGCATAGTTTTCACCATTTCCACCAAAAACATGCACAGTTTCCGCAGCTGTCCCACGCACGTCAGCAATTCAGCTGTTTCCAGCAGGTTGGCCAACTACTCAGTCAGTTAGCACTCTTTAGTTGGGCGTGCACACACACCTTGGGGGGCCCAAAGGCAGGCCACCCCTTCCCATTCCCATTCCCACTCCACTTCCCCCTTCCACGTAGTCAGACACATTTTGTGTTGATTTTATTGTGCGAGTACATTTTGCCAACAACACCACCACTGAGCCGTGAACGGCGTGTCATCATCATCACCGTTAACATCATCATCTCGATCATCATCATCACCATCATCACCATCGTGAATGTCATAAGCATCAGGGGCGTCAACTGGCATCATCATAGCTGTCTGCCCATCATCATCACCTTGCTGCTTTTCCATATGAGAGCCAACATTTTCTACGGCTGGCGACAACAAGGATGAGACGCCATTTTGGTTGTGTTTGCCTTGCATTGTTGTTGTTGTTGTTGTTGTTGGTTTTGTTTGGCTTTTTAACGTGCGCTTCTCGTGTTATTTACTTAACAATTTACTGAATAATTTAAACAGCCGCCTTGTCACCCTGTCCCCCCAAACTGCTGTTTCCCTTGCCACTTCCTGGGCTGCCTCTTGCTGCCCCCAACCTGAATTATGAGCATGTTTTTATTTCCTCCTTCCGTCTAGGTGTGTGAGTTTCCATTCCCAAACTGCGGCTGATAGTTATTCCTCCGCCCACATATTTCTCTTTGTGTAAGTGTGTGTGTGTGTTTCTGTGTCTGCGGTTGACTTTGTGTTGTGCGGTTGCTCTGAGTGTGTGTGTGTGTGTGTGTGTGGGTGTGTGTGTGCGGGTGTGTGTGTGAGGCTGTGTTGATAATGTGCATAATAAGCCTTAATTAATGTTAAATAATGAATTTTCTCATTTACACGTCGGCAGGCAATGCTGAAAAGCCAATGCTTCTGGGAAAAGGGAAATTTTTTGCCACTCGCTTTGCTTTCTTTTTTACGTGCATAAGTTTCCTGTGGCCTTCCAAAAATATTTACAGATGCCGGCTAACGGTTAACGTTAACCGGTTACTGGATACAGGTTACTGATTACCGGTTATCCTCCACTCTAGCTGTTTACCGTTTCGGCTGCAAGGAGCACTCCAATTCACTCTATCCACCGCATCCGTTTCCGCTTTTGTTGTGGTTGATCTTTGGGCCACTACACTTTTAAATTTAAACAGCCGCAACACAAACATTTAAAACTGTGCAACTTATTTTCCTTTCTTTCATTTCTTTTTTTAGGTTGGCATTTTATGTGTGTTTAGCTTGTTGTTAATTAAAATGGCTATGAAAAGGGTTTGTATTTGTGTTTGTGGGCTGGAGAATGAATTTTAACTTTCTGTGGGTAGGGGTTGTGAATTAAACACCCCCAGAATTTCCTTTCTTTGCCGAGGTAGGTCGAAATATGTTTAGTATGTTTTGTGCTCTGATCCTTTGTAAGACTACCAATTAGATAAATTATCCATGTTGAAAACACAATGATGCGTCCAATTAATTTGTATAGTTGCAAATTGAATTGCCAAAAGTGTATAGAAATAAATCAAATACTTATCACAAATATTATTCAACACTTAAGCTAAACTCTAAAAATAAATCTGTTCATTTATTCAAGCTGGACATTTACAAATAATTGCACATAGCTTCTACCATTCAATCATTTGATGGATAATAAAACATGAAAGCAATAATCTAATGGCATTTGATGAGTTCAAAGGGTTAATTTGCTGAAACTGTCTGCGAATCATGCAAAAAGTGAACAAAGCAGAGTAAATATGAAAAGCTGTCAAAATATTCATTCATTTTTCATTCATCTTCAATCTGTCTTCACTGTCTGAGGCAGTTGAACTTAAGCCGTTGAATGAACTAAAAATGTTTCAATAAACCTAAAATCAAAAATTACAAGCTTTGGCAGCTATTGGACGTATATATATATATATAAATATATATATAACTATATATATATATATATATACCTCTATATTTAGATATAACTATCGAACTTGAAAACATTATGCGAAAGTTTGAACATAATAAAAAGTTCGCCACTCTCACAGCAAATATTGTTGAGAGCGAAAGAGAGGGGAAAGATAGAGAGAGAGAGAGAGAGAGAGAGAGATTACTAGGGGACTATTAGAAGTCGTAAGTCCTGTAGAAATTAGAAATAACATACCCGTAGAGAGAGCAAATAAATGCGCAAAACTTTCGATGCGCTTAACTTTTACTCGATGTAGTTGCTGTTATTGCTATTGTTGTTGTTGTTGTCTAGTTGTTGTTGTTGTTGTCTAGTTGTTGTTGTTGTTGTCTAGTTGTTGTTGTTGTTGATCCACTTTGTTGTTGATGTCGCATTTGAACATTGTATGGAAAAAATCAATGCGGAAATATTTTATCCTCTTTATATGGGCGACACACACACACAGGCACACAAGCAAGCACACTGACAGACACTGACTCCTCACACACACACACACACGCTGCACACAAGAACAGCACATGTGGAATGATGGCTGGCAGTGGAAACAACAAAAAAACAAGTGTGCAAAAAGGAAAAGGGACAAACAAGAAAATCACAAGGAAAGTTGCTTAGCTCGACGCTTTTATTTGCCGCTTTTGTTGTACGCCGTAGTTGATTAGCCGGCGCCCATTTATATATATATATATATATGTGTGTAATATTTAGTATATTTCTATATGTATATTTTTATTATTATTGCAATCTTGTTTTATATGGGCATGTTTTATTCGTTATAAGTTTTTATTGGTTTTTCCTTCTCTCATATTATTCATGGACTTTTCTTTTTCGCTGACAGGCGCGATTTCATTTAATAGAAAGTATTTTGATATTTTTTTCTTGGTTTGTTGAATTTTACTTGGTCTGTCTGCGTATTTGTTTCTCGTTATATTTTTATATTGCTTGCTTCTGGTTTATTTTTCAATTTGTGTTTTTTTCTCGCTTGATTTTCACTTGACTGCTTCTACTGGGTGGCCCCAGCTGAGTGCCATGTCAATCAAAATCAATCAAATTTTGTTACACTTCTTTTACTCCCACCCCATCTTCTTCTTCTGCACTTACTCGCTCGTTAGCATTTACACATGTCCCGCATGTTGTTGTTGTTGTTGTTGTTGTTTATGTTGTTGTCGCAATTCCGTGGCTCAATTTGCGGCAATGGATTTCACGTGTGAAATACGGTCGCAAAACGCCAAGTTTCTCAACACCGTTTACGACATTTGTACTCTCGCTGATTGATGCTCGGCACCCGCGTACCGTTAGTCGCTTTCTTACGTCTCGCGTTGCGTCGATATTATTAACAACACTTTAGACGGCAGATTCTGCTGCTGCTTCACAACACTCTTTTCTTTTTTTGTTTGCTTTGTTTAGCGTTTGCCCAATTTGCTGGCAATTTGTGTGCACTGGGTAACGGTAAATGCATTGAGTATGGATGGATAACTGTATAACAAACGGCGATAATAACTCACGAAGAAGAAGAAGAACAGAGCCACGCACGACGCCAAAAAACTCGCCGTCCGTCAACGTAAATTCGAAGGGCGACCCGCTGTGTCTGTTGTTTACGGCGTACGCTTTCAGACTGCTTGGCCGCAACGCTCCGACAACTTTTAGCTGGCAATCGCCTTCGATTCCAACGTTGTCGTCGTGGTCGTCGTCGTCGTCGTCATTGTCCTCATCGGCATCGTTGTTGTTGTCGTCGTCGTGTTTGTCAGCTCGGAAACTGTTATACATTCACATGTGGCGGCTGCGTCGCACAGAGAGCGAGAGAGAGAGCGCAGAGAGGCTCTCTTGAGTGTGTTTTTATTATTCTTATTTTTTTTTTTGTTGTCAATGGTGCAAAGAGTTTGGCGCTGCTCGTTTTCCTTCTCCCTTTTGCAGCTGGTTTTTATTTTGATTTTTATTTTTAGTGCTTTGCGGTATGTGATTTATATGTCGCCGTAAAAATGCATAATAAATGCGGGTTATCAAATTAAAATTAAGCAACTAAATAAAGCAACAGACACAGCTCCAAAAATAATTGCCGCCTAAATGCACAGCACAAATGTCATTCATTTATTTTAATAAACTCAGCTTTGTGACTAATAATATATACATATATATTAATATGACGGAAGATATTACACTGGAATATTATGAATATTAATCATATTTTGTTTTGGCCTTAGATGTACAAATATGAATTGCATTGTATAAATATATTTTTGCATCATATTAAAATAATTCCAAGTTTTGTAAGTAAACTTAAAATTCGTTTAAGTTAAATGTTAATCAAGTGTTGAACAACTAACCAAAACTGGCGTTTCTTTTAAATTTGAGCGCGGTCTATAAATGATATAAATTGCGGTTCATTATGCTTAACTCTCCGAAATGCCGACTCATTACTCAATTGTCCGTCCGTCTGCGTCTTATACGAGCGCCAGGCCAGCTAACACCCAGTTATCAGAAATTTCTCGGCGTGTGTGGATTTTAGTTCAGCTGCTGCTCGATAAGCACTATCAATGGCTATTTGTTTACATATTTTGTTTCCGCTTCCCAACACCAGCACACGCACGTATTACTTGGCTGCTGGCGTATAAGAGCCACCACTGTTCCCAGTATAATTGGGTAAGGCATGCAGCTGTGGGCGTATAACAGTGCTTAACTGTGCTAACGAGTTAATGCTCTCGCCCAGCGCGTCGGCGCTCTTCGAATTCAAACGTTTCAAACTCAACACGCAGCTGGCGAAATTCACCTCAACGGACAGCGCAGAGCTTAGATTGCAGCCACAAATCGAAGGAATCAACTGCACAAGCAATAAAACATTGCAGCCCAAGAAAAAGGCCAAAAGTATCGATTAGTTTCCAATTCGATTGCTGTTGATTTGGCTTGGCTTTGTGTGGCCACCCAATCGCCAACCCCCTCCCAACCAACCAACCAACCCCAACCCATCTTTTGCCAGTCTTTATATATAAATATATTTCTTGATTTCCTTTTGCGCCTTGCTGCGGTTGCTTTTTAAAATTTCTGTTCTTCAAATTCGTCGCTTTTGCGCTGCTGTTATTCTTGTTTGCCAACCCAGGTGGGGGGGGGGGGGGGGATGTGTAGGGAAGAGGTTGGGTGGTAAGCAAATAACCAATGAAGCAGATAGTAATGTTTATTGTTATTCTTGGCAGCCGCCCCTGCGGCCACTCAAATCAATTCAATGAAGCCGCAACAAACATCAGCTTCTTTCTTACTGTGCAGTTTTATTTAAATTTCTGCGACTCGCTAGTCAAAAACAAAAACAACTAAGTATGCCTCATGCGCAAATACCCTGTAATAACACACTTACCAAAGGTCAAGGTCACGTCTCAATCAACAAAATGTCAAATGTTTTGTAAACGTAAAGAAATCTCACAAGGCAAATTGAATTTGAAAACCACAAAATACGAACTTTGCTGTTGACCTATTGGCAAATAGAATTAAACTCATTTTGCTTTATTTTGAATTCCTTTTTATTCTGAACAATGTAAAAATAAATAAATTTTACTAAAGATTAATCTTTTTTATATGCGTCAATAACTTTCACTTCAATTTTAATTCACAAAATATATTAACAGACCAATTGTTAATTTATATATTAGCAACCGTTTTAAATGTATTTTATGAAAAACTCTATTTTTTATAAATGGTCAGTGTAATAATAAATAATAATATTAATAACAAACATAATGATAATAAAGTGAAACCTGCCGCTCTAAACTAAAATTAAGTAAAGGGTATAAAAGGGCAAGCTTTTCATTATTGTGTGAATGTCAAGTATGCGAGGAGGGAGTATTGGTTTATACCCACTCTGTTAATCACAGGAACTCTCTGCTCTCCCCTCCTCTCCACCCCACTCCACACCACTCCTCTCCTCTCCACACTCTCACTCTCTTTGTCACATTGTTGACAATCGTTGCGTTTTGAGGTTGGCATCAAGTATACGCCGCATAAAGCTAACTGGCGCATTGTTGCCACGTTCAACACGCCTGCATATTTGAGGCGAATTAAAACTATTTAAGTTTTTAATGCTCTAAGAGGAATGATCTTGTGCGCCGCATATAAATTACTCAGCTACACTCTGCTCTCTATTTGCGTGGCAGATGGGGGGAGGGTGCAGGCAAGGGAAGGGAAGGGGAGGAGGAGAGGGAGTGGGATTGGTTTACTTCAAAGGCCTCGCACGTCGTTGTCAACGAGGGCGACAGCAACAAGGATGAGAATAAGAACGTGCACTGGGCACGTGGGGAAGTGAGGAAGTGAGCAAATGGAGGGGATGAATGGCAAAGGGGGGTGAGGTGTATCTGAGTACACTTTGGCAAAGTTTTTACTTGGCTCGTTGGCAATTTTTTACATTGTTGCTTTATAGGGATTTATGTTTAATCGGCCAAAGGTTGCGCGCACACACGCAGCAACGTTAAAAGCTCTTTTGTTTCAGACCACCCACAAGTGGATCAGACAGAGACAGGGCGAGAGCGTGAGAGAGAGAGAGAGATAGAGAGAGAGTGAGTGAGCATTGCATACAATGCTAACGTGGCAGAGAAATGATTTTGGCCCTCTGCATATCTCTCGCAGCAAGTGTGAAATGTTGATAAACATTTACCAGACTTAAATGGATTGCCAGCTGCTTTCCAGGGGGTCCTTACGCATGAATGTGTGTGTGCGTGTGTGTGCATGTGTGTGTTGTGTGTGTATGTGGGAATACCAGCTAAGTGATGCGTGATAACCAGTTGGTATTCAGAATGCACAATGCTTACCCATCTCCTCCACTTTGTTGCCACAGTCCTGAACTAAACTTAACAACTGAAAGTAGCTTTCCAACACTTTACTAAATTAAGAAATCGAAACAACTTTCTTAAAATTAGAAAATGCCAGGCTTAAGTCTATATTGGACAATATCATGTCTCAAAAAAGATCGAGTAATCATTTTTTATATTAAGAAAAAATTTATTTAAATAATTTACAAATTCTTTATACCTCCTTTTATAATCAAAATATGTTTTTCGCTGGCTTAAGCTCAAGTACTTTATTTTATTTAATTAATTTGCTTTTGTGTGTTTGAAAAAAAATAATACAACAAAAGCTGTAAATCTCTGCCTGAAGACTGTTTCCCGCGGTATTCAAAATACTTTGAAGTATACAAAAAGTAAAAAATGAAAACACTTGAAAAACCTGCTTAAAATATGTTAAGAAGTAAAAAAATCCGACATATCAAGTCATTGCCTTAAAGCCATACAATAGGTAAATCAATGTACTCAATGAACTAAATGACTAAATGAAACAAATACACAAAAAATAGCTGTTTACTTTTCATTGGCCTCTCGAAAGTTTTCTTTTTGTCGTTTCTTTGACCCTTGTGCACTCTTCAATCGACTCGGCTCACGTTGGCCAAATACACGAAGTTTTTGTGTACTTTAATTAACCGAGTCGGAAAGTCGAAAAATCGGAAAATGCTGAAGTCGTGTTGAAAGAGTGCATAACAACAACAACAACAACCAAGTCAATGAAATCAAAACCGGCGCCAACACGGCTTTAATTGAAACAGCCCCCAAGAAATGGATACTTGTGCACAGAGTGAGGTGTAACTAGGAGCTGCTCCGGGCACACTTTGTGCCCACGTGCAACAAAGTGTAGCATAGAATTTGGCGCAGTGCTTTGACTTGAGTACAGAGTCTAGACAATTGCAAAAAAAAAACAAGGTGAAAAAATAGTCACTGGCAACGAAAAACGATTTTCGTATTTTGCTAAACCCTTAACGTGAACCAAAATGGGCAAAGAGGGTATGATGTAAAAGTACAAAAGATTGTAACAGGCAGAAGAAAACATCTCCATTATAAGATCTATAATATATATTCTTCACCAGCATCAATAACCGAGCCGATATATAGCCATATCCACTATAAAAGCAGCGCCGTCCAATCAAAGCATCATTTTTATTTTGTTAATCAACTTGCAATTAAACTGGAATATGTTTAAAAGCTGATTGCAGGGTATCGCGTAGTCGAGCGCACTCAACTACAGCATTCTTACTTGGCGCCAGTCGGTGCAGAGATACTTTCCAGTTTCCCTCTGTGTTTTGGCCTTTGACGAAACGAGCATTTTAATTTCGGCACGTGGCCGAGATTTTCTGTGCCAGTTGGTTGGTATTTTGAATTGAGCGCCAAAGTCTCGAGTCAGCCACATATGTGAATATGACAGGTTGTGGCAATAATTAATTGAAAGCGAACTGAAACTCGCAAAACAAAGCTTTTTCTGAATGACTGTTGAGGTATTGTTGAATGCAATGCACTTGAAATATTTTCGAATATTTGTGCAAATATTTGGCCAGCATTCTTGCTCCTAGCTTGTTGTTAACGTTATTGTTCTACAAACTCTTTCCGTGTAAAACACTTTACGCCCCTCCCAAAAAGAGCTGGATTGCAGAATTTATTTTGTTTCCTTTTTTAAATTTTATTTTTATTTGGCACATCTCGGTAAATGACTATTGGCATGCAGCCATCGGATGTAAGTCCTTTTTTTGCGCCCATTTATTTGAGGCTTTTGTTTCGAATTGCAGGCAAGTTTGGGTTTCTATTACCAAAACTTTCTATGCACTGAATATGCATATGGGGATAACAAGTGGATAAGAGAACACTCATCAATAACACAGCATGAAACATGCAAATATCTAAAATCACACTCTATAAAAGTTACATAGTTGAGTGTTAACAATTTATGGCGATAACTTTAGCATTTTTATGGAATTTTTCAAGTTGAATTTTTATTGAATATTATTAATTGCAGCTGTCAATGATTGTTTAAGTTTACTTTCATAGTTAGGGTATCTTCAATTCGTACTGTTCGCCGTTATAGAGTTTTATTCTTATTAATACCTCAACTGGGCTGCGTTGGCAGCATGCGATTTGTTTGCTTGTTTCCAAATGGGAAAACCATGCGCTTTTCGCCATTTTGGCTTGGCTTACATACCAAATGGGAAAAGCTGTTGAAAGAGAAGGATTTTTTTTTAACAAAATCTCGAATATTTAGATTTAATATTTTATTTAAACACAACAAGAACTACTGGAAAGCAATAAATAATTAGAACAAATAGCTGCAGCTTAGGATACCCATTTTTGTTCAACACTCAAATTTATTAGAAAAAAAATACAAGTGTTGAAATTTAAGCTCTAACAATAATTTAAATAGTTGTCAATTATATGTCAATATTTGTTACAAAATAAAGTTTAAGCATTTTCAAGCCGACATAATTGCAATATTTTTCTGATGATTGCCTGCATTTACTTAGCTCGCAAATCGGAGGAAATTGCTCCCCTCAATACTCATTACAGAATAATTTTAGCAAAAGCAGCATTAAGCAGTCAACTGCAGACATACATATATATATATAATATATATATATATATATATATATAATATATATACGAGTATATATATATATATATATAAAAAGCACTATATAAATGTGTAAAGGCTCTTATAAATCTGAGTTTGTTTCTGATCTACCTACGGGCCACTTGGGATGCCGCTTGAAGTGTGCAATTAGCAGACCTTTGCTGCATGAACACAACTGCAACTGCAACTGCAACTGAAAAACGTTAAATGGATAAACCAGCAGTGAAAGTGCAGCTAATTGCAAGCAATTAAGAAACTGAAGTTTCTGAAGGCGCTGTTCACGTGAGTAGGTTTCAACTTTATACTTTGTGCAGCTGCTGCAGTGGCAACAATAAATGCTGCAAAACATTTCTATGACCTTACACACACACACACACACACACACATGTATAGATATATGAACATTTACTTGTACTTGAGTGAAAATATAATTTGTAGATTTCACAAGTGGTCTCCAACTGCCAAAAAGACATGAAGGTTAATTGCATTTCTCTATGGCCAAAAGCAGAATTCCTTTTTGCATCTGCTTTTAAGTATGCGTCTGCTCTTCTCTTTCAATGTGTATGTGTGTGTGTGTGTGTGTGTGTGTGTGTGGGTGCATGTATGTGTGTGTGTCTCGCAAAATAAATTACATTTATGCTGGCTGCCAAGAAAATTGAAAAATTCTGCATTGCTGGCAAGCAATTGGTCTGCCTGCTGTAGTCACAGCCGCAGTAACAATCGCATTTATGCATTCAGTGCAACAACAAAATGCCCCATATACATGCAACCACTTAAACATTTGAGTTCCACACACACACACACATATAGATAGGTGAACTTATACATATGCATATTGCCTGACTCAGAACAAAATGTGGAACTGAAAGCAACTCAGTTTTGCTCATCAACGACAAAAAGCAGTAATTTATTCATTAGAACAATACTCGAGTGCAGCTCTAATTGACAGTCTATATAATTCCTACATTACACTCAGAAAAACAAATCACCTCGAATATATATGTACATATATGTGTATGATTTCATCTGCCTTATATCCATTAAATCAATTTTCAACCGTTTCAGAGTAAAAAAAACATTAAAAAGAATTGGATAATCAATTAAAATAAATAATAATTAAATACTAACTTATATTTCATTTGCTTTCATTTTAATATTTGATTAAATGGTTAACCACTTGGTTTAATTTTTTATTTTTTTTTTTTTCGTTTATAATTACACTGATTAAATTGCTGAAACTCAACGTCATTATTTATTTTTAATCAAAGAGAAAATCACTCTTCGATTACAGAGTGATACAGAGTGTAAGTAGTAAGTAAGTAGTGAATCAATATAGCAAATAATAACCGAAAAATAGGTTTAAGTATTGAATTCACGAATCGTTTGGATATATCATTGAGATAAGTAATAATGCTATTTAATATTTATTTTTCCTATTAATTCGCATGCGCAAAAATTGTATTCTGAATTCAACTTCCTATTTTCTACTTCCTTTTGTGCTCTGAACTGCTTTTTGTTTGACGCAACGGGGAAACTGTCCCTTTATCCTTTGGGCATCAGTTCAATGACTTCATATTCCATGCCACAGGGAGACGAGAGAACAACATTTTATTATTGATGTCTTTATGTGTCAACAACAAGCGAATTCGCACAAGCAGAAATTCCATTAAGTACATCGTAAAAATTGCTAAATGGTCTAATAGCCAACTGCTTAGCATTACTGTGACATCGATAAAATATAATATTAACAAAAAGTACTGAAACTTTAACCAAAACTCATTCATTTCAGTTGGAATTTCGGCCAAATGGCAAACATTGAAAGTTTTCTTAATATGTTTCCCTTTGCTCT
This sequence comes from Drosophila mimica, assembly GCA_037043585.1. NCBI lineage: Eukaryota > Metazoa > Arthropoda > Insecta > Diptera > Drosophilidae > Drosophila > Drosophila mimica. Next base: position 614,057 of record JBAMBE010001243.1, read on the forward strand.
TTAAGCTTGGCTAACAATTGATTTATTTTTCAGATACTCAACTTGAATGAAATACTTTATTTAAAAGCTCTATCAAATCACTTATGTTAATTATTTTAGAAAACTGTGATTTATTCTCAACAGTGTTTTCAAAAATGATTGCAGTTTTTTTGAAACTTGTTTCAGTTTTGACTTGAAAATGATGAACAATGCTTTTTTGGAGTCTTATGTTTTTGTTCGGTTTTATGCATGTCACAGATCATTAAGCGCTTTGAAGTGGCACCGAGCTGTGTGGCAATATTGTTAATGTTCATGCAACAATATATGTTTTGGCAAAGCGAAATGCATTGTTTTTTAAGTCCGCCATTCCCCCCATGCACATGCCACATATAAATTATACTTAACAGATACTTTTTGGGGATGTTGCCACTCAAAGATACCCACGGCTTGGAATTGGTTGCTCTGAATGCAACGTTGCCAGTTGCCACGTTGCTACGTTGCCCTGCTGTCCATTCGGGGTGCAACTATTCTGCACTTTGCACTTTGCACTTTGTACTGTGCACCAAAGTTGGATGCTACTTTTATCTGCCAACGCGTAAATATTCGTTAAAAGTTGAAATTTAATTTTATACCCCGGGGCAAGTTGCTGTTGCGGCTATTCTTGCCGCTCTTGCTGCATCGTGACTGCCATTTCGTCAAGTGCAGCGTCGAAAAAAAAACGAGGAACAGAAGATAAAGATGCTGCAGCCAAATAAATTTCACTCGCACCTTGGCGAGGCAGCCTCCGAGTGGCAGAGAGCGAAAACGAGACGCATCTGTTTCTGGTTGCTTGTTAACATTAAATTTATGTCTTAACATAAATAAAGCTTTTCTAAATAGTTTGCGTTTTACGTGCACTGTGTTACATATAAGGACCATTGCTACTTTCTTGAGGATTGGTTTTTCTAAACGAAGCATCTTCATTTCGCTGTCCAGATCTCAATTATAAAAGAGCAAGGAGCACGCAATTGAATCCCAGATTATGTCGTCTAGATAATTTCACTCAGCTATATTCATAGCGTCTGCGATAGCACTTAATATTTATTATTATTATTAATCCGCATGAGTCGGCATCGTCCTATGAATATTATTTGCCACACACTTTTGGGCTTAGCTTTTTGCCTTTTGTCTGGCCATACAAAGAAGATGCCACTCTATTCTTTGGGCGGTTCAATGACCTCATGTCCTCCACACAAGCCACAACAAATGACTATCCATGTGTTTAAATCAGAATATTTGCCACATTCAGCCTGAATATTTGTGTGCTCTCGCTTTAAATGAGTAAAGTTAATGATGATAATTCTACGTCAATCAAATCACTCAGCTTTATTAATTATATATAACTATTGTTATATGTATATACATTTTGTTCAGGTTAATTATGGAGTGGCCGCAAGCGAAAAATTGTCACAGTTGATTGTCAGTTCGGTGTGATTGGCGTGTTAATTGATGGGGTGGGAGTGGGGGTGGGGATGAAAAGTGACCAGCTTTTCATAATCTAAAAGCTGTGCATTTTCATTTCAATTTTCATTAGCCGCTTTACGGGCATTTCAAGTGTCGCTAATTTATATTAAAAATAACTGGCAACTGTTTCAGCTGTCAAAACTTATGCCATTTATATTAAATTACACTCAAAGTCCAAAGTAAAAATCAATTAGAAAACATTTCATAAAAGCGGCTTGCCGCAATTCGAGTATTCCAGTACTATATATATCGGCGAGCATTAATGAATGCCACTGGGCGACAGAGGGCGCTTGTAGTAAATTATTTTGTATTTTGTACTCTACCCCAGCAACAAGCTTGTAAAACATTTTTCAAAATTCTCCAACAGCAATATGAACAACAACAACAACAACAACAAAAAGAAGCACAACAAACAAGCACAAAAATATTTTTATAATTTACAGTTGACAGCTACAACAAAAGCAACAATAATAATAACAACAGCAGCAACAACAGAATCTTTCGAAGAAGCTGGCAACGCCGCTCAGCGTTGCTCATGAGGCGACGGCAGCGCTGCCAGCTAAATAAATAGTTGTGCAGGTGGTGTTAATTGAAAAACTTTTGCAACACTAATTAAAAGTTTCTAAACAAAATTTGCCATGACTATGGATATTGCTCATGGCTCTGTAAGCCGTTCCTCATCCCCTCCCCACGCGCCTCTCAAAAAAGGGTGCATCTTGTCGCAAGTGCGGCGAACCAGATTGGAAACTGATCCAGTTGCAATTGTTCCGCCATTTCCACACTTTGCCAATTTGGGCAATAACAAACGAGAAGGTGCCAAATCTGAAATGTCAACGTCGCCAATTGAATTCGATTGTCCAACACTTACACAAAGCGACAATGAACACAGAAAAGGGCAGAGTTTGTGAAACTTTAATTTGATTGCAATTTAGGAGAAGTGAATGCAACTTGGTTTTAGAAGTTCTTAAGCTACATTTGTCTTGAGCAGAAAGACAAATAAATAAGTATGTTTATTACATAAAAACGAGTACATCTTACATAAGTACAAAATTTGTAAGCTTCTTATCTTTCTACTTACATTAAGATATGAAATGAGCTATTTGGTTTAGAAATCGTTCTACAATGTAAAATTCATCTAAACAAAATACTAAAATTTTAAGAGCACAAAAATGATTTAGATTCCTTTGAGATGTAGTCAAGACATTAAAATGGCTATTTTTCCCCCTTAAAACATATAAAAAATGTTTACAAAATAAATAAATAACTAAACCACTAACTGCGCAAATCTTCATCAGCCAAAAATCCCATTAGGTCTGGAAAACTTAAACGTCTGTTTCAATGCGTTTAATTTCCGTGACAACATCCTGCACCTTGCCGCGCACACATCCTTCGCCCAAAAAACGCCACTGCCCCGCCCCCGCTCCCGTCCTCTGATCTCTGGTCACTCTAGCTGAGCTGTCATATTTTGCATGCCAATGTTTCACAAGTCTCAGCTAAATTCTGTCACAGCATACTAAAATTGAAAGCAAAAAAAAAAAAACAGAAAAAAAAACTGAAAAAAATAATCGAAAAAGCAAAAATACATAAACAAAATTGAGGAAAGCCAAATATTTTGAAGGAAGTGGCGGGATGGCCTGTAAGCCACGTTTTTAAATTTAAAACAACTTGAAAGACTCGTCGCAAGTACTGCCTCAATGTCATTGCTGTTGTAGTTGCCACGTTGACAGGCGCTGCGTCACGGCACGCCGGAAGTCTTTGGCAATAATAGAAAACACGCCCAATTTAGGTGGAAGCAGCACAACCAAAAAAAAAAAATAATAATAATTCACTGGAACCAGCTGCTTGTCAACTCAGCTTGCGTCCCCGTGTGGTAATTCACCTTTGGAGGCGCCCCGTGTTGCGTTATTTTGTCAACTTTTGTTACGGCCCACCAGTCAAAATAAGTCAAAAGCGATGATAAAACAAAAAGTGAAAGAAAATTCAAAAACATAGACTGGAAATTCACTTGCACGTGCCTTGCTCACCTAGTCCAACAAATTTCCCTGCCCAGCGCAATTCAAATGATAATCTGGGTAATGGACAAAGGCCGTTTGGCCGGAAATGACTTAGTGTTTTTTTGTGTTGGAAATTAAACGGGACAGCTAAAGTACAGGCTAAGAGTACCTGGCCACTCGGAAGAATTTGTAATGAATTTAATTGGAAAGTGCGTGCCGCACTGTCTACAGGAAATGTGTGTGGCACATTCGTTGCCCCAAATACCCCAAGGAGGACAGAGCGCTACGGAATGGGGAGATTTCGGCTGCCACGCGACACAAATTACGGTCACAAAAAACACACACAAGAAAAATGATTTTTAATCAGCAGTTGGAGAAACATATATGTATATATATATATATATATATATATATATATATATAGACAAATAAATAATAAATTTCATTCAAGAGTAGCCCACGCCTAACTCTTTGTAATTAACCAAAAGCCGATGACACTTCCATTTTCACAGTAAGCCTATTCAAGAGAATGTGTCCTTGAGTGCTCACATATACATACATAAATACTATTATATATGTACATGTGTGTATGTGTGTGTGTGTGTGTGTGTGTGTGTGTGTGCTGCTGAAGCAAACACATTTTTCTATATAGATCCCCAGAGTGCCGTTTCGAGCATTTAACATGTGCGATAAATGGGACAGGCACCTAGCTAATACATTCCTATTAATAATAGACTGCGGCGAATGCCATTTGTCATGCAACCGGGCCACAAACAGTGGCCAAGATATGAACAGGGAGATTGAGATTGAGGCATAGGGCAGGGGGCGGGGCAGAGATGATTGCCTGAAGGTAAACAGCTTCATAATTCTCCATAGATTGTCGATTTCTGAACGCTGTCTGTGACATTTCGATGAAAAATTACCAACGAGTCCACAAAATAATGGCTTGACATATTTATGAGAATTATACTCGCAATATTCAAACTTAACCTTTAACGAAGAACATAAAAGTAAACATTCTTCCCAAAGTTGTTGGAATAAATTGTACTTAATCTGGTATTAATGTAAAATGAAATAAAATAAGGGACACAAAAAAATAAAATAGTTAGATACAAATGTGTATAAAGTTAAGAGTGCAAATAAATATATGAGGTATTATAATCATTTTAATGGATAATCGAATATTATTATTCTAGCAATTTTTCCAGAGCGTTTCATAGCTGACATAAGAGAGTTTTATATATCCAATATTGCATTCAATTGGCAGTCGCAGGTGCCGTTGAAAGTAAGTTTAATATGCCATTTATTTTGGCTGCAGTCGAGGCTAAGAAAACACATGCGACACTCGCACTGTACACATAACTGTATACGTAATGGTAAATCCAAATAAAACAACTACAGATACTGCTATATTCGTAGGTATTTGTATACTATAGACTGAATAACTTTCCAGACTGGCAAGCGCCTTTGCCATTTGATAGTTTGCCTCTTTTGTTGCCGTCTCCGGCTGCTGCTGCTGCTGCTGCTGTTGCTGTTGCTGCTGCTGCTGCTGTTGAAATTCAATTTGGCAAAAGTCATTGCATTCAATTGTTACTTGACAATGAACAAATGGTGTTGATGGAGACACTCACACAAAAACAAACATATACACACACACACACACACACAGGCACACAGAAGCACATAGAAATGGAGTCAGCCGGTGATTATTTATATTGGACACATGTATTTTGAATTTCCCGTTGAAGTTGCCGTAAATCTGTTGCCATTGCGTTTACCAGTGCGTTTAAAAACTTATTGGCCAAGTGGCTATAGTTGAAACAACTTTTCAATTGCTTGCCAAAAAATACACAAAGCGAGAATCAAGGCTCGGACCAGACAGCTTGACTGGTCTACCGACCCAGCCAAACACAAATTTGCAAAGTGGTGGCATCGGTTAGTGCATAACTTTTGTGGCATGCCAAAAGCCACAAAAAGCAAAAACATTGCTGTCATGAATAAGACACACACACACACACACATATATACATACACTTCAAAGGCATTTTATAGCATTATGTGTGCCATACTTTTGTGCGCAGTCGAAAAAAAAAACACACACACAGAGTTGTGCATTGGCGGCGCCACCAGACGACTTTATAATTCTCGTATTCACACTAGTGACACACGCACACTCGCACACACGCACACACGCACACTCGCACACACGCACACTCGCACACACACACTTGATTCAATGTTTGTACACATATTTCTTCATATGCTTTTGGGTCAGCACGTGTTCATTGAACCCAGCACAAACTAATTAAAAATAAATTCGAAAGAAAAGTTCACCACAAGAGCCACAAATTTAAAAATATGTCGCACATCAGCTTGGTCATAAAGCAAACGGTAAAAATATATATGTATACATATAAGTATATATAGTTTTATAAATGGAGCACTGGGAGCGCAAATGCTAAAAAAAAAACAGGTTATTTGTGCATTTGTATAAATTTTAATAGATTACCAAACAGAAGCAATTTGATCGGCTTTCATTTACAAAATTGCAGAGAAATTTTAGTAAATAATAAAAATAAATAAAATAAGCGTAGAGCTTAAATAAATAAAATATTAGCATTGAGGAAAGTAATTTTAAATGATGATCAACAATATTAATTGGTTTGCAATCATTTTCCTGCTATATATTATTAATATCATCCACTGAACGTTTATAAAACCGATTATTAATTAAATAATAAACTTAAACTTGCTGCATTTGTATTTGTATAAATCAAATATCAATAAATATTATTAATTGTACAGTCACATCGTGACTTTATTTATTTTTATTATACATTCCTATCAAATCAAGCTCAAATTCACGCTTCTAAAAAGTTGAGTTGTGGCCAAAAAAATAAGTTAAATGATTGTGGACAACTTGAAGAGCTGCATTTGGCTGCTAAGTGCAACTGATGCACTATTCGACTATTTGTATTCGTTTTCGTACTTGTATTCGTTTGCGTATTCGTTTGGCAGGACTCCATGCAAGTCAGCGGCGCCTAATGAAATTGTGCACTCAATGGAGCGTAACGATGAGAGAAGTCAACAGAAATTGAGGTTGCCGCTGATGTGCAGCCCTCTGATGTTATGATGATGTTTGTGGCGCTCTTTCGCTTCAATGTTGTGGCAAGCATACTTTTTGCTGCCGCCTGGTGGCACAAATTAACGGCAACGACTTTAAACTGCTATCGCATTGCGCATAAAGTGCACACAGGTGTCTCGCTCTCTCGCTGTCTCTCTCTCTCTCTCTCTACCTCTCTCTCTCCCTCTCTCTCTCTCTCTCTCTCTCTCTCTGTGTGTGTGTGTGCAGTTGCTACAGGGGGATTGTGGATTATTGAGAACTCAATGTTGAGGATGTTGAGCCAAATGCGACTCCTTCTCCGACTGTTGCTGCTGCTGCTGCTGCCAACATAAAACTTTGTTTAATGCCCTCATGTCGCTGTGCAGCATCTAGTGGCAATGTCTGCCCCTCCATCCCCTTGCCAAACATTGCACTACTTGGTGGCCAATGTGATTTTGAATATTTTGCGTATTAGCCAAATGGCGCCCTTTTTACTTTGGCGCATCGGTTGCAAACGGAGCGGAGTGTCGCTTCCATGCAGTTTGCATACGGACGAGGACGCCTCGTGCTGTTTTTAAATGCCATTATGAATTTTAACGACCATAAATGCAAGCTTATCTTAAATGCTCTTTTACGGCTGAATTTATATTTTGGCTCCCTTTTTCTTTTCCTCTCTGTGACTGCGTTTTGCGTTTCAGTTTTTCTTCTCGGGTTTGTTGAGTTGCTTTGCCGGCAGACAAGCCAACTTTAGATTATGAGTATCAATTACCTGAGTAGTGTCATTCTGCGAATAACCAATTTGTATACAATCTGCTTAATTTACCATTTATTAATATAAGATTTCTGAAATCTGCTTACTTGCTTCGTATGGAAGATTGAATTCAGAATAATACTGTTATTTTTTTCTATTTTATAAAATTTGTACAAATTTATATAGAAAAAAAGAACAAAAATGTTTTAAATTATATAGCGGAAAAATAAATAAATTCAATTTTTAATTCAATGATAACGAAGGTATAAGAGTTGGGTTTGCAGCATTTATTTTTGCATTTTGAAGGTTCAACCTATGCCCATAAGTCGATTTTTGGACTATAATTTTGACTTATGTTCCGACCAAAAATCACACTTTGAAGTTTAAATGTACGATTGATCTAGAGGCCAAACTATGATCAAAACGCACTTGGTTTTGAAAATGCGTTGAGTTTTGACGAAATTATGGCATTTTGAAGGTTCGACCTATGCCGAAATGCCGATATGCCGATTTTCGGACTATAATTTTGACTTATGTTCCGACCCAAAATCACGTTTTGAACTTTAAATGTACGATTGATCTAGAGGCCAAACTATGATTAAAACGCCCTTGGTTTTGAAAATGCGTTGAGTTTTGACGAAGTTATGGCATTTTGAAGGTTCGACCTATGCCGAAATGCCGATATGCCGATTTTCGGACTATAATTTTGACTTATGTTCCGACCCAAAATCACGTTTTGAACTTTAAATGTACGATTGATCTAGAGGCCAAACTATGATTAAAACGCCCTTGGTTTTGAAAATGCGTTGAGTTTTGACGAAGTTATGGCATTTTGAAGGTTCGACCGATGCCGAAATGCCGATATGCCGATTTTCGGACTATAATTTTGACTTATGTTCCGACCCAAAATCACGTTTTGAACTTTAAATTTACGATTGATCTAGAGGCCAAACTATGATTAAAACGCCCTTACTTTTGAAAATCCGTTGAGTTTTGACGAAGTTATGGCATTTTGAAGGTTCGACCTATGCCGATATGCCGATTTTCGGACTATAATTTTGACTTATGTTCCGACCAAAAATCACGTTTTGAACTTTAAATGTACGATTGATCTAGAGGCCAAGCTATGATTAAAACGCCCTTGGTTTTGAAAATGCGTTGAGTTTTGACGAAGTTATGGCATTTTGAAGGTTCGACCTATGCCGAAATGCCGATATGCCGATTTTCAGACTATAATTTTGACTTATGTTCCGACCAAAAATCACGTTTTGAACTTTAAATGTACGATTGATCTAGAGGCCAAACTATGATTAAAACGCCCTTGGTTTTGAAAATGCGTTGAGTTTTGACGAAGTTATGGCATTTTGAAGGTTCGACCTATGCCGAAATGCGGATATGCCGATTTTCGGACTATAATTTTGACCTATGTTCCGACCAAAAATCACGTTTTGAACTTTAAATGTACGATTGATCTAGAGGCCAAACTATGATTAAAACGCCCGTGGTTTTGAAAATGCGTTGAGTTTTGACGAAGTTATGGCATTTTGAATGTTCGAACTATGCCGAAATGCCGATATGCCGATTTTCGGACTATAATTTTGACTTATGTTCCGACCCAAAATCACGTTTTGAATTTTAAATGTACGATTGATCTAGAGGCCAAACTATGATTAAAAAGCCCTTGGTTTTGAAAATGCGTTGAGTTTTGACGAAGTTATGGCATTTTGAAGGTTCGACCTATGCCGAAATGCCGATATGCCGATTTTCGGACTATAATTTTGACTTATGTTCCGACCAAAAATCACGTTTTGAACTTTAAATGTACGATTGATCTAGAGGCCAAACTATGATTAAAACGCCCTTGGTTTTGAAAATGCGTTGAGTTTTGACGAAGTTATGGCATTTTGAAGGTTCGACCTATGCCGAAATGCCGATATGCCGATTTTCGGACTATAATTTTGACTTATGTTCCGACCAAAAATCACGTTTTGAACTTTAAATGTACGATTGATCTAGAGGCCAAACTATGATTAAAACGCCCTTGGTTTTGAAAATGCGTTGAGTTTTGACGAAGTTATGGCATTTTGAAGGTTCGACCTATGCCGAAATGCCGATATGCCGATTTTCGGACTATAATTTTGACTTATGTTCCGACCCAAAATCACGTTTTGAACTTTAAATGTACGATTGATCTAGAGGCCAAACTATGATTAAAACGCCCTTGGTTTTGAAAATGCGTTGAGTTTTGACGAAGTTATGGCATTTTGAAGGTTCGACCTATGCCGAAATGCCGATATGCCGATTTTCGGACTATAATTTTGACTTATGTTCCGACCAAAAATCACGTTTTGAACTTTAAATGTACGATTGATCTAGAGGCCAAACTATGATTAAAACGCCCTTGGTTTTGAAAATGCGTTGAGTTTTGACGAAGTTATGGCATTTTGAAGGTTCGACCTATGCCGAAATGCCGATATGCCGATTTTCGGACTATAATTTTGACTTATGTTCCGACCCAAAATCACGTTTTGAACTTTAAATGTACGATTGATCTAGAGGCCAAACTATGATTAAAACGCCCTTGGTTTTGAAAATGCGTTGAGTTTTGACGAAGTTATGGCATTTTGAAGGTTCGACCTATGCCGAAATGCCGATATGCCGATTTTCGGACTATAATTTTGACTTATGTTCCGACCAAAAATCACGTTTTGAACTTTAAATGTACGATTGATCTAGAGGCCAAACTATGATTAAAACGCCCTTGGTTTTGAAAATGCGTTGAGTTTTGACGAAGTTATGGCATTTTGAAGGTTCGACCTATGCCGAAATGCCGATATGCCGATTTTCGGACTATAATTTTGACTTATGTTCCGACCAAAAATCACGTTTTGAACTTTAAATGTACGATTGATCTAGAGGCCAAACTATGATTAAAACGCCCTTGGTTTTGAAAATGCGTTGAGTTTTGACGAAGTTATGGCATTTTGAAGGTTCGACCTATGCCGAAATGCCGATATGCCGATTTTCGGACTATAATTTTGACTTATGTTCCGACCAAAAATCACGTTTTGAACTTTAAATGTACGATTGATCTAGAGGCCAAACTATGATTAAAACGCCCTTGGTTTTGAAAATGCGTTGAGTTTTGACGAAGTTATGGCATTTTGAAGGTTCGACCTATGCCGAAATGCCGATATGCCGATTTTCGGACTATAATTTTGACTTATGTTCCGACCCAAAATCACGTTTTGAACTTTAAATGTACGATTGATCTAGAGGCCAAACTATGATTAAAACGCCCTTGGTTTTGAAAATGCGTTGAGTTTTGACGAAGTTATGGCATTTTGAAGGTTCGACCTATGCCGAAATGCCGATATGCCGATTTTCGGACTATAATTTTGACCTATGTTCCGACCAAAAATCACGTTTTGAACTTTAAATGTACGATTGATCTAGAGGCCAAACTATGATTAAAACGCCCGTGGTTTTGAAAATGCGTTGAGTTTTGACTAAGTTATGGCATTTTGAAGGTTCGAACTATGCCGAAATGCCGATATGCCGATTTTCGGACTATAATTTTGACTTATGTTCCGACCCAAAATCACGTTTTGAATTTTAAATGTACGATTGATCTAGAGGCCAAACTATGATTAAAAAGCCCTTGGTTTTGAAAATGCGTTGAGTTTTGACGAAGTTATGGCATTTTGAAGGTTCGACCTATGCCGAAATGCCGATATGCCGATTTTCGGACTATAATTTTGACTTATGTTCCGACCAAAAATCACGTTTTGAACTTTAAATGTACGATTGATCTAGAGGCCAAACTATGATTAAAACGCCCTTGGTTTTGAAAATGCGTTGAGTTTTGACGAAGTTATGGCATTTTGAAGGTTCGACCTATGCCGAAATGCCGATATGCCGATTTTCGGACTATAATTTTGACTTATGTTCCGACCAAAAATCACGTTTTGAACTTTAAATGTACGATTGATCTAGAGGCCAAACTATGATTAAAACGCCCTTGGTTTTGAAAATGCGTTGAGTTTTGACGAAGTTATGGCATTTTGAAGGTTCGACCTATGCCGAAATGCCGATATGCCGATTTTCGGACTATAATTTTGACTTATGTTCCGACCAAAAATCACGTTTTGAACTTTAAATGTACGATTGATCTAGAGGCCAAACTATGATTAAAACGCCCTTGGTTTTGAAAATGCGTTGAGTTTTGACGAAGTTATGGCATTTTGAAGGTTCGACCTATGCCGAAATGCCGATATGCCGATTTTCGGACTATAATTTTGACTTATGTTCCGACCCAAAATCACGTTTTGAACTTTAAATGTACGATTGATCTAGAGGCCAAACTATGATTAAAACGCCCTTGGTTTTGAAAATGCGTTGAGTTTTGACGAAGTTATGGCATTTTGAAGGTTCGACCTATGCCGAAATGCCGATATGCCGATTTTCGGACTATAATTTTGACTTATGTTCCGACCCAAAATCACGTTTTGAACTTTAAATGTACGATTGATCTAGAGGCCGAACTATGATTAAAACGCCCTTGGTTTTGAAAATGCGTTGAGTTTTGACGAAGTTATGGCATTTTGAAGGTTCGACCTATGCCGAAATGCCGATATGCCGATTTTCGGACTATAATGTTGACTTATGTTCCGACCAAAAATCACGTTTTGAACTTTAAATGTACGATTGATCTAGAGGCCAAACTATGATTAAAACGCCCTTGGTTTTGAAAATGCGTTGAGTTTTGACGAAGTTATGGCATTTTGAAGGTTCGACCTATGCCGAAATGCCGATATGCCGATTTTCGGAGTATAATTTTGACTTATGTTCCGACCCAAAATCACGTTTTGAACTTTAAATGTACGATTGATCTAGAGGCCAAACTATGATTAAAACGCCCTTGGTTTTGAAAATGCGTTTAGTTTTGACGAAGTTATGGCATTTTGAAGGTTCGACCTATGCCGAAATGCCGATATGCCGATTTTCGGACTATAATTTTGACTTATGTTCCGACCAAAAATCACGTTTTGAACTTTAAATGTACGATTGATCTAGAGGCCAAACTATGATTAAAACGCCCTTGGTTTTGAAAGTGCGTTGAGTTTTGACGAAGTTATGGCATTTTGAAGGTTCGACCTATGCCGAAATGCCGATATGCCGATTTTCGGACTATAATTTTGACTTATGTTCCGACCCAAAACACGTTTTGAACTTTAAATGTACGATTGATCTAGAGGCCAAACTATGATTAAAACGCTATTGCTTTTGAAAATGTGTTGAGTTTTGACGAAGTTATGACATTTTGAAGGTTCGACCTATGCCCATATGCCGACTTCGGCCTAAGAAAACTTAAATGCACATATATTCCATAATGTGTAAGCTAGAGGCATAAAATTCTGATCGATATAAAATTGGATGGCTACGCCCACTCCGCCTTCCTAAACCGATACACCTGTTGGTGTAGGACGATGGGACCATATATCTCACGCAATTTTAAAGCATATGTCACCAAATTTTAAAGGTATATTGTTAGTAACAAAACTCTGGAAAAAAAATGTTGGACCACGCCCACTCCCGCCCCCAAAAACCGATAAATGCCCATATCTCCCGCAATTTAATCGCTACAGTTACTAGACTTGGAAGGAAGATTATTAGGAACCTTCTCTTTGCTTTTTTTCAACCAAGCCCACTCTCCCAAAATCTCGAAAATCTAAACTTGGAAGAGGGGTTAATTTGTTGAATTACAAGAAACAAATTTTTTTGTCACATCTTCTAGTCATTAATTTTAGCATTCCATCTGAACTATGCAAGAAGATATATGCAACTACTTTTTAATGAATTTAGTAGTCGTAAAGTTTATTGCATAGGTTACGACTCAGGATTCGCAAACACACACACACATGCACACACACACTAAGACGCACACACATGTGTGCACACAAGGTGAAGCGACTTAAGCTTAACTGCAATTCGCAACGCTCCGTATAATTTCGACCTTCAAACAGCCTCTTGGCAGTTGGCAGTTGGCTGTTGGCTGTTTGCAGTTGGTAGTTGCTAGTTGTTAGGTGGTTAGCACCTGCTTGGAGTAGCGCCTTCTCGCCTCCTCGTCTCCTCATTAACGGCTGCATAAATATTTACAAGGCGCATAAAATACGCAAATGTATGTGTGTGTGTGTGTGTGTGTACCTACCTGTGCCACTGCAATATGCAACGTGTACCGCTGAGGGGCAAACACTTGCGTTCATAAGTTGAACGACTGCCTCGGCAGGCAGCAAGAGTGACGAGGGGTCGGGAACAGTTTTTCGTATGTGTGTCCTTTGAGATTTTAATTTCAACGTGAGTTATCATCACGTCTAATCACGTTAATTAAACAACTTGTTACCTTAACACCAGCAGCAGCAGCAGCAGCAGCAGCAGCAGCAGCAGCATCCAACTACCAACTACATCTAGCGACATTTGGCTTCGTTTCCCTGCAGCTGAGCTGAGTTGGCAATTTGCCGGGAATTCGACTGTCAATTTTGAGTCGAGGCATCTTAAGATGTAATTAGGAAGCACACACATACACCCACACACACACACCCACACAAAATACACCCCCGCACACTCACACAACGAAGATGAGCAACGACAAGTGTTGGATGAGTGCAAGTTGACTTTGTTGTGGTTTTTAATTGCAAACATATGAAATATGTACACAAAAAAAGACTATGAATGAAATATGAATTATTTTTAATACATAAATTTAAGTTTAAATTTCAATATGGCAGTAGTTAGACTGCTAATGATAATCCAGTTAAATAATTTTAAGGATATATTCAATTTATAAGAAATACAATTCAATTTACTTGCTGAAATATCTATTAGCTTTTTTTTTTAGTGTATTTAGGCTGCTGAACCAGCTGCATTTATTAATTAATTTGCGGTTTGACTCAAAGCCTTCTGCGGCGTGTGAGCATATTTTACAGTTATTTATGCATCAATTATTTAATTAGTTTTTTGTTTGTTTTGTTTCCACTACTTTGCACCACTGCCGCTTGTTGCTTTGACTGCTCTTTCAAGTGGCTGTAAATGACTGCAACGCAAATACTTTTAAGTGCCTTTTGAATGGCTCAGCATTAACCAGAGTTGACAAGCTGCAGCATTTCCGTTTCCCTAACACGACTCTCAACCTGGCCACCATTTCCCCCATTAGCTCCACTTTGCCTGCAGCATAAGCCAAACGTCTCCTTTTCTCCTTATTGTTAATCCTCAGCGGCCTAATGTTCAAATGTTGGAAAATTGAGCCGACAGCACAGGGCTAATAAGGGTGGTAAAAATGAAAAAAAAAATAAGAGAAAAGAGAAAATCCAATGAAAACTTTTGAGTGATGCTTGCTGCGCGATAAGCGAACTCCCAAAGAGCCGCCTCAGCTTTTGCCTTTGACTTTTGCAACACTCTCCGACAAAGTTAGGCAACATAAAATATGGCTTATTACAGCTTATCGTTGTAAGTAGTCAACTACAGCACAATATCCATTTGGTAGTACAAAAGTTGATAATCTATGATCTAAAATGATAAATGTTTTTGTTGAAAGTGCAAATTAGATTTAGAAAACATTAATTGATCGATTGATTTGGTTTGCAAAGGGTACATTTGAATTTATTTCAACATTTTCTTTCACTTTAAAGAGTACCCGATGAGGAAAATAAGAACTGTTTTCCAAATGCTGTTGCATAGTGTTATTAAAGAGTGAGTTTTTGGCCAAACACTAAGTATTTTTATTATTTTTTGTTGTGGGGGTGAGCACTTTGCTAGTCGGGGGTCAGCACTTTGCTAGTCCAGGACAAGCGGCACAAAAGTTTGTTTGTTCATTTGATGGTAATTATTGTAAATGGCGGCAGCGGCGCAGGTGGAGTCCTTACCGCTTTGATAAAAATAAGGCAGCTGCCGCAAAGGCAGTGGCAGTGGCAGTGGCAGTGGCAACAGCAAAAGCGAAAGCGCTTTAGGCGCTGATTGAGCAACCAAATAAATGCGCCAAACTTTGACAATAGCTGATGATGTTGATAATAGCACGATGCTCCCTGATGATGATGCTCCACAGCAGCCCACAGATTCTGTTCCTGCTACTGTTGATGCTGATGGTAATGGGTATGCCCAGCTTGGTGTTTATTGTGTTGTGGCTGTGGCGTCGCTCGTTACGTCGCAGAGGTGTGCTCGGTGCTCTGGACTCGGTGTCCTCGTCCTGTGAGTGGTGTCTGTGCGCCTAGCGGCTACAATGTGAAAAGTTGCCGGTACCCCAACTAGTTAATGGCGTTTGTGTGTTCCCCAATACCGGGTCCCAGTTGATTTTGTTTTTGTTTTTGCTTTTGTTTTCATTTTTGTTGCTGTTGTTTGTCTGCTGAGCTGCTGCTCCCTTGAAGCTAGAAATGCTTGTGTATGGCACATTTCATTCTAATCCTCAAGCTGCTAACCCACAAAGCTGCCCTCAACTGCTAATTGAGGCTATGTGACAGTCAGCTTCTCCAGGGTTACGGATCGAGCAGTCAAGGACGCAATTTGTTACCAGCCTGCTAAATTCGTAGCAATATTTTGTGTCTTATATTTTAACAGTTACCGGTTTTTATTGCAAATCATTGAGAATTTGATAAGGTTCAAGCTTAAGTAAGTTTCATTTTAGCTATGCAAATATTCTATAGTATTGCAGACCCAAATGAACTTATACAATCCTCAACTGTTTCAATATTAAAATGAATTTTTTTTAGAATAAATCTATTCAAATTTGATTATTGAAAGTACTTAGGGCATGCATTGACAAAGGCCACTTGTCTTCATCAAATTACTATAAGATGCAATAAAAAGCCATAATTTAATAAGTAAACAAATTAATAAAAGGACCCGGACACCAAACCCGATCAGAAGCCAATACGCCCGGGCAAATTGGCATTGATTGGCATGCATGGAAAAGTATGTGGCCAACAAGGAACAAATGGGTATTTTAATTTTGCAAAGATGCCAGAGGCCAGCAGTGCATCTGAAAGGAGTGGTTGCTGTGCGGGGCTCACCTATGTAAAGTAGAAAATAACGTTTACGTTTTACATTAGACTGACAGCTTAGGGGGATGATGACATTCTCAGAACAACAACAACAACAACCCACAACAACAACAACAAAAAGAACAACAATAGCATTAGACAACATCTGAGACTCGTTCAATTTTTGTTGCATAAAAAGAAAAAATGGAAAAGAAATCTTTAGTGGACATTATAATTTTATAAGAAAATTGCAGAGCTTGCTGCAGGCAGGACGAGCATCACAAAAAAAAAAAAAACAGCAACAACAATATCTACAACTACAACAACTCATTGAAAACCATTCAAGCAAACTATGGACAGGCAACAAAAAAAAAAAATAAAAATAAAAATAATAGAAAAACCATTACGGCTGGTCATGTATGTGTGTGTATTTGTGGACTTGTTCTTTGTGCTTCTACATTTTCTTTTTTCTTTGTTTTTTTTTTCTTGTTGTTTATATATATGTATGTGTGGCAAGGCTTGCCATAGCTGTTCAAGTGCTACACAAATAAAAACTCTGTATCAACCGTGGACAAGGTAAGAGTGAAGTAGTGGGTTCCTGGTCCAGCTTCAACCTGGCTGGTTTAATATTTTCATTTCCGCTATTGTAACTCATACACGATATATACGACTTCCGAATTTCAAATGTTATCGTTTCGTTTCGTTTCGTTTTTTTTTTTTTTTTTTGTTTTTTCTTTGAATTTCAAATGACCAAAAAGTGCGAAAATATTTCATTTTGAAGGTGAAATGAAAGTCCCGGAGTTTTGAGAGCGGTCATTTCGTTTGCAATGCCAGCAAAAACACCATTGCTAAAAGTCAGACACATCATTTTGGATTAACCGTAAATACTCCACAAAATTCTTATGTGTGTGAGTATGTGTGTATGTGTGCGTGTGAGTGTGTGTGTGCGAAGGTATTTGCAGAATAGTTATTACAGCTTGTGCATTGTCTACGTTCATTTTCCAAACGGTTGGCTTTTGTGAGTACTTTTCTTGCTGTCCAGTTAAAAGGTGGACTGTGCAACGCTTATGGCATTAAGTGCATAGCAAAGAGACCCCAGAGGTGAATGGCATTCGGGGCTGGCCAAAACTTGTCGTATGGTTTTTAGCCACACACACATACTCGTAATGAGATACGCATCACTAGCATTTAATGCCAGTAATTTGCTTGATGGCACATTAAACTCTGAAGCTAAAGTAAATGGTTATCGCATTTTATTATCCAATAAAAAAGTTTGAGTTTATTTGCCAGAACTTGAAACAATACTTGACGAAACTTTATTTTACGCTGAAGTTAAAATAATAATTATGACCCAATTTACAGAGTACGCGCTATTTAAGATTTTCAAAATCAAATAAACTACTTTTATAACCTGAACCCATTAAAAATGGCTAACAAGAGAGGAGGGAGCATAAACGATCTCATTCTGAACACATTGCACTTTCGCAAATATCGATAAAAATCGATTATCGATTTAAAAAGGTACATCAAAATATACACCAAAACATACACCATTTCATTAAGATTTGATTAGAAACCGAAATCTTTTTAAACGTCATGTTTTCAATATCTAAGCTGTATTGTTCTACTGCGAACGCTTTTATCGATTCAAATTCGTAGAAGCAACTTTTCAGGTTTTAGAATGCAGTTATCTAGCCGCAGTTTGCTTTTATTTTCGCATTTTCGGTCACACTCTGAACAAATGCCGTGCGAACTTTCTGCACTCTGCATAAATCATCGTGAAAATATTTTCGGCGATGCGGAATGAAATCGGGGGCACTGACTAGACAATTGGCTATCTGCTATTGGTGGAGCGTAAGGCAAGTTTTTAATGTGATAAAGCGGCAACGTTCCAAAATTAAATTAAAACTTTTTTTTTAGGCACAAACAAAAGTCAAACAGATATCGAAATCGCATAAGGCCAAGCGGGTAGTATCCAACTAAATGTATTAAATCAATAGAAGCTAAGCGGGAATGGTTGGGAGGAGTACGAGAAGGTCGTCGACCGAAATCAAAAGTGATAAATCTAAACTCGACGTGTGTTTGCCGACGCTCAACACTTACAGAAATTGAAATGCGAAAACCGAAATGAAACTGAAAATGAAAATGAAAAGGACATTCGAGCATCACCAGCAGCAGGAGCAGCAGGAGCAGCATCAGTAAGAAACTGAAATAAACAGCTCGGCCAAAGCATTGCCCAAACTATAAATTTTATTTCGTTTGAGGGGATGCCAATTTCAATGACACTTTAATTTAAATTCGCTCAATCGCAATTGTTGGGCAGGGCACGCATTTCTCCAACACCAACTCCATATCCATATCCATCTCCATCTCCATTGCCATCTCCATTGCCATTGCCGGTTGACAATCAAAGGAGCAGGGACGCAGAGCAACTGTTGACCCCCAACCCGGAGACCCAATACAATTTGGGATTCCATTGAGCAAGTTGTCAAATTGTTTGAATTTATTTATTGACTTGCCGGTTCGGCATTTGCATTCCAGCTGAGAGATTTTTGACTCACTGCCTTGCAGCAGCGGATGTGTAAGCTCTGTCTGCTACTGCTACTGCTGCTGCTGCTGCTGCTGTTGCATAATGAAAGGCAAGTGCACCCAGCCCGACATTTCAGCCATTATCAGAGATAGCGTACAGTGGCGACAAATCACCGATTTCAATGACAGTACGATTTCAATAGTGTCAATACACAATCGACTGTCAATCCCTTGACAAGTTTAACAGGCTCAAATTGCTAGTTTAATGCGGAAGCTTGGCAGAAAATTAAATGTCTTGTAATATACATATGTACATATATATATACAAACATATATATAAATTATAGCATATTACACAAATTGCAAGTGTTGTTATCAGCAAAATGTAGATGAACAAATTAGTTGCTAATAAATAAAGGAATCAATTAAAATTTATTTTTGCAGAAATATACCCAACAAATAAAACATGTCTTATGCATGTTAAGAAATAAAAGCTATTTTTAGAAATCATTATCAAATTAACCTTTTTAATTTAACTATTTTGATTTTGTATATAGATTTATATTTAAAATTTAAATCGATAATAATTCTTAGAAATTTCAATTGTAGCTGCCATAAAATCATGAGCTACTTTATATTTTTCAAGAAATACATTTAAAATGATTACCACTGTTTGAATTTCACACTTGTCGTTGCGCAATTGAATGGCAAGCGAAGAAGTCAACACAGATACGGATGTGCCCCACACTCCCTCTGTTGCAAATACCAACCAAGTAACACACACTCGCACACACACGGACATACAATGAACTAGTTTCAGGGCATTGAAAAGGGTCAGGAGAGTCACAGAAATGTATGTGGAATTGCGTGTATGTGTGTGTGTGCTTTTAGTCCTTAACTTTTTCGTATGCTTGATATGCCCCGTAACACTGGTGTGTGTGTGTCGATCTGCGCGCATTTGTGTGTGTGTCACGCACGTTCCACTTTGCCCCAACGCCGCACCGTGACGCCTTTGGTTGGTGCGACTTTCAGTTGACTATTTAATAAATCCCAGTTTTGTGGTCAGCATACCAAATTAATGCGATTTACTGCACGCACACCGGCCAGGAGCAGCCGCAAGGGAAAGGGGCAACAAAAGCAAGCAACTACTGCCAAAGAAAAATTCATTTCATTTATTCTAAAGATTAGCCATTCATTTCGGCACAAAAGTGCGAACATAGTTGAGATTTTTGGGGGAAAATGTACGAGTGAGTATTGGCTTGCGAATTGTGAATACACCCATTGAATGCCGTTACAAGCGCGCTCAATTCCAGTTGACCGGGCTAGTTAGCAGGTGCTCCAGCTCGGCAACAGCTTGGGGCAACTTCAAACGCCTATCTGTGGTGTAAAAATGGTGGCACGTGTTGAATTATGTGCAGGAGCCAAGCGCAAACTTTAAATATTGCCCCAAAAATACATGCATAAATACATATAAAATATATATATATATAGACATGTATGTATATATGTACATATGTACTATGTGTTAAGTCAAATCGCACAATGTGCCCAAAAGTTTGGACGCAATTCCAAAACACCGGACATTAAAGTCCCTGAAAGTACTTGGCATCAGGTTAGAAACTTGAACTCTGGTCGTTGTTGTCGTTGGGGCATGTGGCATTTGAGGGGGAAACGAGAGGCAAGTCGGTAGCAACTTCGGAGCCACAGTCAGGCACAATATGCTAATTTCTTTCAATGCTATACATATTTATTCTATTTATTGTTTGTCTTCTTTTCTTTTTCTTTTTCAGTTTTTTTTTTTTTTTTGGTTTCTTGTTCCTTTCTTTTCTTTTGTGTTTTTGTTTGTTTCTGTTGAAAATAATCACCAAAAAGTATTTAGATTCTGGACAGTTGTTGGGGAGATGGTAACTCAGACCTATGATATCTTTGTGACTTTCATTTATACTTTGCACTCTTGCTTATGGGCACTGTTGGCAGCAGTTGCTGCAACTGTCAAATTAAATATTAAAACAAAAGTTTTTAAATTATTGTTTCCTTTCCATCTCCATCCTTATGGATAAATCATATTAATAATTCAACCCTTTTGCGAAAACTCAAATAAAAATGCCGAACAGATCTAAGTATACATGTATTATTTTTATTTTGTTTTTCTCTTAAGTCCTTTTTTTATAAAATAAATGTTAATATGTATATAAAATAATATTGAACCGTATTTTATATGAGCTACTAACCGATACACTCTGATTTCAGGCAATTGCCGTTGTGCTAATCATGTATATTATCGTAATTGTATTAATGTTAGATGTTCTATGTCTATTGGTCTTAATTGGAGGAAAATCGATGTCAAATCGTATTAAATAACAATTTATTTTTGGTATTCGTCAACGCCCGAATCACTCAACTAAGCTGTCTGCATTTGTAGTGCCCAAACTGTCGCTGAACTTGCCCAATTTGAGCCAAGGCTAACGAGATGCTGAGCACAACAAATCAATTAAAATGCGACATACTTAGCACACACACACACCACTACACACACACACACACTCACACACACCAAAGACACACATACCCGACTACATACATATACACGGAGTGAAGGCAGCTTAAGCTTAGAACAAAGTCCGCATTAAGACCACTTCAATCAAACTATTACATAATTAAATCACAGGACCTCAGTAACCCACACACACACACACGCACACACACAGACAGATATCATCAAATGCTACGGCGGAAAATGGTAAGCAGCGTAAAACTTGTAATAAATGGTGGATTATGTTAATCAAGCAGAAAAACGGAGACACGCAACTCAACAGCGAAAGCGAGAGAAAGACATACATATATATATATATATATATATATATATATATATATATATATATATATATAAATTCTATAAATATATATAAAAAGAGCACAATATAAATGAATGAAACATTTTATTAATGGTTTATTTTTTTGTATTTTTTTTTTTTTTTGTATTCTCTCCCAACAGTTGTAACGCAAAAGTTTCGTCACAAACAAAAAATGCCTAAAAAATAAGTCAGCCAAGAGAAAAGTTATAAAAACTCGGCGCTGCTTTCACTTTGCTTAAATAATTCATTAAATTAAGTACACAAAACAATCAATCAAAGCGCATTTAGTCTTCGCCAATGAAATGTTAATGAAATGCTTGGATTTTCTTTGATTTTTCCCTCCAACTAACGTAATGCACACATTTTGTTTACTTGCTGATGAGCGTTTCCTTTTGTTTTTTTTTTTTTTTTTCATTATTATTACTTGAAATAGTTCACATTGGCTTTTTGCGTGTGGTTTTCCCCTTACAAACTAGCCACTTTACTGCCAAAAATATGTGTATGCTTGGCAGGCAGTCCAAAACGAAATGTTTTGCGGCTGCAGCCAAGTCAAGGGAATTTCCGACAACATCGTCCCATATAAAAACAGCTCCAGGCAATTATGGCAAGAAGTTGCAACTTTCAAGGCGGCAAAAATAATAAAATAAAATAAAATATGCAAAAATGAAACTGAAAACATTTTTTCAGTATGAGTATGCATTTTTTATACGCTCACACAAATGCAATTTTGTTAAATGTAAACAAAAGCAAAAAGGTAAGTTTCATTTTAAAATAAGCAACATTCTAGAACTCATTTATCGCTATACTTAAATTGTCTTTAAAATAAATTTAAGAAAATTATAAATTCAGAGAAACAACAATGACAATTATGCATCCATTATTAATCTGATTTAAGCTGATCAATAAAATATATAATGAATTAATTTACTCTCGGGAAGAGTATTTTTATTTCGGCTCCAGAGCAGTTGACAAGCATCTTGCCCGTTAGCTACAGCTCTGGGCTAGGACAGGCAGACAGACAGACAGACAGAAAGACAGCTTCACAACATACGTTTGTCAATTGGCAGGCAGACTTAGCCTGGGCTGCTTTACACGCTTATGGCTTATGAGTGGAGCGCAACGCAACATGCAATTTCGCATAAAAACCTTGCACATTTTTGCAGCACTTGATGTGGCAGCCACAACAACGCCCAAGACAATGTACGCGACCCGCAAGTGGGTAAAAGTCGCTAGAATTTTGATATAAAAAAAAAATTAAAAAAAAAATGAACGCCTTCCTCTTGCACAGGTTCCTTCTCAATTTCTATAAGAGTTTCTGTTGTCGCGCCGTAAGATCAACTCGTTGCGACTCGTCCTTCGTCTCATAAGCAGTTGCAAGTTATTGGCAACAGATTTCCCTTGACGTCTTTTTTTATGAGCATTCTTCGGGCTGCTATCGGGGTAAACAGGACCATATTCAAGGCGAACGCCCGCCGGCTGCAGCATAGTTTACTCCTTTAATACACACACACACTCACACACATACAGTGGCTTGCAGCTTAAATCGCCCAGTGTCTAGCACAAATTTCAATTGCCTGCCATAAACTCATTATACATTATTTTTCAAAAATTCCAAAGACCCATGGCAGGTACATTTATTGATCACCAAAATTAATATATAACCCTAATAAGCTGTGGTTTTTCCACCTGCTAGGTAGGGTTACGTAAAAAAGTACCTCTTTTTAGGTCAGCAGCTTATTTCGCCCAGTTACATCATGGACAGCTGGGTGCCATAAAACCCGGATTTTTTCGTCAGATTGAATATTTTTGGTATAAATAGACCAATCCTCCGTAGTCAGTTTAGTTTTTTCCTACATTTCGGGTGCAACAAGCCAACAAGGACTATGGGCAAAAGGACTACTATTGGTCAACGGAAAATCATCCTGGAACACTTAAAAATCGGATATTCATATCGCCAAATAGCTAAAATGGTCAATCTAAACATTACAACTGTATTCTGCATCATTTGGAGTTCCGTCGACGAAAATCGGACAGAGGACAAGGGCGGAATGGCACCAAACCCGATTTTCACCGAGCAGGACGAGCAGAGGATCATCAAGATTTCAAGGGGAAATCTGAAGCTATCGGCTCAAAAACTGACTCACTAGGCGCAGGATGAAATAAGGAAAAAGTTCAATGTGGAAACTATGCTCCAAGTTCTGCGCAACCATGACTTTGATGCCCGAGAACCACGAAAAAGGAAATTTATAAGCGCAAAAAATTGTGGGTCTAGGACGACGTTCGTCAAAATCCACTTGGACATGGATTTGGAGTTCTGGAACACAGTCATATTTGAATTTGAGTAAAAATTAAACATTTTTGGCTTGGACGAATGGAATTATGTGTGGCGACACTCCAATACTGAGCTGAGTCCCAAAAACATAAAGGCAACAGTCAAGCACGGCGGAGGAAGTGTCCTGGTATGGGCATCTATCTCGGCAGCCCGCGACTGAAATTTTGTGATTATTGAAACAATAATGGACAAGAATGCGTACTTTGATATACCAAAGGAAAATTTACTCGAAAGTGCCGAGAAGCTAGAATCCGACGTACCTTCCGGATCTACCAGGACAAAAACCACAAGCATTAGTCCGGAATAGTACAGTCCTGTCTTATCTGGAACTGTCCCCACGTGATAATTCCACCGGTCCAGTCTCCAGACTTAAATGTTATTGAAAATTTGTGGGCTCTGCTGGAAAATAACATCCTGAAACACAACATATCCTGCAAACAGGATCTCAAGACTGCTCTGCTGGAGGAGTGGAACAAGATCAGCTCAGAAACTATCCGGAAGCTGGTATCTTCCATGAATAATAGGTTAAGGGAAGTTGTTGAGGCTAAAGGATATCATACTAAGTATTAACATCCTTATTTAAGCTTTTATACGCAAAATATTTAACTTTTTTTAAAACTGGGCGAAATAAGCTGCATATGTATTTTGGATATGTTTTTAGTTTTTGATTAATTTTAATTAATTAATTAATATTTAAATAAAAACTAAAGTTTCTTTTTCAAATGTGATATAGCATTAAACAAATTGGCATTTCAACATTTTGAATTTGTTTCCTTGTTTAAGCTTTATAGCACTTTAAATTTGTTGCTAGACACTGGGCGATTTAAGCTGCAAGCCACTGTATATAAAACAAAAAAAAAAGGCCAACAAAAAATATGTGGTGTAAATGTTTGCCTTGTGTTGCATTTTTCAGCAACATTTCTATAAAAATAGTGTTTACAACTAAATTTTTGAGAGCGTTCTGCTTTGCTTTGCTTGGCTTGACTCCAGTTAAATATGAAGTTTACTTAACAAATAGTTGGCACTGCGATGGCCGGTGATATTTCGGCAAACTTATTTACTCAGCACATAGTTGTACAGTTAGTTAGTCAGTTAGTCAGAAAGTGAGTCGAGTGCGTCAATGCGACTTGTCCAAATATTTTGCAGAAGCACAAGTTGTGGCCTTTGACTTTGACTACGGTAAGGTAAATCAGTTGCGTTATATTTTCATATTTTGTTAAACAAACAATATGCATTTTTTTTTTTGTTTAAATTTTTTATACTCGACCTCCCGTCTGCTTTACAATATCCAAAAATAATTTGTATACATTCCTGGGTGCTGATTTTCTTCTTCTTTTTTATGTACATAGAATTCTTACCTTTTTACTTACATTTTTTCCAAAAATAAAGCTTTACTTTTCTATTATTACAAAATATATTTCTGTAAATAGAAAAATTGCCTTATTAATTTTAATAAATTGTTATTCGTGTATTTAAAAAATTATCCCCAAGAATCAAAACGCTTATCGAGTTTTTGGAGTTATTTTTTAATTTGCACTCGATTTTTTTGCTGAGTGTACAACAAGATTTGGTGCATCGCAATATTTTGTCACAGTTGGTAATTTAATTGCCCGTGGTTATGCTGCTTACATTTCATTATTAACAATAGTTGTTGATTTTTAAAACATTTTTAAAGTATCTCGCGGCATTTATTTTATTTGGTATTTTTTCTTTACTTTGCCTGCAGCACGTGCTGCCCAACTGCCAAGGTTTTAATTATGTAAGGTCTTTATAATCGAATAATTAAAAATGAAAAATTAACGCATGAAAAATGCATTTTCAGCTCGAATTTACAACGGCAGGTGCAGTTGGTTGGTAGCCGCTCCACTGCCTTCAGCAGCCACTCCGGAGAATGCATCCGGAGTATTCATATACCCTGTTTGCAAACAATTGCACGAAAGTTATATTGAAAAACACCAAGATCTGTAGTATATAGTCAAATATGTAAAAAGTAGATTGGAAAATAAATAATGAGTAATAATTGGTATGTGGAAGCTCTTAAGTGAAAAGCAAATCATTAAGTGTAATCAACAATACCATTTAATTAATATATTTGTACGAGGTATCTGTTGTTGCAGCTTGTTCGATTTGAGTGTTATTGTTATATTCGGCTTGGCCTTGTTTTCCCCATTTGCAAACACTTTGAGCTCAGATGCAAATATAATTGCAAGATATTTCGCTGGCTTTATGGTTGACAAGAACGAGCTGATTGCAAATAGCAAGCAGAAGCCAAACACGAAAAACTGTTCAGCATTTAATGAAAACTGTCTGAGTAATTAAATACATGATGACAAAAGTAAGCACACACATACACAAACGCACACACACACACACATTCGTGGATTCGTGAAGGAAGCGTCCAAGAGCCGAAATTTATTTATTTAAAGACCCCATATATATAGATACATATCTACATATGTATGTATATATAGATAGAGCCCAGCGAAATATTCGAATTATTTATGACATCCATCGACAGGGACAACGACAGTGGCACGAAAATGGAAAATGCTTCCACTGACTTGGGAAATTTTGTTTCATTTTCGTGACCCAGTCAGTGTGTGTTTGTGTGTGTGTGTGTGGAACATTGTTGGCTGCTTTGTGGCGCCTTTTGTAAGTTAAGCGCATTTCTGTGGTCCCGGGTGCAGCTAATGCGTTAAAGAGCTGAGCTCATTACGGCGAGCACGTCAAGGGATATCGGGGGACCCAACTATTAACATCCTTTGTTTGTGCTGAGCCAACACATTTGGTGCAAATAATTTACAAGCATTCCGGCAAATGGCGGAAATGTAAAAAACCCACCAAGTAGTGTCCGGTCCGGCACAAAAAGCATAAGAAAAATTTCAAACAAAACTTAATTACTTGCCCAAAGTTTGTCACAGCAGAGTGGAGGAGGAGGAGAAGGCCATTCGGGGCATGAGTGGTAGCAAAAACAAATTGGCCAAATTTGCTTGACTTGCCGGTATGCTTGTATTTTGTATTTTGTATTTGTTGTGCTTTGTTTATATTAACTGAGCAAGGGTGACACTTCTTCCGCTTTTTCAGTTACTTTAATGAGGGTTTAAGTATTATTTGCTCAAGGGTTGCCTTTGCCCTTTTGTTTAACGACGATGGGCCATTGCAATACCTTGTCGACGTTATTTGAAAGGGGCCAGCAAACAAAGAACCAACACAGAAAAAATAACTAAAAAGAGATCGCAAAAATAACAAAAAAAAACAACTTTGTACTTGAATTGAGTGTAATAATTTTTAATTTTAATTTTTAGTCGCGCTGCGGCCAAAAATATTAACATTTTAAGCCATTCTGCTAACCAAAGACAAAGGCCAAAAGAGAATGTAAACGACAATTTAGAGATAAAAATTTCTACTATTTCGTGGTTTTTGAGATAAACAACAATTTCAGTTGTAGTCTTTATTAAACTAAATTTGTATACGACACATATATGAGGAAAAGAATTCTTAAAAAAAAAGCATTATATGGCATAAAGTTTGATCGATTTTTATTTATTTATTTCCTGACAGACGTATTTGATTTCAGTTCAAGTTGATGGGCTCTTAAGTTGACACTCTCCCTCCCCATATTGATCAATTTAATAATAAAACTGAGAACATTCAAACCGCATAATTTGCCAACATGAACCCGAGCCCTTTTCACATTGCAATCGAGCGACAGATGAAAATGAATTCCATTTTTTGTATTACTTTTTGTTAATTGTGCACAGTTTTCCAGTGCGAACACTTCTCACACTGCTCCACTCAATGCAATGGCACTTGACTGATGTCCACACCAAAGGCGCTGACAATGGCTGGGTAGGGCCAGGATGAGGATGCGGATGCGGCTAGCCAGACGAGAAGTGGACGTCCCATTGAATCAGTGTCGTTGTCCTGGTAGTCCGCACGTTCCAATGCCAGCTGCCAATTGTTGGTCTTTCAATAATTTGTGTGCTTTAATGAGTCGTAGGTGGCAGGATCGGGGCACAGTTCAGGGCATAAAAATAAATTTAAATCGGCTGCATATTTGTACAAAGCTTTATTTGATTTTAATTGATTTTTTCTCTTACATGTATACACATATATATATATATAAATTTATATATATATATATATATATGCCTGATATTTGCTTTTAATTTACCAGCACACCATACGCACACACACACGCCCATAAAATCTGTCGATTGTGAGCACAATTCGCTTCGATTGGCGTCTCAGCTGGGGCTTCACTGTGCTTTATCCCATGTATTTGCACATAATTCGACTGTTTGATCTGTTGAAAAAATATGCGCGTATTTTAATTTTATTTGCTTTTTAAATGAAGCTTCAGCGGCCCCAAGCCGCACAGCTGATTGCGTCTGCGCCCCCGGCATACACAATCAGTTGGCCAAATTCGACGGCCCAAACACCCCCCCCCCCCACACACACCCTTCCCCTTCATTCGACAAAAAGAAAAAAATGCCACCCAGAAATTAACCTCAATGCAAGCAATGCGTGCGCTACCCAAAAGTATGCTACACAAAATACAGCACAAAAATAAAATGAAATTTTATTTACGTTGTTTCTCTGCTTGCGCCAGCGGCTAGTTAAGTTTTTGGCTTGTCGTCTCTTCTCTGACAGTGTGTGTGAGTGTGCCTGTGAGTGTGTGTGTGTGTGTGTGCTTGTGTGTGTGTGTGCTTATGTGTGTGTGTTTTTCTGTGTATCGTAAAATATTTGCGTTATTATGCTAGTAATTTTTTGCAATGTTCTCTCGCTACTCGGTTCTGTGTAGTTTCTCTTCCTGTGCTTTGGGGTTGCGTTTACAGTTCGCTAGCTCATTTTTATTTTGGCGCCCCCGGGCTAGGGGATGACAAAATCGTAGCATGCTACATGTGAGTAGCTTGCATTCCCTTTCTCGTAATAAAATGTCAAGCATTCTCTGGCAACAACAACAACAACAACAGCAACAACAACAAAAACACATATAAACACTGCTGCTAATAAAAGTAAAGTAAGTCAACTGAAGCATGCTTTCTACTCTGCTGCTTGGAAAATATCAACTTGTATTTTAAACGCAACCCCAACCACAAAAAAAAAAGAAAACTGAAAAAAAACTGTGCTAGTGTCCGTTTCAGTAGCTCTTGACTTGATGTGAGGTGGGAAGTCTGGTTGACTGCTGTTTGAGCCAATTAGCAGAGCATCAAAAATTTGTATAAGCCAAGACAAGTCAGATGCGAAAACTCTATAAACAAGCAAACGAGTAGACATTTTAATGACCTTCGACTTGAACAATCTGCCGAAAATGGCAACAATCGAGGCGTTAACGGATATTGGCTTAAAATGCGATAAAAATGCCTCAGCTCCTGAAGCTGACTGCAGCAACCAGAAGGACAGCAAGCACATTTATTGGTAAATAAAGTTCCGATTCCGTCCATGGCATAAAAGTTAATAATAAATTGAAACAATGAAGCCGAATTGTTGATCTTTGCAACGAGAACGTAAAACAAAATTCAACTTTATAGCCATTGTAATAAAATTTTTAATGGGCCCGCCAAAGGCATATGAAATCCGCTAGACAAAATCAGCCGACAGTGGATTTAATTAATTTTACGATACAATTTGTAGACGTCGAAATATTTAAACCCACTAAGATGTAAAGAGTACGTGAGGTTCGTTTGATATTTTGGACTTGCCTTGAAGTGACTGAAACGAACAAGAATTAAGTTCAACAAATGTTGGCTTTAATTTAATTCAATGAATATTTATATATACATACATATATTTTTAATATTAATAATATAGCTTAAACGCGATAAGCATAATATAGGAATATTCTACTACATCTTTACGTTAACGCTAAAATCAATAAATTGAAAAACGCATTTATGAAACAACCGTAGTTTGGTAAATAAATACGTTTCTATATTAGTTGAGTACTAAAAATAAACTCTTAAGAAATAATGTTGTATTGAGATTTTGTATGTAAACTTAAATATTTATATATTTACAGCTGTCGCTATCAGAGCCGTTGTTAATGAACGGTGTAACTGTAATTAAGGCCAACATGTGAAGCGCTTCCCAAAAATAATTTAAGGAATATTCAGGAGCAGCTAGTTAATAATTAATAAGCATTCTCAATTAGAAGGTGAGCGCTCGGCATCTTTGACAACATTTTTTTATGCGTGTCACAACATTTTGTCATAAAGTGATAAAGGTAAAAAATCAAGACAAAAGCGAATGGAAATGGGCATTATTCTGGGCCAGAGCAGACCTTTTGTTCTCCGCCCGGTAGATGATGGCAAACCTGTCGTCGTGTGATGTGATTGTTATGCTTTGCTCGCCAGCGAAGCTACAGGATGAAGATGAAGATGAAGATGCCGCACGCATGTGACATAATTGAAAGCGACGTGGATGCCACGTAGAAACGTCGACAGGTGCTTGAGGCAGGGGGCAGCAGCACAGGTCGAGTCAGGTGCACGTTTAACTTTTGCTGTCTGCCCGCCTTCCAATAGCAGATTATAATGTACGCCTCATTCAAATACACTGTATGTGAGTGTGTGTGCGTGTGTGTGAGTGTGTGTGAGTGTGTGTGTATGAGTTTGTGCTTGTATGCGTGTATAGACTTTTCTATGGGAAATTAAATTAATGGCAGCTGCTGCTCAGCGGGGCGGCGATAACAGGCACTCATGTTTTAAAAATTATACGAATATAACGAAATTAGCATAAATAAGCGACGCTAATAGGATTTCGTTTGTAATTATCAAATTGGCAACGATAAAAAATTGCCAAAAATAATTGAATACATTTAAAGATAAGCACAGAAAACCGATTTGCTTTAAGCACTGTTCCCACTCACACTTATCCCAATATTTATGATGTTGTCAGAAGGTGCTTGAAAATTTAAAATAAAAATTTAAATATAGAAGAAAAAGCAACTGTTGTCAAGTGAACTTGACTCCGAGGTACCCAAACCCAGCTATTAAATATAACATTTTCGTTTTATTGCCAAATTTTGCTCAAAAAAACTTTGCATACTCAATGCAAATAGGTCTCGAAGTGCTCTCATTTCTTATGGCAAATATGCACAAATACTGAAGGGTAAAAAAAAGCAAAAGCAGCGCAGTTTTTACTCACGATCCCGACTGAAATCACAAGCTTGCCGCAAACGGTTGCATAAACATACACATGTGGGTGTGCTTAGATATACACTCACACATCTTTAGGCTCACTTCGATCATCATTCTATACTTTTTTCATACATAGCGTATTTATGCATAAAATAAATGGTTCCGTCTGCTAATAGAATTTACATCAATATGACAATAAATTTGTTCCGGTCGTTAAATCAATGTCAATTTATATAGGAATTGGATGGTTATTCATTTTAAATTGTGGGTTTACTTTCTAAGCGAATCGAGGAAGTTTATCGATAAAATGAAATAAACTTGTTCTGCCAGAACTTATATACCAAATTTGTAGTCTAGTCTCTGAGGTGGATAGTCAGATTCTGATCAAGAGTTTGTTTACCTTATGAGAACTGTGATATTTCCTTTCACCTGTTACATACTTTCGCAGAAAATTGTTAGTCCCTTTTTTGACATTTCTAAGGATATTAAATATAATTGTTGGCCTTTCTTAAATTTCACACGATTTTAATGCCTACATTTGGATTGGTGCCAAATTTATCGTGTGGCTCGGCGAATCGATTTTGCATTATACGCGTTTATCAATGTGTCTGCTAATTTGCTTAAAAACATAATTAACACCTCGCGTATAGTCAAACACACATACACACACAGGCACACCCACTCACGTACGCTGTTGCATAGGAAATTGCGCAATTTTTTAGCTACACGTGAGTCGTAAAAAACAAGAATTTAAGGTGTATAAAAAAGGATGCAGAAAAACACATTGTAAATCAATGCATTGAAAGAGCAGCATGAAAAAAATGCAGCAGCTACACAAATAACAGCAGCAGCAACAACAACAAGAAACAACAACAACAAGAAACAACAACAATAACTGAAACACCAATCGAATCCATACAAAAAAATGAATGCAAAAGTGAATGTTTTGCGGTTTTCGTGCATCGTGTGAAAATTGCAAAACAAGATAAATAAAATTACGTTTGGAATTTGCAGCGTTACAGGGTGGTAAATTATTTGGATAGCTGGATTATAATCATAATTAGTTTCAATTCTGCTAGCTGTTTCCTTTCCTAAAGCATCACATTTCCTTTTAGTTCATAACTAATTTGAATAAGTGCCAATAACTTACTTAGTTAGAGTTTAAAACTCCTAAGCTTTAGTTGTTCAGCACACAATTCAAATAAATCTATATTGTTGTAGTTCAAATATTATATACCAAATTTTTTTCTATATTTCATGTAATTTAATTTGCACTACTGTATATAAAAATAAACCATTCACATTACTGTTGGCCTATTTTATTTTATTTTCATAAAATTTTCGTAAGTACATTTCGACTTTTATAAATCGCGTACTTAGCAAACTTCTTGGCGCCACTTTTACAACATAATTTTATATTTTAATAGCTGACATAACTTAAAAGCCGGCTGGGCTGAGTAAACAAACCAAAAAAAAAGCAAAAAATATCAACCAAAAAAAGGTTTCAGAGTTGGTCGCTTTTTCATTTCCGTAGCGTGCTTTGGGCACCAATTAAAAGTGATTAGTTTCATATTGCGCAATTTATATAATTCATATTTTTTTATGGTGAATTTCGTATTTTGAATTGCCGTAACGCGAAGCTGAACTGAAGCCGACCAAAACCTTCCAAATTCCGCTGTTATTAATTATCAGGACTATGCAAATGGGGCCCAGATCCGAAGCCCCGATCTTTCCCATTCCCCACAACCCACCTACGCCGCAATCTCAGGAATCGCGAGCAAATGCACGTAAACGTTTACCTATAATTTTATGACATTCAGAGCAGGCAGCATTGGCGGTAAACAAAGTTTTTGTGTTGTTGTTTTGTGTTGCTGTTGTTGTTTTGTTGCTTTTCCGCTCCCCCACCTTTTTGCCACAAAGAACTTTTCTAATTATAATCTACATAACTTAAAATGCGAAAAGGACGCGCGGGCAAAGTTTAACGCAAGCAACGCACGTGAAATTAAATTATTACGATATATACAAATACATATATATACATCTGTGTGTGTGTGTGTGAGTGTGTGTGTGTGTGTGAGTGTGTGTGCTTCTGTGTGTGAATGGATAAGCGAAAAACAACTGTTGAAATGAAAAACAAATACCTACGTGCAATTGCAAATGCCTAAGAAAATGGCAACAAATGCAGGTAAACAAACTGCAAAACTTCAACGGTTGCTTGGAAACAGTCTAAATTAAATTTGAAATTTTTATTGATGGCTTCATTTGCATGGCAAAGGAAAATAGACAAGCGGAGCAGAGAACGTGCTCGGTTTGTTTCACATGTGTGCCGCACAGGCAAAGTGCCTCACAACTTGCCGCGTTTATCCTGAAAAATCATCTAATCTGAGCTAGACTTCATATTTTTCTTGATGCTAAGCCGCCTGTCATATGACATTGTATTGTAGCACAAATGTTCTCAAACTGGATAACCACAACAATTCGCCAAACACAAATTTATCAACAAAAAAATACGTTTAGTATTAATGAAAATCGTAGTTGTGGCAGATCTTTTCTAATGGTCTTTGCATTTTTAAACAATTCCCCTCAGATCTGAAATAATAAGCTAATTTCGAATGTTAGAATCGCATTTTCAGCACAACAAACAAAAAACACATCAAATAAACTAATTCCTTGGTAAGGTTAACATTAAATTGTACACTAATTAAACTTAAGCGCTTAGCTTGACTAAACTAAACTTGTAATACAAATAAATCAAATCATAATAAATAAATAATCGTAAAATTGATTTTATTGCATATTTATGAAATTAAAACAATGTTTATAAACATACATATAACTTGCTCCACAAATAAGTTAGACTTACCAAAAAAATACTTTTCAGTAAAATTATGTTCATTCTTATTTCAAACAATAATTAATTCAAACAATATTTAGAAAGTCACAAATGAATTTAGATGATCTTAAAAAAAATACTTTTTCACTAAAATTATGTTAATTTTGATTAAATTCAAACCATGTTTGGAAACTCGCAAGTACTTTTTTTTAATTTTTGCTTCACAAGTAAGTTTGTCTTACCAAAATACATTTTCACTAAAATTATGTTAATTTAATATATGCTTCATATGTTTATATACATTTTTTTTT
Organism: Drosophila mimica; assembly: GCA_037043585.1. Classification (NCBI taxonomy): domain Eukaryota; kingdom Metazoa; phylum Arthropoda; class Insecta; order Diptera; family Drosophilidae; genus Drosophila; species Drosophila mimica. The sequence goes on from JBAMBE010001243.1 coordinate 648,418, forward strand.
TTACTTTTTTTTAGCGTTTTCGAGTCGTAAGTAATTTGAGGAGCACATCCATTTGGGCGCTGGTGTGTGCAGCTAATGCTTTTTCACTTTGGTCCGGGGGCTGTGTGTCAAGTTTTTTTTTTTTTTTTTGGCCATTCACCCAGGGGCATATTTTAGAGGCTCATGTGACAAATTGCCAAAGCACGTGTATTGCATGCTTATTTGGAGTATCCTGTTTTGGTTTTTCATGTTTCATGCACACAACACAACACAACACAACACAACACAGCACAACACAACACAGAACAGGCTCTTTTAACGTTTGCCTGCCTGCCCGATGACAAATCCAATTCATTTTGGCCAGGGGGCTTACGTGGCGTATGCGTAATGTGTCTCAACTAAAGCTAATGGCACCGCTGCTACCTGCGCTGACTTCCGCGGGAATAATGAGAGTGAGCATGTCTAGAAATTGAAGCGCAATTCAATCATTTTTTATGGCCGTTTCCATGCCATGAACTCATGTGAAAGCCAATCAAAAAGTTGCGCTTCACAACAAACTGTTCAATGAAAAGGTAACAACACAAACAAAAACAACAGGCAACAATCCAATTTCCAGACAACACTCCACCAAACAACAAAAAGAGTGCTGTGCTGTGAATACTGTTGTTGCCGTTGTTGTTATTGTATTGTGTTCTGCATGTGAGGCAGCATCAATATCATCTGCAACTGGCAACAATTACGCGCTGCCTTAATTGCCGCACACACTCGTTAACATGCCGACGCAACACTAGCAGCAGCAGCAGCAGCAGCAACTGCAAAAAATCAACAACAACAACAAGAAGAGAGGGGAAAAAACTGTGGCAGTCTGTGCTGGGGTCTGAAATCAAAATCATTGGTGTGAAAATAAACTAATTGAAGAAAAATTTCATTTTGCAACAGCGACAGCAGCCCCAACAGCGACACGAACATGTGCCCCATCTTGTTGCATTTGACCTGAGGTCAAGTTGCAGCAGCCACAGCATCAGCTGCAGCAGGAACATTCAATCTGCAACCGGAGACATGCGCGCCTGGTTAGGAGACACTGTGGTCGTTTCGTGCTTATTTATCCGTAAAGCCAATGCCGATGCCTACGGATGACGACGACAGCAGCAACACAGCAACAACAGCAATAGTCGGAGCCGTTGCTGGCAATATATTCCATGAACTGCCGTCGGGCCGACTATCAAAATGAATGCATGAAAAACTACGAAATGGTAATGTGTCGTTGCCATGCAGCTCCAAAGCAGCAACAACAGCAACAGCAACAACAACAGCCACAACAACAGCAACAACAACAGGCACAACAACAGCAACATCAACAACAGGAACAGCAGCAGTCGCTTCGACAGCAGCAACAACTCGCTGAGCAGCGCAGTTGTACTGAATAGGGTTTTCCATCCAACCCGTTGGGCTTATCCTTGTCTGTTTATCCAACGGTTGTTGCCAGCACCGAGAGCCGCTTTTGCGTTTTCATTGCTGTTGCACTTCGACGTTGCCAGCGGCAACAGTTGCCTCAGTCCTCAGTCCTCATCGATGTTGTTCATGTTATTCTGGTTGCTGTTGCGTGTGAAAAATTGATGGACATGTGTAAGGGTCCAGAGGGAGCGCAGACATCGACTGCTGCTGCTGCCAGTGGGGGGGCAAGAAATGCCAATTTCCCACCTAATTGGCGGCAAGTCAATTGTATTTCAAGTGCATCAAACAACAACGCAACACATTGAATGCAATGCATTTTAAATTTCAATTCAAGATTGCTTACATTTTATATAAGATCCGCCGGAAAGTTGCTCAGACGGAGAAAACAGTTGAAAGCAGTTTGAAATAAAATATTTTATTGGGTGGAACTAAAAAAACTAGAGAAAATAATACTTCATAAAAATGAGAATAAAAGTATGAAGACGAATTGGTTTTAAAGTCATTATTATTGTAATATATTTACTGATATTTTTTATTGTTATGAGCTGAACTAATGCTCAATCACTTCTATAACAGTTAAAGGGATATTAAAAATAAAATATAGACTTAAATATTGACGATAATATTTTAAAATTAGTTTCAATCATTTTCTTATACTTATAATATAATATATGTTAAATTAGACATTTATTTAGTTTGATTTCGCTAAATTGATTATAATTTTTTTAATATTATAATATTAATATGTGCTTTAAATTTAATTTTTAAATTGTGTATTAGTTTTTATATTTTCCAAATGTCCTATAATAAATTAATAATATCTCAGCCACAAGATATTTTGTGTTATTTATCGCATAAATATTTTTGTCTCAATTTGGACTGTCGATAATGTCAGTATTCCTATTCGGCCACTCTCAGCCATAAGCTAATTCCCATTTTTCGTTATGGCCTAAATTATGGCACTTTAATTGCCCAGCGAAATAAGCCAGGCACACAATTTGCATACAGCTTCGCTGACTGGGCGCACAACTGGGTCGTTATATAATAGAATATTCAACCCACAATGTGGCTTTTTTATTAAAATCTGAAAACATAAATCTCCAAACTGAAAGTAGCTGAGGCAGATGGGCCGATTCTTGTTACATTTGCTGCGGGCTACACCACCTTCCGTTCCCAAGCTAATTGAATTTTGAAATTCAAGTCGAAATTAAAAAATTACGAGCATAAAGTGTAAACAGGAAACGTATTCGACAGGTGGAAATTGAAACTGATTGAATTGTAAAGTAAAGCATAAAATGCTATGTCTGTCTTATTAATGTTTGTGGGGCACAGCTGCTGCTACCACGCCCACATTCCCAAAAAAAAAAAAAAAAAAACAGAAACACACAAACAGACACACAAAAGCCGTGGAGCCATCGTATTATGATAATTTATGCTTTTCGATTTTAATTGTGGAAATTTTATTGCGTATTTTATGTGCCTCTTTTTATGCATATTTCTCTGTCAGTTTTTTGTCATGAAAAAGACGACAATTTTTACTGTCAACGAGGGCTGATCATTAAGAATATACTCTATACTCTAGATCCCCATTTGGTATATCCATATATTATATAATATACACTTTATTTCCGTTTGGAAGCAAGTGATACGTTTGTGAATGCATTTTTTATTTTTATTTTTATTTTAGCCTGCATTAAATTGTTCGTTATTTCCTATTGTGGTGCTCAACAAAAACACGTACAAAATTTAATTTATTAACTGCGGCACGTTCTGTTAATTCGTACTTCTCGTGATTCAAAATAAATTATTAAGCATTTAATTTGTATACGCGATGCTTAACGGGTGCAAATCCATCACTTAGAATGCCAATCTAGTTAAATTTTGATTCAATTCTGGTAAAACAATTAATAATGTTCAGCTTTAGGATCTTATAAGAAAATTTCATTACAAATTTTCTAAATTTCAGATCGGATTTTTTCTAAAAATTAAAGAATGCATCTCTTATTCTGCTAAATATTTTCTAAAATTCAGAAATATATTTCTGAAATGTAGAAAGTCTTTCTAATATTTTTTGTTTGTGTAGTTCAATTAAAATACTAGAAAATCTTTCTAGTTTTCAGGGCAGCTTCTAAAATATATTTCGGATTTTTTTTTCTGTGTTTGGGGTTAGCTGAGACTTGTCTGCAACATATTGATTTATGGTCATAAGCCCCGCACGCAACACATTACGAGAGGTCATACATAGGAGTGGCAGTGTGTAAAACATATGGTTTTGGCCTTGTAAAGCCGAACTCTTGTTTCACACTTATGGGCATGTATTTTTATTAGAGCTGTAATTGAAGTTTAACTGCGCATGTAATAACGGCAATTTTAGCTATTTTCAACGCATTAACGGCATAAATAATAGAAGTCGAAACGGCGACATAAAGACACACGATATGCTGTTTGGCCATATCTCAGTTCTCAGTTCTCAGCTCAGGAATTGCCAGCGAACGCATTTCTCATGCGATTCCGAGACGATGAAAATGCGTTACACAAATGAACAGAAACAGGAACAGGAACAGGAAAACGGCGGAAGTGAAATGGACGAAATGCGATCTTGGCAAAAAGGCAAAGAGACGCAAAGCCTAACAAACGCTCAGCGTTACCAATTACGACGTGTTTATGCATGCATACACTCAGAAATAATGAAAGAAAATGCCCTGGAGACTCGAAAGTTTTGCTTGTTAAATATACGAGCAAACAAATCTCAAAATTAGAAAGGCGTTTTTGTATTTTTTTCGGAAATTTCTTTTCTTAATATTTAATAATTTAATTTCAAAAAGTAGAAATGCAAAAAAAAATCCGTATTGGCAGTTACACTTAAGTAAAGCTGACAATTGGCAATTTTATAGACTACATAAAATGTTGATCTATGCATAATTCTCAAATTTAAAAATTTGGTTAAATTTTCTCAAAACTTAAGTAGCTAGGTTTTGGCCGAAGATTAAACTCTACAGCTTAAATAAATTATTGGCCATAATAACAATTTTCAAAAATATATATTTAATATAAAATATGAAATCTAATGTAAGAATTTCGCATGTCCTTTTTTTAATAAATTAAAAAAAATATACGCTGGTAATAAGAAATTAAGAAATCTGGTCTTTTGCCAGACACAATCTTCCCTTTTCTAATTATACACTGCCAAAAGTATGCCAATCTTTTTAAATCTTTGTCGATCTTTTTTTAAGTGTATGTGTCTGTGGTTGTGTCTGTTCTTGTGTGTATGTGTGTGTGTGTGTGGGTGGGTGTGCCGCACGCATAGTACATCACATTACGAGTTGGTGGCCTGCCGTGTATTGCCCGCAGCTCGGCGCCCACAAACAAACGATGGCGACTTATTCATTGCGTTTGCCATTAAGGTGGCTCGAAACGCTGCTGCTGTGATATATAACACGCTCATAATTGGTCATAAATCTGACAAATGTAATTTGTCATCACTCAGGCAGGCAGTCGGAGGCGGGCAGTCAGGCAAGCAGGCAGTCGGCAACCGGCAACCGGACCAGAATGCCACTCGTCCTGTTCCCCTCTTTTTTTTTGCTTTGCTGAGTGCCAAAATGAAAAAGGTGCTTGACACAAAATGTCAGCTGGATATTTTTTATTACACAATCACAGCACACACACACACACACACACACACACACACACACATACCTAAACACACACGCACAACGCAACGACTTTCTATGAGCGCCTAAAAGTATGCTCAAGCTCTTGAGATTCTCACACACACACACATCCCACACACACACACACACACACACACACACTTGGAAACATTGAGAGAGACACACACACAGACAAACAGTTAAGGATAGCATCACACGTAAGCCGCAAAGTAGTTACTTTTTATGCTTTGCGCTTTTGGCCATTGTTTTTGGAATGGCTTTGGTCACTTGAGCTCGTAAATATTTTACAAGTTCTCCTTGACGCCCGGAGGCGCTATCCCGAGAGTTGCTGCCATCTCCCTCGCCAACGCCAACGCCCCCGCCCCACCGTTTAATGTCCCCAGCAACTAATTTTTGCTTTTATAGATGACGTACGACTTATTTGGAAGCAGGTTCAACATCTACATTTCATTATAAATGACTTTCAAAATGGCATAAACGTTCTAAATTAAGTAAGTTCGCACTACCTCTCTCTCTCCCTCCCTCCCTCGCACTCTTACCACTCTCTCCCTCTCTATATTTAGTTTCAGCATTCGGCTTAAATGATGCCACGTGGGCGGCAATCAATAAACCGTTGAAAATTGATGGGAATTAAGTTGCCGCCTAATGATTAAATAAGGCTGGCAAGAAGAACCAATATGGCCAATATTTAGCAATAAATCAGCTTTAGCAGCAGGCAAAATAGATGACAAATCTATTTATATGCAAATCTTAGCAAAAGTAACAAATACAACTCAACATCGATTTTGGTCAAGGTCAGCCAGCAACAAACAAGAGTTTGTGTTCCTTTTGTTATTATTATTATTATGTACATACATAGATGGAACTAGGTTGGGCTAAAGCGGTTTTTTATTGTTATCTCATTAATGAGCATAGTTAGTAGGAGAACTCCGATTTATCTATAAATGGGAAACTCCAAGTAATTCAGTCTAATTCAGCTTGGGGCAAGGCCACATCAGGTTTGACAGGTATTGAGTAATTTGCACTTCCTGTTCGCCTGGTGCTCAAAGTATGCTCTTACTTAGAATAAGCATTTTGTGATTAATAGATTCTATCAATCAATAATTGAAATAGCAACATTCAATTTCCAAGCTTGAATGGATCTTATGGAGGCCAAAAGCATTTAGCATGATCCAAAAAAATTCCACTACAAAATAACCATCTACACATATTGTTTAATATTGTATTAAGCATAGTTCTCCCAGGCAGCTCTTTGAACAATTCATATTGATGGGTTGTAACAAAGCCAACGCTCTGCCTTAGTTTGGGTTTCAAGGCAACTCTGGCAATGCATTTTCATTGTAAATGCGCGACCTCAGTTCTGAGTGGCAATTGGGTCAGTATCTTTGACGATCAAAAGATGAACAACGTGCCTCCAAATGAAAATCTAGAAGCATTTTTCGAATTTATTAAAGCGCACCAGCAACTCAACTGTTGCAGATATGGACACATGTACACATGTATATATTATATATAGTATTTGTTGTTGCCTGGGTAAATTTGAAATTTGATGCGACACATTTGGCAAATTGGCGCTGAGCATTAGTTGCAGATGTCAACATGATAAAGTTGTTGTTTTTGTTGTTGTGGTTGTTTGTGTTTATGCTGACTGGTGACTGCTGACTGGAGACATGGAGAAAATCCGAGCATTTGAGTGCGACTCAATTAGAGGCAATTGAATTATTACACGACGACACTCATTCAATTTTCACTGATATGAGCACGTATTCATAAATATATATAGGTACATACATATATAAATATATATGTACTTATATGTACATATATGAATTGCTGTCAAATACAAATTGTGTGATACGTAAAATGCTTTGACATATCACATGGGCCAAGAAATACTGAAAATACCCTACTCCATTATTATTTATTATAGCACTAATATTGATAACGTAATAATTGTAATAGAAGTACTAATATTAATCAAATAGTAATAGTAATTATAAAGTTATTAATTGGAATAATTGCAATATGTAAAACCTTTTTGAAATGCTCAGCTAAAATAAATTTGTAATGTAAGCAAAGTAAACAATATTGTGAACTTTATTTGCACTGTATTTTGATGTTTTCTTAAAAAGTTTTCCCACTATTTCATTGAAGGATTCACTTCAATTTTTATTCAAATGTGCATTTGAAATTTGTCACTAATTAAGATGGTATCTATTAACGAAAGAAATTGGTTTTAATCTTATTTTTTGGCTTTGAACAAAATAAATATTCGCATAAAATTCAAATGCAGTTCAAATAATTTTAAAACGCTATTTTGCTAAAAACTAATAATTAGCTTCCATTTCTATTCTATTTTGCTGCACGATTTCTTTACAATTTCAAAAGAAATTTAAAAACTTTTCCCGTGGTCTACTATAGCGAGAAACTTTTCTACAGGCAGAATCTTAAGAAAACTTTTCAGTTAAGTTTCCCGGAAATAAGTAAACTCGATATCGCAGAAGCTCATTAGTAAAACGAAAAATAAGCGAATTTAAAATAACACATTTTTAATTGCACATTGAAAATAGTGAGGCAGATAAATGAGTTGAAACAATATGTTAAAAGGTGAGTTTTAATGTAAATAAATGGAGATGGAAATGGAGATGGAAATGGAAATGGAAATGGAAAGAAGAAATGAAATAACAGTGAATTGAAAAACATACTCTGTAGAAGGCAAGGGAAAATCATTTTGCGAACGCCAAGAGCAAAGAAATACGCCAATTACTCTGGGCTATTTAAATGCCCCACAGCTGGGCGAGTAGGGTATCTGCACACGCATTTGCGAGATGCCTGGGGATATAGGCACCACCTCGTCGCCAATGTATCTCCAGTTTGGTCGTGCTTACTGCCAGATGCAGTTGCGAATGATCCAGCATGAAACACTCTTATACACTGCTCTGTCTGCTGCTGATGGCCGCATGTTTGGCGGTGCCCAGTGTGGCACGTGGCGGCCGTGGTCGCGGCGGTGGCTCATTCGGTGGCCTCTTTGGCGGCTGGCGCAGCAAATACGGCAGCAAATCATCCTCGTCCGGTGGCGGCAGACGTGTGGTCAGCGGTTCGCCAGTGCACACAGCGATGACGGTGCCCAAATTGCCCCCACCACCACCACCACCACCGGGTAAGATGATGCCAAAGCCACAAGTGGCCAGCTATCCGCGGCAACAATTGCCACCAGGCTACAGCTACAATGCAGCAGCCGCAGCAGCTCCTCCGCCACAGGGCACATATTACGCCAATGCGCAAACCTTGCCACCCGGAGCCGTCTACTATGCACAGCCACCCACATCTATGTCTATGGGATCAGGTGAGTGATAGGACAATGGTATCGAGATTGAGTGTTGCCTAAACATCTATTTGTTCTAGGCACAAGTGGTTTTCTAACTGGGATGCTGGCTGGTCGCCTAATGGACGGCATGCTTTTTGGCCACCATCGTCGCATGTCGCATGTCTATCCACAGACGCATCAGGTGGATGCAGCAACAGCAGCTGGCAGCACTGGTCGCGATATTATAATTATCAACAATGGACAACCGCAAACGGAGGGGGAGACGGCAGGGGAGGGGTTGGGGCAACAGCAACCACTTGATGAGGAGTTGGCATCGTCAGAGAGCCCACTGGCCGAGGGGGAGGAGGAGTCAGAGGAGTCCGCGTCTAGTGAGGAGACTCCGGATGCCACTGCAGCCGCAGCTGAACCACCTGTTGGTGGCATTGTCTGCTTTCCCATTATGTTAAACGAAACGGATCCACAGAATGCCGAGTTGCAACGTGAAGTGGAACGTGTCGTTTGTTTTCCAGTGCCCACACATGATCCACAATTGGCGTCTGGCGACTGTCAAAATAATCCACAGTGCCTGATTGAGCTGAGCACCACCAGCACAGTGCCGCCGATTGTTGCTGGCGATATTGGTGGTGCTGCCGATGTGGATGCTTCAGTGGAAGTTAGTAGTCCCACTGCCGAAGTGGATACAACGCATGATTAGTTATTTAATTAGGCTATAAGCTAAAGCGCAAAATAAATATATCCACCTAGCTTCTGATTAACAGCTATTCAAGTAAATAAGTAAAGCCTTTTAAAGCTTTTATCTCCACTATTAGATTTCTATTCTTCCTAAGCACGCGATGGTTGCCCGCTTCAAAGTTGCTGACGCTGTGTCAGAAATGTTGACAGCTTTTGCTTAACGATAACAGCAACAATGACAACAACAAGGCTGAGCGCAATAGCAACAATAGCGAAGCGCCCAACGCACAAACAGAAAGACACACAAACACCTCAACGGCGACTGAGACGGCGAAGCCGACGTGAAAATTGACGTTGACGACGACGACCGCAGACAAAATTGTACATCACGAGTACCAACACAAAAGCAATTACAATGTATGTGTGTTTGTGTGGGATGATCCAAGAACACGAATGCAGCTCACTTACGCTCATTAATCCAGCAATAACAAGGGAGAGAACAATATGGAACAGACGCATAAAGCAAATCATTCACCCATTTAAAACCCAAATGAAGAGCGTAAAATTAAAATTACAATACTCCAGTTCTAAGAAATAAAAATAAAATTGTAATATATGTATGTATACATATATGCACATACATATATTATATGGAATTTACTACAATTTATTCAAATCTTGTTATCTGTACACGTTTACTGCCTATTCGTATTCTTATTATAGAACATAAAAAACATTTGATTAGCTTATATCTAGCTTTACAACAGATTTATGTATGTATGTATGTACATCTGTACAGCTAATATACACATATGTATGACAAAGCCATAACTAATGCAGTAGCACAAGGCACAGTTTGACAATCCCGCCAAAACTAAAAATTAATAAAACACAGTTGGACTAAAACAATTTCCATAAGAAACAAAACAACATACACACACACACCGAGAGACATATATTTGAGAGAGCATTGGAAACACCAACGAGGAGAGATGATAAATACAGTAAATGGCATAAAAATAACAACAATAAAAGCTAAAACTAAACGAAAGCAAATCAGCAAAAAAAGATGCGGTCGCTGCCGCAGTCGCTTCGCTTCAGTCGCGGTCAGCGCTGCGCTGCGTTGCGTCGCCTCTCAGAAACAAAACATGACAAATAAAATATTTTCAACCGCATTTCAGTTGTTTGCGGATCATTGTTCGGTACTAAGCTCGAGCGCGGCGCGTAAAGCAAAACAGCATTAAACAGTTAATTCAAGTAAATACAACAGTTATATAACAATTTTTTAACACTATATACAAGAAATTAAAATAATACAAACAATAAATATATAGATATATTTATACATAAGTATGTACACAACTTGGAACCGGTTTGGAATTAATGCGTTTTTTTAACACGTTGCAAGCATTGTACAGTAAACAAGTCAATGCAATATAAAGCTCTTTGTGTTGCGAATTTGCTTTAAGCAAATGTGTATCGATTCAAGGTCAAATAAATTTCTTCGCAATATAATTTGAATTTTATCCAAAATGTATATACCTATGTACATATGTTTCTATGTATGTATAAGCTGCCCGTCTAGACAAAAAACAAACGACCAAAAGAGAAAATACAAAAATTCAATTTAAGCTCTGCAACATTTGTTACACACTTAAAGACCTACACACAAAATATAGTTTGGGAAAGAGTGGGTAAATATAACAACACAATGGATATGTATGTACATATGTATATATTTATGTAAGCTCTTACCCCAGTTGTCTTTTGTGCAGCTTAAAGTTTTATTTCGAGTGTGAGTTGCTGTAATTTGGTAAATCTTAAAAAATATGATATGAAACGGGTTTCAACTTTTACTTCTGGATTATCTCCAAGGAATAAATGACTCTTTTTTAACTTTCAAATTTCAATGCAGCTTCAAGAGAGTCTAAAATTAAATCTAAACTTCATAATACAAAATTTAAAATAAAAACCTAAAATTAACATTTCAACAGCACAGTGAATAATAACAAAATGTCAGCAGCTGGAAAACATTTTCATCTATTTACAGACACATATATTTGTGCACTCTGACAAGCTTCATAAAAAACAGAGAATATATTGCCCACTTTAGAACTGTTTTACATTTCTTGGGCTCAACAGGTTCGTTTAAATTTAGATAGTCCATATTAATTTTTATGCCCTCCAATGATGTCAACGCATTCAAACCAACCAGGGGAATTCCAGAACGTAAAAATGTATAAAAAGAACTACTTTATTAAATAGGTGTGTAGAGATCATTAAAAAAAAAGGCTAACGCGTAGTTTATTTAACTGTGTATTTGTTTCTGATAGAATTGACGTTAGTTCTAAGCATGTCTGGGACCAACGTGCTTTATTTACCGTGCAACAGCTGTTCAATTTCGAGTCAAATTGAAATTGTCGTACAAATAGTTTAGCAAATACGCCCGCAAACTGTTTTCGGATCTACGCCCGCAATGCCAACCGGGCAACCGGTTACTAACCCACTCAGGGTTGCCCAATGCCCAATGCCCAATTCAATGGAAGTCCCATTTCAGTTCGTTGATTTTGTTGAGCATCAAATTCAGTTTTGTGTAACTTTTACCTGACAGATAAACAAACCAGTCTTGTATATTAATCAACTTCCACTGAACGCACTTCATAAATTTCCAGCATTTATTTCAGATTAGTCACAATACTGAAAGAAATTATTTTACACTCGACATGTTTTGCGGTTCTCTCGATTTTAGATTTATAAAAACGTCAAATGCGAGGACAAAGAATTCAAAATAAGTAATCACATATTTATATACATGTGATTGACATATTGAACCCAAAAAGCGATAAGCGAATATTTACTGGAAATACTGGAAAAATATATTATTTGTTTTTTAATTTATTTAAAAAGAACGGAATAATGGAATGGGATTTTTCGCATATAAAATGGCATCGAACATGATTTGTAGTTGCCAACTTTGCATGCGGTGACTCATGTTTAAACAACTGCTTTTGTTTACATCGAGCAACGCTCAATATGCGAGCTGCAATGGGCGGATGCATTTATTATAAACAAAAACTAATTACTTTATATGCATGTAATAAGATATACATGTATTTTCGCTAAACTTAATTATAGCAGTGTTGAGTAGCAGCAAAAGCAATAGAAATATTGCTACTGCTACGAAATTTAACAGAGCATTACTTGAGCAAATAACAGAAAATACTGATTTAAAGTATTGCATTAGTTGTATTCACATCTCAGTTACTCATTACATGAAATACAGTTTGCTCATAACAAGTTATTTTCTAGAATACTGCATAATAAAGAAATTCACAAGAACTCTCGATTCTCAAAGATGACGATGTTCAATGACGATGATCAAGTCGAATACAATGTAAAATTTATATGTACGAATAGAAACTACTCTCCAATCGTAGATTAATTATTAGTTGAGAATTTAACAAAATTATTAATTTTATGTGGGAAATGCGGAAATCAATAAAAATAGTTTAGTTTTATGCTAAAGCATTTGTGATGTTAGCGCTTGCCTTTGTATATAACAATATCTAATTATAGCACCTGGATGGTTTCAGTTTAACTAGCGAGAGTTCAAGATGACCTTCAGAGAACAGTTCTCCAATTAAATATGGACATATTTTCAATATTATTATCAATGAGTACACAGTACAGAGCAAAAGGCAATGAAGTGTGGCCACGCGACAAGCCGAGCAATTCGCCAAGTTAATTATCATCATGGGTAACGCGCCCCAAATTGGGGCAATAGACACCAAAAGTGGCAGCCAGGGCGTGACATTGCGTCAGCGCCTCAAAATGGGCAGGGCTGCACACCATGACGCAAATGTAGAACTCCCCCACCCCAACTCGCAACAACAATAATGCCACATTTTTCGCTTACAATTGAATATGAAAATTCTGTAGCACAAATGTACAAATGTGGCAAATGCTACAATATGAGTTCTACTGGGTGTGATAAGCACAAATTGAATCAATTGTTTTTGCAAACAACAAATTAAATCGCTCTTTGGCAAATGAAGAATGACAGCGGGTGAAACGTAGATTGGGAGATGCTACTTTGAAAAGTTAGAGATGCGCAGCAAGAATAACTAATAATCGAATCAACAAGTTCCTAAAATCCAATTTATGCATTCCAACTGCGCAAATATCCATATATACTATACACAGACTTGTTCAAAATACATGTATATAGCCATTATATACAAAAATATACATGGGTTGCACAGCTCTTGCTCTACAAGTCCAGAACCAATTAAATTTGTTGAATCTCTTTGTTTAAAAATAACAATTTAGAAATCGGGTATTATTGCATTTAAATTTGTTGCTTTTAATTTGTTTATTTTCAAATAAAATATCAAGTTTTTTTTTTCATTAAGAATTTGTAATTAGTTGATATTTATCGCCTGGCTTTCAATATTCCACTCAGTTTTGTTCATCACCAGATTGCTGATCGCGATCAGTGGAAGCCAAGCATGTGCTCTGGGTATATGTAAATCGTACATTTTCGGGAGAGAGTCCACAACAAATCAATTGATAACGATTTCAACTATATAAACGCCTCCGACTGACGAGAGCAGTTCAGTTAAAGTTAAGCAGGCACAGCGAAATAACCGAATATAATTTACTGGAGATTACAGGAACTCAACTCAAGTGATTATCTCTTTGCACTTGCAGCATGGCGCGTATGTTGGCATTGGTGGTGGGACTCTTGTTCCTGCTGCTAGCCAGTCCGGATGTGGAGGGCAAGCGTTGGTTTGGCGGCAGCAGCAGCAAGAGCCGTTCGTCCAGCAGCTCCTCCACCCATCGACGTCCCTCATCCACGTCACACAGTTCCAACGCGGAACATACGCGGCTCAGCTATGGCGGCACTCACTCGCAGCCCAGCCACAGCGTCTCCCGACCGGCAGCAGCGCCAGCATCACCAATAGGGTGGAATGTGCCGCCCAAGGCTCAGGGACCACCGCCAGCCTACTCGGCATCTAATCCGGTCGGTGGAGCACACACAAACGTGCATGAGAAGCCACCGGCGTACAATCCATCGTATAAGGCCAATGCTCCGCCTCCCAGCTACTCGGCGGCCAACGCACGACCCGCTGCGGGTAGTGCTTCCAGCAATCCTCACTATACGCCAGCCACCGTTTATAGGCCACGCATGAATGCAACTGGTGGTGGTGGTGGCTTCCATCACACTCCAATCACGGCAACCAATACACATGGTGTACAGTCCAGTTATCCTGGTGCCACCTATCACAATCCCGGTCAGCTGCCCGCTGGTGCCACCTATCATCCGGCTGGTCAAGTTCCCGCTGGTGCCACCTATCATAGTGCTGGTCATTTGCCTGCAGGCGCTACCTATCACAGTGCTCCACCAGCCGGCGCCACTTATCACAGTCCTGGTGCTCTACCAGCTGGCGCCACCTATCACAGCGCGGTACCAGCTGGCGCCACCTATCACAGTCCTGGTGCTCTACCAGCAGGTGCCTCTTATCACAGCCCGGGTGCTCTGCCAGCTGGCGCCACATATCATCCTGGCGGCTATTCACCAGGTGGCGCTGGCTATCATCCGGTCGGTCATTATCCAACTCAGGGAGTACCCCCAGGTGCCACCTACTATCCTCAGGCTCCGGTTGCCGCAATGCCAGCGGGTGCAACCTATCTTCCAGCTGGTGCTGCAATTCCAGCTGGTGCCACCTATTATCCACAAGCGCCCAAGTCATCATCCGGCTTCGGTTTAGGTGAGTCAACACACAAATCCATAGATAGAATTTTTTTCAATCCACATTAATTTTCAGGAACTGGTCTTATTGCTGGCGCTGTGGGTGGTGCCATTTTGGGTCACGTACTGACGCCCACTCAGACTCGTGTCGTGGAGCACGCACCGGTCTCCAGTGGAGGCGGTGGTGGTGGAGGTGGAGGTGAAGATAGGATTATCATCATTAACAATGGACCACCCGGATCTGTGACAACGTCTGAAGTGGGTTCGGGCACAACGGTGATTAACAGTCAACAGCCAGGAGTTCCCGCTGCACCAGCAGCAGCTTATCCAGCTCAAGCACCTGCTCCTGCTCCTGCTCCACTGCCTGTAGCACCTGGTGCACCTGAACCAGTTGCCGGACAAACACAATTAGCACCACTTGCATCTGGTGCTGCACTTGCCGCTGCGGCAGCAGGTGCTGCAAGTGCCGCACCACCAGCTGCAGCTGCAGCACCTGGAGCATCTGTAGCACCTGGAGCACCTGCAGCACCTGGAGCACCTGATCCGAATGCACCACCTGCTGGCGGCATCATTTGTGTGCCTGTGCGAGTGAACGAACCAGATCCGAACGATGCCACCAAGACAATCGAAGTGGAGAAGATTGCTTGCTATCCGGCACCACCACCAGAAGCACCACCAGCAAATGGAACAGTTGCAGCTAATGTGGTTCCCACAACTGTAACACCTGCTGCAACTACGCTGAATGTGACGCCAACGCCTGATGGAACTGGTCTTGCACCCCTCGCACCCTTCCAGCCGACGCCGCTGAGTGTGCCAGAGGGATCTGTACCGTTGGCTCCCCTTCTGCCAGGTGGACAGCCTGACGTGATGCGAATGCCAGGTTTGACATCGGCGCGTCTTTCGGCAGAGTCGGGATTGCATGATGCCCACAATGGCATCAAATCTACGTCTCAATTGAGCACATTATCTGTCCTGCTCACTCTACTGGTAGCCTACTGTCTGCACTAAAAGGCAGAAGCAAACAAAATGAAGTTGGGGGAATTACCCTCAGTGTCGCGAAATCAAGTTGCCGAGTCTCATTTGACAAACTATGAATTTCTTTGTTTATTTTGTAAACTAAACGAATTTTTATAAATGTGTGTACTCATAGTTTTGTTAGTCTTATAATTAAAATAAATCCATATTAATATTTAACAGATTTTACAAATTCGTTGAATTATTGTTTGTATAAATTTCGTTGAAATTTAGCGCACGCCATCTATCGGCTACAATTCTAGCCTGGCCTAGACAAGATTCTTACCAAGCTGTCTGGTTGGTTGTTGACTTTGAGTGCTCGCTAAGCCGGTTCGTTCAGTTTGCAATGTAAGAAAAAGTTGTACCACAACCCTAGCGAAGTTACAAACATCAACAGCTTTGAGAATTATATTTCTACATTACTTTACTTAATATTATACTATTTTAATTGGTACAGGTTACAACCTAGAACCTCACTAAATATATTAAAATGGAATTTTAACATTGAAAATAATGCACCAGCCCTAAGCCTATTAAAAAGGGTAAAAAGCGTATAATGTGTTTGTGCAAATGTATTTAACAGACAGAAGAAAGCATCTCCGACCTCATTAAGTATGTATTCTCGGTCAAAAGCCAAATCGAACATATTCCTAGAAATATATATGATAATTTAACGTTAAAAATTGATTTATTTATATATATTATATACATAATTACAGCTAGAGCCACGTTGCATTAAATAAGCCCACTGTGTTCAGACTTCAAACTTTTAAGCTATGCAAAGTCAAATAAAGTCAGGTACACATTTACTTAAAAAAAAAGCATCAATAAGAGTAGATGTTAGTATTGGAAAATCTAAACAGAAGTTTTAACTCAGGTTTTTGCAACTACTTTCTATAAATTTGCGATGCTGACGTTTAATTCCTTCTTTTACAAACTTTTGAGATGTGGACAAAATTGTTTTTGTGCAATAATAAAACTTATGTAGAAAACAAAGTAGACGAAAAACATATAAAGCTAATTTATCTTTGCAAATGACACTTTGGCTTTCTGATATGAAACAAAATACTATGAAGTCGATATAGGAAACATGAACAGATTGGTGTATTTAGAAAAGGCGTATGAAAAAAATTATTTTATTGAATGAAAATAGCCCGTGTTCGAATCAAAGAATTAAATTTTGATAATAATTAAGTGGAAGTAAGTTAAGCAAAAATACTGGCACAAATTTGCCATTAATTGGTAGGCATACAAATTGACAAATTGAAAATGCCGCTTTTATAGACGATAACCGAATGTTTGGGAGTTTCACAACTAGTTCCCAAAAACATGAATAAAACATTTCAAGCAAAAATCAGAGTAATTGGCAACGATTGACTGCCGATTGACTATTGACGACGTCAAATGGCAGCAACAATATAAATATATAAATACACGTAATCAGAAATGTTATTTGAAGACCGAAACAAGCTCAGCTTAAAGAGAGAATAAAAGATTAAACATAACTTAGGGCATTTGCTGGAAATCGAAGTTTTATAGATTATTGCAAATATGTTTTATTATACACGCGTGTACATTTATAACCATCTTTAATTAGCATGCCGCAATTACTAGCTGAGGCGTTCTTTCAATCATAATTCTTTATGTGGAAATGAAATAAATAGCAATGTATTTTCTATAACGAATAACCACAGCTCCACAACTTTAAAATTGAGTAATGACGCCATGACAAAGCACTTAAGAATATTTGAGGTCAAGACGATAAATAAACATATGTAGACAACAATAAATAGAAACAACAGCAAGCTCCTATCAACCCAAATGGAGTGGAGCTGTGATAGTTTGTGGCACAAACTTTGTCCACTGGATTTGTGCAACAAGGGGCAGGCAACATAGAAAGGATGCCGCAACTGGCACAAACAGGTCCACGAGCTGCATCTAAAAAGTTCTCAAATTTGCATGCTAATTAATTGTGTAAAGCTCTTTGAACTAAGGCTGGTGTGTGGCATGTATGTATGGGACATATGCCTGGACAACGACGATGTTTCAACAAATTTCACCCGGAAAATGCAAGCGGTACATGGTATCATGCATTAATTGCATCTCCAACTTTCTGTGGCTGCCATCGAAAAAGTTGCTAGGATAGTGCAAGTATCCTTTGGATAAGTGTGATGGAATAAGATATGTATACCCTGTACAATGATAGGTCTTATTTTATAAATTCTTGATATTAATTGATGATTCTCCTCGTTATCTATCATTGATGACACTTGATGACTGGCTACTTTATTGTATGTTCCTTCATATAGGAAGGAGTATAAGAATGGTTGCTAATTTGGAAATGAAAATTGCTTACTGTCAGTTGACCTAAATCAAACCAAGTAACCGCTTGCGACACTCATCAGAGCCAGTAATTGGGTATTATGGCACCTCGTATTAATTTTATAAGAAAATGTAGCAGATAAATTTAATCAATGAATCGCCAAGCTTCAACAGAAATTTTAAAGTAACTCGTTCAGCAAGGACAACATTGAAATTGCATAGGCCAAGGACACGTTAACAGCCACCTGCAAAGACGACAAGGTTTAGTGTTTTATGCACTTGTCCATCAACTCAACTGTTCAACTCATTCATTCACTTTGGGGCCTACTTCTAAATGCATTCATTTGAAACTGCACTCATATTTGAATTTCACTCGGAATGCATTCAGGCATTCTGTAAGGCAACTTTTAACCAAAGTCAATGCACACGATGCCTAACCAAAGTGGTCTGGCAGGCGCCACTTAATTGGGCAGTAGGTGTAGCTTGTAATCCGTTTATTGCATAAGTGGCTGGCTGTGGATAAAGGCTAATTACTTTTGTTCTTGCGATAGTGCTTCACATTACCATTAACAATTAGTTAATAAAAAAATTAAACACAATTCTTAAAGTAATTATTTCTGTAGCTATTTCTCTGTTCTAGACACAAATTTATTTACATATATTATTATATATAGCAAATTGATTTAAGCGTATAATTTACAAATATTCATTTCGCTTTTTTTTAGCATAAATAAGGCCATTAGCACATGTGTTCTTCACAAATTTTGAATGACATCTGTTTGCAGCCATAATCCAAATATATCGTTTTGACAGAACCTATGTCACCTAGAACTTGAAGGATATGACACAATTTCATATGCCCTTAACAGAATATTAAATAACAGCATGAAAAATATTACATTTTGATAAGCCTGAGAGCACTTAAGAGAGTATTTAAAGTAAGAATGCTATAATTAAAAACAATCAAGCGAAGAAAAAAATTAAAAAAAATAAAACTTGTTTACCAACTCAATAAACGGGTATTGAACCGTGGGCTACCAGAGCACGGAGTCGTAATCGCTACCAGAGCGCCATTGCCTAAAAGCCCGACCACATAAAATAAGGTAATTTATTAAGAACTGCGCATGTCAAATTATACAAAATCCAAACAAAGCCAATATATTTGCTTTAATTAATATAACAAATGACTTGGAAGCTCAGTGGCACTTTTGTTGCAAGTTTTCTTACACTTCTGCTTCATTGAGTAGCAAAGTAGTGGAAATATGTTAATATTACACAAAGACAATTGCAAGCCAGTCGCAAAAATAATTAAGCAAACAGCAAAAACCTGTACACAATAATGTTAATATTATGTTTACAAGCAGAGCCTTGCATCTTCGGTACTTGAAGAGGTGTTGCATAAAGCTTAGGCTAGGTAGCAAATGTATAAGTATATTCTCAATTTAATATTAATATTAAAAGCAACTACAATAAAAACTAAAGCTTTGCTAATATTTAGCATTTGGTCAACGGTGTTCAACATCCTCGATAGTATAGTGGTTAGTATCCCCGCCTGTCACGCGGGAGACCGGGGTTCAATTCACCGTCGGGGAGATGTTAATACATTTTTTCTTATTCAACTTCTTGTTTAATTATTTGTTTTGATGTGATTTTTTTTTAAATTTAATTGTATAAATTATATATTTATAATACAAAAACGTATCTTAGTAGCTACAGATGTGCAAACTTTGTTCAGCTTTTATTATGCACTTGCTAAAAGTGAAAAGTTAGCTATAATTAAGTTATTCTCTGCTAATTAGTTCATACAACACGATTTGAACAGGTTATGCAAAAAGTCACGTCTTGAACTCAAAATTTGAAAACTTGTATGCCAAACGTGTTGCCAATTTTGGCTTGCTTAAAACTCGCTCTGTCAAATTTATTTACAAATACTAAATACTAAGTCGAATAAATAAAGATGACACTGACAATAAGTATGTGCACATATGTGCCAAGATAAAAAATGTGGGAAATGTACCAAAAGTTTGCACGTGGTATTTGAATTGAGTATATTTCGAGTTTTGTATTTATCTCAGAGCTTCAAATTATTGATACAAATTGTAAACGGCATGTTTAAAATGCTTGCAGTATAATTTTATGTGTATAATTGTCAGTATTAAAATCATAAATATTAATAATAATTTTGAAAGATAAAATAACGCATTCATCAATTATCCAGATAACTTTGAGAATGGAATGACTTCACGTGCGACAATTTAGACTGTGGCCCAGTTCGCATTTTAGACGCCAAGTCGAATAAGTTGGTTCAAAGTTTGCTGCTGATGGCAACCCTTTCAATGCGGTGTCATTAGTGGCTTTAGTAAATGGATCGACGACTACGTTTCGTTCTTTTTTTGTTTTCCTTTTTTTTTATTTTTATTCTGCTCTCTTAGCGGTTTTCTTTCACTGCACTGAAAAACTTTCATATTGCCAATTTTCTCTTGCAAAACTTTTTTCTTCTCGCGTTTTTCTTCTCTTTGTTACGTATAAATTGCTATCAATTAGTTTAATTGTTTTTCTACGATTTTTCTTGTTTGCAATTTTTCTGCTTGAATTCTTTTGATGACCATTATTGATAAGTTGTGCAATTGTTTGGCAACTGTTGTTAATTGCAATCAAAAGCAAAAGCTCTTAAGAAATTAATGCGGCTATTAAAAATTAAAATTGAAAAGGTATCAATCATCTGTTCTACAGCTCAAATTTAAAGTGTCTTCGTCGACAGAGCTGCAAGCTTGAAGACTACATTGAATGAGTATTTATCTACTGCTTGGTAATTATTTCTTAAAAACAATTTTTTGGGCACAGATTTCTTACAATATTGTTGAGCGAAAATAGCGTGATTTGAAAATTTCTGTGCATTTCTAAAACTATGAACAGAATAACCAAGCAGACTTTTACATAAAATGTTCATGATTCTATTCAGTTCTACCAATTCGCAGTTTTTCTCAAAAGAAAATTTTCTTGAATTATTAGCTTAATCATAAAAATTTTTTTCATTAAACTGTCTCTTAACACTAATTAAAAAAGTTTTGCAAGTAACTCTTACGCCGCAGCTGAGTAAGTTGATTGATGGAAAATACTAACAACTTTATGTCAAAAGTGAGTAAATGTGGCGTGGACGGACAGCTGCAACAGTGGAAATTCTTATAAAATTAACTGAAAACTTTCACTTACAGTTGACACATTATAATGAGGACGGTGGCTCTCTCTCTCTCTCTCTCTCTTAACTGAATATCTAAATACACTTGCTAAAACAAATGCTAGCTCCACATTTGTGCTTACAGAGTTCCCGCGTTAGCGACGTGGCTTATTCCTGTTTCTTTTGTTTCTTTTTTTTTGGCAAATATCCTCTTAACGTGTTCACCGACTGCAATTGCCATTCTGCAATTTGGCTATGCGTGTGTGTGTGTGTGTGTTTGTTTGGGGAAAACACACTCAGCTTAGTCCTGCCCTGCAGACATTTTCTTATATTAACATAATTCGCAGAACAAGCGCCTTAAGCGAGGCCACAATAAAAGTGTTGTGCAATGGAACTAAACAGTGTCCACGACGGGTCCTCGATAACTGTGTGATATTCCACAGCTTGTGTGTTCATAAAAGTGGCATAAACGTTTTTATGGCTTTTGCTTTGCCCCTTTTATTTGAGTATATAATAAAAAAAATGTTTATCTGAATTAGAGCGTTGGGAAATGTGCTGAAATTATAGTCTATTAGACAAGCTTAAAGCGGCGCTGTGGGAGAAAAAAAATACATATTTTGGCAGCAAAGTTCACTGTTAATTCGTGGACAAGGTTTAAATACACATTGGAAATGGTTAAAACTGAATTGGTTCTTGACTAGTCAAGTACTATATTTTTCGCCCGCTGATTAAGAGCATTTACATATTCTTTATTTGCAAGAAAATATCCCTTAATATTTCAGGTGTGGTTTGCTGCTATCTGCCACATTCATTAAGATATCCCGCTTTGACACTCGGTTTTTTTACTTCACTGCACATCCTTCGCATTGATGAAAAAGTCTGTCTGGGAGATTCTTTCATGGTGTCCTGATAATTACAAAACAAAATCTGAAATCAGCATAAATGTGCACTGCACAGGTTTATTGATGCAGATCCAGTGTTGAATATCTTAAAGTTTTCCAGTTTTTTGTTTTCTCCCTTAACTCAATTTAAGTGCACCCAACTATTTCTCAGAATACGCAGAGGTCACAACAAGGCGTCCAATAAATAAAGCAGAGGTGGAGCTGAGAATGAATTCGATTTATCTTCAACTGTGCCCGCGTCCAACGTGTCGTATGTATAACAAGTGTTGCACATAAATTCACCGGTTGGTTGCAATACGTGCAAGACCACAAAATAAATAAACGATAGAAGTTTCAGTGCAAAGTATTGTTTGCTCCTCGCAGCAAATGGATTGATTTAGTTGTTCGGCTGGGAAAACAAACAGTTGCGCAACGAATTTAGAACAATTTGTTAGCTGAAACGGAAACATGCAAAACTGCATAATGGATTTAATCAAACATTTATCTGTGTCCCCACTTTAATGGTGTATCAATTAACAAGCTTTCCCCAATAGTTATTTGTACACACAGAAGTATATAAATACAATATGCCAGAAGAGTGATATTTCAGTGCATATTTGTTCTGCAAGAAATACATATGGTTCGAGAAAAGCAATATCAACAGCATTTGATTAAAATACATCCAAATGTACATATAAGGGTGTTCAAGTATCTGGGGAAACAATAAATATATCTTTACTGTTTCCGCAAAAAGTTCGAGCAAAAGTTTTTGCGACTTTTTGTGTTTTTTTTTTTGGTAGTACTGACATCCCTTATCGCTTGGACAAACTTTGCAGTTAGTGAACTTCCTAAGTTTATCGTCGGCAAGGTAACTAAAAGACTAAACAGATCATCGCAAATATAGTTATTTTTATAAAAATACCATTTTCAGTGAGACATACATTGTTGTGCTGCAAAGCTATTGATATCGATCCAAATGGAATTAATTTCACTAATTTTAAATTATAAGACATATAGAGTATTAATTTAGTTTTCAACATTAATTTTGTAAACGGTTTCAATTGCGACTGCAATTTATTTTTACAAACTCAGTGATGTGGCATGCAGCTTTAAGTCTTTTGAAACCTTTTAGGCTGCATAAATGTCTGCTGACTGAGCATAATCCAAAGCCTGGCAAAAAACATTAGTGGCACCCACACTATCAAAGAAGTCAAACACACACACACAGACACAAACCCATCCTTTGAATAATGGCTGAATTTTGTGCTGCTGTCTCTTTGGCCCCTTCGACACTTGGTACTCTTTTGCGATATGCGCTTGGCTTTCAGTTTAAGCCAAAAATTCACACACACAAGAAATTTACTGGCTTCCTGACGCTGCTCAAATTTCCCAAGGAAGATGTAAAGGATATAGGCAAATGTAAATTCCATTATTTCAGCTGCTTTTCTCTTTGCTGCTGCATTGCACAATTCCTTTAGGAATAGTTTTCTTTTTTGGCGTGGTGCTAAAAAATATAAATAAAATATAAATAATTATATACATAAATATTTGTATATATTTTTTTAAACAAGGGGGTTGAGACAGAGAGTAAAACTAATAAATGCTTATATTTAAAATAATAATAAGAATCAAACACATATCGCATATTACTTATGTCAATTCTGTACTCCAAATTTTATTTCAGCTTTAAAAATGTCATATGTGCGAAATATTGAAGTAGATGAATGCTTTTTTATCCCAGGACAGCAACATCAACATCTGAGGAGATGATCGCCGCTCACTTTGGCCGTTTTAGAGACGGATGCTTGCTAAACGTTACCGGAGGCCTCCGCGGGGAGGAAGTGAGTCGACTTGAGACGTCTGATCAATAAGGATCGCGCTGGGATTACCTTCTCGAAGCAGTCAGCAGCTGTGCCCTATGAGGTACGCCTCCATGGCCTCCATGCGATGTTATTGCGCTTACACTTATTTCGAAAATTAATTTAAGTCGTACATTAGTTTTTCGGCATTGTTTGGACCCTCGCAGTCAAATGAAGCCATCATGAGTTCTGCAAAAAAAAAAAATAATAATCATAATTTAATTTGATGTAGATATAAATCGAGACTTAGAAATATTTATAAAAGAGTTTGCTCTAAGTATATGTTTGTTAGAAAATCGACCATAACCCAAAATAAGTGTCCCATTTGGATGTACCCTTTCCAGCTGCTCAAATAATCCTGTGCTTATTTAAGTAGTTGAGTAAACGGTTAACACGAGATGACCCGAGCTTATTGTAAACGCTTTGTTGACCTGCGGTCAAGTGTACAGCAGACGACAGGCGAGGGGCGAGAAACGGAGAAGTGTTTCGTGGTGCCGGGACTGTAACATTTTAATAGAAAAACTAAAGAAGCACAAAAGAACATGGTTTAATATAGTTACAACAAACTGGCAACTGGCCAAAAAAAAAAAAAAAAACACAATAAAATAAAATATGTGTGCCTTGTGTGTGTGTGTGTGTTGAGTGTTGTGTGGCAAAATGTGGCAGACATGTCCGATTCACACCATGAGACCATTAAAATTCTAGAATGATGCAAAGCGCCGCCTTGTTGGTGAGCTTTGGTCAACAGCTGTGTTCTTGACTTGCCACAGAATGCCACGGGTTGTCCCTCCTTGTCCTTGTCCCTGTCCCCCTCCCAGTGTATATTTATAGGATTTGTGCCCGCATGCTCGACCAGAAAAACTGAGGAGACTCTCACAATACACACGCACATGCAACGAACATTTTCAAGTCCCATACAAAAAAGAAGAAGAAAAAAGGTTGCCATTGTTTGTGAAAGGATTAAAGCCTTGGTTATGGTATCTACTTTTTCCTTGTTCAGTTTTAATAGAGTCGTGTGGGTAAATATTTGTACTGCACCTTTAGGAGATGAAGATTTGTGGATGGTTGCCATCGTAGCTGCCCTGATTTTTCTGTATTGTATATAGTACCACCACATCCTGATAGCTCTTGACGAATATTTCAAGTGTTGAGCCTAACAAGCGGTTATGTGGATGGTAAACACAATAAGGCGAATATGGCTTAAAACTCTCATGCTATTTTTGTCATGTACTCAGCACATACTGACCGCAACTTGATTGCTGTGTAGATCCAATCAATTGTTGATTATTATTCATGGAAAATTTTTGAGAAAATTCTCCATTTTTACTGGCATTGGTAAGACTTTGATTGCAAACTACTCTTCTATATACATATATAGAGAGAGAGTAGCTTATGTGTTTTTTTAAATTGTTGATTCATATCGTGCCATGATTTTTGAGTTTCTGATAAGCTTTGACGAATTTATGGCATTGCCAGTACGATAATTCTGAATTGAATTTTCCCATGAATTTTGACACAGAATCTCAATTTATAATTGAAGTGCAGTATTAAACTAGATTTTAAATAATGAATTAATAGCCTCAGTAGAATTAACGAAATTATTACATTCTAATTTAAATGTAGTATTATATTCATTTAATTACATAATATTTAATCAGTTATTAACACTTTAATAAACGCTTTGCAACTGATCTCACAAGCACCATTGTTAGGCATCAAATTGCATAATTGCCCGGACTAAGCTTAAAATTAATTTAGATTAAAATTATAAATGTATACATAAAGCTGCTTAACTTCTATGCCCAGTTAGTTGGGAATGTGGCTAATGAGCACAATGGAAATTACAAACATTCATACATATGTACAAATTAGTTGAATTCCATTTTGTTAGCCTGGTTGTTGTTGGTTTCAGGCCGAGAAATTCACTGTGTTGTGTGGCATTCGAGTTGAGCAAGATTTGGACATGAATAATGGCTTCCATATTTGGCTAACAAAAGTACAATTGATTGGATGATTTTAATGAAAATTTGACTTAGGCTTAGCCAGTAAGTGTTAAATGGCTTCTGCCTTCGGCGTGACATTTGTGAGTGTGGAATGCATAAAATTGCCATTCAATTTTGAAAATTTATAATAACCTATTGCCACAGACGCACAGTGGAAGTATGTAAATTCTAGTTGTGCATTTCATAAATGTAGATTGTTCAATTTGAAATTCCTCACAATAGTGAAGCAAACACATATGTATTATTCATTTTTCACACCATTGCTTTGCTTATTCATTTTCATTTCATTTTCGCCATCAGTTTTTGCTAAACTCATTTTGTTTTCACAGACTGCGTGCTAAAATTTTAGCCTGTCTCCGGACAGATATTCAGCCTTTTCCACATATGTAGGCAAATAGCGTTGACATTAAACATTGTGGATGAGTGTGTGCTTTTGTAGGATGTGTGCCGACACGTCCGACGTTGGCAGGATTCAGTCTGACAGTTGCAACAACACACACAGCCAGACCCATAGTTACAAGGAGCACAAGGAGACGATGGTTTCCTACATCTTAAGATAACTCAGCATTGAAGTTGGTTCTTACAATGCTTGTGAAACGAAAATCTCTTGAGAATATGATTAAATTTATAAAATAAGAGCATGAGTGATGCAAGTTGCAGCAGTTGTATTTCAAACTGATTTTATTTTATTCAAATGTAGCCAAAAATGATCACCTATTGTTATTATAACAACCCATTATGTACATCCGAAATAATGTACTGCTCATTCTAAACATGTATTTATAAGAAGTATTAATAAGAATAATTTGTATGTATTAATAAGAATAATTTGCCGATTCCCACTGAACAGCACCCATTTTACGTCAAGAGCTTAAGTTAAATATTTTTGAAAAATTACATTTAATTCAGTTTTTGCATTTTATTTTCAGACACTTGAATAAGAACTTGTTGTGAACAAATGTTTGGCTTAGCAAACACAGAGTAAAGACTAAAAAAAAAAAATCAAACAAAAAAATAAAACTGGTAAAGCTGTATTGCTTTTATCATGATTTCATGTTTATAATGCCAGAAGAATTTCCCCAAAAATAGCAACTATTGCTAGAAGTAAGCTGTGGGAAGCCAAAAAAAATAATAAAAAATGTTAAGAGCATAAAACATGTGAAAATGCTCTATAATAGAAGCATTATGTAAATATTATTCATTATTATTTATTATTTTTTCATTGCTTATTAATATAACAAGAAAAATCTTTCATCAATTAAAAATCTCATTCATGGTGAAAATTTTAAATTAAAATTTTCTTCGAATTGTGGCTTATAATCCAAAAAGTAAGTTTATTTTGGCACTTCTGCTGTTGCCATGTGAAAGCTGCGACAGCGTGTTTCTCCAGAATGCAGTTGCAATCATAACATTATTCAAGCAATTTTATCACAGAATTCTGCTCAGGTGGCTTAGAAGTATGCGGTTGAGTACTTTAAGCCACGTCAATTGGGCTAAGGTAAATCCATCAAGATAAAATGCATTTCGGAAATTCCAGAGCTGTGCAAATTACTTGGCTAACAACGAAAATGACTTGACTAGGAAAATATTTATTTATATGTAGTGGGCAAGCACCGAAAGCAAAAGCTGCATTCAAAACGAATGAAAACTTTCGGGGGCTTCTTCTGCGCTTCTCGCTGCTGACATCAGCCTCAAGTTTGGTAAAACTTCTTAGCTGTGGGATACTTCTAAGTTTTGCGGTACGATGCAAGCTGATTTAGAACTTCTTGTGATAGCTGGACCAAAAACAAAAACAACAAAAAAATGCATACTACCGGAAAATAAGTGGTTTTGCGCCAGACAACTTAAGAATAGTTTTCTCGCGTCACAAATTTGTCGAAAGATACGCACTTCGTTAGGTAAGCTAGGATTTCTTTTTAAGCCATTATAAAATGCAATAAATTCAAGTCTTAATCGTTTTGCAAACAACATTTATGCGCTTCAGAATCTCATTTGTAAAAAGTTTTTAAAAACTCAGCTTATTTACGCTTTTACTCAAGACTTATTGTTCGGCAAGATAAACTTTTGTCATCGTCTTCCATCTTCTGGCAATTTTCATACATTTACCAAAAGATTAAAATCCTTAAATTGCATTCACCTCACATTAAGGCACACATCGAGCGTTTAATAAACTTTTCGTGAGTCTCGAATGCAACTGAGGCTTGATATTGACAAAAAAAAAAAAAAAACAACGACAAAAATCCGAACCCTACCATAAGTTTCCATTCTTTTGGCCATGTTGTTGTCAGGATGCGCTTATGCACCAAAGACTTTTTTGTGTACGACTTTGTTGTTTGTCGCCTGTGGCAAAGCCTTCAAAGTATCTTACGCTCCCTGGGTTTATAATGAGTTCGGTCTATGTGGACCTTTCATTTCAGCACTATGGCTGTTTTTTTCCATCACTTTTGATGCTGCTGTCACTGGTGCTTTATAGCTCTGCCTCGTCCTCATCCTCTGCCTCGTCCCCTGCCATTGCCTTTGCCTTGGCCTTTGCTGCACTGCTGTTTGTGTGTGCACATTCCGTGAAAAATATCTCAACGTTCAGGTTGTGATGACAGCTCAAAGAAGGACTTAAAAACTTTGTTGTGCTCTGGCAACACTACACGTGGTGTAACTCCATGTAGGTGTTGTTGTCACCAGCCCTTGTTATGAAGAAATCGCATTATAGCCATGTCGTCCTACAATGCCTGTTGCCAGACTTGTTATTCTTTACTGTATTTACTTTTGATTTCG
Source organism: Drosophila mimica (assembly GCA_037043585.1). Classification (NCBI taxonomy): domain Eukaryota; kingdom Metazoa; phylum Arthropoda; class Insecta; order Diptera; family Drosophilidae; genus Drosophila; species Drosophila mimica. The sequence goes on from JBAMBE010001243.1 coordinate 677,304, forward strand.
CAAGTATTTCCAAGACTGTACATTTATTTGTGCATTGTGCATAAAAAAAAGAAAAGAAAAAGTGAGCCGCTACTTTATAAGTATTGCAGCTTTATTTCCCTTTAAGCCAAACTTGTGCTTGGGTCACTGGGGTGGACATTAATTGTTGCTCAAAAAGAACAAGCAGCTGAGAGTAGAAATTGCCCATTCAAATTGTGTATAAATTAACGAAACCCTTTTGTGGTCATAAAGTGTTTCTTCTGGCGTTTTATTGCGGTTATTCATTTAAATTAATTAGCAACAAATTGCTTTGCAGTGGTGCAAAGTGCAAAAGGAATTTAAAATTATTACCAGCGATTATATAATGGCCCCCACAACTCGTAGCGTACTTAAAGAGATTGAAAATGTGTTGCACAATAGTCTTGCATTAATCAAATAGTTTATTTCTATGTAACTATGCGAACTATAAGCACAATTAGTAATGGGCGAGTCTAGAATTTTGTAAACAAGAAAAACAAATACATACATATATACAATTTTTTGTTGGATGTGTTGCGTTGTGCGTGTTCGATTCACGACACGCAGTCAACTCTACTCGCAAGTGCCATCGTGGCAAGTATTTTCAAGCTTAGGTCCCTTGTTTTCATTTTAATTGCCGCACTTGTAGAATTGCGCTTAATGTGTGCTGCGCCAACTGCACTGCGTTTAATTTTCATTTTAAAAATGTAAGTAGCACGAATAAACACGCTCACACACACACACACACACACAAACGCACACGCACGCACACGTGCTCATTTATACTGGCACTTGTCCGTGCCACTTGAAGTCATTGCCAGTTGGCCGAGGTGCACTTAAAGTTTCCACCAAACAAACTTACAAAAACACTAAAATGCCGACTTGACTTTGCAAAAAAATGCGGAAAATACGATAACGCATGTGGCAAGTAGTAGAAACAAAATGTGGAAGTCAAAGTGCCTATAGTGCTCTAGAGCCAAAGTTTGACTTGCAAAATTACTTACCGGCTTCGCCAAGTTTTGTTGTTCGCTGCATATGGTTGCAGAAGTGCTCGTACTCGCCGCTAGATGGCGCTGGCATTGATTTCATTGCCTGCATGTGTTTCGTGAAAGCACCGACAATCGCCGCCATCCGATCGAAAGCAATCACATTGATGTGGCCATTTAGTAATCTGCAAGCGGGAAACAGAGAGGGAAAGAGATAGAAAGAGAGAGAGAGAGAGAGAGAGAGATAAATTGGTTGCAATTGCTGACATTAGGCTAATCTGAATGGGGAAGCCGTTAGCAGCATGTTCCCGCCCAAATATGCACCAATTTTTGTACGACGCTCTGTTCAAATCATTACTTTCATTGACTGCCTGGTTTTTGTGGGTTTCGATGAGTGCTCGGAAAAGCGTTTGAAGTTTCCGCGACATATGATTTTATATCAGAATACGATATTGAACATCGTTCAACAAATGACTTATGCTCTTTTATTTTAAAAACATTTTTAATAAATTAAAAATTTATAAGATAAGAACTGATTAAATTCGAATTTTGTTCATATTTTATCAATTAAAAGTCTATGAGGCTTGGTGGTTTTACTGACAGTTATTTTCAATTTAAAAGGAAATATGTTTAATTTATAATTATGTTTAAATAGACAAATTAAAGAATAAAATCATCAATCGTTGAATTTTTGATGGCATATTAAAATGCTATGTGTGCTACAACAAAACCACAAATTCAAACAAATTTGAATGAATTGAAACATTTTGTTTTTTTTTTATTATTAATAAATGAAAAAGAGAAGCAAAAATTGGTAATTAATTGGAATGATAGCGCTCACTCTATCAGTTATTTTTCCACTCTGTTGATCATTAAATTAAAGCCACAACAGATATTAATTTATATTGGCGTATGCGGAATGTTATTCATACGACTCGTAAGCATTGCACTTTAATGTAATTTTAACAAATTCGAGTGCATAAAATGCATTCACTAAAAAACTCACCGCTGCAAACAGTTTTCTCGTTCGGCAAGTGCCAATTTAACAATATCCGCAAACACTGGAATAACAACCCAATCATTGGGTTTGCCACAAATAGCTGTTGTTGCTGCTGTTGTTGTTGTTGTTGTGTTTGTTATTGCTGCTGCTGCTGCTGCTGCTGTGCTTGTAGGTGTGGCTGCTTCTACATTGCCACTGCTGCCTGCCACTGGCACCTCTAGCGATGACTGCTCCAGTGCATTCAATCCGGAAGTGCCCGTTATGCCAACCGGCTGCCCTTTGGCACTTGACGCGGACTTCCCATTCAAGTCCTCCAGGGTTGATGTTGAGGATAAAGTTGTTGTTGTTGTTGCTGTTGTTGTTGCCGCTGCTGTTGCTGCTACTTCTACTGATGCAGATGATGTTGATGATGAGTTTTGCTTTATCGATAAAGCGGCTTTGGCCTGACTATCAGTCTTAAGACTTTGCTGCTGCTGGAGCTGCTCATTTAGAACGATTGCCTGTTTTTGCCATAAATGTCCATGTCCTTCGGCATGCCGTTGCATGCAATCCAATTGTTGACATGTCACTTGTAATTTGCTCCACTGTAATAAAATGGAAATACGCACATAAATGAACAGTGTGTATATATATATATATATATATATGTGTGTGTGTGTGTGTAAGTTGTATTTCATCCAAATGGAAAATATCTTTAATTCGTTTTATTTGTGTTATTTGTGCCTTGTTTTCGGGCGTTGCTGTAAAAGTTTATGGTTTTGTTTGTGCCCCAGTTTTATGTCTGTAATTTGCGCTTATCGAATTTTATGGTGCGACATTTGGCTTCGCCTTAGATAAGATTTTAATTTGGATATACCCTAATGCCGAAATAATTACAACGAATGTAAAGCTCAAAATGTGATCATATCATTTAATTTATTTGCTTTACAACATTTAAATTGTTTAGCTAAAACTGTTTATTGTTTATTTTAACAAAGAATGCATTTTTTTTATGTTTTTTATCACTTGGCTTTTTTAATTGTTCTTGACATATTTATGGTCATCGTCGTAGCACTAGTCATAAACTTTTCTGTGGCTCTCACACGCTGCAACTACAAAAAATTAAAATAAAACAAGTAAGAACGCTGTAGTCGAGTGAACTCGACTACCATATACCCTGAACCAAGCAACCAAAATAAAAAAAAAATCAAAGACGTTTCATACATTCATAAGTTAATAGCTTGCCTGCGTAAAAACCAATGTAGCGCATTAGAATAACCCACTGAAATTACGGCAAACGCGTATGCATACGAATCGTAGGTAACGTGGCAGTGGAGAATACACACAAACAAATTTGCGGATTTGTGGATTATCTTGCCGTCCCTTTCTCACACATGCACGCGCATATTTATGCATACAGTTTGCGGCTGCTGACAGAAATTTGATCAATATGAGAATACATTTTCGACCATAACTTGGGTGCTTCTTATCCGATCTTGATGAAATTTGGGCAATTGATCAACAATATGCATATGCATATCGTGTTTAACTTAGAAGCGTCTGCCTTTTAAATTGGGGAATTTATTGCTATCGGAAAACTAAATGTATCGATAATCGATAAACGAAGGCAGTTATCGATAAAATAAAACAAACTTGATCTGCGCCTGGTATCCAAAAACCTATATTCCAAATTTGAAGTCTCTAGCTCTTATAGTCTCTGAGATCCGCGTGTTCATACAGACGGACAGACGGACAGACGGACGGACGGACAGACGGACGGACAGACGGACAGGGCTATATCGACTCGGCTGTTGATCCTGATCAAGAATATATATACTTTATGGGGTCGGAGATGCTTCCTTCTGCCTGTTACATACATTTGCACAAAACCATTATACCCTTTTTACCCATTTTTAATGGGTTCAGGGTATAAAAAGCCAGAAAATTCATAAATGCTCCATGCAAAAGCTCTGTGAATTTATGCAAGTCCCTTTAACTTTTCCATGTGCACAATTTTTTGTATGTCAAATTTATGCGTTACAAAAAAAATATAATAATAATAGTAAAAAAGAATGATATAACAAGTAAGATGCTGTAGTCGAGTTGGCTCGACTACGATATACCCTTAACCCAGTTGTTAAATATATTCTAGTTTTATTGGATAATTTCCCTTTAAAATGATTTGCACTCAAATGTTCAGTTCTGCAAGTGCATTTCTTACAGTCTTTACTCACAAGCATATACATACATACATACAGACATACATGCGTACGCGAAACAGTACTTATCGGGGCTCTGCAGAATACACACAAATATATTGACACTAGCGTCGATTATCATGCCATCTCTTTCTCACACATGCGCTCGCCTATTTATGCATACAGAAAATGCTTCCGGCTGCTGACAACAAGAAGATCAATATGAAAATATATTTTCGACTATAACTTTGGTGTTTCTTATCCGAACTTAATGAAATTTTGGCAACTGATCAATAATATGTATAAGCATATTATGTATAAATTAGAACCCTCTGCCTCTTAAATTGTGGAATTTATTGCTATCGGAAATCTAAATGTATCGATAATTCCGAAACTGAAGCAGTTATCGATAAAATAAAGCAAACTTGTTCTGCGCCTGGTATACGAGAACCTATATTTTAAATTTGAAGTCTCTAGCTCTTATAGTCTCTGAGATCCGCGTGTTCATACAGACGGACGGACGGACGGACGGACAGACGGACGGACAGACGGACAGGGCTATATCGACTCGGCTGTTGATCCTGATCTAGAATATATATACTTTATGGGGTCGGAGATGCTTCCTTCTGCCTGTTACATACATTTGCACAAAACCATTATACCCTTTTTACCCATTTTTAATGGGTTAAGGGTATAAAAATGAATTCTGAACCGGCACTTTATAACAAATAAAATGCGAGCAGAACGGCATTTAAAGTAGCTAAAAGTTTGCTTCAACGTCAATAGAAAAGAATTAGTTATGAGATTGCAAAGTCGAAAGGCATCCATTAACTAATTGCACAGCTTGTTATGGAAACCAGCTTCAGTTGCCACGGAATGAATGCACAACTAAAGCCGAACGCTCAACGTGCCCCATTGAAGCATTTTGCGGGCGACATGCCAAGTAAATAGCTAAAAGTAGCAAATATATAAATTTGATGAAAAAAGTGCCAACGCAGCGTGGGCAAACTGAAATTGCGGGTTCCTTGGTTTTGGTTTTTCCATTTTTCCATTTTTCCATTTTCTTTAATTTTGCTTGTCACTTGTGCTCTGCAGTTTCCCATAATAAACCACCTTTATTAATGGCATTAAAGTTAAATTAAATGGCTTAACTCTTTTTGCAGTAAAATTATGTAAGCTGCTTAATAATTGCAACACATTTAATGTCTTGATTTAATGCCATACTGTTAACAATGAGGCTTGCATAATACCTGCCACATGTTGATGCCTGTCACTTCACTTAAACACTCACCGTAATTTTCAGCCTGGCTATGGCCGGCGACTCCAGGGATTCCAAAATGGCCGTTGCACTATTGTAGTTGCCCACAAGTAGGCAATATTGGGCCACACCGCTCCACAGCTCCACAATCCGGCTGCGCTCCTCAATCCCGATGCACTGCAAATCAAGATGAGTGAGTAATTGTTGTTTCCTAGACACAATAAGGTATGCGAAACACGTCAGTTGACTAAAAGTTTAACGAGTCACTTATGCAGCAGCCAAACTGCCAAACTGCCGATGGGCGAGTTACGAGCAGCATAAATTATATGCCAGCCCGTCCTGTTTGACTATGCAAATGTGGCATGCAAGTCACTCAGTTGTTGGTCCATCAACGGACACGTAGCTCTGCGTATTTGACAGGCATAGGATTTTAATTCAATCCACTCTGACCTGGTGCCAAAGAGCAAGACGACAATTGCTTACCTGTAGTATCTCATTGCAGACAAACAGACGCAGACGTGCCGACCAGTCCAGATACGTTTCCAGATTGCAGGTCTTCTTTGGATCCTGGGCACCCGGTGGTCCCCCCGATGAGATTGGTTGGTCCCATTTCTTCTGCAATTATGACAAAATGGATAATAAACAATCAGCAGTGCCCTAACATAACGAGTGACTTTGGAATAGCCAAACTTAAACCAGATATGCTTAGAATTGAATAAGTTTATCTAATTTTTTTTTAATATAAATATAAAAAATATAAATATAATTTTAGTGGTGTGAATTTTAAAACCTAATAATTGATTAAATAAATATCTATTACAATCAATAAATTTTTGAATAATGTAACTAATGGCTTTAGAGGCAGGATTTTAATATGCATTAATTCATTAATTTTTTGTTTTTAATTTTCTTCATTGGAAAATACTTGTTATCCACCTACCTGTTTATCCAACAGCACTATGCTGCTGCACTGCAGAAACTCCTCTGGGCCAATGTGCTTGGCCAACTTCTTTTCCAGCCTACATAGGATTTGTGCATATTGGGTGGCTGTTGGGCAGTTGATTGGTGCAACGAGCTGCTGCATAATCAGATGAAAATTGGTCAATATGTTGTAGGCCACGATGTGGGTGGAGTTTACCTTTTCGTTGTTCGTCTGGCAGGCACGCAAATCGGCCTCGTGTTTCTCTAAATCAGTCAAGCGTTTAAGTAAGGCACTTAGTATTTGGGAGACAACGGCTTCCAAATGTGAGTCGGAACATCTGCAATGGGCAAATCGGTCTGTTGAGCTCGGAAACACAACTAATCAATGATGTTTGCACTCACCTAGCAACGATATGTTTAACATGATTCATCATGCGTTCATCGCGATAATCATATGGGAATTGTTGCGCCCACTCCGCAAGGAGGGCAACAAATGTCTCCAAGCATTTGCCATGGGACACCGATGCCAACAGTTTGCCGAGCAGCTCATGTGGTCGCAGGAACAGACGTGATGATAATAAGAATGAGAACAGAAATTCCTGCAGAAGACAAACACAATCGAGAGATTAGTGCAACTCAAACAAACGGTTGATTTCGCTCAGTTTAGTGGCACACACAGCACATAAATAAGAATTCAATTAGCTTAATTTTCCAGTTATCATCCTCTTTGCTACATCTGTTTTTTTCACAATATTTACTATTTACTATTTGCATTTTCAATCTGCTTGCTAATTGTGTGTGTATCTTTATCCTTGTGGCTGTTTGTTTTTTTTTTTTTTGATAATATTGTGTTTTTAACAAGAATTTTTTAAATTGTTGCATATACATATATTTATTTTCATATCACTTACCTTATCCAGATCAATAACATTTATGGGATTGAGCACCTCAGGGAATGCGTCCAGTGGTCCGGAAACTATTTTACCATTTATGTACATAATGCCACCGGAACCCAAAACCGAGCTCTGGAATAAACAAATAAACAAACACATGCAACATGAGCAAAACAATATTTTTCAATAATGTACAAAATGTAAAATGATTTCTGATTAAATACCTCAAAGTTGATATCACATTGGCTGCGCTTGTGCGAATTGGTGGGCACATCATATTGCACCACATCATCCCTGGCAGTGAGTGGCTGCACATGCAAATAATAAATAATTGCAAATGATTGATGAATTGGGACAATTGGAGCAATCAATATTATCAAAAATCAATACCTTGAAATCCTGCTGGAATCCTAATTCCAAATCATGTGCACTCAATTGTTCCGCACTGTGACGACGTCGCAATCGCAAGCGTGCCTCGTTAACCCAACCCAGGTTTAAGCCGTAGTTGCAAAGCTGACCCGGTTCCGTTGTCGAATTGAGCAGAAAAATACCCACATCCGGTTGAGGTGTGCCACAGCAGGTGGCATCATTATCATCGTCAACATCATTGTTACCATCATCATCATCAGCACTCGACGATGAGCTGTTCTCCGTGCTGTTCACGTGGCATCTCGCTCGTCTCCTGCTCCGCTTGCGACATTTATCGCGATCCCGTTGACCGCGCGACTTTTGCAGCACGGTTTGCTTGCAACGCGTGCCACAGACGATGGCTGATATCTTACTGGCATAAAAGTACATCGCCATGTGTCACGTTTGGGCTGCCGTTGCCCGTAGCACGCTCATGTGTGTGTGTGTGTGTGTGTGGGTGTGTATGTGTTGACTGCTGGATTCTTAATGCACAGACACGCCCCAAATAGTTGCTCGGCTCAGGAATGCAGCAAGAATGTCGCGAGCCCGTCCCTAAAATTCGTCAGGTGCGTCAGTTGCAGTCAGATGTCATTTGCAACGAGGATGATAAGTTGCAGGGGGGATTTAAACTTGCTGTTCGACATGTTTGTGTGGCATAATTTCTGCTGCTGCTGCTGCGGCTACTGAAAAGATCAAAAATTCCAACTGTAAAAAATTGTTTGCAGTTAAGGACTCGCTGACGCGACAACAAGTAACAAGTTGCGGTCAATCGCAGCACATTACTCATGCGACACGTTGCTCATAAAAACACACACACACACCCATACACACACACACACACACTCAAACACACTCACACACACTCACACACACCGACACACACTGAGTAAATCACATCCGTTGGGCTAGGAATATTATCCCTTTGGGTACACTTGGGCCCGCCCATCAAGCCTCAGATTTCTGTCAGTTTGTGTGTGTGTGTGTGTGTTTCTGCGTCATCAATAAGGGCGCAACTTTTGGGGGTGGACGGATTTCCGATTCAACGTTTGCCATCAACTTTGGCTCTGCACTTGCCCGGAAATATCTTACACTAAATACGCTGCTTCACATCAACATACATTCATATTTATGAAAGTCCGTAGCTATCAACTACATACATATATATATATTTATATATATATATATATATATATATATATATATATATATATATTCAATAAGAAATTATTCGAAGAACATTTTGTTTTGACATATTAAAGTATACTTTAGTTTTTGCCAGAAGTGCATTCCTTAAAGCAAAAATAAATATTTAAATAAATAATAAAACAATAATAATAAATAACAAATTAGAGCTCTTACTTGGATTAATATCTAAATAAACATTAAATTATACAAATATTATACAACAATCTTTTACTCTACTCCTGATTTCAATTTTAAATCCACAAATATCATTTTTATTGCTGGTAATCCTTGGATCAAATCCGAACACACAAGTGCTTCAAGGAAAATGTCATTTGCAGCAGTTTGTCGCAATAAAAATCAAAAGCAACGCGCCAAAGTCAGCCATTCTGTGACACATTGCATAATATATTCATTAGGCATTCGTTGTGCTCCGGCATGAGTGTACTCAGAGATCAGACTGGTGCCTCTATCGGTACATACTTATTTATGTATTTATGGAAATGTATTTTTTATACACACGTCGCACACGCCACACACGCCACACACCTCTTCAGCTGCTGATTGAAATGAGACTTTCGATTGCTGTTAATCCAAATCAAACACGGATTTCCTTTCATTTTATTTTTAAGTATTTCGGACATATTTTTAAAGTTTGGCTTTTTATATTGATTCAACATTGATTCGTTTTGACAGTTGAAGCGTGAACCGATATTGATTACTTAATTCTTTTAATTTTTTCAGACATTAATTGCATTTGCTTTGTCTAAAGACAAAGTAAAAATTATAAATAAAATATATTGTGGCAATAATATAAATGTTGTATAAAATCAGGGTAGTTTGCCACGTACGTGGTTTTGTCGAGATAGAGAAGTTAAAAGGAAAGAAAAGGATATACCCATACATAATGTGTCCATATCTTAATATCTACATATTTACACAGATTTCCACATTTTGAATTGCCTACTTTTGGGGGATGGACATTCTGATGTTGAACTGTGCGCATAACTCATAATATGATGTGTGGCATAAGCTCGGACTTGTAGTTTGTTATGTCAAAACTTGCCCCTTTTTCTGTTAACAAAAAGATTGGCAATAAAATAAATCTTATGGCAGAAACTTATTAAAATTCCAATCATGCTTACGGCGACTGCGTGCTCAACATGTCATAGCAGATTGAATATAAATAGATATGTAAATATGTAAATATATATATATATATATATATCAGGGCTGTCACAGGGAATGTTTTCAATTTGAATATTGACAGCGCAACTGGTCCAGCTAATCCCAACACAACTCATTTCAATATTTTCATCTTGTTTTCGATTGGCTGCCCAATAAAAATTGCCCCACACACGAATATATGTATGTATATATGTATATATATATATGTATATCGATATATATAAATATTTTATGTCACTTCAATGGCATCGCCAGCGCCTCCAGCATTGTCTACACTTTTGTGCTCGAGTGCACGGAAAATATCAATCAATTACATATCGGGAATCTTGTCCAACCCAAGCCCAAAGCGTAACAGCGTACATAATTGGGGCACACGGCAGCGGAATGTGGCATTGAGGGCGTGGCACTGACAATTGAGTGATAGTCGCATAACTATGTCCTGACTAGATGAATATTAGATGAACTCACCGAGCTCAGAAACTGGTTTATTTATGAGTGTTTCTGAATGAATTTCGATGCTCATTTTCCAACTTTCTTTCATCGATAACAATGTGGAAATGTGCTCTTTTTGATTTACTATTTTCTATTTGTTCTTCTGTGAAATATTAAAAAAATAATTGGAGAACAATTGGATTTATTCGCATTGCTGGTGTTTTTTTTAGTTGATGAACCATTTTTACAATTTAATTATTGAATATTATGAATACATTCGATGCATCGATTATTGAGATTCATCATATATTGAATAACATTTTAATTCGGCTTAGCAAACAATTTGTTTACTGATCCATATATAAATATAATCTTATTGTTAATATGGATTTCAAATAATAAATACATTTTGTACAAAAACAAAGCAATGCAAATTAAATTCTGGGCAATATAAAAAATGCCACAAATAACATTTATTTATGTTTTATTAAATTAAGTTCAAATCTCATTGCACATTTTTTTTATTTTTTTTTCAACTTACGCGCAACTTCAACTTGAAGAAATCATTATTGTGGTGGCCATGGAAAAGAAGAGGAACTGCTAAAATATTCTGAAATCTATTAGCATAAAGCAGATTGAAGTAAACTTATGCTGACGATGTTGTCAACAAGGACAACAGCAACAAACAACAACTGATAATAATGACAACAAATTGCAAATTGTTGCGCGGTTTCCCTAATAGGAGTCGAGCGAAAAGCAAACTTTGTGCAGATAAATAAAAAGTCAAATGAATTTTTACTTGTTTTTTTCAGTGTGCAGAATGCATTCGCACTAATTTGAATACTGGAGCTGGGCAAGCTGACAAGTGACAAATATGACAGCTTCCTTATTTAATCTTATACCCTTGTTCAGAGATAATTCAAAGAGTGTTTGAGATGTACAAAAATATAAAAAACACAAATAATTCAAACACAGAACAAAGTATTCTATGTCAACAGAATAAGGCCGGTCTGCCAGGGTATGTAATCTTCGGCATTCTTTTCTTTCTTTAATTTTTTGTTTTTAAATTTGTTGCAATTGTATTTTTTACTGCTAAACTGGCATTTAAGTCTAACGCCAGCTGTTTGCTTCAACTTTTGGCTTGAAGATGCTGTTTTCGATAGGGGAAATTGACAACAATGTGCAATCTTTTTTTGTTGCCTTGTAGCTTGCAACACATTTTATTTATGCTCGTATTTGTTTTTTTGGGTTATAGGGTTTTTCGCTTTGACAATTCGCGTATTTTTTTGTGTTTTCCTTTCCGCTTTGTCGATTATCTGCACTTGCCACACTTGACTTGAGTTGATGTTCACTTTAGTTTTATTTGTGCTGTTTATTGTCCTCTTTGCCACCCAAAATGTTTTCCATTGTGATTTTAACTCGTTTGTTTTCACTTGGTTTTTCGCATAGAGCTTAAGTTTTACACGATTTCATATCAGATGCCATATTAGCTTTGCCATTTCTTTAATTATGCACCATAGGAAACACAAAAAGACGCCTCTAATAATAAAATGAGTAATTTTGTCACTCTTGTCTGCCTTTTTTAAGCATTTTTCTTGTCTGCCTCCAACTTTTGCATTAGATTTAATTAGCATTTGTCTTGGGCCCGGAGAGCCAATAAAAAAGTCTCAAAGTTTTAAAAGTTTCATCGACTTTGCCGCTGTTTAAACAGTTAAACAGTTAAACGCCTTTAATGATGTTGGCTTTTATAGAGTAAGCTCGAATTGCACCTTCAGCTACAATTTTACAGATTGTCCATGACACATTTTGGGATATGGCTTTCAACTTTTGGGCTTGGCTGACAATTTTCATTAGGAACACGACCCAAAGCGAAGAAAATGCGTCAAAGAAACTTCAACAAAAAAAATGATGCCAAGCTAAAAAAAAGACAAATAAAATTTGAGGTTAACTTTTGTAAGTCGTTAAAAATTTGCATGTGCTGCAAAAAATATTTGATAAAATGTGCATTTAGGTCAGCATTAAATATTTTACTTAAAAAACATTTTTTTTAGCTGCTTTTCTTAGTAATTTAGGGGAGTTGAGCGCAGTTAGGATAAGTTAAAATTCTATCAAAGGAGATGAGCAATTTAAGAGCACTTATATGTATATATAATATTCATATATTTTATATGTATATATATTTAATAATATATATATATTTAATTAGAGATTTCTAAACAAATACTTAAAGACAAACATACCAGAAAATTTCGTCATTCAATAGAAGAAGAAATAATACTAATGGCATCGAAATAATAAATTTAGCTATTATCGATTCACAAGTCCCACTTTTGGTTTTTTTTTTTTTTTTTTTTTTTTGTTTATTTGTCAGTAAATCTCTATAATCAAAATAAATGTTGCCAAATGCTGATTTAAAATGTGTCGCACGCGGCATATCATTATTATTGGATGGTGTGTGAGTTAATCCGAATGTTGCATACTTACGGGGCAATGATATTTATTTATTTCTGTTATTTTATATATTTTTAATTATGCACATCTTTTGTCTTGTATTAATTTTATTTGAAAACCTTTTGTTTCTGTGATTTAGATTTAAATTACTGCATTTTAAGATTATTATTATTGTGAACACATATTTAGTTATTAAGTTCGTTAATTTGTATTATTTATTATTATTTCTACTAAATTTCTTACAGATACTATATTAGTCCCTGTGCTTGGTTATAAATCGTTGTCTTTAAAAGGCAACAAAACGCTATCATACAACCGCTAAACGAACCGAACACTTTGAATATCCAGAATGAACTAAATTCGAAGCATCTGCTGTTGCTGCTTATGTAGTTCGAGGAACCAAATATTAGCATTGCAGACAGGTTGCATGCTATCATAATGGGAAATCATCTAAAGGAAATTTTTGAACGTCCAACGAATCGCAACAAGTTGCTCTATAACATGTGCAATGCTGTAGATCGAACCAGTTCGCGCAACTTGTGCCATCAGCTCCTTCAAGCCTGTATGCATCAAATAGGCATAAAAACGAGAAGTTGCAACACAACATTTGAAAATGCGTTCGCAACATGCTGCAGATCGAACCAGCTCGAGTTAGAGCAACCAGTTAGAGCAACCAGTTCGAGCAACCAGTTCGAGCAACCAGTTCGAGCAACCAGTTTGAGCAACTAGTTCGAGCAGCCAGTTCGAGCAACTTGTGCCATCGACTCCTTCAAGCCTGTATGCATCAAATAGGCATAAAAACAAGAAGCTGCAACAGGACTCACTGTTGACTCTTACAAGTTTTGGTGCAGAGATGGCAGGATGAATAAGTGTATTGTGTGCATGTCAAAAGACCACGTAACTGATATATTTGTTTACGCTGCTACCTTGAAAAATGTCTGCGTCTGATTTTTCTCTCTTCTTCTTCTTCTTATTCTTTTTCTTGTTGTCGTTTTTGTTGTTGGCAAACTGAGTTTGTTTAGTTGATTCTGTTTACTCAAAAATGCTTATTAGTTTCGTAAATCGTAAATCCCGAAGCTATTTATGGTCCAAATGTGATTTAATATTTTTGTAAATCTATTTATTATATTGTTGGTTTTTTTATAGCCAACTTTTCTCAAGGTGCAAAACACTTAACTCACAGACACTAACACACACACACACACAGACACAATTACACCGCTATTGGTCATCAATTTTCTGAGGTCTTGAGAGAATATTTCTTGGGCAAAACTTTGACCAGGCAAAATGCCAAAGTTTTAAGTAGTAGCTTAAATTTAATGTCTGTATTTTTATTGATTTTGTCATGAACTTGTTGAAATTGAATTCAATTTGAAGTGCAGCTCTTTTAAATTATAAAGCTAATGAGTTTCCTCTATTCAATTTTGTGATCAATTTTAAGTGAAGTTCGTTAACACTGAAAAGTTTCATATATTTATAGGTTTATTGAATTGAAGTTTTTCATTAACAAATAGTTGAAAATAATTAAAGCTTTCACTTAAAGTTACTTGTTAATTAATTAAAAATCCCCTCAGACATACATATCTATACAGCTACTTGCAACTTTTTGCTGCGCTTAGCTTAACTCTGAATTAACGTCACTTGATGGAGTTGCATGCACACACAGACACATACATACATACATACAAATATTTAATCCGTTGAGAATGTATGTGTCACACGGCTGGGCTGCTGGCGCTAAGATAGCGACGGTGTTCGGAACCAATGCAAATAAAGTAGATACATATGTATCTATGTGTGCCTCATATATATGTATGTGTGCAACGTGTCCTAAGGATGTCTGTCTAATCCAAATTCAATTGCTTAATCCAGCATGACTGACAGTCAGAGCGACGTTGAAAGATGCTTGATGGACTGATGGACAGATGGTAAAGTTGGCCAACAACTTAACGCATCAGAGCACTTTCTTGAGTTGGCTATTAAATAACGCAGCTAGTGCCCAGGCAAACATACATATATACATGTTAGGTTTAGTATAAACACATACATATTTACATCGAAGCACTCACATATGTCAACATATCATGTTGTAATTCAGTTAAGGGGCGCTAAGTAAATTCTACATGACATCGTCTTAGCCGTGCGATAAGCGTTGGCCAAGGCAGCTGGTCGAGTTGCTGGCCAAAATGCTTAGAGCCAATCACAATTTTGATCCTTTTAAGTTTGGCCACTCCTTTAATAAATAACTTTAATTTTTATTATTATTTCATTTTTTATTTAATGTTAAGATTACCACAGATTGTTTCAAGATTTGGCATTAAAGAGACAGCTGAGCTTTTTTAAAGCGCTTAATTCGCACCGACTGTAAACAAATAAATGGTTTAATGAGTGCGGATAACACAGCACTGTCCCCGTTATTAATTCCGTTCTCTTTGTTAAATGAATCCGCAGTACGGTTTTCCGGTCAGCGAGTTTTAAGTTTCCGTGTGTGGCTGTATTTCAAAACATATTTTCAATTAGCACAGCGACTGAACATCACCCGGCACACAATAAGCAAGCAGCTGGCAGCCGGCAGCCGGCAGCTGGCAACTGGCAACTGGCAGCTGGCAGCCTGCAATGAGTTGACAAATGGCAGACACGGACAATGAAAACCCAGCACGCAAAAAATAATCAGCAAACAGCCAACAAAATGTTGGTTTTTTATGCAGGGAATACAAGCACAAGAGCACACCATAAATATTTACGGAAGTGCCACTTGACACTACCTCAAGATCAGCAAGCATCTTTCTATTTATATAAGCTCCTCGGAAAATTCGGTTAATTATCTTAACATTATTTAAAGCTTTGTTTGCAATTTTGATATATGTTAATAATAGTAAAAGTTGTTTATTTAAAATTTATTTAAAATCAATCACTGTTGGGACAATACACTTTTTTGCATGTAAAGTGCAGAATTTTAGAATTTACAGTGTGCAACGGATCTTCTGCAATTTTTATAGAAATTTTTACCTTGGTGTGATTATTTAAAATTTAATTTAAGAGAAATATATATATATTTAAAATAAGTTTTTATTAAATAAATAATTATGAATAACTGCTTTGATTTACTAAAAATGATTTTATTGTAGATGCACTTTGAGCGTTGTAATTTCTTTAACAAATTAGCTGCATTACGATTCGCTAACGTGTTTGCTGCATCGAAATGTGAAATGGAAAAGGAAATCGAAATCTTTTAAAATAAATACATACCACCCTGAAAGTAGGAAAATGCTCAAAATTAAAGCATCAAGTGTGTTAGCAACAGGCGTAGAGCAAAGATATTCAGTATACGCCATGTGTAGAGAAAAGTTATTTCAGCATTGCGCATAAATCTCACTGCAAATCTTCTTTTTTGCTACTAATGCGTATCCTTGCCTCCCAGCAAATTCCATTTTTGGTATGGAAAGTGGAAGAGAGATGAAATGGTTAATGTCATTCTTCATTTGCCCACAGAAAATTGTGTGTAAATCAAGTTTTATGATGCACAGAGAAGCAAGCAATGTATGGACATAATTGGCCAGGCAACTGGAGAATACTAATCAAAAGGGGTCTGACCTGGATACACACCAAGTAAGGGTTGATGAAAATGCATAAACATGTTAAGACTGAGTGCCACACAAGCTAAGCAGCTGCAACAACAGACGGCTCTGGGGAGAAAACATACTCATATTTCAATTGTGCCCGTTCGGGCAACAGTGTTATAAATTAATAATAATTATTTATACAGTTGCTAACTACAGCCGCTCATAATAAATTCCGGAAAAACTTTCAACATGCTACACAACTAGAACAACAATTACAGCAACAATAGTCGCATTCGGGTTGCATAGTCGACAATTCTCACCAGTTGTGCCCCCCTCTGATTTTCCATGTAAATTTATTTCCCCACTTTCTTCACTTGCAGTGTGTTTGAAAACTTGTGTATGAAAAACGCCCAAGCGGAAAATGTGAGCTTCAAGATTGCTTCGGTTTATACAAATATATATAGAAGAACATATTTCTTGTTTCCTTTTTTTTTTTGTGTATTCAACGTAAATCTGGCAGCAGCTGACAAGTACTGAATTTTCCCTTGTTAAGCCTCTCCACACAGTGGCATACCTTAAAAGTTGCACAGCCAGTCGGAGCCGACCAGACGCAATCCAATTCATTGAAATATTAATGCTAATGGCTGGAGGGAAACACTTGCTGATTGTGTTCGAGTTTTGCCAGCTATGACGAGTTTTCCAATAAATTAATGATTCTTGTTGTAGTTGGTAGCTGCAGCTGAAAGCAATTTCCGGAAATCATGCCAGACATCGACAGCCAAGGAAGTAGAACAGCTTAAAAAAAAAAAAGTGTGCATTGCAAAGTTACGAGAGTTTCGGCAAGGAAGGGTTAACGATCAATCTTGATATACCCATTAAAATTCCATAATTTAAATATTTGCCGCACTAACTGATGCAAGTGCAATAAAAGCGAACTATTGCAAGAAAAGGAAAAGAAATGTGACCAAATATCTCCTGTCTTGTTGCCACTCAAGACACAAAAGCTGACCAACCACACCGTCACGTTCCGTGGATTACGTGCCATGAATTAAAATGCTTCAAAGTTGCGGCTTGCTAAATAGAGTCACAGAGTCACAGAGCCAGCCACATAGTGGCAAGCTAAAGCGATCTTAATGGGAAAGTCAGGAAAACAAAAAAGGACCTCAAGTCGTAAAGTGGTCATCCCTTGACAGAAGTCACCTGTTAAAGCACTTCAAGTATAATGTTGCATACTCTTATGCGCGAACGCATCAAGTAATTGAATTTTGATGAATTTCCATTCTTTTTTTTTTAAATTACATAGTTGTTCAGCATTCAAAAATTGCCTTCCGCTGCTTTATGGCGTGGCCTGGGGACTTGCCATCAAGCAACTGCCACACAAAAGTCCACGCAGCTGTGGCATGTGGCAGACATGAAACTGCAAAGTTTAGTTGTTGCCTTGGCGACAACCTTGTGTCACCTGATGTTGCATCCCGTGACTGGGTGACTCTCGTCAAGCCAACTGAATGCAGCTCCATCAGAAGGTGTAAAATTTGCTGGGCAAGTTCAAGAATCTTGGCCAGTTTTAATGAGCTATTTGCGCAAAATTAAATGTCAGCCAAAAGTTTTTATAATTAGCCGGGGGATTACGAAATCCCAACTGAATATAAGATTAAAAGGAATTGCATAGGAAAATCACATAATTTGCATTTACGCACATTAACTTTCATTAAAGTTTAATAAGTATCAGTGAAACCATTTCGGAAAAATATTCAAATAGAAGCAGAAGTTTATAAGTTAAGCTATCTGAAGACTCTCAAGTTAATTTGAATTCAAAGTTTTCTAAAAAAAAAAATAATATAAAAAAAATCGTAAAATTAATAACTAAAAGCTTTTTAGTCTGAATGCGAATAGCGGTCTGACGTAGTTTCTTTGAGTGCTGTGGGTCTTCATCAAGTTATTTCACTAATTAGTTCTGATTCGTTGTAGTAATTTGTAAAAAGCCATATAATTTAAAAAAAATTCTACTTGAAAATTAATTTACATTCAGCTTGAACTTATTTTACTTTGAATCAAATCTAAATATAAAAATGTATAAGTACAGGTTATAATTCATCAAATAATTTCTGTTAGGATCAGCATTTTAAAGTAAATTGTTTGAAAATCTTTTTATATTTAAGGGAATTTACTTACATTAAGTTTACTATTTCCATTATTGATTGTTAAATTATTCAATCCATTGTCGCTTCGTTAGTTGATTCTTTTAAGGACTTTCCGAACAAATTAATGCCAATTGCAATTGCCCACCAAATCCAATAAATTTGTGTGCAAGACACGAAGACGTGATAAAAATACATTTAAAATTTAATTAATTCAATTGCAGTGCAAGGATACGACGTGGCGAGTCCTGGTTGCAGTTGCAGTACACAGTACAAGTTTGCCTTATTTTAACAAAAAAAAAAAACCAAAATTGTGTTAATTTGCATTCGTGCTCTGTTCTTGTCTTGACATGTATTTAAATTTGTGAAATATTATATTTTACTATATACGTTTTCACATTTATAAAATAAATTGGCAATTTTAGAAGCGCTAGTCTGCATATTCCATTCAATTGTCAAAATTTCTAATATTATTTTCTATCTATTGCATTATAAAACCAATCATTTTCTCTCAAATACCCTTTCGTAATGGGTACATTAAAAATACATATTTATTTTACGCAGTAATAAATTCACTTAATTTCCTGCGTTGTAAATTATATTCACACTATAATTATAATTATGTATGTTTGGCTGGGAGATAATTATATTCATGTGATGCAGATTCAATAGTGCAAGTCAATTATGAAAATTGCTTCATGCAATTTATTATGCAAGTAAAATTAAATAATGTCATGAGCGTGCGCTTACCAAATTACCACATAAGGTCAACCAGAAGGTCATCAATAAATCAACAGATATAAAATTGGAGCTGTTGCTCACCAATCCCAAAGATGGACAGACATTAGTGACATAATTATATAGCATCATTAAGCACTATTCTCGAGTAGTTAATGTGGGAATCTGTGTTCTATTGAAATCTTCCTTCGGGCACAGAGCTAATTAAAAGCTATGCCAAATTAATTAGGCGACTTATAGGTCCTGCTTTGTTCAGGGTGCACTTTAGTTGATTCATTATTATTCATTTATCATTGAACACTTCCATACAAATTACTTAAGCTTATTAAATATAATATGAATGAATATCAGGACAGAATTTAAATTTAAAGGTCAATTAAAATGCCAACAGCTTATTGTTTGCTCTTGCCAAATTAATAGATAGCATATCTATTAAAAAACTTGTTGGCTCTTGTCTGAAATTCATAAAATGCACATGTTGGCAACACAAACAAAAAATAAAAGAAAACAAACATATATTTTCCTTTAAAAAAAATATATAAAAAATATGATAAAGAAAATGATGGTTATTTTTTAACATGACAGTTTAATTGGTTACAATAAATAATAAATTCGCATTGCCTTTTTTGGCGACTGGAATAACATTATAAAATTTGAATGTCGTAAATTCTAATAGTATTATTTTGGTTGACAAATCATCCGTATATTTTTTTGCGTAGAATTTTATTCTATTAGTTAAGTACAAATAATTCAGCCTTATTTTTATGACTCAATTAACTTAAATTAAGTGAAGTGTAGACACTAAATTGAAATTTTAAGAATTCGGTGATTCAGAGTAAATCAAAAAAGTTTTCGTATCTAATTAAAATCATATAAAAGCATTGCCTAAGTGACAAAAATCTTTTCCATAGATCTGGCTTGCCAAAGTGGTCAACAGTTCCAATTGTAATCCAGATTAGTTGCTTGCAATATCCACAATACTCCTGATTTGGGCTTAGTTATGTTTTGTGCAAGTTTTTGTTTGCTTGCCACACAACAAAATTGATTTCGAATACTGTGTGGGAATTGAAATTGGTAGATTGGAAGAACCCCACTTTGTCTATTCAACAATGTTAGCCACAGCCAAGTTACTGAGCCTATTGTGCATTTGGTTATTATTGGATTTGGAGCACTTTCACTTCAGTCTACAGCTGCAGCCATTTGGCTGATTTCATTGCGATTGATTCGGTAAGCTGTGGATTCAGTAGGTCCCGAAATTAATATCATATTCTACGGGGCTTAAATGTAAATAAATGCTGTGATTGTGTGCAATGCGTGAAAATAATATGCATATTTTTCAGAATATCTGTAACCCAATATTTGCCAACATTAATCTGTTTGATGAGCAAACTGTGCACCCGCATAAAAAGTCTAGAATTGCTTCTGAAAAAGCGACACAGAACAAAAAAAATGGAATGAATTCCATTTAACAGCAAAAAGACCATTTAGCAACTTGACACAGGCTGATAAATGGTCAAATAGACCAACAGATTGAGATGGGGCAAGTTATTCACTGTTTTTTATGCATACTGCAGCAGCAGAATATGTGCTCAGTCCATGCCTCATTGAAGTCAACGCATTGCAACAATATGACCAGACGAAAGCAATAACAATGACAGTTATGAGTTTCTCGAAATGGGTATCCAATGGGAACCAGATCCAGGCAGCAATTGAAATTAATTTGATGCTTAATATGGTCTCTTAAAAAGAGAACATCCAACTCGATATGCACTTCTCCGTGCTGACGACTTTGGCCCCACTGATTCTTCAGCTTCATTTATTTTCATGACCCACTGTCATTTCCTGACTTGAAATGACGAAAATATTGACTGCTGTCTGAACTGAAGGCGAACCACTAAATATGGGCGAATATTGGCCAATAACCACAATCACAAAATTGCCTTGGCTAACACAACGTCTTTTATTGTTTGATTATTGAAGCCTGACGATTATTAAATAGTCCTTGCTTTGAATAGAATTATGTGGTATTTTCATGTGTTATTTACTTAAATCAATGTTCACTTAAATCAATGTTCACTTAAATCAATGTTGAGCTCTTAATTGAAAACCAATATCAGCTTATGATTTAAATTAAACAATTTAATTAAAATCCATAATTAAAATACACACATTTTATATTCTATTAAGTTCATTAACATAGATTATATTTAGCAATTATAAATACACAGTAGATAATTACAAAAATTTAATCAACTTTAATTGCAAGCAAATATCAAATTTGTTGACTTTTAAGCTTATTTCTCATATACTCGTACATAGATGAATTTAATTTTTTATTTAACTTAGGCCTATTTAATCAATTTATAATACAAAAGAACATGTTACAACCGTAAACAAGTTTCACAAACTTTGCCAGATTAATTTTTGTCGAAGGGTTGCACACAATAGTAAAATGTCCACTTCAACTTCGAACCCAAATAACCTGAATTTGAGCCGGGCTGTCATTTGTAATGGCCTAATTTGGCATGTAACCAAAGTCATTAGGCATTGACTTTGACTCTGACTCTAACTCTGACTCTGACTGTGGCTTTGTTATTGTCATTGGCATTGGCATTGGCCTTTGGCATTGGCATTAAATGGATCAATTTGTGTGGGAGCAATCGGATCAGCTGAGAGGGCATTGCGCTTGGCTTAGAAGCTTCGAAGCGGCCCAAAATCCAAATACCGCAATTCGAACCCGAATGACCCAAACAGCCTCACACATGTTTGCATTTAATACACTTTTATTGCAGCTTTGGGGCAAACGACCCTCAGTTATTATGCTGATTGTGTTGACACTCTCCCAAAAAACACACACACACACACACACACTGAATCCTTTGTTGTGCGTTATTGTCGAGCTGGTTATTAAATATTTAAAGAGCTCTGAGGTCGATTCTACCTTGGCAATACCTTAACGCAGCAGACTACAAACTAAGCCAAATAAATAAATAAAAAAAAACTTTATTTCATATGTAAAATTCAATTTGGGGTCAGTTCCGCAATCACGTGCTTTGAATAGTGATCGAAGAGCTACATTTGAATACATTGCAAATGTCCAAAGAGCAAGTGAAAAGTTTTCTTTTATTTTTGTATTCAATATTGATTACCTTGTGGCCGAAATAAAAGTTTTGCCAAAGTTTTAAAGCTTTCCGGCAGCTGTTGAAACTGTCAAATGCAGCTCAAATTTAAATTGCCAACATTTAATTTAATAACTGCTGTATGTGAGTGTGTTATTCGCTGTACCAAACCTTTTCTTCAACTATTTAAAATAAAATTCCATTTGAAAAATTCGAGGTCTATTGAAAATAACGAACTTTAAAACATTTCCCTTGCGAGCTTTTACATCCTTTTCAAACTGTTCAAGCACAAAATAATGCATGATTGATTGAAGGTAGATCTAAACTAAATCATCATCGATTATTATTATCTTGACTTTGGCATCTTCAAATTTAATAATACACAGTCCCCATTTATTTCACTATTCTGCTCAGTAAATTTGCTGAAATCTAGTATTCAGTTCGTGAAATCATATTGAGAAATTCATGCACCAAATTTAAAAGTAATCTTTCAATATTATTTGGAAACATTTTGGTAACACTTAGTCATGAACCGCCACGATGGTTTTGATAGAAACCTGCAAGGAAGCGATAATGTCACGGCTAAATCACGGCTAGATCACAGAGAAGATCAAAGCAATTATTTGGCCAGACAGAAGAATGGCAAAATTCAGCGAGGAATTGAAAATCTTAATCGACAGTTTCATCAGGATATTTTACGCTTAGAAAATTCGATGAGCATTATGGAGGTACCGGAAAAGTCGTTGGCTTCGAAATGGATATCCAAATTAAGAGCACATCAACCCAATCTAAGTGAAGCTAATGCCCGAAACTATATTCTGACATATCTGCTGGATTCTAATCCGTGCAAAGTATTCGGAAAGAAGCCATTCAATAAACCTCCATCGGAAAATGACTTAACACAAATTAAAAATGAAATCGTAAGTTAACTATCCTTTGTAGACTTAACAGTAGCAGCAATAAATATATTTTTTTCCTGCAGTCGGTTTTAACCCCTAAGAATACGGTCAAGGACTTGTTTTTCAATTCTTACGATAATGGCGACTTTTTACGTAAATTACCTGTACCACGGGATGGGGCATTTTTTATAGTACATATTTATCCAAATTTAATATGATTTTTATAAAATAGCAAATTCAAAGCATCAAAGAATAAATTGTATCTGAGCAAATTCTTTTTATTCCTACTGCGAAAACTCTGTGACCTGCTGCTGAGATATGTATGCAAATATTGATTTTCGGTTCGTTGGCATTATTAAGTAAACTGGTGCAAAACTTGTAACGGTTTTGAAACAAATATTCTCAGTATTTATCAGCATCCGTTTCCGGTGGTGGTGCAGGACACGTTTAGATGCTTCCTAACTTGAATCAGAACACACATTTGTAGATACTCATTCAATTGTTGTGCAGTCATACAACATTTTATATACTTTTTTCGGATCAATTTGCTCAGATTTTCATTCACAATAATTAAAAAATATGTACTATTTATTAGAAAATTTCGGGTAGTAAAAAGTTTAGTTCCCCATTGCAAACATTTAATTGAATATCGACTTTCGGATTAACAATACACACTCATTGCAGTTTTACCAAGAGTAATGGCCAACTAGCTTTCCGTTTCAATTCTGGCAAAACATTTCCGCTCTTGAAATATTGCTTTCATTTTTCCCATTGTCTGTATAAACCACAGAGGGAAATCCTTCGCTGCTTCTGTGGCTACTGCTCTTATTGTGGTTATGAGTTGCACCCACTTTGAGGGAGGGCGAACAGATTGCAACGCAATCCAAATAAATTCGTTATTATTTTGTTCAAGACTTTAACTCATATTTTTGCTGAACTGAATTGATTTAAAATAAAATATTTTTTTATTTAGAATACAACTGCTATTAGGAGATAAATAACAATAATATATGTAAATATATTTTGTATTAATTGAATACATTAAACTGCATTTATATATAATTTTCATTCCATTCAAAAAACTTGTCCAACCATAAACTATTTATATACATAAGAATTTGAAATCTCAGCGGATAACATCTAATTCAATTGATAAGTTAAGCTGCGCTGACTGGGCGTTAATCAAATGTCAATTACAATTTGGATTCCAAACTGAATGTCAGCAGTTAACAATGAGATTTAACAAGTATTGAACACCGAACATGACTTACTGACAGTTTTCTAATTGCCGAACTTTGCACTCGTGGGATTTCTGGTTTCTGTTCTTTTTTTTATCGTTTTCCGCAACCACTCTTGGCGAAGCACTGACATCTACTCTGTTGGCTGGATTCATTTTGGGTCTTTGCTGCAACTGCCTCGACCTTTCCTAATCCCGTTGCGCTTCCCGTTTCACTTTTGTTGCTTTTGTGCCTGGCTTAACAATTCTCAAAGATGAAACTTGAAATTGCATGTGGTGCTAAGTAATCGCGTGGTCTGCATTTCAAATAGTGAATTTGGATTTTTCTTTAATATTCAATAATTTCTTCAGACAGAGTGGCTTTTAAATTACTGAACATAGCTTGGATTTAACATTCAAAATTTGAAATAATTTATATATTTGTCATTTGAAAAATGTTTGAAATTATTGTGCTGGTGCTTTCGAGCTCCCTGATTTATTACACTGCTTATGTTGATGAGCCTTTCGCAGTGGATAGCTGCTTGGTAATGGGATTATGTGTAGTTGCAACAGGACTTCTCTATTACCACGTGAGTTCCTATTTCAAGATGATAGTCAAATTTGAGTTAAACAAGTAGAATAAAAAGATGTACATTTTTATTTTTAATTCGAAATAAAATAAAAAAAATTTTTTAAAATTAAAGAACATTTGCAGGTCAAATAAATAATTATGTAAGATGATGAAAATGAAGCTCAAGTTCCTAGGCAGTTGGTATATGTAAAAATGCGCAGACGAGCGATGTACGAGATGTACAAGATGTACGAGATGTACCGTGTACCTTGTGGGAACAACTGATCCGTGAATGCAACTCAAATTACTGTGTGTAAGTGTACTAACTATGATGAATCCTTAACGACTTGATGACTACTTGGCTTGGCGCCGTCTTGTGGTTGGTGTAGTAGGTATGCCAGTCGGCGGTTTCGGTATCTGAAAGTAAATGATTACAGATTTCAAATATATGTATATACTAAATTCATATCCGATTTCATTTCACTTACCGAACGTATGGGCTTGGGTGTGAGTGAATTGGCTGGCGGTGGCTCGCGTGGTTGTGGTCCGTCCGGATGCCCAACGACCGTAACGGCAACGGGTCTTTGCTCCGAACTGGCTCGCTCCGTGCTCTCGCTGCGTGAAGTGGAGCCAGCTCGCTTAAACATGCCCGACAAGCGTCCTCGCAGATCCTTTTTGCTTGATCGCATGTCGCTCGCTACGCTTATGTCTGAATCAGATCCTTGAATCTAAAATACAATGTACATTAGCAAATATCTAGATTATACATACATATTTTGATGTGTACTCACCGATATTTCACTCTCGGAATTGCGACTGCTTTTGGTCAGACTGCGTAGCTTGCCCATGATACCCTTCTTCTTTTTGCGCGGTCCACGTGGCAAGTCACTTTGGGTGGAGCCACCGGAAAGGCGGGAGTCGAGTCGCGAGTCCAAGCTGGAGTCACGCACCATTCCGCCCAGCTCCGAGTCAATGGATTGTATGGACGAAACGCTGCCATCATCCTGACGCCATATATTCTGCAAAAAATTGGAATTAATCTGAGTTTCTTCTTAAAAATAGAAATGATCAATCGCTTACCTGATCCCGTTGTATGGAGTGATCCAGTGAGAGACTCTTGCGTATCAGGCTGCCATTGTTGGAAGAATTGCGGGACAGGCGTCCACCACGCTGGGAACCTGCCGCACTGGCCACAGAGCTCTGGCTGCCATGCGGATCATTCTCCTGCGAGGCGGCGCGTCGCAGATTGCTACGACGAATGCGATTGCGTTCCTGTTCATCCTCGCTGACACGCTGGAACTTGCGCAGCTCCTCAGACGCTTCGGCCAAACGTGCCAGGACGTTGGTGATCTGCGTATTGCTCAACACTGGCGATGGACTTCGACTGCGTCGCACATTCGGCTGCTCCGGTCGCAGTTGATTCTCCCCATAGGACGAACTGCGTCCAGAGGAGCTGCCTACGATTTTTAAGTCGGGCGCAATCTTGACTAACTCGTCGACAGTCTGCAGAAGTGCCCCCACTTTGCGCTCACCACCATCCTGTTCCATGCGTCGCTTGATGAGTTCCTTTTCATAACGTTCTCGCTGCAAGAATTCAGAGGAGGGGAGACTTTGAAAATGAACATGTGAAAATAAGATTAGTGAACCCACCTCTCGTCGCAGTTTCTCGTTGGAGGTGCGCAGCTTGGCATGCACATCTCGCAGCTCCAGTAGATCGCACTGCAGCTCGGCAATCTTTTTGCGTCCCTCCTCCATTTCCTCTTCGGTCGAACGTTTGGTTTGATCCAGTTTTCGCTTGGACTCGAGCCGCTCCTTGTCCCGTTCGCGTTCCACCTCAAATAGGGTTTGTCGCAGATCGCGAGCCAAAGTGGATGTCTCCTGCAGTAAACGTTGCTGATCCTCGCGCTCCTTTTGCCAGGACAGCTCCAGTTTGGTCTTCATGCCGGGTAGCTTTGTGCTGCCTGATCCAATGACACGTTCCTCCTCGAATTCGTTTAATTTTGACTGCATCTCGGATATTTTTATCTCATTCGCGCTGCGCTCGGAGACAAGTTCTGTTTTGACTTTGCTAGACTCCAGGCGAGATTCGACCAGCTGATCCTCAAGATGACCAATCTGAAAAGTGAGTGTAAATAAAATTATGATTATACTTAATTTTTTGATATTTAGCTTAATGATGAATAGCATTTATTTTAAGACGTCAACCCCTGTTTTTTTAGTAATATATTTTTAAACTTATAATTATTAAATTGAGTTCTTAATTCAATATAAAACTCTTAGCCGCTTACCTGCTGCTCGAGATATGCAATCTTGCTCTTGTCATCATCATCGCTGCTGTGGATGGAGCTGCGACTTTGACGACCCGTATTGTTGGCCTTGAGATCACCGATCTTCTTCTGCGCCACCTCGAGCATCTGCTTGAAGGCATCTCTATCTTTCTTGAAGCGTTCGCACTGACGCTACAATTTCATATTTATATTAAAGTATGCACAGAGTTGTTCATATAACATTTCTCCATTCTCAATTACCTGCATGGATGTCAGTTCTCCACTGAGATTCTTCACCTGCTGCTCATAGCGCATACGCGTGGAGGCTACTTCGGATTTTAGCTGCAGTTCCGAGGCTTGCAATCTTTAATGAGATATCAAATTTTGGCAAAATAAGTTGAAATTTAATTTAATAACCTAGCAAAGATTCACTACTCACTGTGTCTTCAGCTCCTTGATTTCAGCCTCGCGTCTGGCGCCGTGTCCGTTAAGGGATGATTGAGCCTGTTCGATGCGATTGAAATCGCTCAGTTTGCTGTTCAGATCATCGTTATCCTTGCGCAACTGGAACACCAGATCGACATTCATTTCATTCTCCCGTCGCAGTCGCTCATATTCGTGCTCCTTCTCCGCCAGCTTGTTCTTCAGCATGCTGCGCTCATGTTCGCCGCTGCCGCCCGTCTTCAGGGTCTTCACCTCCAGCTCCTTGATCTTCTTCTGCGCCTCGTTCAACTTGCGGGCCATATCGGTGCGCTCAATGCGTATAGTGTCCATATCCGCAAGTTTATATTTGCTGGCATTCAGTTCGGATTGCAGGCTTTGCTTCTCAGTTGTTAGCTGGGCACGCATAAGGATCGTCTCTTCGGAAAGCTTCTCCCAATGGGTGTTCAAATCCTCATAACGCTTCTGTTCCCCGCTGAGCGTGGTTTGTGCATCCTCCAGCTGTTTTTTTAGCTCCTGCACCTGTTTGCTGTCCGATTTGCTGGCCTTAGCTTTCAGTTCCTTGATGTCCTTCTCGAGCGATGTTTTTGTTTTATCTGCAGATTTTTTGGCACTTAGGAGTTCACTATCTAATTGCGTGATCTTCGATTCCAGTTTCTCGCGCTCTTTATTTTGCTTCTCAAAGTCCTTCTCCAAGCTGGTGAATTTTTCCTTATCCCGTTTGGATTGCGTCTCCAGTGTTGACTTGCTCGATTCGCTCTGCTTCAGTTGGCCTTCCTGTTTCCTCAGCTTGTCCTCCAGATCCTTTAGTTTTGTATTTAGCTTCTTGGCCTCCTCATCGCTACTCTTAAGCTTCTGTTCCAGCTCCTTGGTCTTGATGCTGCTGCCATTGAGCAGCTTCAAACGCTGCACATCTCCCTCGGCCAGAGTCAGCTTTTGCTTACACTTCTGCAGCTCCTCTTCTAGGGAGTCCTTTGACGACTGCAGCGTCTTCAGT
Organism: Drosophila mimica; assembly: GCA_037043585.1. Lineage (NCBI taxonomy): Eukaryota > Metazoa > Arthropoda > Insecta > Diptera > Drosophilidae > Drosophila > Drosophila mimica. Next base: position 706,146 of record JBAMBE010001243.1, read on the forward strand.
TGATTGACACCACTGCTGCCTAGCTGCACACGCATTTCACTGATCTCATCCTCTAGCTCCTCAACCCACTTCTTTAGATGACTCTTTGGCGTCAGATCGTTGACCCGTTTCGGTGTCCTAGCTGGCAACTTGCCCTCCGCCTCCACTTGCATTCGTTTCACCCGAGCCGTTAGTTCATCGCGTTCCTTTTGTGCCAGCGCCAGTGCCTCCTTCAGCTTGGGCAACTCTGAGTCACCATTCTTTTCGGTGGAGCTCGCCCTGCGTAGCGTTTGCAGCTGCAGCCGTTTATTGTCCTTGGCCAGTTTGTCGTTTTCGCTCTCCAGCGTTGTCAGCTTGGCGATCTGTGACCGCATTGTGTCCATGCCTTGCTCCTTATCCTGCAGGCTCTTGCGCATCTGGGTCAGCTCATCGTTGAGCGTCTTTAGTTTCTTCTCAGTGACGCTGGAGGAGCTGCCGAAACTAAGCAGTGAACTCTTGCTGCCATTGCTGTTATCCTGACGCAGTTTCGCTTGCAATTCACGCACATATTTCTTGGACTCGCCATTTTCCTTCTCCAGCTCCTCAACTTTGAGGCGTAATATTGAGGCCTCCTGCTCATTCAGTTCGAGTAGAATTCGCAGCTCGGCGGGATCATCCTCGTCAGAGATGCCCTCGTCGCGATCCGCATGCACCTCGGGCGCCAATCGATGTGGATGCGGAGCCGGACTCAGTTTGCGAGCTGATGAAGAATCAAAAGATTAGCAACATATCGATAGATATTGAATATGGGTGTTACTTAATTGCATGCCAGGTTTTCAAGCAATTTTATTAGTTACAATGTTTAGTGGCAATTGTTGTTTGATCTGTCACAATTCATGAGCAGCCGCAAAAAATGGCAATTTATGTGGAAATTCCATTCATTAGTAAGCGCATGAGAAATAACGTTAGTTTGAAAGAAAATATTTTAGATTGCTACAGTGGTCGCTCGCAGAATAAGACGCTTCAGTTCCAGATTTCTACAAATCAAATTTTCCAAGAAAACAAACAGAAAAATAAGTTTTATGATGGTATATACAATAATTTGTGATTTCTCCAAGCAACTTTCAAAGGGTTTCTTCTAAATCATATACTCAAAAAAGTCTAATTCAAAAATCAATTATTTTCTTTACAAAGCTAATTTCTGAAAGTTCCATTTTCCGGGCGATCACCTTAATACCATATGCAATCTTCAATTTAAATGGGATTTACCGAAAACTTAACTATACCAATCTATTTCTGCAAGCTCTTTAAACATTAATCTTCACTAATATTTAGTCGATATCCCATTTAAATCGCTTCATGCTTTAATTGTCTGATATTAGTAAATGGTAAAAAAAAAAAAATGTATAAGTATTATTATATGTCTCTCAAATCGTATAGTTTTTTGTCATGGGTGTACTTTGAGAACGATTTTGATCGTACTTCTTGAGCGCGTTGCCATTTTTTTCAACTGCATCATCAAAGACTCATTTTCATCCTCGAATCGAGTCACCTTTTTCCTCAAATGTTCAGCCTGAAATGTAAAACATACATTTGCGATATGTTAAAAATGCGTTTGTCAATTCAATTAAATCCATTTCAACAATTCGTATTCGAGGATAAAAACTGGGCCCTGTTAAGTGCTAAATAAAGCTGCTGGACGATAATGCTATCATCTACAGGGTTAGCATTGAATGAAAACAAGAAACCAAGAAAAAACATTTTTACAATTAGACACGAAACAGAGTGAATTATTAAATTGAACTGCACTACATGAAGATATAGACCCAAACCAGCAAAGACCTTAACAGAAGTAACACCACACAATCCCCTACAAATGAAAGTCAATTTCAGATTATCCCATATATAAATTTAAAATACAATTATTATTATTTCTTGAGTCTCCTTTCTGTATTGTTTTCCAAATTGCCGACATAATTTTTAAATACACCTCAGTCCCAACTACAATTATATTTAAACAGGTTTTTTTGGTTTAAAATACCCAGAGTACACTTATAAAGAAGAGTCTTTTGTTAGGGTCAAGTTAAGACCTATAAATTCCTATTTAAATTGATATTGAAAAAATGAAAACATTAACTAGAATCTACTGTATTTTTATATTTCAGCTAAACACTCCTGTGGCCATTGCTGGTGTGATCTTAAGGAGTTAGAGTTGTGCTGGGTACCTGCACTAGCTCCTGCCAAAAGCACATGAGACATGGCGCTTGGGAAAAGCAAAGAGGTTGAATTCACAACCCTAGCTGCAGTTGTGGGCGCAAAGAGTGACACAAACGGTGAAGATTCACGTTCAACGGAAAGATTTCTGGCGCTCAGCTCGAAGTTGGTTTGTGTGGCATTGTCGCAAGACTCGACCACGTTAGTTTGTGTGTGCCCAGCCAGAGTCTCGGGCTTGGATGTTGTATTGTTGGCGGCATCAGTTTGAACTATTTGCGGCGTCTGTGTGGCACGCGGAAATGCTAAAGGAATCGCCAGCATATCACCGGTTTGAGTGCCCCGATTCAGTTGGGAGCGATTTCTAGTTGCCCTCAATGCCTTAAGCTGACGACACTTTGCGTAAAGGTTGGCAAGTGATTAAAATCATTTCAGTTGTATTTGTTTTGTGTTTAGACTTACTTCCTCTTCGGCAAATTTCAGTTGATCCTTCAGATCTGTCTCTCGCTCAATGGAGTCCTGCAGCTCGCGCTGCAAGTGCTGGGGATCCTCTTGTGAGCCGCCACGCGTTAAAGACTCTCTCGTGATTTTTGCATCTGCTGACGTCGATTTTCCCAGTACACCCAACATGGGTGCCTTCTTCTTTCCCGGATTACGCAACTCCTCAGCCTCAGTCTGGAAGACAGTTTGTATTAATAATTTTAAGCCAATTGCTTAATTTAACTTTCAAATCAAATTTTAATTAATTTTAATAAGTGAATTCACCTGCAGCTTGCGTGTTAGCTCGCTGGAGAAGCGCAGCTCCTCCTCCAGCTTTTTGACCTTGGCACACAGCTCGGCATTGTAGGAGCTTTGCCTTTCCAGCTCGAGCGTTTCGATCTTGCGCTCGCTCTTCTTCAGCTTGAAGCTGAGAATGCGACAATTTTTGGTTGACTTTTCGAGATCCTTTTGCAGATTCGTTTTGGCCTTGACCTCGTCATCGCGAAACGTGTCCTGCACCTCATCCATTTCCGCCTGCAAATTGAGTATTTCTTTTTTGGCCGTTTGATTCTCCTCCATCAGCTCCTCGCAAATTTGCTCGGCGGCCTGCAGCTTGCGCTTCAGCTCGGACGAGCTGTCCTTGTGCTCCAGCTCCTTCATGCGCAGATTCAGTTTGCGTTTGTCTTCCGTCACCCGATCCAACTGATCCTTCATATCATTCAGCTTCTGCTGCAAATTCAGCGCCTCCGATGCAGCCGTGCGATTCGAGGCGGTGTCCATCGATGCCAATCTTCGCAGCAGAATATCACTCTTCTCACGCTCAGCCCGCTCAGCCCGCGTCTTCATTGCCTCCAGATCGGTGCGCAGTGCTGCCATTTGTTCCTTTAATGCACCTGCACCCACTGTTACTGTTGTTGTTGGTGTTGCTGCAGTTGCAGCAGGTACGGTTTGTCTTTTGATATCCTTGCCATTGCTGTTTTCCATTTCCTTGCGACGCGAAGTGCTCGAACTGTTGCTGGATGATGAGGAGACTTTGACTTCTGTGGGAATTGGGGCAGCTGATTTAAGTGTTGTGGTCGCTGCTGCGGTTGTTGCGGTTGTTGTGGCATTGGCTATAGTTGTCACAGCCGTCACCTTCTTAGGTGGCAGGGAGGCGCGTTTGAGTTCCGCCTGCTGGTTGAGCGATGTGCCAGATTTGCTCCTCTCCGGTCGATCCGGTGGGGATAATGTGACTTCGCTTTCCCTACAAAACACTTAGCTTTAATACTGACTTTAATATTTGGCTGCACTTACTCATCCTTGCGTGGCATGGAGCGTTCCCGACTGTTTTCCCTTGAGTTTAGGCTACGATGCTTCTTTAGCAGATTCATTTTGCGCACACGCTCGGCAAGACTGTCGGTCGATAGGATGACTAGTTCATCTGGAATACTTGAAGTTTTACTGGGGGAGGATGTGACTCGGTCCTGCGTGAGTGTCTGTTCCACCTGAAAAACGAATGTAACAGTTAATTATTAAGTCTCTAATTTTGATTTGTTTGATAAATGCTTTATTATTCTAGGAGTTAATTCCTTTCTGGTTTTGGCTTGATTCCCGTTCAGCTTTGACAAATTAGTTTACCTCATTAATGTCCAAGGCGGTTGTGTGGCGTCGTGGCGGCACAGGTAGCTTCAGGGTGACCGCCACATTGTGATCGTCGTGTGGACGTGAGGATGTCGACGTCGTTGCTGCCGCTGAGGACGCAGCGGATGAGCGTCCTGCTCCAAGCGGTGCCTCATCAACGTCCGGTGTTGAGGCCCAAGACTGCGGACGCTTTTTAAGCTCTACATTGAAGTGTACAACTGGGTTCAGTAAATGCGTCAAGGGCAGCAAATGCAAATGTTAGCAGCGCATTGACCATTAACATCAACAGCGACAATAACATTGTGTTGAGTCACAATAATCACGATCACAGTCACGTTTAGAGTCACAGTTTTGATACGATTATTCGGCGATAGGCAGTGTCCACAAGCCCGTGTCAAATGAATGAGCGTTGACCAACCAAATGTGCCGTTAGTTGTTTGTTACGAAACAGTGCGGTAAAAACGGATTACGTCAGAGCAACAGCAACAGCATAAAACACACGATGTTGTTGTGGTTGTACAAAATAGTGTTAACGGGCGTTATGCAGATTAGTGTTGACAGTGATGCAGAGCACGATAAAGATTGAAAGAGATAGGTAGAGAGAGAGACAGAGAGAGGCAGAGGAGAGATGGATACCAGCACACGATACAGTAGAGTTGGTGCAAAATACCGTTTAAATCGTGAGAGATACATATAGAAAAACGAGAAAGAACAAGAGTTATGTATGTAAATCTTCGGCATGCCGAAGGTGTAATACCCTTGCAGATACATATATTGATTACAGTAATCAGATAAAACTATAACGATTGCAGCTGGGAATCATAATATGTTTAAAACACAATTTAATATTATCTTTTAATCTTGATCATTTCTGACTTCTAACTAGAAGTAATCTTGTAGGTCGATCTTTTAAATTATTTTATTTCTTTTCAAACCGAATTATTTTAATTCCATTTTTAGCCCATTTGCCGACAATAACTTCAGATCAATCTCAATATTTTCTGCATGGTTATAAATTCATGTATTATTTTTGAGTTGTTGAGGCATCCTATTGGAATGCTAACTGTATATGATTACACACAAATTATCACTTAACAATAAAATTGATTTGGTATTTCAGGAGTATGACATCAAAAATATATTTTATCACCTATGTACTTAAATTAATTGGAGTTGAGTTCATTCAACAAAATGCAAGAAAATCATTTGTAGAATCAAAAATTCATTAAAATTGTGCTCGACAAATCTGGTGCCATATTTTACTTTCAAATTTGTTTTTACAATGATCAATAAACTAAATAGCATGAAACATTAAAATATTTAAGTGCGAATTACCATTATTTAGCAAAACTACACTCTAGTCATAAATAAGAGCATTCCAAGTATACAATAGCTATTAATTATTTGTATGCACTATATTTACTAAAATACGTTCAAGCTATTATTATTAATAGTTACTACTAAATAAAAAAGCTTTCCAAAATCTAGCTAGAGCATATTCAATTTCTTCTCAACAAGAGTGATACGAAATAAGTAAGTATATATGTATGTATGTATGTACATATATAGCCTGTGGATCATACCTATGTCATTACTGTTGTTTGTGTTTAAACTTGATAAATTCGTCGTGGATGTCCATGTACGCGATGTGGGCCTGTGTAACATTAAAATCGTTAAAATTTATTAGAAACTATTGTATATATATCAAAGTTTTTCTCACCGGGCACTTTGTGCATCTGAAAGATTTGGCGAGGACGCGGCCACATCGTCGCCCCCTCTTCGTGCTCCATGTTCTTTGTAGTCACGGAAACAGCGCTTACATCTTGTGGGATAACGCGTCTGAGGATGAAACCCAAGTGGGCAGAGCTGATCGCCTTTCAGCGATGGGTACAGATGATGCATCTGTCTTTATATAAATTGTCAGCTTTGCCTTTTCTGTAAATAATAGAAACAGATTTCCAAACAGTATATTTTGAAATACCGGAAACTAATGTCTAAAAATTCATTTAGTTGAAAGGTTGTATATTGATTATCATATAATTTATAATTGAAGTTTTGTATGTATTAAATATGAATAACACATTACTTAACATTATAGTGTATGTATAAATTTCAAACAAATTTGTTTTATTTTTAATTATCTTCATTTCGATTACAGTGCAGTAAATAGCGCCGAAAACATATTTATCTTTCAGTAATTTCTAGACTTAGGTCTTTCCAATTATTTTCGCCTGTTGGCAACAGTCAACTTGTTTCTTAATCTAAACTATGCACCTTCTGTTTGCAGTGGACACTTTCATATGCAGGGCACCAACTAAATTCGAACGTTTTCATTTTAAACAACTAAGTGGAATTTTGGCATTGAGCCAAGTAAGCTAAAGAATGTTGTACATAAAATGTAGAACATTCGCATCAACGTATGTATTGGTTGTTCCGCAATTCTGTAAACTCATCAAACATTATTGGTTCACAATTGATCTTAACGTTTTTTTATTTTTAATTTGACATGGATCAATAAGCCTTGAAAAATTTTTTCGAGCTAATTTATCGATAGTTACAGGTTAATAAAAGAACCATCCATGAAACTTAAAAATAAATTTATTATAAACAAATATACACTTATAGGCTAGAAAAGTTAATATTGGACACAAATTTGAACAAGAGACGAACTACTAATAATCCAATTATTCAAAATATATATATATGTAAATTCCGATATTTATAAACAAAAATGTAAACGAAATCGCATAAGCACAAAATCAGAAATTCAGTAGCGAAAGCTTTATTAACTTCAAAAGTTCACGATTGGGAAAATTCTATGAAAAAAAAAATTTCAAAATACATAATCGAAAAATTAATTTAAATTTATGAGCTATTTGAATTGAAACATCCGAAAAATATTTCGAAACAGCTTCCTTCTAAGCACACCTGATCAAATAGAGATGGACTTGCTTCACTGTTTATGCAGATTATCATGAGTTTATTTGTAAATATAAACAATAACAAATGTTTACATGTATTCTATATATTTATAGATATCTGAGAGCGCGTGTGAGAGACGGGAGTGAGAATAATGAAGAGAAACCAAGTTCTCTTTACAGGTGGAAATCGCGCATGCAACAAACGTAAAGTTTGCGCATGTTTTCCGGCAATTAAAAGAATCAAGAAAAACGCTAGCGTAGAAAATTGAGTGATAAAATAAACTCACTCAAAAGAGAGCACTTGAGAGATAAAACTTATTGAATTCTCTTCTATAAACTACTGTGAGAGTGCGCCCTGGGGTAAATCTCTTTTATAAGGGGCGCAACATTGCAAATCCCTAGCACGTTAAAAATACTTATAAACGTTTTTAAACTAAGTATATACTAAATGCATACGTAAAGTGTATATATATGTATATTTATATATAAATATATAAAAAGGTTGTCGCGATCGGTAGCAAATTTAGAACATTTTACTTACAGCAAAAAGATTCTGCATTTAAATGAATTTGAAGCTGGGCAAGTGGGAATGGGGCCACGGCACAGCAGCTGCATCTGCTCCGGACCTGTGAGATGCCCGCAAACTGTGCGAAACTTTTCATTTACCAAACGGTTAATTGCGTAACCGTGTATCTATGCGCCCTGATCGGTTAGCAGTTTCAGCTTTTTGATTCCCTTTAATTTGCACATATGGTTTTACAAAAAATTTATATTAATTTATTTATTCACTTGATATATAGATACTTTGTGTAGCTTAAATTTTTTTATTTATTTTTTTTGTAAAGATCTTTTTAATCTTCTTCACGCTTGAGTGTTTGATTCCATTTTGGAATATTCACTTTATTCAAAATTTACGGCTGAAAAATTAGCTGTGTTTTAAAAATAGAACACATATTTCGTAAATGGCAGCGCACTTTCAATATTTACCATTAAAAGATTTCAAATGCAATCTTCTAAATTATCTTTTAATAGTTGGCAAAAAGATTATAAAATATTTGTTTACTTTTTTTTATTATAAATATGATAAATTCACAGCGAAGAACTTTTCCAAAGATGAATTTTCACATATGCACTTATACATACACATATATGCAGACATATATGTATGGGATTTTCTTTTTCGTTTTTGATATAACATCGATCGCTTGAGCACTCGAAATATACTTATACAAATCGCCGCATCCCTTTCGCACCAATTGCACAGGCGAGCTGTTTTCCGGGCTATCGCGAATCAACGTATTTTACGTTGTGATCTTTTTGAAAATCGACGAGAAACTAAATTTAAATAAATTCAAAAAGCTCAAGCTATCCACAGTGAATACAAAATATTCTACCACACACATTTCCTCTCTGAAGAGAAACTCGCTCTCTGTCTCTCTTTCGGAATGCTCTTGAAATCAACAGACTTCAAAAGAGATCAGTTTGTGAATTTGGTACCCTGTGGTGCGCGGGAAGATTATAAATAGTTATATTTACTGATTTATATTAGGAATAAGCTAAACAATTGAAGATTGCATATAACAAAAATTTTTCCATTGCCTAGTAACAATAGTATAAACATTTAAATTTTTTTTTTTTTTTGATTTAAAAATGTATTTTCGAGAGACACTCCTAAATAATTTAATTTGTTATTTTCAGTAACTACAATTTCATATTCGGTAACATAAACGAATATCTTAGATGAATATAATGGTTTCAAGAGTTTCTATTATGGTATTTATTAAGAAATCATAAGTCGACAGAGTACAACATGGATTACAAAGTGTGAGTGTGTTTTAGATTTTGATGAGCGCTCCTTCAGTTGCTCTGTGTAAAGACATTATATTTGAATGTAGTATGTATAAATTACTTAGAGATTATTAGTCGCTATGAACTAATGCAGAGTAATCATTTAATCAATGAGTGTATATATGAATGTTAGTGGGTGGTTGTGTGTGTGTGTGTGTGTAGAAAAGTGTGTGTATGTTGTTAATAAGATGAATGCATTGCGCCGGAAATCAAAGAGGTGCTCTTAAGCAAATACAAATTAACAATGATTGACTGGCGATGACGACAATGACAATGACAATGCAATCTAAACATTGCTGTATCAGCACCGATCATGTTGCATTGCCACCCACATCGACTGCACCCACAATGGGCAGCGTGTTCTCCTCGTCCAACTCGTTTGGCGTCGTCACCGCCGCCGACCCCGCAGACGTAACGGCCCTTTTTCCGCTCTCCGGCGTGCTATGTGCAGCAGGACCATTATTATTCTCATTGGCGATTGTGTTTTCCACAGCATCCACAGTGGCAGCGACGGCTGCGGCAGCATCTCCAACTGTGTTGGTCAGCTGAGCAACGCTGGGCGAACTGTTAGCTGAATTATTGCTGGGCAGCTCGGGGCTGCCGCACATCTGTATGACTGAATTGTTGTTCATGTTCTCCACCGAAGCACCCGATATGGACAGATCATCCGCCGAGTCATCCGCCTGATTGTCCGTCTGCACCGCCTTCTCCTCGAGCATATGATCACCCTCGCGTATCGGCCGTTGCGCCGATCCAAACTGCTTGGAGATCTGAAGCAGTTCGCGCAGCGTTTCGTTCTCCATGCGCAGCTGTGATACTGTCTGCAGTTCCCGCTGCACATTTTCATCGTCCGCAGTGGCCGCTCGATGCATAACCGCTGCCATTTCGTTGATTTTGTCGCGTTGTTCGCGTATCACCTGCCACAGGCGTTCGTTGTACAGCTCCTTAAAGTTGAATTTGCTGTCCAGCACCTTGGTTACTGTGTGTTCGCGGTACTTTTGCATCATCAGTTCCATTGCGCGTTCATAGTCCTCAATACAGATTTTGAGCTCGCGATTCTCTTTCAGTATCTCGGAGCTGTTCACATTCTGTTGCTGTATGCGATTCACCATGTCCACATTTGTTTTATTATTCGAGATGCGATTCAGTGACTCAATATCGTCCTGGTATTGCCGCAAGCTTTCCACCAGCCGATTATTGGTCTCCGCCTCCTCCAGCAGTGCGGTGCCCAGTGCATCCAAATCCTTGACACGACTGGCCATACGCTGTGCGTCCATTATCATCTGTCCCACTGAAAGGTTCGACATATTGTCGTTCCAGCTGCCCTCTCTCTCTCTCTCACTGCACAGAAACTTCCACCTAAGATTCCAATTCCTTTTGTTTGCACCAGGCTGCACTATCTGTAACAATAGACAAGTTTAGATTGGCTTCCACTCATTTGCGTGAATAAATTTACACGTAAATTAGGTAGGTTGTGAATAATTAATTATTATTGGGCCTTGCACCTTTTGCCAATCATTTAAATTTTACAAACAAACAAAAACCACCAAATTATGTTACTATTAGAAATTTTGGTGCGACCCAATTATTATAGGTGGTTTGACAGATGACAGCTGACAAGGTTGCCAACATTTTTTTAGACAGATATGTTTCTCATGATATCGGTCGACCACCCAACAAATGGTTATCGATTTTTTTTTTCAAATTTAAACGGGAACTGAATTGTATAATTATACAAATTATAAAATGTGTTTCTTTTGTTTTTGAATGTGGGAAAATGTTGGGTGGGGAACTTCTTGTACAGGCATTTCCAAGTATACGTATATACTCTTCAACAGAATCAATAACTGATTCAGTGCGTAAAACACATCGATTTTTTCCGAAAAGTCAGCAAATTTTATTGTCTTTTTTTACAAAACTATGAAGCTATCAGTACAAAATTTCAACTTATATCAGAAAATGGAAGACTAACTACGTTAAGTGTTAACACTAGACTAATAAAATGCATTTCAGAGCTGATTAAACTCCACATAATTGTATGTAAGACATATAAACTAAAGAGTAGACACCTTATTAAATACTTAGAAACTAACATTTAAGTACAAACCGTTTAAGTAAATGTCATTCGAGGTTTAAAAGGTAAAAAACAGAGGTAGAGGAAAAGCATACATCAAGATATACATGCATCTATACATATGAACATAGACTAAAGATCACGAGTTTATACGCCAACGCTGTTTAGGCTGCCCGAGGAAAGATTCTCCGAACGGCTGGACAAACGGGCGCGTTTGAGTATTACACGGCCAGGCTTATTCGAGGCCTGCAGACGGGGACTGTCCGCGGTGGAACCGTCTGTTGTCTGATTTAGATTATTGTTGTTGGTGCCGGGGCCAGTGCCACCACCAGCAGCAGCGGCACGTTCCAGCGTGCGCTGTGAGCGACGTAGCGATGAGGATGACATGCGTGCGATTCCGTTAAAGCCCAACGCTTCGGTATCATAGACAACAGGCGAACGTTGAAAGTAGCTCATATCATTCTCCTGTGTGTCCTTCTCCTCGTGCTGCTGCTGCTGTTGCTGCTGTTGTTGCTGCTGCTGTTGCTGCTGCTGTTGCGCCAGTGGATTCAACGTAATGTGCAGATGTCGCGTACGTGGCTTATTCGGCGAACAAGTGTTCAACGGCACAAAGTCCTCGCGAAGTTCGGCCAATCGTGGTTTGTTTTGTTGATTAGTGCCACGAGAGCCCCGTCGCCGGCACATACATAGGCAGGCGCTGACCACGAGCAACACCAGCAACGCACCACCGCCAATTGTTCCGGTGAGTAGCGGATTCAAGTTGAACGTTTCATTGTGACTGGGCGTCGTCGTGTCCATTGCATGCACAGCCGGCTCAGCTGTTGTGCTCGCTCTGGGACGCTGTGTCCGTCCCTGCTTGAGGGCACTAAATTCGGATGCGGCAACGGCACTAAACGATTGCAGTTTAAATTCGTAAATGGTGCCCGGCTCGAGGGCAGAGATTTGAAAGCTACGTGACTTTGCCCCATCTATGGTGGCCTTTAGATACTCCCCAGCCGATGCCGAGGGTCGATAATAAGCATAGTAGCCAGATATTAAACCCTCATCGGCATCGCTGGTCAGATCCCAGTGGAGGACGACAGCCGTCTGAGAGTACTCCTCAATGTCCACCAGCGACGGCACAGCTAAGGGTGCCAGCGTTGCCCCACGCTGCAAAAAGAACTTGCCGGATGTGTTGCTCTCCTTGTTATCGTTGTTCGAATAGACGGCCATGATGCGAAATCGATATTTGCGATCCGGTCGCAATCCCGTCACCGATGACGTAAAGTTCTTAACTACAAACAGAAATTTGGAAACATTTATTTCAAAGATATGCAATAGATAGTTGATGCGCATGCTTACCCACTCCGTAATCGTTGCGCTGCTTGCCGTATGGTATATTCTCGTTGGTTGTCTGCCAACTCTTGCCCGTATCCGTTAGCATTCTGTACTGCACTTTGAAGAACTTAATGGGTAATCCCTCGTTGGGCACCACATGCCAACGCAGCATCACAGACTCATCCGACAGACGGGTGACATTCGGAGCCGATGGTGGCACCATTTGTGTCTGTTGCTTCTGCTTACGGCCGTGTTGGGGTCGACCAAATGTTCGACTGCCCCCACCACCACCCGTGGCTGCACCCTCACCAGTTTGTATTTGTGTGGGATTAACTTGGAGGATGGTGCCAGCACTGTCCTCGCCAAGACTATTCCGTGCAAAGCACTGCACATAGCCCGCGTGTCGCTTCTGGACACTGTGCAGGATTAGGATACCGTTTGAACGCTGATTCGCTTTGTTATCGTTGGCGCTATTGTTGCCGTTGAGCAGCCAATAAATCTCTGGCTCGGGTATACCAGTGGCAACACATTCCAATTGCATGGCTTCACCCTCGTTGGTGAGATTGGCCATAGGAGCGAGCACAATTTGAGGCGCCTGCTGCACCAGCATCTGTATGGAATGCTTCAGTGCTGGCCGTATGCCATTATCCAGATAACATATATAGGTGCCACCATCCAGCGGCTGTAGTTCATTTATTTGCAGACCATATGGCAGGACACGTGTGCGATTATTTTTAATGGCGCCGGGCACATTGGGACTGCTCCAGATTGCTGTCGGCGATGGGTAGCCCACCCCGGGACACAACAACAGCACAGATTCACCAGCCTTGGCTACTTTAGTGCGCACACGTTGTCCGTCGAGGAGATGAGGGGCTGTCGTTGCCATCGCTTCCGCGGACACTTGCAGTTCCAATCGGCTGTGCAACGCCAAACGTACTCCCGAAGCGGTATTGGTGGCCACACATCTATAGCTGCCGCTGCTCGCCACGGTGACATTGGACAAGAGCAGCGTACCATTCGAGTCACTTAGCGTAGATGCGGCCGGCAACTCAATATCATTATAATAAAAGCTCCAGCTGGGCGCTGGATTCGATTCAATGTGGCCGCAATGCCACTGAACAGTATTGCCTGCTGCAACGCGCCAGTGCGCTTGATTGCCCTGGAATCCTTCGTCGTCGTCACCGCTCAAGCTGGCCAGCTCCAGGCGAGCCGTCGTCGAGGTGACTGCCAGCGGTCCAAACCAGGCGACACAACGATATTCGCCGAGTGTTTCGGGACGCACAACGACGCGCAGCTTGGATATATCATTGTCGTGGCTGATGCTTATATTATGATTGCCCGACTTTAGATATCTAAAGCGGCCGCGACTAGAGGCGTAACTCCACTCGAAATGCTCCGGCGGCAAACTGGTCTCGCATACGAAAACCACCTCGTCACCAGGTGGCGCCACAGTCGATTCGGGCGATCGCAGTATTCGCACGCCTGGGTCTGGCGACGCCAAATAAACCGGAATTGCTGCAAGCAACAACGTCAGCAGCAAGCACAAACTGAACAGCGTCAGAGACATTTTATGGGGCGCTGATGCTGTAAATTGAAAACGGTGCAAGAATTAATGATTGCAACGCCAAATGTGTAAGCCTATATAATACATACTATATAAACACATACTTATATATGTAAAGCTTGTTTTGACAAAGGGAAGTGGTCATATTTCCCCGTTTCTTTTGCAAAAAAGAATAGTTTATTAGCGTGTTATTTTCTTTAATTTTTCTGGAATTTTGTTGGGTTCTAAGAACCAGTTTTCAAAAAATCTTTTGCATTGATTCGAACATTTTCGACATTCGGCTTTAGTATAAAGATAAAAAAAAGTGATAAATATTATTATAGTACTTCCCAGTTGGCCTTGGCTGCCTTTTTTTTGGATTTTTAAATGTCCTCGCTTACGCATGCTTACCTGCTGTTTACCTGTTGCGTATTGCTTTTGTCTCTTCTCGTTTTTCTTCTCTTAAAAAAAGGCTCTTTGCATTTGCGCTTGCGCACAGACTGACGCTGCTTTCCTTTGCTTATCTTATTTATTTAATATTCACTCATTATAAACTCGCCAAGTGCAAGCGACGAATTGAGTTACTTTATGTTTCTGATCTTGTTTTGCTGCACAAACACTTAACTTGTACAAATCAACATTTTATTATTTGTCATCGAAATTTGATGCTGCGATACTCGACAGAGACGCCTGCTCAAGTGTACTGGTTCACAATTAGCTCAAGTCTTCAAACTGGTTCAATAGTTCATTAAGCATGTGTGTGTGTGCGACGTACACTTGGATTATATGTGAGAAATGCGTACCAAGGTGGACTAAGTTGAGAGGAGTTTAGTTTCTGTATTGTGCAGAGAATTACATTTTTCAAACTTTTAAAATTGCGACATTACTAATACATATAAAAAAACTTCAATTTATTGTAAAATTCAACAATCAATAAAATTGTAATATTACTTTACTACTGATTTATTTTTAATCTGAAGTTTTCCTTAAATTACGTTAGTAAGGTTAAATATACATATTTTACTTTTTTAAACTACGAATTTAAATATATAGCGCATTAGGCAGGTGGCTTTTGTACTTTCGCTAGCTCTGCCTTAAATTTAACAATAGTTTCGCGCGCGAGTTTTAGCTTATCCTTTAAGGTCACAATCTCACCCTTGACCTTTTGCTTTACATTGACAATGTTGTCCAGTGTTTTGCTCTTTTTCTCCTCAACTGCAATGTATAAGAGAAGTGTTAAATGTTGAATTATTATAATGAAATAAGGTGTTGATTTACAATCGGTGTCATGGTTAAGCAAGCCATTGGCACTTTGTTCCGAAAGCAGCAGATAATGCTGCATGATTTGTGTGGGCTCCTGGAAAACAATTTCCTCATATGCCTCAGATACCAGGCCCTTCTTTGTGTCCATCGTTGTCGAGGAGGTCAGCTCACCGTCCACAACAGGCGATTGGAAAAGCTTTAAAATGTGATAGCAAGTCACTGGTCGTTCGGAGGGATCATTGAAGTAGATCTTAATGACAACCTCAAATTCACCCCAGCCAGTCTCTGTGACTTCATAGGGGGGCTTAATCACAATGCGATTTGGATTCGCATAGCTCTCGTGCAGCTTAAAGTGTACTTTCTTCACGTAAATCGACATATCTTCATCATAGTAGGGCTTCAAATAAACCTGCCATTGGTGCGTGTGGCCATCCTCTTCACGCTTTTTGCCAAATGAGCGTGCTTTGTTCCCATAGACAATTGGCTTCACAATTGTCACGCCTTTTAGTCGTCCGCCCGAGTCGCCACCAAAATCAGTCATATTTATTGATAATAATAATTATTTGTATATCAATTGCTGTTTGTTCTTAATGTGCTTAAAACCAAAACAGACGCTGCTGCTGATTGTTTCGCTATCGATAGATATTGCTAAGCGATGATTTTCCGCGCTCATCACCAGCCGTTGCTTGTTTATTATACTCTTTTCAAACAATTAAATTTTTCGTCTTGCTTGTAAAACATTATGAGCCGATTAAAATATATATTCTTGATTAGCATCGTCTGCCTTTTTATATGAATTATTATGGTATGTTGCATTAAATTAATTTTCCAGCGGTCTGGAAGGGCATGCTGGGTGTATAAATAATATAATTTTTTTGGCTTGCAAAGAATATGTGTTTTCTTGCTATCGATATATCGATATGACATCGCGATGGTGCTAATAGTTTTTTGGTTCCATCCCTAGATGTTGTTTTTCTTTAACACTATTCCGCATTTTTTTCTTTAGTCAAAGAAACATTTGTTTATTGATGGCGCGACGCGGAGGAAAGCGTATACGTATGGATGATCCGCCTCCGGCTCCAGAATACGACGAATTGCACAGGTAATTAGACTGTAAACAAAAATGTAAAAAAAATGTATTTAATAATTCTTACCCAATTGGCCCAGTGATGCTTTAAACGAGAGCGCATCAGATGCGGACAGTCCAACTAAACGGATGACACGGCTTCGTGCTCGCGGTGGCGTTCGCGACAAGCCACCAATCATCGATGACGACGAGGATGAGTTTTTTGCGCCAGTTTCACGAAAACGGAAAACGCCGCAAGCGCGCCGACCACCGGCAGAACGCAAGGAACGCATTGAGCGGCCTCGCAAAGAGCCTGTGGAAAAGGCTAACCACGAGCGCATCGATAATGAACGCGAAATTACCACAGACGAGAATAGCTTATACTACATTGTCCGACACTCGAAGAATCCGATTGCGGTAAGTAAAATACAATTAGACAGGGATTCACACTAAAATGTCAAAATTATTGTTAAGCAATATTATAATGTTGACATTAACTGAACCGGCTACTGTTACAAAGAGCAATACTTAAATAACAAACCCTCTATTTTAACGCAGAGCATTGTGGACCAATGGATCGAGCAATACAAGTCAAATCGGGAAACTGCGCTCGTCGCATTAATGCAATTCTTTATAAACGCCAGCGGGTGCAAAGGAAAAATATCTGAGGATATAAAATATCCGGTTGATCATACAGCAATCATTCGCCGCATGACAGAGGAATTTGATGAGGTAATCAAAAGCAACTGTTGTACAATAAAAATGAGTTGCTAAATATCTATTTTGTATGTTTTAGGAAAGTGGTGAATATCCATTAATTATGACAGGAACGCAATGGAAAAAATTCAAGAATAACTTTTGTGATTTTGTTCAAACGCTTGTTAAACAATGCCAATATTCCATTATATACGATCAGTTTCTAATGGATAACGTAATTTCATTGTTGACGGGTTTGTCGGACTCTCAAGTAAGAGCCTTTCGCCACACCGCAACATTGGCAGCCATGAAATTGATGACTGCCTTGGTGGATGTCGCTCTGCTTGTTTCAAATAATTTTGAAAATGCAGCTAAACAATTTGAAGCTGAACGTGTCAAGGTAAATCGACTCGACTATAATTCATGCAATAATGCAACTTATATCATAACAATCTTTTACTTCTTTATTTACAATGCATAGTCACGCGATCGTCGCGCTTCAGATCGATTGGACTCATTGATGACGAAACGCTCCGAGCTGGAGGAGAATATGGATGAAATAAAAAGCATGTTGACCTACATGTTCAAATCCGTATTTGTTCATCGCTACAGGGATACGTTGCCGGATATTAGAGCCATTTGCATGGCTGAAATTGGCATCTGGATGGAAAATTATCCACAAAATTTCCTAGATGATTCATATCTAAAATATATTGGCTGGACGTTACACGATAAAATTGGAGAAGTGCGCTTACGTTGTCTGCAATCGTTGCTGCCGCTCTATGACAAGGAGGAGCTGAAGGGTAAACTGGAGCTTTTTACATCGAAGTTCAAGGACAGAATTGTGGCTATGACGCTAGACAAGGAATTTGAGGTTTCCGTTCACGCTGTCAAGCTCGTTATCAGTATATTAAAGTAAGTTTTTAAACATGTTTATATTTAAATAAAAAACATAATATATTGCTTAGAATCCATCCGGAGATATTGGCTGATAAGGATTGTGAAATCGTGTATGAGCTGGTCTACTCGTCGCATAGAGGCGTTGCGCAGGCCGCTGCCGAGTTTCTCAATGTGCGATTGTTCCATTTAACCGCTGATATGGATGAAACAAAGACAAAACGGGGCAAATTGCGACTGCCGAATACGCCGCTAATACGGGATCTGGTGCAATTCTTTATTGAGTCCGAGTTGCACGAGCACGGCGCCTATTTGGTGGACTCGTTTATTGATAGCAATGATATGGTGCGCGACTGGGAATGTATGACGGATCTACTTCTGGAGGAGCCCGGTCCCAATGAGGAGCAGCTTGACAACAAGCAGGAATCCACGCTCATCGAAATCATGGTCAGCAGCGTCAAACAATCAGCATCCGGTGAGGTGCCTGTGGGCCGTGCCAGCAATCGCAAGTTCACACTTAGCGCTAAGGAGCTTAAAGCCATACAGGACGAAAAGGTCAAACTAACAGAGCATTTCATTGTATACATTCCCGCCTTGCTGGAAAAATACCAGGCTGACAGCGAGAAATTAGCCAATTTGCTGGCCGTTCCGCAATACTTTGATCTAAATCTGTATACGACTAACCGTCAGGAGGGAAATCTGCAGGCGCTGCTCGACAAGATCAGCCAGGTGATGTGTATGCACACTGGTCGCGATGTGCTTGAAACCTGCGCCAAGACACTGGAATGCCTCTGTGCCGAAGGTAGCGCCACCTACACACGCTGCAACATTGCTCGTTCCAACATTATCGAGAATGCGGTTAACAAGTACAAGGATACCATCGTTGAGTGGCGCAATTTAATTTTGGGTAAGCTGACAGTTTCTCACTGTTCAATAACACCACTAGAAATTTAAATATAAATTAATTTTACTGCAGACTCCAACTCAAATTTTATATGCATCGTTCGTTTTTTATTTAGTTTCAAATCCCTTATTTGTTGTCCAACAAATTTATAGCCTCTTAACTTCCCCTATAATTTCAAAGCAGATGCTTGTTGGTCGTGGGACATTCTTTGAGTCAAATGCCTTCAATTTATTCACATTTTTGTACATCCCATTCCAAATTAATCCGCTCATCTCAAAGATAATGTCGAAATAAAACGGCTTGTGAATCACTTTGGTCTGTAAGAAATAGATATATTACCCAAATATTGCCATAAATATACGTATGTAGCTATTTTTCAAAACATACTCCTGGATAAAAACATTTGTCCTGGATGTCATCGACATTAATAATGTGCTGTGTCCAGGAGTCGTACCAGTATTGAGTTTTATCATACAATAAATCACAGAAATTAGGAATAGATAGTCTCAATATTGTTGGCAACCAGGAACCACTTTCAAATCGAAGCACTTGAAAATCAAACTGAAATTAATTACGTGGATCAATGACAAAGCAATTTATAAGAGATTGACTTATGAAGATGAACTTTACAGAAAATATAATAACAGAAATTACTTGGATGCGATCACCTGGCTGAATATCCCAGATGTAGGTTGCATTGCCGGATACTTGTACAGATTCCGATACATGCTTAAAGGTTACATTAGAGAAATCAGCAAGACCATCAACATTTTTTACGGAACTTGGCTCGTTGACACAATCGGAAAATATGCCCTCATTTCCAGGATAAAATCGATATTTAGTAGCACTCGATTGATTTGCAAACAAAATCAGAAACACCACTTCAAACAGGATTTTTTGTTCGAACCACATCTTTTCCACTTTCCACGTAACGTGTTTGTCTTTCTTCTTTGTTGGTTGACGTTTTTATAAAGAATTTGTTGAACTAATAGCTATTAATATACAAAAAAAAATAAATTATTAAGTCGTTTGCTAGATTGCACCTATAGTCATGTAAATATGGTGCTATTACCCAATTAATTATAGCATTTGAATGATTCACATCAAACTTTATGTTTCATTCAGTATGTAATTAAAGCTAAATATATAATTTAATTTAAATTTTGGCTTACATTTAAATCTATAAATAATTAATTCTGATTTTAATTATAGGCGAGGAAACACCTAACGAGGACGATATCTATAACATAACCATAACGCTAAAAGTGTTGTCAATCTTGTATTCGTCGCACAATCTGAACCCGTGGGATCTATTTAAATCACTGTTCCGTGACGTTGAGGAGGCGCAATGCAAAGATAATGTTGAACGTTGTCTGCCCAATGAGGCACTAGCCTATTGCATAGAGGCCTGTTACTTCTCGATTAGTTGGGGCCTTTACTATGTCGAGAACGATTGTGAGGCGTTGAATGTGGCCACAGTTGTTGCCGAACTACGCAGCTATTTGGATACCTTTATGTCCGCCTGCTTTGAGCTCACACGCGACGGACCCACTGTACAAATTCAAGAAGCAGTAAGTATTGTGCATTCCATAACATATTATTATTATTATTGCAATAAAACACTGTTAAATAGGCCTACCAGTCCATCTGTGATCTGCTTATCATATACTCGGATCAATTGGCACGCAGTGAGAGCGAACATATACGGAGCTTAGAATACAAATCGCGAATGGATGAGCATCTCATACTGGACAACTTTGTGCAGCATTATGTGTTCTCTCTCAAGCAGGTGGTTGCTCAGGACGAGACACGCATCGAGGAGCTGCACAAAAAGCGCAACTTTCTGGCCTGCTACTGCAAACTAATTGTCTACAACATAATACCCACCATGAGAGCTGCGAGCATATTTAAGTACTATGTAAAGGTGCGTTATTTCAATATGGGTTCAAATGTACACCCTTGGTATTCTACAGTTATTATTTTTGTTTGCAGTGCTATAACGAGTACGGAGACATTATCAAGGCAACGTTGGGCAAAGCTCGCGAAATCAACAAAGTTAACTTTGCTATGACGCTACTGCTAGGTCTCATCACCGTATTTAAGAGTCTCTTGGAGCAAAGCGACGATGGTGTCGTTTCAAAGAGCTCACAAGAGTTCATCGATCTGAAGGAGTTGGCAAAACGTTTTGCCCTTACATTTGGCTTTGATGCGCTTAAGAATCGGGACTCGGTTGCTGCCATACATCGCGGCGGCATTTACTTTGCTGCCAATAAGCAGCCAGACGATCCAGTCCGAGCACCGACACGCCTGCTGTTTCTTGAGGTGCTCAATGAGTTTAATTACAAACTGCTGAAGCAGGATAAGAAGGTTATCATGGCCTTTCTGGACAAAATCATACCCCCAGGCATGCCGTCGAGCCGTGCCGAGGAGTGGCAGCCATTGGTCCTCTATCGCAACTCACTGCTGCATGGTGAAACCGATCAGGCGCCATTGGCAACACGTAGGGCATATACGCGTAAGCGCATAAATCATGGTAAGCATTTGGAAAAATATATTGTACATTTTTACAAAACTTTAACAAATCGGTTTCTCTCATAGATGAAGATGACGAAGATGAGGAAGATGAAGAAGAACACAATGATCCCGATTATAGAGGCTAAGATCCTCTTTATTCTGGTAGATTTAAAAATTAAGTTTATCTATATTATTTAAGGAAGCAAAAGCAAACTAAGTACTACTTGAATTTTTAATTTTCAGTTAAATGCGACAAAATCATTTTCATTAGGAAAACATTCCAACTGTCATCCTGTTGAAATATCAGTGAGTTAAAAGCGCTCCTCCTAACCTTAAAAGTTTTCCATACACTCAAATAATATGTCTAAATAAAGTTATGATTTAACAATATAATAAGAAATTATTAAATCTTATTTCTATAAAATTCATTAATTATTTTTTTTTAGCTTACTATAACCTTGTAGATGGTATTATGATACTATTTTCAAGTTTACAATTCATTGAAGGAGACCTCAGACCTCGCTATACCTCAATGTATACAAATTCGTGATTAGAGTGAATATAGCGGAGTCCGTCTATACAAATTGTTTATATTTGCAGAACTCATTGCTCGTTCCAACATTATCGAGAATGCGGTTAACAAGTACAAGGATACCATCGTTGAGTGGCGCAATTTAATTGTGGCTAAGCTGACTGTTTTATACAGTTCAATAACACCACTAGGAATTTAAATATAAATTAATTTTACTGCAGACTCCAACTCAAATTTTATATGCATCGTTGGGTTTTTATTTAGTTTCAAATCCCTTATTTGTTGTCCAACAAATTTATAGCCGCTTCATTTCCCCTACAAGTTCAATGCAGATGCTTGTTGGTCGTTGGACTTCATGTGAGTCAAATGCCTTAAGTTTATACACATTCTTGTATATCCCATTCCAAATTAATCCGCTTATCTCAAAGATAATGTCGAAATAAAACGGCTTGTGAATCACTTTGGTCTGTAAGAAATAGATATATTACCCATAAATATACGTATGTACTTATTTTTCAAAACATACTCCTGGGTAAAAACATTTGTCCTGGATGTCATCGACATTAATAATGTGCTGTGTCCAGGAGTCGTACCAGTATTGAGTTTTATCATACAATAAATTACAGATGTTAGGAATAGATGCTCTCAATATTGTTGGCAGCCAGGAACCACTTTCAAATCGAAGCATTTGAAAATCAAACTGAAATTAATTACGTGGATCAATGACAAAGCAATTTATAAGAGATTGACTTATTAAGATGAACTTTACAGAAAATATAATAACAGAAATTACTTGGATGCGATCACCTGGCTGAATATCCCAGATGTAGGTTGCATTGCCGGTTATTTGTAGAGATTCCGATACAAACTTAAAGGTTAAATTAGAGAAATCAAGAAGACCTTCAACATTTTTTACGGAACTTGGCTCGTTGACACAATCGGAAAATATGCCCTCATTTTCAGGATAAAATCGATATTTAGAAGCACTCGATTGATTTGCAAACAAAATCAGAAACACCACTTCAAACAGGATTTTTTGGTTGTACCACATCATTCTCGCGTTTAAATATTGAAGTATCGTGTGCTGAATATTATTTGTATTGTGTTGATGGACGTTTTTATAGACAAAAATATTATTAATATAACGACTATTAATTAAAAATAAAAAACAGAAATGATTGTGTTATTTGATAGATTGCATCTTTTTTCGATAAGGTAAATCTGGTGATGCTACGCAATTAATTCTATCATTCGAATGATTGCTATCAAGGCTTATGTTCAATTCACTATGTAATTACAGTAAATACATCAAATAAACTATACATTGATATATTTATCATCTAAATCTATGCATAATAATTATCTTCTTATTTACAGGTGCGGAAACAAAACGAGGATTATATCTATAATACACTCATAACGCTAAAAGTGTTGTCAATTTTCTGTTCGTCGTACAATCTGAACTCGTGGGATCTATTTAAATCTCTGTTCCGTGACGTTGTTACCACCTTTACTCAATGATAATAAAGTTCGGTCTGTGATCTCTTTCTCATCTACTCGGATCAATTGCAAACAGTGAGAGCGAACGATAATTGATGAGCAATTAAAAATTAAGTAAGAAACTTGTAGTCGAGAGGGCTCGAACAAGAAATAGGCTGAAGATGGATTAACAAATCGATTAAAATGGGTGATGATATCATCTATCATTTAACTATAACACTAAAATTGTTCTCAATTCATTGATCCTGTCTGTGTAGACTAAGAATTTATTTTTTATTTTAAATTTTAAATTAGATTACAGCAAATTAATTAATTAATTGCTTGTTTATTTATTTATGTAATCATACTAGATTTGATCTTGATCCAGAGCTTCTAGGTTGGCTTTGACAAACAAAATCTTGGATCCATTTGCTGGATACACATCTAATTTCATATCACTAAAGAGTTTTTTAGATATACTGAACACTCGTCCGCTGGCAACACTTGCGGCGGGAATCGATAGATAGCGTCTTACAATTGGAAAAATTTCCCTATACTTAGGATGGCATTTCCACCAACCAATTGGATCACTTTGGCGTTCTATCTTTGGCTCGGAATTATACAAATATAACAAATTTTTCCATTGAGATTGAGAATTCCATGACGAGGATGCATCAGTGCAGCTGTTTGATGTCAGCATATTATCGAGAAATGAATCAATCTTCGATTCGCTTTTAATATTAGAAACAGCTTTTGTCATCAGTTTTGGTCCCAGCCATGGTTCATGCTGAATTTTGCATAGTTGGGCTAAGACTTCATCTGTTATTTGCTGCATCTCTTGCTGGGTAAAAAATGCTTGCTTATAGCGCGGATCCAAATATGTGGCCATTAGATATTTTATATCTGTGGTTAGTGGGACACATCTCGATTCCAGTTCCTCAAGCAACTTTCGAGCAAACGAGCAAATGGTCTATAATAAAATAAAAAAAAAACTCTGTTATTTTACATTTAGCGGCTCGTCAACAGTTACCAAACTTTGTAATTACTAATTTCAGAAAAAAAAAACCACAAATTTTAAACATACATACCATAGAGGAAACAAAGTTGTGCACATCGGTGCGAAGTGAATCCCGAAGAGCGGCAATTAATGGTATTACAGTTGATGCTGTCGATGATGTTTTACACCAAATATTGATAATCTCTTCAATTGGCTGAACGACACGATTACATATCTCAATATCCTGCCATTCATCTGGATAAATTGTCACTAAATTATATTCTTCGGCATAAATTGTAAGAGCGTCTTTCAATTTGAGCAATCGTCGAAATATTGAGATCCAACCAAAGGAGTTTTCATCAATTACCATTAAGGGAGGTGGCTCGCGATTTAAACGCTTCTTATGAATGTGCCTTAGGTGATCATATGCTATTTGAGATTCCTCAAAGTGTTTGACAATCTGTTGACATTTCGCATGTAATTGTTTTAAATTGTCATTCGATTCAAATGCAGATCTCACGCATTCTTTTAACAGATGAACATTGCACTCGACTGCAGCGCCCGGTGGACAAGTGAACTCGTCTCTAATAACGCAATGGATCTTCTCTTTGGGCAGTTGCAGGTCCAGGCAGGCACTCATAATATTACGAATGCGGCCAGCAATATCATCTGAGTTTCGTTCAAATAAAACATCGCATTTTAAGTGAAACTGCTTCAACTGAAAGTCCGAGGAGATGCCGCGGCAAGTTAAGCAGAGCAATCCTTGATCGGTCGAGTCCCAACAGATGCTTGTTGCCAGCGTCACCGATTCGAGAACATAAAGTTCTTGCTGCAATTTTGTCTGCATTCGCTGATAGATCTTTGTAGCTATTATATTTTCATAAAAGCTTATCGGCCTAATTGTATATAGTGGCTGCAGCACCTTGATGAAGTTCACGAAACCAGTATCTTCGATCATATAAAAGGAATAATCATGCCTGGTTATCATTAAAGCCAATTTTTCATCGCTTGCATGCATATCCATCTCACTGTGCCTTTGTATATCATCCAATGGATCTGCATCCTGTCAAAAAAAATAGTAAATATAAAACAAGATAGAACGTTGCAGTCGGACGTAACCGACAGCGAATTACTATTATACCATAATTTGTGTGCAGTCAAGAAATACTGCCCAAAAAAATGATGGAGAATTTTCCTAATAATCGTCCTTTACTTATCGTTTTTTGTGGGCGGGTGTGGGCGTGGTCCAAAATTGTTTTCCCACATTTATGAAGGGTGTTACTAGCAATATACCTTTAAAATTTGGTGACTTAAGTTTTCAAATTGCGTGAGATATATGGGCTTATGTTTAGGTAGGTGGAGTGGGCGTGGCCATCCAATTTTTTTTATCGGTCTTTGGGGTAGTTACCATACCTTCAAAATTTTGCGACTCTAGCTTGCAAATTACGGCAGATATGCGCATTTTAAATTTATAGGGACGAAGTTCCTGGGGGCGGCGATTGTGGGCGTGGTCCAAAAATTGATATGCCAATCCTTGGAGGAGGTTACCAGCAAATTACCTTCCAAGTTTGGTTACTCTATCTTTAAAATTTTCGGAGATATACGGAGTTATCGATTTACAATTGGAATTGTCGATTATAGGCGCAGGTGTGGGCGTGGCAACATTTCTTAAAGGCGACTACCAGTAATATAGCTACCAAATTTGACGTTCCCTACTCAAAAACTGCGGAAGATATAGCCATTTAAAAATTTTAGGGGCGGGCGCTCTTTGAAGGACCTCGCCAACAACCTACCAACCAAATTGTATCCATTAAATTGTGAGAGATATGTGGATTTATCGATTTGCTAAAATCGAATTTAGCGGTTTTCTAGCTCCCTAGTGGACGTAGGACCAAACCCAAAACATTTTAACTTTTGAGGGTACTTTCCAGTATACGTTCCAAGTTTCAAGTCTCTATCTCTAAGGGTGTCGGAGAAACGCGCGTTCATACAGACGGACAGACAGGCAGACGGACAGACGAACGGACAGCATGACGGACATTGAACAAAACCATTATACTATTATACCTTTTTGGTACAATAGTATAAAAATTAATGAGAATAATATTAAAACGTTAAAATATAATTTTATATTTAAGGATGCTTTTTACTTGTATGCTTATTTGGGTGGCTGTGCTTTCATTCATTTCCGTTTTCACTGTGTATTTCATGTCGCTTTCGGAGAGTGTTAGAAATTCAACAGGATGCTTGCTCTTGAGATGATTTCGTAGACAGGTTGTGCCGCGTCCTTTTCGGGAGTAGTTGTTGTGACATAGGCAACAAACTGCGACCGTATCGCTTTGTTTGTAGAAAAAATTCCAAACTCGACTCTTTTTGCTCATTGTTTCTTCTGCGGATACTCCGCTTTACATCCGTTCCGTTGCAGCCCTAAATACACTATTTTCGATAACAATCAAATGTGCGATTGTTTAACTACAGAGTTGCCACCCTCAACACACACATATTTCTATTTGTTTTCTCCCATCACTTGTTGGATATTTTGGCGCGCACGCGACTCGTCCCACCAATAATAATTTATTATTTGTTTATGTGCACGAAGCCTTGCAACATGGATTTGCCGAGCACTCTCGAGGAGCTGGAATTGTTAGACTGCGCCAGCTGGAAAAATATACTCAATGATGAGACAAAATGGCACTCGATACCTCTGCTAAATCACACGCCTCTGCATCAATTAAAAGATCAGAGCCTGGTGCGTTTTCGCGGCATGGTGCAAGACATGATGGATCCCGAAATCTATTTGGAGCGCTATGTGGTAAAGTCTTCCGATGGTGTCACACGTCAACAGCCGGGCAAATATCGCGATTGCCTGCGCCTTGGCAAGGATGAGCAGCTGGACTATCAGGCTGAGAGCAATGTGCATGGCGAACGGCGAACATTGTTTGTGGTCTCGCTGCCTGGCCTCAATGACTGGGCCAAGGAGCACGAAAAGCTATGCAATCCATTGCCAACAAATCAACCAACAACAGCAGTTGGCAATGGCATTAAACGTTCGCTGGACGAACCGGTAGACATGGAAGTGGACAAAGTAGACAATGAAACCAGCAGCAGCAGTAGCCATTCGGTTAAAAAACAATGCTGCGTGCCTGCAGCTGTGAGTAAATCTGAAGAAAGCAACGCCAGCAGCTGCACAGTGCTCGGCTCGGATTATCTGCTCAACTCTCCGCTGCCGAGTCGTCCAAGCATGGCCTGCATGGTCAAAGTCTATGAGGATTTCGACAAGTACACCCTAAACTCTCTAATGGATTTTGTCGGTTTTCTGTCTGTGAATCCGGCGCTGGATGCGGCCACCCTGGATGCTGATGCCTTGAGAGATGTGGACAGTCTGAGTGAGCTACAGGCTCAAAATCCTTCGCCCTTTCTTATACCACGCTTGCATGTCGTTGACGTCAAGGCGTTGCCCCATGCCAATCCACTGCTTGATCAGAGTCTGCAGCAGCCAGCAGAACTGGAGCCAGCGACGACGCAATCCCTGGAGACGGTGCACAAGGATTTACGCATGCTGCTCAAACTATGTCTGTTTGAGGATGACTTGTGTGCGGAATATCTGCTGTGTCATCTGATCTCCACAGTTTACAGCCGATCAGAGATGCAGAGCATCGGCAAATTCACATTGAACATTTGCAATTTGCCAAAAGATTGCCTGCAGCAGTACACAATAAAGCTATACGAGATACTCGAGCTGCTGCTGCCCGCCAGCCACTATTTACCAATGACATTGGACAACATGAATACCACCTGCTTTGCGCCAAAGTAAGTGGAATTAATTAATTAATGTTTATAACAATTTTAATTGAATATTATTATTGGCAACAGAAAGGATTACGAGACAAATAAGCTAGTTTCTGGAATGCTGCAGTTGGCGCCGCACACACACTTGCTGTTGGATGAGACGCGCATGCAGCAGGGCAAACTGGAGGCAAATGGTGTCCATGCCATACAGCATCTGGCCAATGTGATCAACAATCAACAGTTAAAGTGCGATTTTCAGTATTATCACATTGATTATAATGTTGATATACCAATATTGGTGGTCAGCGAGGGGCGCAGCATGCTACCGGTAAGTAACCATCTGTTTCCGTTTGATAAACCACTCACTCTATTCCCATTACTTCAGAGCGACTTCGTGCTGCCCATCAGGGCCGATGTCAAAGCTGTTCAACTCTATGAGGAATCTCTGAAAGCAGCCCTCCACTATTTGCAGCCGGCACGATTGCAGCAATTCCGCAACTATTTAACCCTCGCTCGCTTAAGTCAGTTTACCGTTAGCGAGGATCTCACCGAAATGATACAGCTGGACTTTGTGGATATGCGCAAGGCGAATGTGAACAGCAGTGCCGATGATCTGCAAGGCCTCTTGGTGTTGTCGCGTCTGCTGGGCATTGCACGCGGAAAATTGGCGCTAGATAAGGAAACGTGGCATCTGGCCACCGAATTTGAGTCCAAACGTCGCCAGCGTCTACAAGCGTTGCCCAAGTCCAACGTTCCAATGCGCAATTAGCAAATAGATACAAATATATATACCTATATAATTTTATCCAAGTCTTACTTTTCTTTAACTAAACGTCGTGAGATTTGTTGCGTCCATTGATGAGCCACAACAGCTTCTGATAGTTTGATTTTAGCTCTACTTTTGGGTGTTAGGCACGTTTCTAAGATGGTTCCATTTGAGACTTGCAATTTGTATCTTTTGGTGCAAGTAAAATACATAAACAATTACAAAACTTACAAATTGTTTTTCAAATACAAAACTCAGAATTTTTGGAATTATTGTGAAAAAGATTTTATGAATAATTTATTTATGTTTGTAAATAAGCAAGTTCATTAAGAAATGCAGCAGATTTGACCGTTTGGAACAGTCAATAATATATCGGGTTGTGGTATGAATAATCATTTGAGTAGAAAAATTCAGTTAATATTTAATTCAATTTTGCCAGTGCAAATTGATTGGCCAACTGGACAATCTCGTCGACACGCTCAAAATTGCTGCCCGAGGCCTGAGCCGACTCGGGTTTGCCGCCGCCCTTGCCGCCCAGGACAGAGGAGACACTTTGCACCCATTCGTTGGCCTTCAGGCCCTTTTCCACGGCACCCTTGGGCACCGAGCACAGGCAGAAGATCTTCTTGCTGTCGGCATCAACGGATACGAACATGGCTGCAGCCTCGGGCAACTGCAGACGCACCTGTTTCAGGGCAGCATCCAGCGCCTTTGTATTGTTGTAGGCCTCCAGTTGGTGGACCAACACCTTGGCCTGTGGTTCGGCCTCACAGAGTGCTTTGGCGCGCTCCACAACGGTCACCGAGACGGCGGCACGAAGCGCACGCTCCTTGTCATCCAGACTCTTCTTGAGCAGCTTGAGCAAGTTACGCATCTCATCCTTCTTCACATGCGGAATGGTTGCATGCGATATTTGTTCGGTCAGTTCGACAATTTGCTTCACATAAGTCTTCGATTCTTTACCGGATTGATCAGCCTCAATTGTTGCTTGCAGTCGGCCGATCTCCTGCTCAAATGCCTCCGATTTTTTGATAGCTTTCAATGCCTCGGGGCCAGTAAGGGCGACAATACGACGTATACCCTTGGCAATGGCCTCCTCGCTGCTGATGACAAAGTCCATGATGTGTCCCGAGTTGCGCAGATGTGTACCGCCACAGAATTCCACAGAGGTTTGCTCGCCAGTCTCAGCGTCGGGCTGTGACTCCAGTCGATCGACTGGCACGCCAAAGGAGATGACACGCACCGGATCCGGATACACTTCATCGAAGACGGAGCGCAGGCCGCGTATGCGCTTTGCCATAGCCAACTGCGACTCCTTGGCATAGATGGGCATATTTTGATATACCATGTCGCGTGTTAGTTTCTCAGTTTTGGCCACCTGATCGATGGTCATGGCTGCCTTACAATTGAAGTCAAAGCGGAGCTTCTCCGGTACCACCAGCGAACCCTTCTGCTCCGTATCCTTGCCCAGCACCTGAAGCAGACAATGATTGAGCGCATGTGTAGCCGAATGATTCTTCATGGTTAGCCAACGACGTTCCACATCGATATGCAGCTGCAGCTCATCGCCCACAGCCAAGTTTCCCTCGACTACGCCAATGTGAAGGATGTAACCGCCACGATTGTAAACACGATCCACCAGAAATTCATTGGCCTCATCATTGAGTTTTACGAGCACACCCTGATCGTAGATCTGGCCACCGCTCTCCGCATAGAAGTTCGTCTTATCGAGCACAATGCCCGCCTTCTGCCCGCTGCTAATCTGCTGAACAAACTTATTCTCAAAGCGCAGAGCGACAATTTTACTGGTGCATTCACTGAAATTGTACGCCGCATCCCGCTCAACGGAAACAGCCTCATAATTGTATTTAAATGAATCATCAGTGGACGGCAAACCCTTCTGCTGCAACTCGGATATGGCATGCACATCCAGAGTGATCTCATCGATTTTGCTGGCGCCCTTGCCTTGCGAGAGTATATAGGAATTCTGTTTTGCTGCCTCGTAACCAGCCATATCGATTTGCATCGACTTTTCCTCGGCCATTAGCTGGGTGAGATCAACGGGAAACCCGTATGTATCATAGAGACGCCAGGCGACGTCGCCGGGTATGGTCGTCTGGCTAGTGCCCAGTTTCTCAATGGTGCGATTAAGTAAATTGCGGCCACGTGTTAGCGTCTTCAGGAACTGCAGCTCCTCCTCATTAATAATGTCCATTATGTGCTGCGGATCCTTCTTGACCTCGGGAAAGGCATCTCCAAGCAAATCGACGACGGTGGTCACCAGCGAGGCAAAGAAACCAGGCTTGGCATTCAGTTTCTCCGTTGCGTAGCTGTGCGAAAATATAATTATTATCTTCATATAAATACTATACAACATATAATGTATGCTCAGAGATTACAACTGCTTACCGCACTGCACGTCGCAGGATGCGACGAAGCACATAGCCGCGGCCCGTGTTATCGGGATTGCCGCCGTCGGCCAAGGCAATAGTTATGGTGCGGGCATGATCGGCGAGAACGCGATAGGCCATATCGATGCCGTCCACATCTTCGGCGCCGACACGTCCCTGATAGGCCGGAGCACCAGTGCCCGCCTGGATGGCATCGAAGAGCGGCACAAACAAATCCGTATCGTAGTTGGAGCGTTTGTTTTGAATGACGGAAACGAGTCGCTCGAAACCCATGCCGCAATCGATGTGCTTCTTGGGCAGCGGTCTTAGGCTGCCATCGGATTCGCGATTGAATTGAATGAACACCAAATTCCAGATCTCCAAAACATCGGGATCATCCTGATTCACCAACTCTGGCACGCTTCGCCCACCAATGCGATCAAAGTGCAATTCAGAGCAGGGGCCACACGGTCCCGTTTCGCCCATTTCCCAGAAGTTGTCCTTCATGCTGCCGGGCAGAATGTGTTCCGGCTTCAGGCCCAAGTCCATCCAAAATTGTTTGCATTCCAAATCCGGTTGTAGGCCACTGGCAGCATCTCCACCAAAATAGGTGACATAAAGTCGATCCTTGGGCAGCCGTAGGCGCTCGGTGAGGAATTCCCAGGCCCACGAGCAGATCTCCTTCTTAAAATAATCGCCAAAAGACCAATTGCCCAGCATCTCAAAGAACGTGTGATGATACACATCCTTGCCAACATCATCCAAGTCGTTGTGCTTGCCGCCAGCGCGTATGCATTTCTGCGTGTTAACCGTACGCACCCATTTCGACATTTCGCTATTTGGATCCGCTGTGCCCAAGAAAATGGGCTTAAACTGATTCATGCCAGCGTTGGTGAAGAGC
The DNA here is from genome assembly GCA_037043585.1 of Drosophila mimica. Taxonomy (NCBI): domain Eukaryota; kingdom Metazoa; phylum Arthropoda; class Insecta; order Diptera; family Drosophilidae; genus Drosophila; species Drosophila mimica. The sequence goes on from JBAMBE010001243.1 coordinate 738,312, forward strand.
AGCGTGGGATCATCCAGAGGAATCGTGCTGGAGGAGTGGACGTAGATGTGCTCCTGCTCCTTGAAGAAGTCCAGGTAGGCATTGCGCACCTCCTTTGCTGTCATTAGCTTCATTTCACTGCTTTAATTTGCAAACTGAGGAAGAGAAAGTGTTAATTGTTGTCAGTTGCCACGCAACTTATTTTATATGTATAAATTTTTATGTACATATCAATTGTCGATTTGTATGCATTGTGAGAGTGCATTGAACGTGACATAATTGCACAAACTCTAACATTGCACAATTGTTGTTTAAGATTACGCTTTGTAAACAGTTAATGTTACGTTTGTATTAGATAAAGTATGACTCACGTTTGGAAGAATTAAATGCAAATGCAGAACAATTTCGTCAACCGGCTGCAGCAACGTGTACGGTGAACCGATTTCACTGCAAGTTCCGCTATGAGTCAGTTAGATTGACAGAGTTGGGTGACTAGTTCAAATTATCGAACTAACGCAAGCTATCGTCACCTATCGAGTATGAGTAACACACATCAAGAGTTTAACACTTTGGCGCCAAAAACTTATTTTAAACATACATAATAGTTTTTATTATATATATGTAGATAACAATCCATATAAATTTGATGCTTTGTAATTGTGTTGTCTTAGAAATCGATTCGTTGCGGCATATCTTGTTCTTCGAGTCTGTGCTCGATTTCCTTCATACGCAGCATCAAGTTAAAGTTCTGCTTCTCCTCCTGACCCGTCAAATACATCGTCACAAACGCCTGTATGGCAATTATGGTGCTTAGGGCGGGAATAATGGGACGCGTGAGCTTCCGATATAGCATGAAAACCTCCCGAGGATTCTCCGTTATCGATGGCAGCCGATAAGTGTAGCATCTGGTGGCAAACATAAATGCGGCAAACGGTGCCAAAATTGTGGGATAAACCACTCCCAGAGTCGATTGGAAAGCGGCGCTGCGCACCTGGGTGCAAACGGGACACTCGCCCAGGGGATCCAGGAGTATTGGTCGCTGTATGAAGAACTTGTGGCTCAACATTGTGAATATCGCGGGCACAGCAACAATTGGCAAATAGCTCGATAGACGTCCATTTGAACCGAGCCGTAAACAAGTGCGATAATGGTTATTGATGTAGGCACCCGTAGCAGCCGCCATGGCGCTGAGAATGCCGGGCGCATAGCGCAGTGACCAACTAAAAGAGACCATAGAAAACAGAAAAAATAATGGTTAGATAAGAAGTGGGAAATATGTAAAACATACACATCTCCAATCTTGTCCCAGGACGTAATTATCTTCCACTGGTAACGCAGTGCCTGATCCTCTGTTATGACGACTGCATCCTTTGGCAGTTGCTCTGGCTTGGAGCGCGATAATGCCATATTTTAATTAATAATAAATAAATAAGAAATCCTCATCAACTGCACGCGTACAAAAACAAGAGTCCCAAAACAGCTGTTTACAAATGCCGATAAGATGTAAAAAGTGCTGAACATCGATAATTTCGAATTTATGCCAAACATCGCTGTTCGATGTTTTCTGCGTGTCTTCTATATGGTCAGTGCCGTTGAGTAAATGCTGATACATCGATACTCCCATAAAACTACATTTATGTTTTCCAGCACTATTTGCTAATTTGTCAAAAGTGCCATCCATTTTGAAAACTAAGTAAATATATAAAATGCCGGTGAAACGCAAAGTGGTGAAAATCCCCAAAACCAATATGGTCAGACAAATGCCCATAAATGCAGTACCACATGCTTGCGTTCAAGCCAACAATGGTTCGCAAATGGAGAATACGAAGCAGGTACAACTGAATCCTGTTCAAATGAAGACGCCACAGCAGGAAGCAAGCAATAAACTTGCAATTCCTCAATTTAATACAATGATTCGACAAAAGGATGAGATCATCGCAATCCAGCAAATGACCATACAACCTAATCTAAACCTTACGCCTCGCACCAAGGGATTGATGGCGCCAAAGGTAAGCAAACAACAAAATATAAATATATCAAGTCAAAGCACAAACTAAAATGAATATTTAATATTAGATTACCCAGAAGATGAACTTTCAAACAAATATGCCAGTATTCAACGATTTGGCATCATTAAATGTAAATGATACTTTGCGAGAATTGTCACGTCCTCCAGTTCGCAAAAACCATACCAAACAGGCCAAAAATCCAAATACGGTGCCCCAATTGTCAGATTATTTGGAGGAAATTCCGAAATTGCAACTTGTGATGCCAGAACCACAGATCGTTATGTACTTTCCAGCCGAAGATTTCGATTTTCTGGGCGCCGTCAAGCAGCACGATATGCTCTGAAATAGACCCTAATGTTTCTTTTTTAAATTTTATGTAATTTTAATGATATCAAATTAAATCAATATTGGATGTAGCAGCTTATACAAGTACAAAGTTAGCCTATAAAATTCATGACAACCAAAAATAGAATAATATGTGCAAATATGAAATCAGCAAATCCACGTTCCGGCGAGATGCCGGCAAATACGGCCTTATTCTGCGGATTGGCCTGCAGACGGAGACAAACGGCCAAGACGAAGCAGCTAACAGTGCTGATAAAGCCAGACAGAAACGAGTTGAAAGGAAATGTGCCCACCATGCAGCAGTAAACAAATTGTATGATGCCGGTCAGTAAGATGTAGCCCAGATAGATGTCAACCAGTTTTAGCTTCTTCGGTGTGTTCTGCACGTAGTCGCCATAGAACTTGGAGATGACGCTGCTTATCTCAACCATTTTCGTTTTTTTTTCTTTCTGTTATTTACTATTTTTTATTTAATTTAGATTTTGTTATTAATTTGCAACGCAGACACGTCACGCAATACGGTCGGGAACTAGTGTTGTAACTGGCCTTTTTGTGTTAATCGTAATGCAACACTGTGAACTGGCAGTGAATGGCTAGACGAGAAGAAGAAGACCAATGATCTGGTTTTGTTTTGGTTGTGGTCTCGTCGTCATTGCCAAATATTAAAGGTATAAGTTAGAAAAATAATCTTTTCACATTTACATATTAAATTCAATTGAAATGCTTTTGTGCAAGGCATCAATATGGCAACAGCTCAAATAGCTGTCTGTACTGTGCAATTTGCATCTATATAAAACAGTTGCAGTCTGTATGCAATACAGAAACAAAAATGCTAACATATGTTAAGTGAAAAGTGCATATATTATAATAAGTTAATCTTCATGCCATATAACTTATCTCGATGTTCAACAGGAATATATAGTAAAAATCGTTCGTTTGCATCCGACGACCGTGACCTTCGCTGGGCTTTGTGGGCCGCTTTCATTGCCATTGCCAGTGTCAGGAAGCGAGTGAAAAAAATCAATGGAAGACTTAACGCCGTTAACCAACCTTCAACAGGTATGCACAGAATGGCATTTGACATATGTACATAGTTTGATTTGATTTAATTCTCATTGTTGGTTTCCTTACAGTTTTAGTTCCAAGTTTTATGTTTTCTTAACTGCCAACTGCATTCAACGCCTCATAACTGCCCGCATATTCAATTACAGCAATTTACCATACACAATTATTTTGTTTGTAAGTGTTAATTTTTATAAATGAAATAATTCTATTATAGAAAATAATTCTATATAATTCGCATATGTGGGTGTGCGGTTTAGATAGGGTTTTTATGATATGATTTTGCACATGCATTTAAAAATGTTTAATAACATATGTTTGCCTCTTCTAATTTTGTAAATATACATATGTATGTAAAGGGTCTGTGTCTGTGGATTATTCACGGTTAAAAAATTATTTGTCACTTTGAATTTTGAAATTAATGTTGCTAGAGTACGACTAATTGCTGTGAATGAAGCGCTAGGCTCATATGTGTATATCTTACAGAATTCGTGAATTTGTGGGCGTGTTTTATGTGTGATAAATGTGTACAATATATTTGTATTGAATTCACTCATACATAGTACGACGACTATTCATAATTTGTATCGGTTCTGCGAAATTCTGGTAGGGCCTACGAATTAAATGAATCATTCGATTTGATATCGTTGCTACTTTTCAGACAGCCTGCATATCAGGCCAATACCAAGTCCAAGGCTTTGTCTTTTATCACAGAGCCGAATGCAAAAATTTTCCACTACTGTGCTTATTATCGCACTATTCGAATCCGTTGTTCGTTTGCAGACGCGCTCAAATAACAACAAAAATAAAAACAAACTGAGTCAGCGGAAAATTTACCAAACACAAAAGCGGCTTGGCAGCGTTTGTATTTTCAGTGTGACTTCAGCTGGCGAAGTGAACAGATCGTTAACGAGTACTCCTGCACACTCACACACACAAATATTAACACATTGTGTTATTCTCTTCTTTGGCACGATTTCTTTACTCAACTCATAGATCGGAGAGAGCGCGAAACGCAAGCCGAAGATGACAGAACGACAACCGCTGCTGCTGCAGAGCGATAACTCCGATTATGAGGGCAACCGCAGCGGCAACGGCTTAATAAGGCCGCCGGTACGCAGCTCACCGCCGGACAGTACGCTAGTCAATGTGCACAGCGAGGATAGCATCGCAGGTAACAGAGAAAAAATTCCATTCTTCATATATACAATGTAGTTTTGTAAGCTTTCGAATTATTGATTTAGGTCAATATCAAAATATTCAATCAATATTTTCTAGTATATGTAGTATTCAGCAGATAACCATTTTTTTATTTGTATAATTTCGTAACTACTATTTACTTCCAATCATGTCATGATTTCTGTGAGAACATCTTTTTGCAAAGGATTTTCCTTAAGTAACTGATTATTTTATCTAATATTAATGTCGCTCATTAAAGTTGTCTAAAAGCCAAATAGACTGTTTAATATAGTTATTGTAAATTGTAAATTGTCAATGTTTAAATTTAATGCAAGTGAATCCTTAAACTTAATTGCTTAAAAATACTTGTTACAAGAATAGAATATTCCTTAATATAAGCCATGAATTTGAGTGCAACTTCAAGAAAGTGTCGTCAATTAATTTCTGACTTACTTTTTACTCAAACACAGTGCACGCCGCAGCTGCTGGTGGTGGTGATGATGACCAGAGCAGTCAGATAGGCGATGAAAATGCCAAATCAATGTACAATCCCACACAACATCGCACACTGGAGTATCCCACTTCAAATTTTGACACGTTGGTGCATCTACTGAAGGGAAACATTGGCACTGGAATTTTGGCCATGCCGGAGGCGTTCAAGAATGCCGGACTCTATGTTGGCCTCTTTGGCACGCTGATCATGGGTGCCATTTGTACGCACTGCATGCACATGCTAGTCAACTGTTCGCATGAGTTGTGCCGGCGACTGCAGCAGCCAGCACTGGACTTCTCGGAGGTTGCCTTCTGCAGTGTGGAGACGGGACCGTTGGGCTTGAGACGCTACTCGCATTTGGCCAGGCGTATTATTACCACTTTTCTGTTTATTACACAGATTGGCTTCTGCTGCGTCTACTTTTTGTTTGTGGCTCTCAATATTAAGAATGTCGTGGATCAGTATTTCAAAATGGATGTGCGCATATATTTGCTGATATTACTGCTGCCCATGGTGCTGCTGAATTTGGTGCGCAACTTAAAGTACCTGACGCCTGTTTCTCTATTTGCTGCTGTGCTCACCGCCGCAGGTTTGGCCATTAGCTTCTCCTACATGCTGCACGATTTGCCCGACACTCACACGGTTAAACCCGTTGCCACCTGGGCCACTTTGCCGCTGTATTTTGGCACCGCCATCTATGCATTTGAGGGCATTGGCGTTGTGCTACCACTGGAGAACAATATGCGTACACCTGAGGATTTTGGCGGAAAAACGGGCGTGCTCAATACGGGCATGGTAATCGTGGCCTGTCTGTACACCGCTGTTGGATTCTTCGGGTATCTCAAGTACGGCGATGGTGTTCAAGCAAGCATTACGCTAAATCTCCCCCAAGACGATCTGTGAGTATTATATATTATACTAAAGAAATCGTTTTAAAACTACAAGTTTCACAAATTTGTATTTTGTAAATAGTAATTAATTGCATCAAGAAAAAAAAAGTGGCTTGCCGAATTTCAAGAATTTCCATTTTCAATGCATTAAATATTTTAACTTAAAAATTATTATTTTAAGAAAATTTAATTTATTAATTCTTGGCTTTTGAGCAATCTTCATTGAAACGATTTTTGCGTCATGCAATTAATTAAAGGAATTACTTATTAATTATTTTGCTAAATATTATGAGTTACGAAATTACAATTTTTGGACTCATGTTTTTATAACAACTGAATGTCTTACAACAATTTATTTTGGAGTCATATATAGTTATTACAACTGAATGTTTTCTCACAGTCTATCGCAGCTTGTACGAATTTCCATGGCCGTGGCCATATTTCTGTCGTATACACTGCAGTTTTATGTGCCCATCAACATGGTGGAGCCTTTTGTGCGCAGCCAATTTCATACCACAAGTGCCAAGGATGTGGCTGCCACTGTATTGCGCACAGTTTTGGTCACATTTACCTGTAAGTCTGCAAATTAATTCCAGCTTAATTTCATAATAATCTTTACTTAATTTATATTTTTAGTTGTATTGGCTGCCGTCATTCCCAACCTGGGCATTATTATTTCGCTTGTGGGTGCCGTCAGCAGTTCAGCTTTGGCGCTAATTGCGCCGCCTATTATTGAGATGATAACATTCTATAATATTGGCTATGGTCGCTATAATTGGATGCTGTGGAAAGATTTTCTTATAATGATCTTTGGTCTATGCGGATTCGTTTTTGGAACGTGGGCGAGCTTGGCACAGATCGTAAAGTAGACAAAATTGTCCCAACATTTATTCCAATACTTGAAGATCGTGTCGAATTTACGACGAAGGCTTTACTGTAGATTTTACTACAACTCTATGATAAGTTAAAAATAATATATTTAGTTTTTAGCTTTTGTTGATGCGCCCAAAGACGTTGACGTTTACAGGTGCTTATCGGTTCAGCAGTGCTTCGATTTTATTTAATTATAAAATTTGCGTATTTTGAATTAATTTATTTGAACTTAGCACAATTACTCAACTCAATACCAGACAATAATTAGACTAAATGTTTTTATTTGATGAATGTTTTTAATATATTTTTTTTTTAAGGTTCAATATTTAATGTACAGTGTTGTGTTTAGAATTTTGTGCATAGTCATGAATCGCAAAATGGCAAAAAACGTGATTTCATATAGTATTCCTAAAAAACTAATGCTTAGATTTAACTGTTTATGGTTTTAGTTTAAGGTCAGCGCAATTCTTTCCAATGCCAAGTGGCCAGTTTGTTCTCAGATAAAACACAAAACAAATGGTGTTTAAACAAATTATAAAATATGTTTATCTAGTTTTTTGTGTGTGTTTCAGACAACATTATACTCTATATTATAAAATTATATATACCACGTAGCGAATATATTATACAAACAATAATTACATACACACGCACACACACATACACCGACATATATTGTGAATACTGTGAATTTGACTTTATATTGAAAGAATTTCAATATAATAGTTCTGGCTATTATGTCATAACGCACATTTCACACCAAATAAGTACATATGCCAGAGATTTGCTTTTTCTGTCTCTGTTAACAAGAAAACATTTGTGTAATTTCATTACAAATTTTAAACAACTAAAGACAATAAATTTTTGCGTTTATAACTACAGAAACTATAACATTTCCACTGGACTATCATCAAAAGTTGATAGCATGTGCCGAGTATCTATATTTTGGAAGATTACCTAAGTAACACCCATTTATGAAAACAACTAAAGAATATATAGAATTGATAGCATTATCAGTAAGCGGCTATGAAATCATATTCGCAAAAGTGTATTTAATCATAACAGACATGCTTCTCTTAAAACTAGTAATTTTCTATCTATACATATATATATAAATACAATCTGTATAAAATTGATTCAGATTAAGGTAAGTGGTTTCGCTTTACCATAAAAATTAATTTAAAATATTTTTCATATTTTTTTAGCCACCATTTTTTTTTATCTTTTTGCTTGAATATTATTATTAACAAACTTACTGATACTTCACTTCAAAGTAGTGAGAGAGTGAAAAACATAAAAAATATATACATTATTAATATAAAATTTAAAAAAAAAGTTTAATCATGTCAGAAAACCTTTGATTTGATACTTTACTTGTTCACTCTTATAATTCCCAAGTCATTTTTCCCTGACATCAACGTATATAATGATGATTAAAGCTGTTCAACGTTTGTGTTGTTTGGAAGGAGAGCAAGTTAGCACTCCCCTAGACAAGGATGGAACACATAAACGAACGGCTAGGCACAAGACAATGTCGTTCACAAGTTTTTTGTTCCATCCTCCATTCGGTTTTTTTTATTTATATTTTGTCTTGTTGAGTCTTTGCCCAGTTTGCCTCTTTACCTGTGCATTTAATCGAACCCACAATTTGTTGTAAGCAAAATCTGATTGCTATGTTCATTCCTTGAATTCAGAACATAAAATAATTCAATTGCAAATGTGTTACTCTTTTTAATGAAAACAGCCGTTATACATATGTCGTTGTCAAACAGATTAATACATAAAGGTGTTATCAGTTAGAGGTATCAGGGCATGGAGGTACCCAAGTCCAAGAATCCCATGGGATACATTGAGAAGAGGCCTGATCGAAGCCACCACTTACACATGACTCGGAAACGGCACTTCCACCTTGGCAAATCCAGTAGCGAGTGGGATCCCAGAAGTTGCGATATCTTGTGTCGCCGCTAGCGCCACTGCAACTTGGCATTCCATTACCATTTGGATCACAGTCAGCGAAGACAGCGACCACGAACAGCGCCAGGCAGAGTAGGATGAATGCTAAGGTAAGGAGTTCGATATGTTAATCATTATAATTATACTTGCAGTATTTTATACTCACAGGTTTTCATATTGGATACAGAGTCAGTCGACAGAATGCTACTGAATGTGCCCAAATAGACCGATTGCTGAACCTTATATACACTTACCAGAGTCGTCGACTTTCCTGTTCTGTTATCTGGCCTTGCAAAAATTAAACATTTCTTTATTAATACAACTTATCTAAACGGTGTTGTGTTGCGTTGTGTATATGAATGGTTGTGCTTGTGCATTGATAACGAAACATGAGCTTTCAATTAATCTAGCCATGGACTTTAAATCAATTGGACAATCTTAGCATAAGATTCGGTAACAGCCCCTATATGATTGATTTGTAAATCCTTATTGCATTAATTCTAATTTATAATTTTTGGACTAGATTTAAAAAAAAGAAAAATTACGTTTTCAAATGATTTGCAATAATTAATCACAGATTGAATGTTTTGGGGAGAACTGATACGAAAAATTACTATGCAAAATTAATATCTTTTTCTATTTTTAGATAAAAACGTATTGTAGATGATTATTGAATTGGTTTGGTGTTTGTGGATATATCGATATTGGGAATTATGATATGCGAACTTTTGAATCTCATATGTATAACTGAGGGGTCGGAAACTGCCAGAGTTAATTATGTTACAACAATTAAGTTTTTCTTTTTTTAAAATAGTTTTTTTTATTTTATTTAATTGTGATTTTGCTACGAGCAGTTAATTTTGTGGAGCAAAGAAGAATTATTCGCAAAATACCTAAATAAAATAAACATGAGAGAACAATACGTTATTCAAACCGAGTTCAGTACAGATCTCATGACAATAACAAAAGTTGAAATATAGAAAAGAAATGCTTATAATAAAGGACTTGCATTTCTCAATTTGCTGTGCATTAAATTAATTAATTTATTTTCATATTTTCATAGCTGAAATGAGCAGCTAAAATATTTGGTGGTCAGTGATCGGTCCATTGCCGGGTCTCCAACTGACGCACTCAGATGCAGCAGTATCGTAGCCACCGCTATTACAGGGTACAGAAACGGCGGTTTACCCCCCACCATTCCCCCTCCACCATGCATTCCCAAATAGTGTGTAAGATCAAAGTAGTTGCCCAATTTCTCAAAACTGTCAGCAGTTAAAGTTGATATTCCATTTGTATTGACCGCCGCTACAAATATGGCCAGGCGGAGCAGAGGAGTCCAAATTTTTGATGGTTGTAGTTGTGTAGTGCATGTATTTTATTGTGCCCAATTAGCCCAGTTGTCGAAGCTTAAATACTAGACGAAGTTTCTCCTGTTTCTATATAATTAAATATAATTATCTAACGCTCTTTTAGGCATGTTTGCAAAATTACAAAAGCTGATATTAATTTTGTTACGAGTTTTATCTACTTATCTATCGCACTAACTTGGCGGCAATTAAGATCTATTAATATCATCCCTTGAGAAATATTATTGATTCTTTTTATTTACATATTTTTCCTTTTTAGTTATTTTTATTTTTAAAAGTGTCAAGAGGTAACAAAAGCTAGAAATTACTGAAAACGCAGGCAAATAATGTTATATTTTGTTAAATATTATTAATATTTGTCTCCATAAATGTATATTTGCATACATTTTTTGTAATTTTCTGCAAGGGTTAAATAACAATTTAGAATACTACTTTAGGCAAATGTGTCACTCTTTTTAATGAAAACAGCCGTTATACATATGTCGTTGTCAAATAGATAAATACATAAAGGTGTTATCAGTTAGAGGTATCAGGGCATGGAGGTACCCAAGTCCAAGAATCCCATGGGATACATTGAGAAGAGGCCTGATCGAAGCCACCACTTACACATGACTCGGAAACGGCACTTCCACCTTGGCAAATCCAGTAGCGAGTGGGATCCCAGAAGTTGCGATATCTTGTGTCGCCGCTAGCGCCACTGCAACTTGGCATTCCATTACCATTTGGATCACAGTCAGCGAAGACAGCGACCACGAACAGCGCCAGGCAGAGTAGGATGAATGCTAAGGTAAGGAGTTTGATATGTTAATCATTATAATTACACTTGAAGTATTTTATACTCACAGGTTTTCATATTGGATACAGAGTCAGTCGACAGAATGCTACTGAATGTGCCCAAATAGACCTATTGCTGAACCTTATATACACCCACCAGAGTCGTCGACTTTCCTGTTCTGTTATCTGGCCTGGCAGAAATTAGACATTTCTCTATTAATACAACTTATCTTAAAGGTGTTGTGTTCTATTTGGTACTGTATGAATGGTTCTGCTCGATAATGCATTGATAATTTCTATTTTAGACGAAACATGAACTGCGTTTCAATTAATCTAGCAATGGACTTTAAATCAATTTGACAATCTTAACAGAAGTTTCGGTAACATGATTAGTTTGTAAATCCGTATTGCATTGATTTTAATTCATAAAATACTGACTTTACTTAGGGGAGAATTAAAAGAAAGAAAGATTACGTTTTCAATAAAAAGAGAACAAGTTACAATCGAGCGTAACCGACTGCGAAATACTCTGATACCAGTAACATAATTTCTAATATTTACAAATTCTGGAAGATATGTTCTGAAGTTATCGATTTGCAGCTTTCTACAATATCTCTTGAGAAATGAGATTAAATATATTTATTTAAATATTTATTATATATTTATATGTTATTATTATTATTTGACTATATTGGTTTTGTGAAAAGACACCTCCAACTAATAAAAAGTTAACACGTTTTTCGCCGAATACTGCTAATTTTCTTCAAATGCCACCCAAAAATAATTATGCAAGGCTTTGTCATTATCCGTCCAATTAAGAAGATAGTTTTCACCTTCATATTTTAGCTGAAACAGAATGTTGCACATTTGCTTTTAGTTATTTTTGTTTGTAAAAGTTTTAAGATAACCGTCTGCGGGGCTTAAATAACACCCTTATAAATATAGAAGCCTTCTTTACACAATATATTTTGGTAAAATTGCGAAAATTGCTAGGTTGGTGAAATTTGAGTTTCTTTCTGATTGCTTTAGTTAAATTAAACTGATATTGACTTAAATCAAAGTAGGTCCCAAAATTCTCCGTAAGCAAATCGAAGTAATAACAAACAATTATTTGAAAATATTAAGATAGAGCAATTTAAATGAAAATGACCGAAGCCGAAATGAGTAAATTTCGAGAGCTAGAAAAATCCGTGCGGTGGTACCGTGGCATGTCCTCCCAACAGTTACTAGCGTGCAACAAATTGTTGCACGCGTTGCGTGACGACATCGAACAGGAGTCGACGTACAGAGTGCGTGAATGCCTCTCGCTGCTGGGACTGCAGCCAATAGCTAATGCCAAGCAGATAAAGACTATAATTGATATTAGTTACAGCAACGATTTGGCCTTCCTCTGGTTCCTGTGGGAGGCCTACTACAAGAAACCCCACAGCTGTGTGGATGAGTACAGTGATTTCACAATCAATGAGCAGTTTATATTGACAGCTATTGCTCATCTAGATATGGCATCGACTATGCGGGGACTGGATAAGATATTGCCAACGCCAGAGCACTCAAAGAAGTATCAGGAATTGCGCCGTGCTCGGTTACAAAAGCTAAACAAACAGAAGCAACCAAAGCTGAAAACCCCCCCAAAAGAAAATGAAAATAGTTCACCATATTCAGTTAGACAAGTGCGGCCCAAGTACTTTGCACCCATTTCGTCCTTTACTAAGCCCAGGGATCGCAGGATGGTATTTCCCCATTACGATAGCTACAAGGATCCGATGTATATTATACCCAATGAGAGTTCCCGTTGGTTTGCCACCTATGAAATATCACCAGCGAAACGGGAGGTCAAAAAATGTATATCCGATGCACTTGGTCAGCTCTTTACGGATGGCAGTCAGCAATTTTCAAATCCTCTCTGCACTATGCATCGCCATGTGGAAAGTTCGACGGTCAGGAAGCAACAGCAGCTCAAATTGGAGACGATTCAGCGTTGCATGCATATGCTGGATGTGCAGGCATCTCAGAGGAAAGAGCGCGGTGAACGCATTGTCCGGCAACTGCAGCGAGAAGTGGAATCCGCTGCACATAAATTGCAACTGTACAAGCGACGCCAGCTGACGGCGTTGCGGAAGATTACTGGAAGTGAAACCCATTGCCAGAGTTGTCAGATGTGCACGCAGCTGGTTGCAACGCCAGGCTTTGAGCCAAGACAGAAAGGTAATTTTACCTTTCTGATTTCATCGGACTTTGAAATGCCTGCTCATCCCGTTAGCAACGAGGAGGGGAAGTTGGATGACGATCAGGGCATCCATGTAATGCAATGGGGTACAGAGAAGTATTATAAAAAAATACATCTAGATGCCAATAAAAAGTATTCACTGCACCCACAAATCAATTCCACTGGCAGCAAAGCCCACTGCCCCAGAAATGCCAAAAAGCCAACATTCTGCAAGTCTCAGTGTAAAGAAGAAGACGCCAGAATTCTGCTACTCAATGACAAAGGGAAAATTGTGCGAAAATTTAAACCGACAGTAGTCTGCAAGTCTCCTAAGGCGAACAGCTCATCCGAAGCTGAGGATTTGAAATATTGTTCCCGGAGAACCATGAAGAGTGGTTTGCTGCAGTGGGACTTCTACAAGATATTTGACGCATATTTAAATAAGACAAGCACCGATGCAAAGCCATTGATCAGAAGCTATTGCATACAAGCACTGAATAAGGCAATGGAGGGTCATCAAGCAGCGCACAAACATCTTCATCCTCCACAAACATCTTCCGTGGCGGCGGACGAATGTGCAATGCAAATATTTCGAGAAGTTAGCAGAAATTTGGAGGAGTGTCTGAAGCAGCGAGAAGTTGCACAAACTGATCGATTTCAAATCACAAATATAGACCCAGAAGATAGGCCAAAGTTGATGGAGCTGCTGAAAATGGCAATGAATAAGCTGAAAGATAATCCTCACTATGTTTTAGTCACCCTACCGAATGCACACAAATTACCGATTTTACTTGATTGGATTGCCGATAGATATGGCAAGACCTACAGCTATCTGGAAATGAATAAGTTGGCCAACTCCAGTCGCATTGTCTACGAGCAGCTGATGAAAGAAGCTGCCCAAAAGCGATTACCAATGCCCGAACCTATCGGTTCCCACAAAAATTTGTTGTGTCGCCTTAAGCAAATCAATGTGGAATATCATGGGAGACTCAACAAAATCGCGCTGGAGAACTCGCGTCTTATCTGGCTGGCATTGCGTGGCTGCTCCTATCTGACCGACTCCAAACAGGAGACCTTCTTTGCGTACATGCCCACCAAGGAGCAGGATTTTTTGCGCCATAATCTCTGGCAATCGAGCGACTATCGCAAAATCCATAGCATGCGCAAGATCTTGAAGAAAAGCGTAAATTGAACTGAAGTTGCCGTACCGTATAAATTGAATTTGAAATGTTCCTTCAATGTATTCGGTACTGCATCAGCAGATCACTTCAAGTATTTTGTGTATTATTTATTTTTCAAACCAAAAATATATGAAACAAGCTCTTTCCAATAATACTTTAATTTATTTTACATTCATCTACATTTTGGGATTTTACTTAACTGGTTCTTAAAATGGGTTCATTTAAGTTTTTAACTCTTATAACGCTTATAAAGCCTTTATTAAAATTGTATCTCTTTATTGACCATAAATGGTATTCTCCGAAATATTTTGTTGTTTTATTTGGACTCACTCCATAAACAGAAATAAAATAAATTTTTTTTTGTTTTATAGTTTTAACTCGTTTAAAATAGTTTTTTAAGTCTTAGCTTTAACATATTTAATTTATTTATTTTTATCAAATAAGATTTCCTTTCACTTTAGCACTTGGACCTATTTAGCTTACTTAGTTGTTTTTTAAGCAAGCTAAAGTTCGTACTCGTTAATAAGACTTTATGTTTAGTGCTTATTATTAAATACAATTTTTGTAAAAAATATACGAATTAATGTTTGTCTGTATTTATTTATCTTTCTATTACAATATTTTTCCGTTGAAATAATTTTTCAAATAAAAAATGCGTTTTTTTTTAAATAAAGTGCTTTTGGGAAATTCGTTTCATTCAGCATTAGTGGTTGCCCTTGATCAATCAAAAAGCATTCAAAAAATTATTGCTATTTATATATATTTATATGTTGTATGATAGATAATGTATTAATTCTCTGCGGACGCGTTGCTGACGACATCTGTGATAAGAGCTCCCGAAACTTGTTTAATTTCCATGAAACTGTCACCGTGTTCCGCACTCAGATAGCGTTCGACGAAATTCTATCAGAATTCCTAATAATTATTCTGCAGACCGTTTTTGTGATAACACAATTTTCAACCACAGAATTTTTGATAGTCAAGTACAAGATTTCAATGGCGTGTGTGCGAAAAAACAGTGACGCTTCTACAAAATTGGCAATGTTAATCGAAATATTGCATTCGCATTTTTTGCAGTTATCGAGTTAAATCGACAAGTGTTTTTGCCAATGTCATCAAACTTGCGCAAGAGCTTCTAACAAATTGGGCACGCCCCCTTAAAACCGCCCACTCGAATTCAGCGGAGGTGAACGGCGTTAATTTCTTAAAGAATAACATTGCGTGAGTTATTTCAAAAGCAAAAGACATTATTCAAAAGGTAAGCTACCCTTACAAGTCTCGCTAGCTAAGTGGAACTTTTACACTTTTACCCTCTGTAAATGAGCCCACGATATTGACTTAGGAAAACTTGCTAATCAATTTTTAATGTATACCTTTTCTTGGAAAAAATTAAACAAATTATTAGATATCTACTATGTAGTATTATAATCATTTCGGTATTTCCTTGAGGGATCACTGTTCTTCTCCCACTTGGTATTTGTTTTAATAAACTTTATTTCATTAACCAGTTGCTGGCAAATTGGCAACTACACGCTTGCTAGCCAAGTTGATGGAATCGTTGTAGAAAAGTGAAACCCACTAAGGTGTACTATGCCTCAAATATATATATATGTATTTATATATATATAAATATATAATATGAATGCATATGTGTAATATTTTCGAATGCTGGCGAAAGAACTCGCCCATTTGGCGACACTAATTGTAAATGATTGCGCGGTGGTGCCTCCCGCTTAAAATGTGGCATGCAGCCATGCGTCCAAGACGCTTACAATTTCTGGCTTAAATTGCCAAAGCGCAATTTGTCGCCAGTTGTCGTGTGCCCCCCTCAAGCAAAACAAGCAGCAGCATGTGGCATTGCCACATCTATTGCTTTGTGGGGAAAATGTTTTATAAAGTCGTTGACATCACTTGAAGCGAACTTAGTCGCAATGTTCGAATTCAAACGGAAACTACACGCTAAGCTGAGCCTTTGGCTGTTCGTCTTGTTTCTGTGCCTGCAGCGCAGCTGTGCTCAAAATGCCAGCACAGTGGTCTGGGAGCCAAGCAATGCCACCAACAGCAATGACAATAACAATGTGAATACCAACAACAAACGTGATGTTAGCAGCAATAATAGGTTGGATTACGGCAGCACATCGATTGCCAAAAGCTATGATCCGCCACCGGAATTCTATCGAGGACCCGGTTCCACTTCAAGCGTCAGCTCCACTTCCATTTCCCGTCCCGTTTCAAACAACTATCTTGGCTCCGCAGCCAGCGGGGGTGCACAGCTGGGCAACGTGGGTGAAAGCCTCAGCGAGGCATACAACAAGTGGCGTCAAGGAGTTGGCCAACATGATCGCATCAGTGTGGGTAAGTACACACATAGGCAACAAAAATATAGTACAGTGATGTCTCGCAAAAAGAATTTTACTGTACAGCAATATTGAGTAATTCGTGAAGAAGATTTCACAGTAAAAGAACAAAACTTCGAATTTTAGAAAATGTTTTAAAAATATTTAACATATTCAAATTCATAAAAGTCACTTTTTTTAAATTTAAATATATATATAATTAAATAAAGGATATTTATCGAGATGTAATTTTTCATAAATTTAAATCTGAGCCACATTTGGTCTATGTGAGAGAGGGCTGCCCCCTTCCTCCCTCCTTGAAATAAGATAATTTAAAATAATGTTCTAAATATAATTCAAAGTAATAATTTCTAAAAGTTCTGATTTCGAAAAGATCACAGGTATTGTTTATAAACCCAATTGCAGACACTATTAACCTTAATTCGCACAGGTCATTTTGGCGGTGGTGCAGGTGGTGGTGGCGCCACACATGGAGGACAGGCCAACTATGCCTACGAGGGACATCCCTATGAGTATTCCGGAGGTGGCGGCGCTGGACACGGCACCTACTACGGCGGTGGCAGCAGCGCTGAAGCCGGTCTACCCTTCGATGTGTATGGCTCCCGTCCGGGTCATGGGTCCCATCATGTTCATTATGGTGGCAACGGCGCCGAATATGCGTATCTAGAGCCACACGATATTGCCACGCACAAGGGACAGCCGGAGCTGTCACAGAAAGCGCTGCTAGCGAAGAGTTTTCTCATTCCATTGGCCAGTGCGGCCGTGCTGGGCATAGCAGCTGCTTTAGTCAGCAATCCGCTGCTGCTGCAGCTGGGCACAGTCTCCGGAATTGGCGGTGGATTTGCTCCAGTTGTCGGCAAACGCAAGAGACGCGCACTGCGACTCGCTTATCCAGCACATAAATAGCATTTATTTTCATGCATAAAGTTTCAATACAATTTTTAAAATGCTGGCTAAATAAATCAGGCGTCGCATGGCTATAAGAAATATCTAAGAAGTATGCAATCATTAGGGAAATAACTTGTTTTTATACTATTTTTTCACATTTGACAACTTATTTCAAATTCGATGTTGTTGAATCAACGGTTAACAGCTGTTATCGTTTAAAGTATCCGCTGTTAATTTAATACTGGATCCAACAGAGAGCTAACAGACTATGTACAAAATCAAGGAAAAGCTTAAAAGTCTGTTAAATTTCAATTTCCAAGTTTATTCCATTCAATTTGTAATATTTATTTATGCCAAAACAAACAAATGACAGATTAAAAACTGTTCATGTATTGCTATATAATTTAATGAATGTCCCCATTTATATAAACAAAAGCAAAAAGGAAATCAACACAAAGTTAGAAAACCAATTAAGTGCTTCAAAAAGCAAAAAACACTGTTGCTTATTTGTAAAAATCGAGCCTATTCACCTAAAGGTCTTTAAGTTAAGATGAGTTGGTATCACGCTTCTTGGCCACAACTCATTTAGCGCTCAGACAGATACTACTCCACATGGCAGTACACACACCCACACACACCCAACCACATACAAATAAAAGCAATGTAGTTGGTGAAAACGCGAATGGAAACCATAAGTACAATAATTGAAGAAAATGTCAGCTACACACACACATGATGCTACGTGACTTAATAATGTCCCCTTGTGTGGCACATATGTAATAACGGCCACAACGTGTTGCTCTCATCTGCAGCTTTGGGTAAGTTTTCTTGTCGTTGACCATTTGATATCATTAAGTTTATGACTTGGCTCAGTACAGGCACAAAACTTCAACGCCACTATTTTTTTTTTACTCTCGGAATAATCATAAGCAACTAAGCAGTTTTAATTGGTTATTTGTTAAATAATTGTCACAGTTACAGAATGATTTTTGAAATGGTGAAAAGTTCAAAATCAACTTTTTTTTTGTCACTTATGAACTGCAGCGGAATAATTATTGTATTGCTAATTTAAATCACATATATTGAATAATTATATTTAATGAAATTAAGAATAATGTGCACAATTACTGTTAACTTCATGGCGTAAAAAATATTAATTACTATTCAGACCAGATGTTTTTAATAAATAACAAATGATGATCAGAAAAGTACAAATCTACATATATAAATAAAACATCATTGATTTTGGGTTGGGTGGAAAAAAAGTGGTAATTTATTTAACTGGAAACAAGTTTTGCATGCATTTTAATTATATAGAGCAACTGGGAATTGCCACAAAATGCCACTCACCCATCCTAAAACTGGGGAGCATAGAACTAACCGCAATGTTAGCTGCCCGTGAGATTTTTAGTGTTTATATTTAAATATATATAACTTAAATGAGTTCAACATCGCAAAATGTTATGTATGGTAAATATTCAACAAATTAAAATCTATAAATATTGCATTTAATTTGTATGCTAAAATAATAAACATTGGTTGCTGCGGTTAGTTTGGCAGTTACGTTTGTTTGTCAGTTGGCTCGAATGATTCAATTGCGGTTAGCTGGTCAAGTGGTCAAAAGATTTGTTGCATCTCAACCAATAGCGCAAATGACACTAATCAGCCTTTGTTGTTTTTGTGCGGCTTGTCAATGAGCTGTGTGCTTTAATAACCTAATTAAGCTGCTAAAACTGACTTATTAATATGAATATATTAACTAAAAAATATATTTAATTTTAATTGCAGATATTACCATTTTATGTATTACAGCTTATTGTTTGCAGATTTTCGCTAATTTGCATAATAACTTAAATTGAATTGTTAAATTAATTTGCAACTTTTGTTATTAAGCTTCCTCAATGTTGCATCAGCTTACAGAATGTTTCACAGAACAAGATTTGAACTTGTTCCGCTACCCTCACCCGTAAGCATTCTCTTGTAGAATGTTATAATGGCAAGAACGCCCATATCATTGCCCCAGCACAGCCAATCACATTGACACCCACAATTCGCACAGCCATGCCCACATAGTTGTGGGTGGTAGCTGCCCCAACATTTTGGCTATAGTAGAATCAAAGACAAAAACATATAAAGAAAAGGAAAACAAATTACAGCTGTTGTAAAGTGTCATTTTTCAAAGTGCACAGCAATAGAGAGGGAGGGCGGATGAGGAAGCGAAAAGTGGAGTGGAGTGGGGGGGAGAGGATGTTAGATGGGCAGCTGGGGTAAAGCGGAATGTAGAAATAATCATAATGGCGCAGCGCATATTTGAGACGAAATCTTGCGTGGAAATGTTGCAGAAACAACAGCAGCAAAAAAGTGGCAAAAACCAACAATAAGAAAAATGTGAGCAAATTTCGCTGGCATCGCAAAAGAAATGAGAGACAAAAAACAAAACAAGAACAAAGAAACGCGGGGTGGGAGAACAGCAATCAAAACAAAAAAAAAAACCAAAAAAAAACAAAAAAAAAAACTAAACCAAATTCCAATTTGTCAGGAATTTGTTCAATTTCAGTTTTGCTTTGTTGAGCGGTCCGTTTGGCCACTCATCTCCTCCCTCCCTCCCTCATCGGCATCCCTCGGTACGACAACATCTGCATGCTCCACACGTGCCGCCATGCAAAACCATAAGCATAACGACACTAGCGACCTCTGCTGGCCATTATAGAGCTGCCACGACAAATCGCACACATTTAACACTCGCACACACACACACACACACACACACACATACACACATACACATCTATGTACAATGAGCACCCTAAAAAAAAAATGCATACTTAACAACCACAGAAAAAAGAGCAGCAGGCGAAACAGCTGTTCGAAATTGCTCAAACAACGTGGCAGCCTCTGTTGTGGCATTCACATCGCTAGAGAGGAGCACGTGAGTGGTGCTCACCGAATTTAGCTCTCACAATTGTGGCTTAAAGCATTCGATTAATTAGGTGTTGAAATCTCAATGTTCATTTGAAATATTTGAATTTTTGTTCGTCGCATATACTCTTAATTTATTTTAAAATATTATATTTTTCTTATGATTAAACGTACAGAAGCTTTTTTAATGTTTCTTTATCAAATTTTATGACTAATTTTTAATCACATGGCACAACTTTTTATTGCGCATTAAAATTATTATGTGATACACAAGAAAGCCGATCCCCTAAAATTAGTAATCTGAGTTATGAGATCTTTGTTACGGAGCTTGTAAGTCACTATCTATCAATTTATTATATATAATTATGGTAGATGTGTAATAAAAAAAACATGTGAACGTAATGCAAATTTTATTATTATATTTATAATGCTATTTCTTTAGTGTATGTGGATTATATTCCTTTAAAGAGAAAATTAAATTGTATGTTAGTTAATATTTGAAAGTTGTGTTAGTTTCACGACTCACGCACTCTTCACCAGTTCATGCTTGAAGTAGGCAACAGACAATTTTGGGCTGTACTTGCGTCTGCCCCTAATGACATTCGTATGCAGCTTGGCCATTTCAACTTTTGTGGCTCGGGTTCTTCACTAATAAACACTGCAGCAAGCAGTAAGCACGCCTGCAGCTTGATTTCAAATATGAGAATGCCATTTTTTCTTGATTATTGACGTGCCAAAAACGTATATTTTTTTTATTAATAGAAGCGCCAAAAAACAAATGTATTGCATAATTACCTATAAATATATATATATATATATATATATATATATATAGATTTACATTGGCGTCGAGCTTCGATTTACCTCTGATATACAAATATTTGAAAATAAAGTGGAAAGCACTCCATTGTTGGCATACCAAATACCAGCATTTATATCCAACATGCCCGCATTTTAGCCAACTTTTAGCCATGGATTTGTGTGTGTATCTCTATGTGTGCGTGTGTACCTCTCTCTGTGTGTGTGTGTGTGTGTTTGTTTGAGTGTATTTGTGTGGGGGCTTTGTAAATCTGTCGGCACTTGTGCGTCGAGAGTTTTAATTGAATTTTGAGTGGCGTATTTAGGGATTTGTTATTTTTAATAGAAAGGCCACAGAACAATGAAATGCAATGATACAATTCCAATGCGAACAGCAAATAAAACAAACCCTCAAAGTTTTTTCTTTTAACGCTGGGTTAAATAATCGAAAGCGAAAATGTTTGGCTTGAATGATTTTATTTGTAATCAAATAAATGAAATGAATATTGGGGATTGGGATAATAACGAAAAGTTGCAGGCTTTAGTTTCGTCTTAGGTTAAGTTGTATTATCTTATCAAAATGTTGTTGTGAAAGCTGTTAGAAATGTTTAGGGATTTTGTTGTGATTGACTTATTTAGTATATTTATGAACACATAAAATATTTAAGAATGCGAATGCTAACGATATGGATTCATACTTAATCAAAATATCTTTTTGATTGTTTTTAGAATTTTTAAGGTATCTTTAAACATTATTGAGGGTTCTTTACTACTTAGATGATCTTATGATGACTCAGTATCATATATTTAATATTGCTATTATAGATTCAATATAGCAAGCTCTCTTTAATATTGTTATTATTACGAAGTCAATTTATGTGGTTTTAAACAATACTCAAATTTTCGAGCATAAACTCAACTATATTTTTTTATATTTTTTTTTTACATATATTTTTTAAAATGATAACAGTCTGTTTTTGTTTTCCGTTTTGCCTTTGCTTTATTGTCACTGCTGATGGCAAATTTGTACATATAAATCTCTAGTGAGCAGCAAACAGATAGCCAAATGATATTGTCCTTTTTTTTTGTTTCCTGTTATTTTTGTTGCCACACATCAAAATTGTGTTATAAAATGCAATTTGTTAACGCCATAAAAACTTGGGGACCCGCATGCTTTTTATTATGCTCGATGACCAATTTGAAAAGCAATATGTGGACATTCAGATGGGAGACACGCCCACACAGTCACACCCACTCCAATCAGGGCTTGAACCAGCTAGTCTTCTCAATTTACAAGTTTGCTATTTATTTTTGGGGCCAACATTTGCGGCACATGTCACAGACGGCGACTCGTTCATGGTAGCTCCTGAGTGTTCATTTTTTTGACTGGTTTTTTACGAGTGTGTGCGAGTGTGAGTGCATTTGTTGTTCATTTCATTTAAATTACCCTGTGGCTGACCTCCTCCTTGTCACAACATGGCGGTGCACCATATTGAAACAGTTTGTATCCACGCTCCAGTCCACAATCGAATGCTCATTGAGTCCCCTTTTTGAATGGCCAGCAACAACAATTCAATTGAGACTTTTGGGGGACTGCTTTTTTGTGGTTTTTTAATCAAGTTGTTTGCGCACCAAATTTTCTGTCTGTTCTTTTGTTTCTGGTTGTCAATGGAACCAATGGGAACAAAAGGCTCTAGAGATTCCAATGGTTTCGATTGAAGAATGATACTTGAATTACGTATTTAATTTATCTGGTTAGTTTAATAAAATGAGCTGTTAAGCGTTTTACGATCTTCGATTCACAAGTATTATTTGGTAGGCAATATAGTAAACGTATCTTAATCATTTTTATTAACAAAATATTTGTGGTATAATATTTTCATTCTTTTTGTGTGTACTTTTTAGGGTTTTACATTTTTGTTTATGCTCTACTTTACAAGCTAATAATTTTGGTATGACGCATAAAAATGATTGCCTACTTTTTGGGTAAAATAAATGCAAACGAATGTGCATGGACCGTAGTAACATTTATGTCTGAAAAAGCAACAAAAACCAAATATTATTTTGTCTGCATGTAACTCAAAGTCTCTCTTTCTCTCTCACACATGTCGATCTCAGTTTTGCTTAGCAAGACGTACGAGGTTTTATAATATTTAAATTACACAAAGCATTAAATATAATTCACTCACTACGCTCCATTTACTAAGGCTATATAAAAGGCACACATACAGTGGCACACATAAGTCTACTGTCAGCGCACAAAAGTATGCAATGGGCCAAAGCAACAGCAAAAAAAAATACACAAACAAAAATGCCGCTGAAAATCGCTGTAATACTTATTCATCAATTATATGATGCGCAAATATATATATATATATAAGTGTGTATAAATATATATGTATATATATATATGTTGAAATTTACAATATCGAACACACACATATACACACTGACAGGCACACACAAACATACAGGCAGTACTTAATACTCTCTTAGTGTTCGCCTAACTCACTCACTCGCTCACTCACACACACACAAACACACACACACACATGCAAACGTACACACACTTGTATGTGTGCAGACATGCTCTAGATGGCAAACGCGTCATACTTTACTACTTACTAAATCCATTACAAAGTATTTACGTAGAAAATTGCTTTATATCTCTGCATATCGCTCTGAGTCCACAGCGTTGCCAGCGTTCGTCGTATGAGGAAACTTTGTTGTTGCACAACAAAAACGACAACACTAGCTTGACTCTTTAAGACGGTAGTCTACTATGACATACCCTGTGTATTTTTCAAAATATATGATTTAATGTGAAACATTTTATTTTGTATTTGTATTTGTATTGTATATTATTAACCATTTTTCTAACGAATTTCAAGATAAACCGAACGACACACATAAATAATAATAAGTTAAATAAAATTAGGCATATGTAAATATATCAAGAAGTTTACAAAGCATGACTGCAATTCCTCAAATGTACTTTATAGGGTATACAAATTTAAGTACGTGGGAATAATAGTAAATGTAAAAAGCTTTTGTGTGGCGTAGTCTTTCTCTGTACATCGCTCTTCCTTTCTTTTTATGACAGTTGTTAGTAAGGTAGTCGTAGTCAGGCTGCTGCTGCTGCCTCCTATCTGTTTACGTAGTACCAGGTCGAGTCTCAGCCTTAGTCGCAGCTCGGGGTTCAGCTTCGGGCCCAGCCACTCGGCCCTCCCCCATGTGGCAGTGATGACATGGGCAAAATGGCTGTGTGCACCAATTTATGTGATTTTTCGTAAATGTCAGTGGCAAATAAGAAAATATTAAAATAGATTTGTGCACTGTGCCAAAGACAATGGACAAAAGGACACTGATAAGATCATAATGATGTGGATAAGGGAAATGGAGCTGAATAAGCTTTGAGTTGATTGGATGCTAAACGATTGAGTTCACAAACATTCACAATAATATGTGTCGTCATCATCCCAAGTCGACGATTGATAAGTCTACAAAAATAGAATAGTTAAAGTGCCTTAATATTTACAATTTAACAATTCTATATTAACCAAACATTTAAATTTAAGTTTTTATTTCGTTTGTGATTATAGCTGATTATTTTTACTGGCAAAATATTGGTACTAAATCATAACCCCGTTTTTGCTCATCAACCGTAGTCATAAAAATAGGAAAATAAAAAGTTTCAAGACCCAAAATCGGAAATTGCGAAAGATGGTTTACTTATTTAGTTATTACTCATAGCATAATTTTAATTATCATTACAATCCGAGCGGGTTACACCATATTTTATCCGCAGATTTTATGTGTAATTTAAGAGGAACCTGAATGCCTTAAAAATGCATTCACATCTAATAGAAAATTGTAGTGCAACGAGGCGAAAAGAAGTAGATGGGGCTTTTGAGGGGGCTGCCTGAATTGCACTACGAATCACTCTAGCGTGCTATCAATTACTGTGGCAAGTGTTGCACGTGCCACAAGTATCTCTCCGCCTCCCCATCTACGAACTACAGATTGTTAATCTTATTGTGCTGCTACTTGGCGTTTGGCTGGGCTCTCTTTTAATTTCTTTGTCGCACTTGCCTTCTTGTCTACTTCTTGTTTTTTATTTTTTAATTTTTATTTTCGCCGTGCATTTTCTTGACAATTTCCTTTTACTGCTGCTGCTGCCGTCGTTTTTGTGTGCTTCCAATTGTTGCACAATTTTTTAATTTGTTGCTTGACGGCAGAAGATAGAAAGCAAGAGTTGCTGGCCTTGGGAATGTTGAATTTGTTAATCTCAAATGGGTGGGAGCTGCTTGAGTGGCTTAGGACCAAGTAGAAAAATACTTAATTTTATACAGCTCTTGGCTGCAATTGCTTTTTGACAATTAAACTAAAATTACACTCAAATTTGGCGTAATTCACAATTCAGAGTTATGTATTCAATTAGCTATAAATAACCACACAATTTAAGCAAATTAAGCCACACACACACACGAAAACACATAAAAGATAAATAATGTTATAATAATTCAAGTAGCCACAAAGCAAAACAAACTTAAATTTCAACATTACCTACACACACACACACACACACACACACACAAAACACACATGTGTATATATGTATGCATTGTTCAGACAAACCTTAAGTAAATTGCACTTGAAATGTATACTCAAGCCATACTCGAAATCCATGGTTGTGTATAAATAATTAGGCGTAGTTGCACATACATGAGATTTAAATTCTAATAAGCCTAATTCCAATTGCATTTGCCACTGCAAGGCGACAAATTAATATTAAAACTTGAATTTCAAAGTTTATTTGCTGCACCGAAGCACAAATGTGCTCTCTGATTTGCTTGCAGGCAGACTTAATAATTAAGTAAGTCCAAGGAGTTGTTGGTTAACTATGAAACAAAAATTAATTTAAAGAAAATATAAAAAATAATATAAAACGATTTTAAGAGATATCCTAAAATTTATGGAAAATGTGGGAAATATAATGAAATATCATACATTATATCCTATATTTTATTGGAGACGATTTTCTATAATTTAACAATTTTTTTGACTGTGCTCAAATCAATTGATTTTTGTTTATTTATATAGTACGATATAACATCTTTAGTAAATTGTGTCCATTTAATTGCTTACAAATTGGTAACTTTAATTTAAAATTTGTGGAAATAAAAATCAAAATAAAAAATTATATTAAAAGTCTAATGATTGAGTGCAGTGAAGTATTTCGATAAACTATCGATAGCAAGAAGTTTTTATTTAAACATGTATTCGATACAAAAATAATAAATAATACTTTAAATGTATTTTGTAACGATAAATATAAATCTTCCACAAAGTTAAATGCTTTAGGCAATTTTGTTTTCAAAATAGATTGCGATAAAGTGTAATAACTCTTATTCCGTTACATTTGATGTTTAAGAAGCTTAAGGCTTTAATTACAGTTTTAGCTGGAATACATTTATTTGAAAGATGCATTTCAAATTGTTATAATTACATACACATTTATATGTTATTGCTGAGTAAAACGCTTTAAATTTGTATTCTTAATGTGATGGGCCACAAGGGATTGTGCAATCACTTGGACCGGACGCAGGGCGACGACTCGCTTAAGGAGCAGCTTATGACAAATACGATTCGAGTTTGCCACTTCAACTGTCTGCGTCCAATAAAATATCGCTTCAAATGTTGCACGTAAGTGCCGAGTCCTCTGCAATCATATCGTTTAAGTACACATGTGCATGGCTCTAACGTATCATGGCTTGTGCAATTTTAATTGGTAGTGGATTTTAGCTGGTTAACTGAAGTGTCTAATGATGCTGCCAGTTAAGTAATCGAAAGCGTATTTAAGTTACGCAATAAGAAAGCAAACTTGAGATGAAATGAAATAAAGGCGATGTGCTCGAATGAGGACAACCTTAGTTTTTAATAAATAAGTAATAATAATCTGGGTTACCTAACTTAATTTAAACATAGAAAAAATAATTAAATGAATATGTGTTTCTCTGCTTAAAAAAATGAGTTCTCTTTCGATTCAACTTAGAATTAGTTGGGTTATGATAACAAAAATATGGAAAAAATGTTTACAAATTATATAAACACAAATTGTATAAATATTAATTTACATGTTTAAAAAAAAAAAATCCTTTGCAATTACATAGTTGAGACTATCGTAATATTCGGTCCATATTCGTGTCAGCAGAAGCAGTAAATTAATAACTTGAAACTGGATTGCGATGCACACATGGCGTATGCGTAACCAATGCAGTAACCGGCTCAGAGGCGGCAGAAGCTCTGCAGTTAGCTGAAATGCATAAATTTGTGCATAACGACTAAAACAGAACCAAAGCCAAAGCCACATGCCCAGGAGTCCGAGAAGCAATCATTAATTATATATGTGGCGTAATGTGTAAGCAGAAGTTGCTCGAAGTATGTTTGCTTGGGGAATTTCCATGATTCTGATGGTTAATAGAGAGGCGAGGAAACTCGATACAATCCAATACACAATTATCTTGATTGGTTTAATTTTGCTCATGCTACATAAAATGGTAATATATATTAATTGTGTGGCCAAAGTAATTGTTGAACTGGTATAGCTTTCTAATTAAAACAGTTACCAAGAATCAAATATTTTAAATCAACTTTTGATATGTTTATTAGGCCTAAGCAAATTGTTTAGAATTTGGTCTTGAGACTTGCGTAAAATAATATTTTCGGTAACTTGATAAAATTGGGAATAACTTACTATACTATATCCCAGAAGAATATAGGATTAATAGTGTAGTTCTGTTTTTGAATAAACTCAGTGAATAGGTTTCATTTTCGCATCAATTTATTCAAATTTAATAGTTTATTAAACCCACGTTTTAGACAAAGTCTCAGTATTGACTCCAAGCGATCTTCTAAAGACTTTCGAATAGGCATTTTCTCAACGTTGTCTTCAAGTATGCAACGCACTCCATTTGTGTACCAAATCCTTTAGATCCTCCTCGCCAAACTCTCCGCAGCAGAGACCCTTTGCAACGACCTGCTCATTAAAAAACTGAATGTGTGACATTTTGTCAGGCAGCAATAATAAAATTACAATTGAAGCTCGACGACAAGCAAAACGCAAATGTGCTGAATCAGCGCAAGGAACACAAGGGGAAAACCGAGGAAAATGTCAAATCAAATTTATTGACTTTCATTGTAATGTTGGGGGTAGTTAGACGAAGGGGCTTTTGCGACAATGACACTTGAATTCTAACGAATAACCCGCAGTTTCGTGTTCATTCAAATGTGCAAAGCCAATGACAGAGGGAGTACCCCTCTTGTCTGCTACCCCACCCCCATCACAACCAGTACACCTTTTGCAGTACTTTTGCACTTTTTGTGTATTTGTGCGCGATTAAAGTGCTGCTTAGTCAGAAGGCGAGAAAAAGACACACTGAGGGAGAGCAAGAGAGAAAGAGAGAGAGAGAGAGAGACAGAGGGAGAGAGAGAGAGCCAATAGCATAGACAATCAGCAGGCAGCATTCAAAGTTTTCCTCACTTTTCTTACCGAGTTTTTTCTGATTTTCCACAACTTAGCACAATGCCTGGTGGCAGTGCTATAAAAAATCATACGCTTCCATTCATTGCGGGGGAGCATTTCAGACATTTTGTCCTCCTTTGTGCAATGTTTGACAATTATTTGCATTGTTCACTGGGTCGTTTGTTCAACATGCACATGAAGCTGTAACTACAACTTGAGTGTCTATAGATTGAGCAGTTCAGTTCAGCTTAGTTGGTTAGTTAGGTGCTAACACTTCTATTGTGCCCATTCCATCCAATCTCTCCACCCTATGAAATACATACATTTTTGGTGCATGTGTGCTCAAGATAAATATGTGTAAATATGTGAAGCACAATTACATCTATGATTTGTTCTTAAATGCAAATCAAGCCAAACGATAACATTTGTTTCTAGTTGTCAAAAAGCATTGATAATTTCAGCTACACAATTGCATGCCCTGTTTTTCCTCATCTCTCTCCCTCTCTCTTTTCAAGCTTCTTCTCTTTTTCTGCTGTGTGCCTGGTGACAGTTTTTTAAATGGCTGTTTCCGCTTCCGTTTCCTTTACGTTTGACTTGCCCGCACGTAATCGTGTGCCATTTCAGTGGCTGGGCTTCTTTTTTTTTACACTTGGCGGTAAATTTTACAACAATGCATATATAATCTTTTTCACTTATCTTTGCATAGTTTCCTTTTGCCAAGCGTCAAAACTTTTTATGGTCTGAGGTTAAAAGTGGTTTCAGCGGCTGAGAGCGTTTCTCTATCTCTAAAATGAATGAATGGAATGTTTAAAATGTTTGCGGAGGCTGCTATAAGTGCGAAGACTACGGAAATTTTAGCTGAATCCTTAAGTTTTTGACAAATGTCGACAATCTATGGACCGACTTAAGAGTTAATTACGCTGCGAGTTTTTTATTTAAGACTCTAGGTAGATTGTGAAAGATTAAACGCAAAGTATCTGATCAAAGATCTACTTGAAACTACTGTTCTGCCTTTGACATATTCATTATAATCATAAAATTGACATATTTAATCATATATATATATTTTAAAAAAATTTGACAAAATTTTACAAATTCTTAAGTCAACTGTAATGGTTAAAATAAGTAAGTATTGAGTTACGAACTGCGCGACAAACGATAGCTGACAAGATGTGTAATAAATCTCAATTAATATAAGAAAACTAGAATTTAATTTAACTTATATATGTATGCACTCAAGTAATTGAGAAAAGGTCATAGTTAATAGATCTATACACGTATTACACTTCTATTTATATATTTTATATATAATACTTATCTATTTTTTTAGGTAACCATTTCAATCATATTTCAGACATTTATAATTTGCAACGCTCTTTTGCATGATTTTAAACTGCATATTTCACTAAAGTCTGATGTCTGAGGAGCAAACGAAACAACATGAAAACATTAATTTTTATAGATCTGACTTAAAGCTTCCCTCTTTGGAATATTACCGTCGCATTTCGGATCTTCTAAGTAAATTGGGAAAGAAATTGGGTTGCAAGCAGCCGAATTTGGAACACTGCATTTTTAGTACACATTTAGAAAATGATACTCATATTAAGTTTAATGATTTTCGGAAACGATTTAAGCAACAACAGGACACAGGTCAATTGGATGAAGAGGAGAAGATGTTGCTGGAGCTGCGCTACAAGCTATTTATGCACTTTTACAGGCTGCTGGCAAAAATGCAACTTGAAGAATCAACTCAACAGAAATATCTAATATTTTTACATGAGCTCTTCGATGCGGAAAAGCCGAAGAAAATGCAGCTGGAGGAAATGCTCAAATATCGGGAAGCATTCATTGATCGCCTAATTGTTATAACCAAAAATATTATTAATTTAAATAGCTTGATTTCGGATAATGCAAACGAGAACATAGCAAAAGTGGACGAAGTAAAACGAATCATGGAAACCGTGGAAAAACAGGAGCTAATTAGTAGGAAGAGTCAGGAAACAAACAAACCAGAGCTACCTGTAGAAATATCTAATGTGGAAGAAACTGTTAATATCCAAATTTCTAAAGATACACAATTGCATGCATCTATATTTGTATCGAATTTGATTGGAAAATCTACTGATGCAAGTTTTATTGGAGATAGCTTACTGCCAACTAACTCAACTGAAACTGATAAAGGTTGTCAGTCAGATAGGAATTCGGGAATCGATAAAGCAATACAAACTGAGAATGTCATGAATCAGTCAGAGCCAGCAACAAGTATTGAAATATTGCAAGAGGAGATTGGAACAGAGAACGCACTGCAAAAAGCTATGCCTGAAAACGATAAGCTTAATTTCAAAAATATGTTACCTCAAAGCGATCTACCGATTCTAAGAACTGAACTGGAAACTCATAAAATTACACCTAAAATCACTCAGTTAAAATCACTCCATGAACTGAAAGCTCAACAATTAAAGCTCAACATGTTACATGATGATTTTGATACATATTTAAAAGAAATGAAATGTGAAAGCGATTCAATTGAAAACGTTCAGCCAAAACAGATATTTACAATAGTTCTTTCCCCAGTCCACAGTGGGAGGCTTGCCACTCTCAAGTGGCAACATGAGCGTCACATTATCGCAGCGTCCCGTTTCATAATACGTCTGTTTAAATGCAATCCCGGCTATCAATGCTCTCCGTTGGACCCCGGAGCGCCCAATTTCTATGAGCAACTAATACAGTTCAAAGAGATAATGGGTTATAGTCGCTCGATCTCAACAATAAATGTGAATAGTATTAAGGAACGCATAGAAACGATTATAAGTCGAATTAAATGGCAATCATCCTACAAAGCGGATCTATGCCTGCCAGAGATAGCCAAGATTCAACTAATGCAGCTGCTTACAAGGGCCGAGCTGCTGGAATATGAAACCCTTCGTCGGAGTCGCCAAGAGCGTAGAAACCCTATTAGCTTATCTGAGGAGATTCGACTGCAGGATGCTCTGCTTGCCATGTTGGGCAATGAATGTCCGCAGCTGCACTACTCAGCATTGCGTAACACTTTAATGCTACGTTGGCCCAACCAACAGTCCACCATCGGTGAATCCTATCTGCTGCTGTGCCTCGGACAAGTTGGCTACTACTACAAGAGATTGCGGCAGCAGGAGCAGCGCTTGCGGCAGCTCGGCGAGATCGGCAAGGAGTTATCCATTTGTCTGCTCTCCGAGCTACAATTGTACATTGAATTCTGTAATCGGGCAAAGGAGGAACAGAACCAAAGCTTATTACATTTATTTTGGCAGACACGTGGCACTCTACATCGATTTTGCTGGCTTCTACAGCTGTGTATTGGCCTAAATTGCCGGCAATCGCTGCTGAATTGCCTGCAACTGCAACTGAACGTTGGCAATGAGGAACACAATAAGCTGTTGGAGAGCTGGCTACTAGCTGCCACTCAGCCGCTGCTGGCAAAGATTAGCAACTGGCTAGTGAGTGGCGAGCTGTCGGACGAGGAGTTCTTTATAGTGGCGGACAAGGATTCGAATCCAACGCATTATTGGCAATCACATTTCAAGCTAGTGGAAGAGCAGCTGCCACCGTTTTTAAATAGCCAACTTGCGCAACAGTTGCTCAATGCTGGCAAGTGTCAAGATTACGCTAAACAGTTTCTGGGATTACGACTTAATGCCACGCTGAAGGCCGCAGAGTTGCAGCAGCAACTGAGCCAGGCCTGTGCCCAGTGCTATCAGCAGTTGGAGCAGCAAGCAGTCGAACAGGTCATTGGCCAGCTGGAGCGAGAGACAGCCCAGGAGCTGTTCATCCAACTATACCAATGTGGGCCGACGCCACTGGAGCTGCTCAGTAAACTGCATCAATATTTGCTGCTAACTGATGTTCAGTTTGTTGGCCAGCTAATTGAGTTGTTGGAGCCGGCACTGGAACAGCCCAATGATTACTATGATATACATCAGCTGAACAACATGTTGCAGCAAGTGTTCAACGGCTGCATTGAGCCACTCTATGTGGCTGAAAGTTTCTATCCCGGCTATCGTTGCTGGCAACGCTTTCTACTGCGCTGGCAGCAGCCGCCACATTGGTTGCCCCTAATAGGCCACAGTTTGGCGCAATATGAATCATGTTTTGTGTGCATCTGGCAGCTCCACTATGCGGACTATGTGCTCAATGAGCGCATCGGACGACAACAGTTGCATTTCCATGAACGCATCAATTTCGGGGACTCGAGCAATGCGCACAGTGTAAAAGATCGCTTCACGACATTTATTGAGCAATTACAGGATTTTATGCATAAGTTGCGCAGCTATGTGTTGGATGATGTCCTGGACAGCGCTTTTCAGACCCTCTGCTTGAACGGCACCACAGCGAAAACTTTGGATGATCTTCTGCAGATTCATGGCGCATATCTGAACAGCATTTCGTGTGGCATTTTTCAGGGCAAACAGTGCTTCAGCTCACGTCATTATCTGGGCGAGCTGTATAAGATCATTATGCAGTTGGATGCAGTGCAGCAGAAATTTTTGGCATTCGGTCAGCCATTCAATAAAAGCATACAAAATCTGGAGAGTCTCCAGCTGCTTCGTTTGTTCTGCCAGCACACCTGCGATTCCATCGATGATCTGAAGAAACAGTTTCAACTCGACTTGTCCAACTTTTTGCTGACTTTGTATTACACCGGGGAGCCGCAGTTGGAGGCACTGGCCAGAAGATTGGATCAACATGGGTATTACGCTCAGAAGTTTACGCAATTGCAGCAGGTGCATACTTTTAGATTTAAGCGCAAAATAATTGATGATCGTTAATTGAATTCATTCTTGGCAATATTCGTTTTTTAAGCCACTTCTTTGAAGTTTTATTAAGCTTTTGTATACTTAAATAATACAATTATATTTAATATGTTTTTAGGTCAAATAAGAAAATAAAATATTTATAAAATACTCAAAGATATTTTTCCAGACCAAGCTAATTTAAAATAGTACAAATAAATACAAATAAATAGTTATAGGAATATAGTTGAATGAAATCGACTATAAATTTTAAATAGCTTGCAACTTATAAAATATATTGTGAATAACTGAAAAAACTGTTGTTTTTCCAATGTGTTCTTTTTTTATAGGTTAACAGCAATATAAAAATATTTAATTGTAATTGGATCAAGAAATAAATTAATTTTGAAAATGTTTTAGTTTTAGGTAAATTTTAAGGCAACATAATCAATGACTTTGCCATGTTTATCACTTCAGATATGTGTTTAAAATCAAACAAAAAATTATTAATTATTATTTTTTTTTTGCTTTTTTCAAATCCAACTCTTACGGAAAACTTCAACCCAAGACGTAACTGAAAAACGGTTGTTGAACACTACATTGTTGAGGAAAACCGTATCCTGTAATAGAATGCTTTCATTACATTCAAATTTACACATTCGCTTTCCTCTCCTCTCATCTCCTCTCCTCTCCTATCCTCTCCTCTCATCACATTACATTCTTGTTCCCCAATTCGCTCGCTTGAGCAACTACAATGCTCTAAGCTCCATCCAAGTAATTCAAACTGAACCAATTCCTTCACAGAGCTGCGTGTCCGTTTTGAGATTGACAATGGATTTGTGCAAAAAAAAAAATATTAAAAGAAAAAAAAAATATGTGTTGTTGGATTTTGTGTGCAAGATTCGGAAACGGATGGGAAGTGGTAGCAAAAAACTCAACTCTTTGGCGTTTTTGTGCACAAATTGGATTTTAATTGAAAATTAAGAATCGACTTAGCAATGTTTGGGTTGCGCAGCTGCCTTTTGTTATGCTAATTTCTGGTGTGAATACAGTTGAATGCAGAATGAATAGATTCAGGCAATCGTGTACATGTACAAGTCTGCAATGTCTGCATGTGTGAGCTGTGAGCTGTGAGCTTGTGTAAAATAAAGTAAATAATGGATAATTACTTTTCGGCTTAAGCGTTGGTAAAATGAATTTCAAGTTTTGCTTTTGGCCCGCCTTTTACTTGAGTTTCGTGTCAAATTTAATTACTTCAACAAATTTAAATTAAATTAAATTGATTCCTTTTATTCTATTTTTTTTTTTGCTCATAACTTTGCTTAATTGCATAACTTAATTCACATGCTAAAATATATACATATCTAGCTGCAAAATCTGTGCAAAAGAAATGCACAATGGAAATGGTAGCTGGCAGCTTACTCAACTCAAAAACTCTTTGTTATCTTGACAGGCGCAGCTGCTGACGTCTTCTGTCTGAGCCACATATCGGGATGGTCGAGGATGCTGGAAGCAGTATAAAGCAGCCTGCTTCTTCCCAAAAAGAATGTCAAGAGGAAGATAATTGAGCCAGGCATTTAATATAAGGTTTAGTTGAGTGTCCCTGGCAGGGTTAGGGATGTGCCTTATTTTTTGGCATGTGTGCTTTAGACGGCAAAGGCAAACAAAAGACATGTGAGTGACTTTTTACTTGCCGCTGATTAGGAAAATTAATTTCATAGAAAATTAAATATATATATTTTTTTTCGTCTTTGTGTCTGCAAAGTCATAATTATGTAAGCTGATAAAAACGCGTGGGTTTATTCGACAGCAAAAAAGCATGTATTTTCAAGGAAAACGCAGAGTGGGATATTTTTTACATATTTTGTCAGTTTTCTAGTTTATGTAAATTGTTGCCATTTCTTGTGACTAAAATATTCGTGCAAAATATGTTTTACGTAATTAGTTTAGACATTCCACGTTCAAATAACTATTGCCCAACACAAAGTTTTTAGACTGGCAATTATGTGTTGTCAATTTTAGTCAGGGACATCTTTTCAAACCAAATTCCAATTGTTAGACAAATGCCTACTTTAATTAAAAGGAAAACTTAATGTAAAAGAATATAATTTCTTTTCTTTTATGAAAACAATCGGTCGCGTTTTATTTTTCAATTAATAATAAAATGTATACTATGAATTCTGGTCTTCAAACATCCACAAGTCTAGGATTAAATTTACCCACGTCACTCCTGTATGTAAAACATATAAAAAAAAAAAATTATTTATTAATGCCGAATGATTCCTTCTTGAATTTATTCTCTTATCTAGTGGGAACCTGCAATACTCACACTATGCACTGTACACATCAGCATCAGCCGTCAGTAATTGTGCAATTCGAAATGGAACTATAAAATTTATTAATATGACCATGACACATGAGTACTTGATCTGTTCTAGCCATAAATTTCAGTGCAGTTTGCTGCTCGCTGGCCGTTTAACATTTTGCCATTGTTATTGACAATTTGTTGTCAGTATATTTTTATTTTGAGAGAGACACACAATTTATGTGTGGGATTGTTGCCGGCAGAATGGTTGCACCCTCTGCAAGGGTGGTTTTTATGAAATACTTCTCATTATTGCTGTAGAGGACATCGGTACAAACATATTTGAACTATTTTCATTTCAATTGCAAACACTGTTGGGCGTTCAGTGGACGGCTGGGCGTAGAAATCAATTGAATTGCCATTTCACATATGAAATGGTCATTTGTCAATGAGCAGACACACACACACACACAAACACACACACTCACAACAATTGAACGGGTGGGTGGGTGGTTTGGGCCGACTGCTTGTGTGGTTGGCTGGTAACTGTGGTCAGTCAAATGGCCGCATAAATATGTCGTTCGGTGTAGCCCACCACTTGTCGCTAAATTGCTGGTCGTTATTAAATTTCCGCTGCGTTGAGTTCTCATTTCCGTTTCAATGGGCAGCGCAGCTGGCGACAAAATGTGCTACGGATGTTGCCACAGTCATAGATATCGCTAGCTCCAGCTCAACGAGTTCAGTTGCAGCTCCTCCAGCTCTCCAGCCATAAAACATTGTTGTTGTTGTCCAGCAAAAAAGGGTTCGCTCTTGCGTCAACATATGTACGCCTGCTCTCCTGGGGCGTATGCGTAATGTTCAATTGTTATTGTATATTTTTGTACAATTGCAAAATAGCAAAATATATATATATTTTTTTGGGAGCGTGTTAGCAATTGCACATTAAATAGTTTTAACGTGAAACAATCAAAAATCAATGTAATCCAATTGAATTTTTGGTTTTTAAGCAAATTGAAACTAATTGAAATGTGCAAAAAACTTGTTGGGGCGGGATGCGAAGTGACTTTTTCACTGATTTCATAACTGCTGCTGCAACTGAAAGTTGCGTAATAAATTTCAATAAAAGGCATTTTTGGAATTTCGGTATTGTTTCTTGTCGGCTATGTGTGTAATTGTGTCTGTCTGTGTGTGTGTGTGTGTGTGTACGTGTGTATGTGTGTGGCTATTATTTACGCTTTTATTGGCATTGCGTATACGGCGAGTGACCCCGTTTAGAAGACCGTCTTTCTTTTCTTGTCTCGCTCACTTTCTCTCTCTCTCTCTCTCTGTCTCTATGTCTCTTTCATCTTGACATGATGCCTTTCAGTGTCTTGTTTTGCCATTCGGTTTTATTTTGTTTAATTCGCATTGTTATTGTTATTGCTGCAAAGTGCTAAGTGCTGTTCACGTATCCAGTGTTGGCTAATGGTATACCAAAAAAAAAAGTTTGTGTGTCATAAATTTCATAAGTTTTTTGCTTAGATGACCAAACAAAAAACAAATATATAAAGTGAAGAAAAGCTGCTGGAAACTGGTGGGGTGAAATTTAGTTTTCTTATGTTGTTGATTTCTTGTATGAAAACAATCCAATATTTGCAGTACAAGAGACTTTCTTTGAAGACATTTGTAGTGAACAATTTCTTCCGCATCACAGATCATTAATATCTTTGACTAACTTTTTGCAGTTAGTAAAAATTTGAAAATTATTTGCAAGCTCATTTAATTACATGAATATTTCCTTAAATACTGTAGCTCCCAAAAGACCATAAAATTGTATGTAATTTAATGAAAATATATTACGAGTTCCCTAACTGCCACTCTGGCCCCTTTTGGGCCACTCGTTTTATTGTTCGCTTGCCCTTTGTGGCTGGTCAACCAAAGAAAAAGAAAAAAAAAAAAAAATACGGAATATATAAATAACGAAATTATTCAGAATTATGAGCCATCTTTCAAACTCCAGCAAGATGTTAACCCTTGGTGCGTGTTTAATATTTCGCTAAGTTTTTAATAATAAAAAAAGAAAAACGCTTGCTCAGGCAGCTGACGGCTGTAAAATCTAAGAAAATGCATAAAAAGCCGTTACGTAAATACATATTAAAATTGTGTCAGTTCGGGTAGCAGCTCAGCTTAACCCATTTTATGAATATTATTATGATTATTATTATTATTTTCTTGGCTAAACAAAGTATGTTAATGGTTTCCATTGTTCGCTTCGTTGACTGCCTGACTGCCAGCCTGCCAGTTGGCTAGCCTTTTATTTATGTACCGCTAATGGACAGTGTTGAAAAACTGCAAAAACTTGCCACGCGATATTATTTATTATTATTTGCCAGCCATTGTAATATTTATTCATTTGGCTGTATTGATTTATGAGCTTTCAGCATTTAAATCAAAATCAACGCAATGTCTTTTCGTATTTTATCAATTTGATGCGCCTATTTATTATTCTTTATTTTCTTTTCACTCGCTTTTCTCTGCGCAAATTTATGTTTCCACTGACCACAAGAGATTCATTTTCATTTCTATTTTGCCTCTTCTACTCACTGTTTGGCATGCTCTCTCTTTCCCTAACAAATGCCACTTGATTAGTTGATGACACTTTGTATGTACACAAATACATACACACACAAATCCACACACAAGCAGATATATTGGTTGAATACCACAAGCCCAGTTTTGCGGCGTAGTCCTCGGAGTAAGAGGGGACTTAAGTCGTGAACTAGATTTGTCAAACATAAAGAATTTAATTTATTTTTTTATAATTTTAGTTGAGTGACAAGTTCATTTGGATTTTTAAAAATTATTAAATATTTAAATATATTTTTTTTTTACTGATTGTCATTTTTAAAGTTCTCTAAGCTAAGTAGTTTGTCTGACAGATGCCCCTGATACATTATTCAACTACGCCACTGTCGAAATTAACTCAATATGTATGTGTGGCAGCTCCACTTACTCTCGGAGGGTCTTGTGGCTAATTTGATAAATATGCGCGCGTTTATTCAAATCAATCAGCGTCAGTCGAAGTGGCAGAGTTGCGAAGGGGCCATTCTTGGGACTGCCTCCCACGCTCTTTATCTCTCCCCATTATACAGAGCCTGTCGTTATTTGCTTATCGCATATGCTACATGCGTCTATGCTTCTTGTGGCATATACATTTGAGCAGCTATTTTGCTTAAGATACACAAACACAATACTGCCTTCAGAGATTTCATTAATGTGCGGATAACTATAATCAGGCTCGATGGTCGTTGAGGAACACCGTCGGGAGTTGCTTGATATTCAATATGATTAAAATAAGCCATGGCCCACGCATTAGGTTAGCTCCAAATTAATTAATATATACATTTAAGTAAGGATCTTTGCTTTTGTTTTAGTTTTATTTGGATTAACACACATTTGCAATTTACAGAATTATGTTTTAATTAATGTGTTTTTAATATTCTAATGTTTTATAATCCGCATTAATTGGCTTTAAGCTTTGCTGCTTGAGAATTACTTTAACTATAGCTGGGACAACTTTGATTCAATGCAGCCCCACTAATGTGGCAGGTAAATTAAGTGCTTCACATTGGCAAGTTTATGCTGAAGGGCAGTTGTTGCCCCAAAGTTGCATATGCTACACAATAAAGCTGTGAAAAGGAACTGAAAGTTTCTTTATCGTGCTTTAAGCGGACTTACATAAAGCAAAGCTTAATGCACTAAAAACCCATTCACAATATAATAATATAAAGCTGAGCAAATCCAAAATCCATTTTATTTTAAGCCAATTGTC
Source organism: Drosophila mimica (assembly GCA_037043585.1). NCBI lineage: Eukaryota > Metazoa > Arthropoda > Insecta > Diptera > Drosophilidae > Drosophila > Drosophila mimica. The sequence goes on from JBAMBE010001243.1 coordinate 777,995, forward strand.
AGCTTGCACTTACGGGAGGGTGGCTAACAACATTAAAATTGGTCAGGTAACCACTGTTTGCCGGATTTGTGGCATGTTGCACGCTGCGTATACGCAATAAATTGCACAATTTCAACTGACAAAAGTGTCCGCCAAGTGTAATTGTAATATTTGCTCCATTCGAGCGCTTAGTCGAAGTTACCATTGGACACAATTTGGTATTTGCCAAACGCTTGTTCTCTTCGCAAATACGAAGACAGCTTTCCCCTAATCTAAGCTACAATTTTTGCCATTTAAATAGATGTTTGTGTTTAAAGTGTGTGTGTGTGTGTCTTTATGTGTGTGCAGGTGGGTTGTGCAGTTGTTTGTGGAAATGGTTATCCAATTCGCTGTTGGGGTTTCAGCGTTTTAAGTGGATAGGGTGCAAAGCGTTGGCTTATTCGTGGAAAGATAGCTGAAAGCTTAAGTTTATTTATATTATTCGTTTATATTTCATTTTATATAATTGCAAACAAATTCATTGTGTTATCTATTACAAATATTACTCTTAATTTAATTCAAATAAGCCTCAAAATGATTTTCATAGGTAACATAAATCTATGTGAAGATTTGTATATAATTTTTTTTTCTTTTAATTTAAATTTTGTTGTTATGCATATTTATTATTCAAGCAAAAGTAATATTTTAAAATTCAAATTTCTGTGCTGTTATTTATCGTTGTGCAAATATAATAATATTCAGTGTAATTCTTATTATAAGTTATTCTCCTCATACTGACGCCCAACTCAGCTCAAGCATCCAATTGCTACTCAATCGCATAGCATCCATTGTTTGGCCTTCTCAGCCTGTCCAATAAGTGTCAGATCTATTACTCGTTTATTTTGAAATCCAATCTCGAGCTCAACACTCCAAAATAAAAACGACGCGATGTCGCCAGGCAAATTCATTAGAAATCTGAGCAATGAAATGCTTGATTGCAGTTCAGTAAATTAATCTCCATAGCTTTTCCTCCAATAAAACAAAAAGAAAAAGTTTCACATTCATTTGACATGGCGCAAATGTCAAATTATATTACGTTAATTTAGATTCTTTTTAAATGTCGCGCCATTTTACTGCCATTTTCACGCTAGGCTGTCAACACTTTTGCTGGCGAAGCATATTTGAAAATGTGAAAATTAACATTTTTGCATATTTCTGTGTGTGCGAGTTTTTTTCTTCACAAAACAATTAAATTCTTAATTTATTCCATATGTTATTTATTGTCTTGAATATTAATATAATTTATATCAATTATTCATATTTACTAAAATATGTACGGATGTTAAATTACAAAAAAAAAACATAAACAAATTTATGGATTATAAAATGTATGTAAATTTGAATTAAAATTGAAATAGACGTAATAAATATTTAGTAATTGAATTAAAAATTCCTTAGAAATTGTAAATTTTTTTATTGTTACAGTTCGAAATCTCATTCCGTGTTCCAATTTTATCGACCAGTTTTCAAAATGAAGGATTTCCTGCCGAATTTATAAAGTTAGAAAAAGCAAATATATTTGCTGGACATGAATATATATATATAAGAATGAGTGCCTTGGCCTTATTTTCATACATCGAATAAGCAACTTTAAACCTTAAATAGAAAACTCATAAAAAAGCAGCTTAGAGAAGCTTATACAAAATATATATATATAAGTATATCCATGTCAGTGTATACATATGTACATATATATATGTATATATATATTGGTATTTATTTGTGTATGTCTGAATTCGAAGTCGATTGGCTCGTCAAATAACCTTTGAGTTGCTGTTGTTGTTGTTGTTGTTGCTGTTGCCTGACTAATTTTCGCTAATGCAAAGAAGAGGCAGACGCCGAAGAGGAAAACTAATAAAATTTACGTTTATCCTTGGAAAAGGCACTCGAAAATGCGCGCCTAATGCGCCCGGGATGATGATGATGGCAGCTCAGCTGAAGCGCTGGCTGACACCGACCTTAATATAGACAGCAAGCCCCAAAGACCTATAGAGACAGACAGACAGACTGTCGGACGGACAGACATGCCCTGGGGCTAAGTGCCATCGAATTTCAATTCAATTTACAGCCGACTCGTGTGCGAATGTCGAGGGTGCGACGCAAATTCTATAGCATATTTTTTGACTTGATTTTCCCTTCAAGGGAGACGGCGGCTCAACGCGGCGTATGAGTTATATTTTTTGGCAAAGGGTTGTGGGCCATAAGATGCGCTGATATTGATATCAGAAAGAGGCCGTTGTATTGAATTTTGGATTTGCCACTCAAGAAAAAAAATAAAAAAAAAATCCTGGGTTAGTTCTTTTTTTTTTTGCTCATTTTTCTTTTTGTGTAAATATATATATATGTATGTATGTTTTATTTTTTGGTGTTTCTCTTTATTATATCACGTTTCCAACATAAATGCGTTAAGCACAATGTGAGAAGCGGGCGCGCTCTTAGGCGCTGTGTGCGTATTTGAAATGCGCTTAAATTCATTTCTCGCTATTTTTTTCATTTCGTTTTTTTTTTGCCATGACAGGCATTGAATTACAAGCAAAGTCCTGAGCACACACATACTCCCACACACACACACACACATTTGTGAGCTTTGGCCTAAAGCCTCTAAAGCTCTGAGGACACTCTATAAGGTTTTTTTTTGTTTTTTTTTTTTTTTTGCCTTGGTAGCAATTTGATGGCATTTTGGTTCAAGTGGCTGGCGTCTATTTCATATGTATTATTTGCTCATAGCGCCAAGGGGTAATCCTTTAGTTTATATTATTAGCTTGTAATGTGCGCATAATTGAAGGGATTTGTGTGTGTAGGTTGCCAACCAAGCAGATAGACTCCTTGAAAACTCAGCAAGGTGCAAAGTCCTTTGGGTGCCGCCACTTGAAACTGATGAGCTTCTGGCTGTTAAAAAGATGAAAAGTGTTAGTGTGCGAAATGTGTGAAGGATATATATACTATATATCTATGTATAACCCGAAGGTGAAAAGGTTGACAACATATGATATTTATTATTATTTTACATTTATTGAAGAGCTGAATAGAGTCAAGTCAATAACCAGTAATATGTAAAGAATTTGTAATTTTATAAATTAAATACATATATGTGTATTGAAAAGAAGACAAATTAAGTGGTTTGCTGCCAGTCACAATATGAATAAAGACACGAATATTAAATCATTCAAAAGTGTGCACTTGAAAATAAATGATTTGATAATATTTTTTTAAAATATATATTTTCTGATTTATTTTTCTGATCGAGTTACGCTTGATTGGAGTTTTTGATGAAAGAGAAGGCGAGAAATGTGGAACCTTACTTACTTTTTCAATATTGATTAATATTAATTATAAACAATGAATAAGTCGGTCTATAAAATTAAAAAAACACATTATTAAAAGAGAAAACAATCATTTATATTTTTTTTTTTACGAAAAGTCATTGTAAGTGAGTTATTTCTCTTTAATGTGAAATAAAAAAAAAATGTATGTAGTTTTCAATCTCAATCGAAATTATATTGTTTTTATATTTAGAAATAAAATTTAGAATATAGATGGTACAGATTAATTTGAAATGCTTACATATATATGCGCTTACCTATGCGTTTAAGCTTGTTAATCGAAAGATCGTAAATTTTCATAAAAACGATTCTGTTGGGATTTCATAACTTTTTGAAATTCCGTGGATTTGCTTAAACTTTGCTTGCGGCTATTTTCAGGCATTTCATGCTAACCATTTTTGTACCTTTCCGCACATACTTTCAACGTCTTGAAGCTCTTCTTTTTTTTTTTTAGTGGGTGTGTGGTACCATTCTGTGTGGCAGCTGTTTCAGATTTATTTGAAAAACTTGCGAGCCCTTAGCCCGCTTTTCAATTTGCTGGCGATTCTTGCCTCTTTGGCTTCACAATTCTGTTGTTTGTTGTTCTTGCAGTGGCAGCGAAATGTGTGTTTTAGTGGCTTGGCATTAGCATGTTGGATATACATAATGCCAAAGGACCGTTATAGAGCGCCATAAAAAACAACATTGCATTGCATTGAAAATGAAAAAAATGTGGTAAAAATAGTATGTTTTCCGCCTTTGGTGTTCGAAATTTATGTGCGCAAAATATGTGGATTTTTTTTTTTGCGTAGTCATAACGCCGTACTACTAAGAAATGGCATGGAAAATATACATATATATTTAGAAATTGCAATAAGTTATGGCCGGATTACAGAAAAACTAAAAATGTCCTTAATAAAGGGTAAAAAGTAGCAGAAAATAATATGTAGAGAAATAATAAACACTTCCATAATAAGAAATATGGCTTAAATTAAAATATGTTTAGATCTGTAAAAGATTATTTGTGATTACTAAATTCTGTAGTTCATGAATTTTATAGTCGTCTTTAACTACGTAAATACGAATACTCCCAACTGAAAAAGTCATTTAGTCATTTCAGCATTGTCGTCATTGAACAATATCTGAGCTCATCAATAAACTTGGACACTGGTACACGTGCTTAAACATGCCGAGATCTGTGAAGAGCCTGAAATCCTTTGTTCCGATTGCACAGAGGTTGAGACTAAACAAAGAATTGGGGAGGCTTTTCCTTATTGATGCTCGGTGTATGCTGGTGTTGACTCCAAGTGGAAACTGGGTCGTCCTTTCAAATGAAATACAATACAATCGCTTATTATTTATAGTTGTGTTTTGTGTATGCGGCGAATTCCACAGCTCGAAATGATTGCTACTTATCAGTTTGGCGTTCCCATTGTCTACGCTGCAGTGGCAAATTCAATTCCATTTTTATGCCCCGAAATTGTGTTGACTTGTGTGTTGACGTTCATTCAGCCTAAGTATTCTCAGCCGCTGATTAATGGCTCTGACTGATATTATTTGGCTAACCGAAAGTCTAACAAAATGTCACTAATAGCAATTAGAGGGCGCAACAAGTACGCAAGTACAACTAATAAAACTAACTTTTTTATGGTATCACATTTTTGGTAGTGGTACTCCCTCCCCTCATCTGCTCTAAGCAGAAATAATACTCATTCTATTATCATCTCATTTGTCTTAGTTTTCCACGCTCCGCAACTCTTTTCGCGCTTTGTCACTTCGACATTTGTTTTCCTTAGTTGACCAGCAGCGAAGAAAACGAGTGGAAGGGAACGAGGGAACTGAAAGCACTGCGTAAGACAAGTTTATAGCTTTGGCCAAACTTTTTTACACACGTCTTTCCGACTGGACACTTTTTTCCACAAATATATCGAAAAGTTTTTATATTTTGTGCAAGCAATAAGAAAAAAGACAAAACTTCTCCAATTGTGAAGACAGCTTTAATACTCTGTTATTCCTGTCTCGAAATATCAAAACACATTTTTTCTACATTTTCCAAAAATATTTGATGTCTCACATATGATTTCTTTAATAGAAAGAAAATAATAAATTTTGATTGTCGTAAGTAATGTAAAGTATTGTTGTGATTATGATTTATCTATAAATAAATAATTTTTTATTTTTCTTAGTTAATTTTTCTGTTTTACTTATTTTCTCAATAGCCATAGAATAGACTAAGTTTTCTTTCTGTTTGTATTTTCACTAAAGTTTTTCACTAGAGCTCAAGCTTGCACAAAAGCTTGTAAATTTAAGAAATAGCATGAGACAAGTTGGAAAATATTTTCTGTTAAATTGAATTAAATTGAATTTTTGAATATTTAGTATCTTAATGCTGTATATTTACTGAATATCCGTATTTCAAATCCTTTAAGTGTTATTCAAGAAATTTGGATATCTCGTATTTTTATATTCACGATTCGTGCTCTTGGCCCACACATTATAACCACATTAAAATTTTTTAATACCACGCAAAAAAAGCAAAGGTAAAATGGAATTATGGCCAAAGCCGCGGCGCAAATTCCAAACCCTTTGCTCAGCTCAAGCCCTTCGCATAAAATTCATATTAGGCACAAGGCCGCTCGGCTTGTGCGTGTTATATGAAAAGATACAAAAAAATAAAAAAAAATATAAAATAAAAATACAAGTCTAAAAAATGAGCACGCGCGAAATTTTATAAAAACAAAATTTTTTTTTTGTAATGAAAAGGAATTATTTATATGGCTCAGGTTGGTTTTGGTAGGGACTCCTGATGAGCGGCTCCGAAATGAAAGTTTATATTTGGCACGCTCAAAAAAATGAAATGAGAATTATATACATATAATTCCAGTGAGCAGTGGTTCAGCTTTTAACTCTTTTTTTTATTATTTGGGGGCAGGTTATTGCTGGGTTTAATTGAAAAAGTATGCAAATTGCGGTGTACTTGTTATATCTCTTGTTTTTCACTCCTGTTTTTCTTTTTTTTTTTGGCATTGTGCCAGACAAATTTTAGCTGCAAGTTGGCTAATTGAGTTTTACTTAGTTTTTAATTGGATCGTAAATGGGTTGTGTGAACCTTTAAGAAACCAAAATTACGTAATTAGAAATTGGTATTAAACTGACTTATTCAGTGTATTACAAAATTATATCTCCAGAATTTTTTTCTCGCCTTATACAAATTGCTAAACATTTTTCAATTACGAAAGACAAAAAATAAAAATGCAAGCCCATTGGCAAGTTTTTCACAAAACTCTTACGTTAAAAAAAAAACATTGAAAATTAATTAATGCCAATTTGTAAGCGCTGAAATCGAAAACTTTCTTCCCCACTTTCATTACTTTGTCACGGGTTCAAACGATATGACCAAAAAAAATGCTGCACCCAAGAAGGAAAAAAAAAAAAATTCTTTTCAAGAAAAATTGCCGTAAAGTTTTAATAGAAATTACCATTTTGGCCGCTGGTCGTTTGGTCAAGTGTCAATAAGTAGAACCCGAGACCCGTCGCTAGCTGAAGCGACAAAGCCGATTTTGTGCCCCTTCGCTCTTGCCACCGTTCACTCCGAAGGCGACACTTTTGATTTCAATAAATTTTCGTAATTAGCGACAGGCGCATTTTTCTTTTGAGTTTGTGCGACTTTTTCTGATTTGTTTTTTTATTTTTTTTTTTTTCTTACTGCTGTCAGAAAATGCAAATTGAATTTGGTTTTTGTGAGAAGTTCACTCAAGTGGCAATTCGCTTGCCAACAAATTAGAGCGGGCCAAGAATAAAAGTGTTGAACAGGTGACCAATGTCGACAAATGGAAGAAATTCGTAAAACATAGAATCGATAAAAAAAATTGTTGATTTAATTACAAATCGTTCAATTCTCATTCGTGTTTTTAGAAAAACCTTTTTTTTTATTGCGGATAGTCGACCTTAAACTGAGACTAAAATTAAAAAATGAAAAACTTTTACATTTTTTCTTCATTTTTAAGTCCAGCTTAATTTCAATTAATATTTTCTAATACGTATTTTCCTATGGGAAATACATTTAGGCATTTCTGAATATCAAAGCGGATTTGCTAACTTGGAATTTCAAATAAAAACAAAAACACGCAGCAACAAATCTCAGATAACAGAAACAAATGGAAACAATAACAAACGGAAAAATACCATAAGACAAACAAACTGATGTCAACTGTTCACACAGTTCCAAAGTGTCCTGTAAAATACTAGGCTAACAAAGAAAGCAAGAAAAGAAAATTATGCCCTGAGGCAGTTTTTAACATTTGTGCGATTTGCTTTTCTTGGCTGTTACTCCCTTCCCATTTCCCTTTCCCTTTCATATTGTAGTTGTTGTTTTAGTAGTTGTTGTGCATGTTTTGTTTTATTTTTGCGTTTATTTTTTTATTTGTTTATCTGTTTTATTGCCCCATTATTCACATATTTGATAGAATGAATGTTGCCATTGCCTTTTGATATCAGGCCACACAATTCTTTCTTTATTTTTCATTTCGAGACGAGGTCCTCTAACACATCCCCTCACAACCCCCCCACTTTAGCATGTTATGCATATGAGCTGCATGTTTCTCTCGGTGTTTTGTGTGTGCGGGCGGAAATGTAGTGAAATGAGAAATTTCCGTTTCTGGTTCCGCTGTCGGAAGTAAAACAAACGCCGATAAAACATGCCCCGCGCTTAGCTTATCTGTGTCGAGTCGAGTCCTCTCTGAGAGCTTAAATGATGCCTGATAATGAGATGTGAGGAGTGCGTCGACAGCTTCAGTCAGCTCTTGAATATGAAAACCAGTTGCATTCTATTTGGCCTCTGTGCGTTATTTATGTTGCTTTTCTATTTTAGTTTGTCCGCATAAATCGACACAGGCTACCCTCGACGGATCTCCCTCTCTCTCTCTCTCTGGTTGTCTCTTTAGCGTTCTTCTATGTTAGTCTAGTCTGTTTGTCCGACTAAGTGCGTTTGGGTCTCGCTAATGGCAACATAAATTACAGCTACTAACTAACAGCCACTAACTAAACAGTGACAACAACGCGCGCTCAAAAATACTCTTGTTCCTTCACTCGCACATTCGGCAGACGCATTTCCTCTGTTTTAACAATCCTTAAAAAAGGTTACTAAAAATGGGTAAAATCATTTTTGTTCGAAAATTGTATATTATTTATTTTATTTTAAAATTTAAATTTTATATGAATTAAATTAATTTTTTTTTTTTTGTAAATTAAATGTCTGTAGATTTTTAATATTTTGAGAATATTGTTTCCTGTCATTTCTTTTTTTATAAGTTTATAATGAAATTATTATATTCTTATAGCATATAATGAATTGCAAAAAAAAAAAAATAATTAATATATTATTATTTAAGTTAAGGAATATTTTAATAATAATTAATAATTAGTATATTATTATTTAAGTTAAGGAAGATTTGAAGTTCAAGTGTATTAAACATTCGTTTAGTTGTGGCAACGATTCCGTTGCTGTTTTATGCCTTTTGTTTAGTTGCCGACTGCCTGTGGTGCACATTAAAATTATGCTCTGAGTAATGTAGTTTTATGCTGTGTTTTGGCCAAACACTAAGCCCCCGCTGCTGTTCCCCCTTGCCCCTGCTGCAAACCTTCAGCACATAAATATAAAAAGGCAACGGCAACGGCAACGCCACCGGCTACGAAATGTTCGCATTGTGTGGAATCTGCAACTGGACATTGCGAAATTACCGTTACGCAGTTGTCACAGTTTGTGCGGCCATAATTTGCCCTGGCCTGCGGTCATGTTTCATAACCTTTGTGGTTCCTGTCTCTCTCTCTCTCTCACTCTCTCTCTCTCCCTCTGTGCTTGCTTGCTTGTGTGTGTGTTTGTTTGCCTCGCATTTCTCAAACGCCGCATGTGCCGCAAGCTGCTGCTGTTGAACAGTCGTAAATCTGTGAGTGACTATGTGTGTGTGTGTGTGTGTGTGTGTGTGTGCGTGTGTGTGTAAATGTGCGAATGTGCGTTAAAGTAAGCACAATAAACAATCAATTTGTTTAGGGGCCTGTCGTATTTATTTCTATTTGTTGTTTCTTGTATTTTTGTTTTTGGCTTATGTTAATTAAATGATAAATAAAGTTCGTGTGGTGGGATGGGCAAATGTTTATGTGCTTGATGTGATGTGTCAATTAGTGCAATTAAATATTATACAGGTAGAATAAATCAAGGCAAGGGGCGGGCTCAATATAATGACAAATGTCTTGTACTTTGACTCAGAACAATTAACGCCACAACAAGAAAACACGATTCCATTCTTTAGAATCGATTCTTCGATTTGATTCTTTACATCGAGTTATTAAGAAATACGAAAAACACACAAAATTAAACCCTTATATGAAGTGCACTAAGAATAATGATAGGGAATTTTGAAAGTTTACAAATATAAATAGAAAAATCAGCCTTTGAAAAATATGAAAAATAAGGTGCTAACTTTATAAACATCATGATCTCAAGACTCCCCTGGCCAAGCTTATTATAACTTATTTCAAGTACACTGGGCTCATAGGAATTAGTAGTACATAAACTTAAATACATTCGAAAATAGCCTACTTTTCCCCAGACTGCATAATTTATACGGAAACTTTTTTTGCTTGGTAACTTAAGAGCACATCAAGTGGCCAGTATAAAATACAATTTGCACCAAAAAATAAAAACAAACTAAATAAGATAAATATGTATATGCATATGTATATATTGAGATATGTTTCCGCTCTTCCCCCTAAGGCCTCTGGTGACAAATAACACTAAATTCAAATTTTATTAGGGTCTTTATTGGGCGACACGCTACACGGCGCTGCCACATTACAAATCCAAATGAAAAATGCGCTACAGACGAACTGAGAAGAAATGAAAAGAATGGAATATGTTTTAAATGCTTCGCAAGAGAAAAATATTTATATAAAAGTTGGCATTTATTTCTATGTATGTTTGTGTATTTGAATTCGGGCAGCCAACTGCAAAACAAAGCGAAGACGGGGATGGAAATTGTGAGCAGCGAATTCCCCAAATTGATTAAAACTTCATAAATTTACATTTTTATCGCTGGGGCAAACAAATGCCAAAAGGGGCAAACAAAACAAAACGAAAACGCCAAAAGCAGTAACAACAACAACAACAACAACAACATCGCCAAATAAACATGCAAAGCGAGCTGCAAGTAAACAAAGCGCCACACACCTTCACGCACAACCACACACTCACACACACTCACACATACACACACACACTCACACACACACACACACTTATGAATATTTACACATGTTTTGACGCCACAGCTTCGCACAATTCAAATTTCTCTTTTGAGCCTTGCTGATAATGCAAACAGCATGCAAAAATAAAACCAAAGCCATCGACCAGTTAGTGATCGACTCAGAGATACCTCGTAAATGCAATTTATTTACATTAGACCACTAAACAACATTTAATCCAACAATTTAAAACCCCACACATTTCTGGATCCTTAAGCCATTAATATACCCCATTTACTTATAGCACAGGGTGTATAAAAAATGTCACCTGCTTTCGGGTTGAGTGGGCTGACTTTGTAAAAAAGCCAATGAAGGAGTGGGTGTTGGAAGCGTGTGTGTATTCGTATGTGTGTACGTGTATGTGTGTGTGTGTGTGTTTGCGGGGTTAGCTAGTGGAGTGGGTGTGGTTCTTTCCCAAATGAGAAATAAAAGTAAATTCACATCATCACAAAATATTATTAAGCAATCAACTTCTGTTTGCCCGTCTGCACCGCTGTGGTTTCAAATTTTTGCGCCCTCTGCTTTCGGCATTTTTATTAGCGGCTAAGGGTTGCCCAGGGTATGTTGCCTTGACTTTGGATATGGGTGGGAGCCGGGGGGGTTGATGTTGCTTGATTGCTCGTACCTGTGCCTGGTAACCTGGCTGGTAGGCTGGCTGATTAAGCAAAAGTGATTGAGCGACGAAGCAAGTGTCGTAGAAAGAGAAAGATGACGCCTCTGCTTATTATTGTCTACATTAAGGGTGTGTGTGTGTGTATGTATGTGTGTGTGTGGAATGTGGGAGCATTTAATTAGATCTACAGATAGGAGGTATGGACACAAATACGCAGAAGCTCAAGGTATGCAAAATTTATGAGGCTAATTTAAACGAGCTTTTGAAATTAGCATTTTTATATTTAAGAGAAAGAAAAGGATTGAGCATAATGTAAAATAAATTAAGACGATTTTGAAGATTTAAAAGGTGATTTATAATTTACGGAGCAATATTATTTCTTTTTTTAAACATATTTAAAAACACAGTCAAATCTGTAACTGTAAGAAGATTAAAATTAGTATGTAATGAATTATTTGCATGATTTCCTAATGCCAACCTAGAAAAAGGAAGGGAAAATAAAAGTTTTACGTTATTTGAAACATGTGTGAATGTCTGCTCATATATTATTTTAATATTGAAAATACAGTGAAAAGGGCTTTCCCCTTCACTGAACATGCCTCTTTACTAATCACGCCTCGAAACATTAGTCGGAGTTTTCAATGGACTTTAATTCATCGCATAGTTTTTTGGCAGTTTGACATGTTGTTGATAATTTTGTTCAGTTAAGTAATGTTATTTTTAACTGCGAATTAAACTTTCACGTAACTTTTAAGCTGGCTTTTAATGCAAATGACCTTTTCTGGCAAAACTAAAATCGGAATATACAAAAATAACTAGATGCGGATATGGCTGAGCTGCTAAAACGCTGAGGATTACTTTCAGGTGAGCGCTAAATTGAATCAAAACTTAAAACTCATTAAAATGCAAGTTCGTTGTTAGCAAAGTTAACATTGAGCTACAGCAACTGAAAAGCTTTTTAACTTCATCTTTAATTAGACTCCAAAACTAATGCCCTGAAGTGCTGCACATTTTTTATTTGTCAGCTACTCAGCTCTGATTAGCGCCTGAAGTCTTAAGGAAATGAGTTCGTTCGTTTGGCAGTTCAAGGAAAAGTCAACAACAATTTTCCAATGCAAAACTATGCAATTTAAGAAAAAGCAACAATCACCCAAAAAGCTGACAGCCATTACTGTTATTTAAGAAAAAACAATCGCCAGTCTGGGAAGATATAAATTCTCAAGAAACCGAATCTTTAATGTCCTAACAAAGTATTTTTTGTGATACAAATTATGGCATCTATGAATATTATAATTAACAATGTTAACAAATAAATAATCTTCATAAAAATATTTTTGGTTTTGGATTTGGAATAGTAAGAAAAAAATTATTTAAAAAATATTTTCTAACGATTTATCAACAAATATGTTTTTTTTTTATTAAAAATATAACTAAATATATTACTTAATCATTTCACGAAGTATTTTAAAAGTAGTTGTCTGAATTTTTGTATATTTTTTTTGTATATTTTTTAATGTTATATGTCTAAAATGTTTAAAAATTGGTTTAGTTTTTGTTTTTATAGCAAATTAAAATCATATAATAATTGCTGATATACTGTTTCCACAAATAAAATATATAAATTAAATTAAAAAGTGTAAATGGCAAACATAGCTACCAAATAACGATACTCTAGTTAAAGACTCGAACTACTCAAATCGACTGGTCACTTAGAAAAGCCCACATGCTGCTGCCAAAGTTTTTGGGTAACGTGGGATTTTGGCTGATGGGCTGTTGTTGTGCGCGGGGTGGTGTACGTTGGGGGGGGTGGTGTACGTGGGGGTCGGTGGGGGAGTGGCAGGCAAGCAGAAAAACAAATATGCAGTCTATGACTGCGAAACAATAACAATGCGCAATGACCCAAAACTAAACACCGCACCGCAAAAAAACATGCTCCGCGCGAAATATTCACAAAAAATTGCGACCAAAAACTGTTTTTCACTGCTTTCAGATCGTCTGGTTTTTTATTCTTTTCTTTTTTTTTATTTTGTGCTGCTCCTTTTTGTTATAGGCACGGACAGGCTTTGCTTTAGTCCATATGACAGAGTTGCATTCCTTCATTGAGTTGTTGTGCATCTGTGTGCGTGTGTGTGTGTGTGTGTATGAGAGTGTGCCGCCATAATCAACAATATTTGGAGTGCTTTTTGTGGAAAGTTCTCTGATTCTTTTTTTGGCCAGCTTTTGCATTGTTATTGTACAGTTTTAGTTGATGTCCGTCCGTTAGCAAATTTGGGGGCTTGTTTCAATGGCTTCAGATCGAGTTTTGTTAATATTTGAAGCACACTTGTGCGTGGAAAACTACAAACTACGTGATAAAAGCAGTGCTAAATTCAGTTTTGATTTGTTTAGAGTTTTCGAGAAACGATAAAAAATGCCTTGACACAAAATAAAACAAACATGACTTCGAATTGAGGAATCGACTAACATAAAATTATTGTAAATGGAATTCTAAGTTTTAGAGTTTCTTAGATACGATAAAAATTGATTTGGCATAAATTCAATTATATAATTATTAAATTAAAAAAAAAAAAAAAATACTTTCAATTGAGGAATAAATGCGAATTTCTTTTTAATTTTTTATATCTTATCACTAAAAATATTGATTTATAAAACCATTTTGGAAATACATATAATAAGTTTCATTGGCCTAAAACTTTATTTATCTCTATTTATTTCAATAATCTTAAATAAAATGAATAAATATTTGTAGCCAAATGTATAAAAATGGCATTTTTTTTATATATTTATTATTGGTCTTTGTTCTCATATCTTTGATTGTTTGATCATGTGTAATTAATTCTCATTGTTTCTTTAAAAAATAGAGTAGTAATAGTAATATCCATCCGACGACTATTGATCTGAAATTCCATGGGAAATCTTAAAAGAAAAGTATCTGTGGAAAAAACTTTAGATTCTTCTTAATAGCGGCTGCTTTTGCTGGTGTTTTCACTCATTTTATTTTGAAATTTGTATTCTTGTTTTTTCCTCTCTCACCAGAGCCGTGTAAAAAAGTTTTGGCCACAGTTTTTCATGCTGGTGCGTGTTATCTTGTTAAAGCAAAACTTCAACTTTTGCCAAGTCGTCTTTACATAGATACATCTGAACGTAGATCTGTGTGAATGTGTGTGTGTATGTGTCTGTGTGTGTGTGTATGTGTGTGTGTGTGTGTGTGTGTGTGTGTGCAGCGGGTGCATCAAGTAATGTCTTGGCTATGCCCGTTGCTTGGCGCTTGTCGAGAACATATCAAACGTAACATTTTGCGCCAATCGCTTCACAACTTCGAACCCAAGGAGAGCAGAGGGGAAACGAGGGTCGGACTGGAAAAGGCCAAGCGACTGTGGCACAAAAACAACATAAATTTGTACTTAAGTAAGTGTTTAAAAGAAAGATGCAAAGTAGCGAGAAGGAGGCAGAAATGGGAAAACCTTCTGATAAACGATGCCGGGAAACTGGCAAGGTACAAGAAAATATTTATACTCTACATAAGAGTACACTATGTTTGGCATGTTGTTAGTGATATTCAATTTACAGAATTACATTTACATTATTTAAGAGTGATTTCAGCTGTTAAGTTGATCTTACAGCTGTCTGTGTAATTTTTACCGAATTCGACTTGTTTTCTTTAAAAAAAAATCGAATATAGGTTGTAGTCTCGAAAGGGTATTCAACAGTCTGCTAAGATGATTTCATAAAGTCTTTTTGTTAGATTTCTTTCGTAGCTGCTTCAGTGGTGAAATATGCAAAAGTGCAAAACGTCAGTGGAAAAGTTTGACGCTGTTCTGGTCAAAAATTTGACTTGCACTGCAGTTGAAGTTTTCTTGATGGCCCCAACTTGGCCGCTTAGCGTGAAAAACAAGTAAAGTGGGCGTAACTGAAACCGGGGATTGGGTTGAGGTCTTCTAAGGGTGTGTTTCCCGCTGTGTGTGTAATGTTAGCCACAGTGGAGCTTAAATTCGTAACTGGCCAGCGGACAAGGACAAATCCGCAAGTAATCCATGAAGCAGTTCGAACATTACAAGTTGCCCGGCGATAAGCAGGGAGTGGCCAGAGAGAGAAAGCGCCCGCAGCTGCCAAAGTACTAAACAGACCTGCAGCAGACCAGATCCCCGAGAATCCAAAAGACCAGAAAAATGTTTTGTGGCACCGCACAAAGTCAAACATGCAAACACTCACATACATACATACAGTGCCAGAAATCAAATGAAAAACTTTCTTGCAGTCAGGTAAAAACGGCTCACCGGCTGCTGTTGAACTTTTCGCCTTTTCGCAGTGCAAGTTTTCTGCTGAAATTGCTAAAAAACGAAGAAGAGACATGCATTGCTCCTCAGCCAGTCTACCCAATCCACCCTGCTTTCGTCGGCTCTGCTAGCAAGTTTGCCAGTTCTTTTGACCGGGTGTCTTGCATGCAAACACATGCGTTAAATTGGGCGGGTTGGCGGGATTTGGTGGGTTGTCTACATCCGCTTTGCACGCTACACTTCCGGACCGGAGCCCGGGGGCAGCCAGTAGCAGCCTGGGGCCCAAATTCAGCAGCGAGTGTGTGCTGCTGCGCATTTACCTGAGCCGCGCCCCCAATCTTGAGCCATTAAAATGCTTTTAATCAAATTGGTGTAAATATTAGCGCTTTTAGTGGCACGTAGTCTCAGGAGACATGCATAAGCAAATTAATGTAAAACTACTTCTCCACAAAGCAACTGCATGTGAAATTGTTATTTTATTTGAAGTATTAAGTTGGCACTTAAAATGCAAGTTTTACTGTTCAATCTTAGCCACTAATTTGTGCATTTCATTTCGAATCATTCATTAGATTCGTGTCTGCAAATATGTACAATAAAGATTCATAAAATACATAATATTTTCGAATTCACGAAGTCTGCATTCAATATTTTCCTAGCAACTTTATCTAGTAGTGAATCAATTCAAATTCAATCCATATATTATTAAATTACCATATTGTGGATTATGCAATACCTATTTATACATAATATAATTTAAATATTATATATCTGAAAATCATTTCTAAACAGGATTCTCTTAATACCCTTAATCGGGATTATCCACTTTTACGTATATTAACTGTTAAAATTTCCCCTCAAACATTTCCTTTTGGGACAAATATCCTTTCGTTGAAATGAGTCGAAAGCAAAGTTCGAAAAAGCTTTTTTCTTAGCCTCTCTCTCCCAGTTGTTCTCTCTCTCACTCTCTCTAGCTTATGCGCTTACAGTTACTCTCGTCAACGACGACAGAAAATATCCCGTTAGACTCCTGACTTCGGGTCTTATCTACTGACCTACAACAGTTTGTAACTGTCAGGTCATACATGAAGTTACTTTGCGAATGTTGTGATAGGTTGCGGGTTCTCTGCGACTCTTTGGGGCAGGTAGATAATAGTTGTGTAGGCGCCTGTTCCCCAGCGTACGCTCTCTCTCCCTCAGTTACTAAAACTCATTGTAATCGAGTGTGTAACAAAAAAAAGTTAAAAAATGAAAAAAAGGAAAAGAAAAAGAAGATTGGCTCTTGACTTTGCTGGGTTTTCTTTTTCATCAGTCACTTCTGATATATCATTGCTCCTAATCGGCTTTTGTTAGAGCACATGGCATATCTTTTGCAACATTTTGTGTTGCCAAGCTATTGTTCCCATTTTGATCAAACTGCAAAATAATTAGTTTTGCACTTGGCAAGCTGTTTAAAACTAGTTAGTGTCAGCTTTTAAAAGTAATATTATTATCCTCTTAGCTGACTTGTATTTTTGCATTACTTTATTTGACAGCTTAAAGATTAAAGTGGCAAATGATATTAAAAAATGCACAGTAAAATTAACTACTTTATGTATTTAGATGACTTTTTAACTAAGTCGCTCAATAATTTAAGCAATTAACGTGACAAGAAATACCCAATAGAGCTCCTAGGTAGTTAATATTTGTAATAGTTAATATATAATAAAGGTATTTTTATGCAATGAAACTGTTTACCGTGTAAATCACCGTGGTATTTAAGCCTCGTTTAAATAATCTGCTATAGAATTAGAGGTGCTAACACAATGATTTTGTCATTTATCTAACCCGCTTGAACCCAGTTGTAGTTGCTGTCCAACATCCTCTTTTGGCTATCTACGGCTTATGCATGGATCCCGCTGCGCAATATTCACCTGAAATAGGGATAACAATACAAAAAACAAAAAAAATTAAAAAAAAATAAAAGAGCGGCATTAGCAAAGGTGAAAAGCTCATTAAACACTTGCCAAATCACACTTACGCCCCATTAGAGCACTAAATAATCGCAATACGGGGATAATGTCCCACGACCACGCCCACACAACCCATACCAACTCTGCCGGCCCGAAACCAAAAGCGAAACTCGAACTGAAACAGACGGCAAGCCAAAACAAAGGTCGGATACGTTGCATGAGGCAAGAGGCTACTAACCAAAAATAACCCGCGGCTGGCGACGCGTTCAACGAAACAATGAAGGGGGGAAAGTCGGAAAATGGAAATGGGAGGGAGTATTTAATGCTAAACTAACTGTGTAACGTTGGTGTTACTCTTGTCGATGTTGTTGTTGCTGTTGTTTTTCTCTGTTAACCCCTGCTGACCAATAAAGCCGCTTGTGTGATCCAAGGACAACGACAAAGTTTTTGGCCAGCAACACATGTCCACATAGCCAAAATAAAAAAAAAAAAACAAAACTGAAATAAAACTTAAGCACATTAAAAAATGCTTCGCAAATTTACAAATCTCCGTAGCGATAGCCATAAAAAGAATGTAATAGATGAGGGGAGAGCGATTGCCACAAAAAAGGTCAACAGGAGGGCAAAAAGGGTCAGCATGTGAAAAATGAGCTACCACTTTGAATATGGCGTGGCGCAAAGTTGCCCCGCACTCATCCCAACATCAATCGAGTGTTCGAGGGAGGTGGTTGCCACACATATTAAATTAGCCGGTTGGGCAACCCTGGCGCTGGGGGTTTTTGGGCTTAAGCACTGTCTGATTTTGGTGTTTGTGGATTTATTTTTTCGGCATTCATCTTTGCAGCATTGCCAGTTGCATTAACTACCCGCTTCTCATAGTTGTGGCCACTCGAAAAAAAAGTGTGCAAAAAATAAGAAAAACCAAAGCATAACACACACATACACACACACACACACACACACACAGATTAAAACTTAATTAAGGACTTCATTAACTTTGCTTCTGTTATGACGTGCACTATGTGCTTATATGTATATGTATGTATATATTTTTTATCTACATACTATATATATATATATTTTATATAGTATTTATGTATATCTACAGAGTTGTTAAGTGCCTGCCCAGGGGCCAACGATTGTGTGTGCTTTAAAATTGTTTTTTATTATTATTATTATGAATTATTTTCGTTTCATTACCTTTTAATTAAGCTTTAAAACAACATAAAAAAAATAAATAATCATAAAAAATAATTGCCCAAAGCTGATCAAAACGTATATAGAGCGTGGAGGAGCATGAAAAGATAATGTGTGCGTAAAGAGAAAAACCAGGGAAGCCCCTGGGTGGCGGTTGCGGAGAGAGTGCAGCTGCGAATAAGCTCTTAATATTAAATTAAGCTTTAAAAAATTATAAATAGTTATACAAATGTAAACTGTAGATTGCCATACTCATATTATCTCTGGTTCATTAGCTATGCGATAGTCCATTTTGGGCAGGTAATTCAGAGCTGATTAAAACTTGCAATTTTATATATATTTGATAATATGTAGCTATATAATTGTTGGTCAGATTATGCAGCTCAATGTGTAAAATCGTGTAAAATCGCAGCTCTTTGATGAATGAGCTTAAAGTTGTATACAAAACTGTGTTTGTAGTCAATGGGAATCATGGGGCATTAACGGGGCAGATTAGTTTGACGTTGAGAATGCTTCACACAAAAATCGTTATACCCTTTTCTTGATATATTTTCAATATGGAGATAACCACTTTGCATTAAATATATCTTTTGCCAAATACAAGCGACTGTTTCCGTTGATGTCCTTTGCGTTCGACATGATTTACAATGCCGATAAAATGTGCGCTCATCGTTAAGTCAGGCAACTTCCTGCCTATGGCTGATATAATGGTCTTTACATAAGCCGTCAGGGCCTTAACTCACACTCAATTAAATCAACTTATTTTTGGTCAAATAATTTTACATAATAGCAAACGAACGCTGGAGCTCATTAATTTAACTTAAGAGTTCAAGGCAAAAAAAAAAACCGAGGCAGCAGGATAGCCTAAGGAACTGCGGGCAGGATGTGCGGCCAGGTAAGGATGTACAGAACAGCGAGAAGCGAGCGAGAAGTACACAAAAAGTAGCACAAAAGCGGATTTTCATTCAAGGTGAAAGCAATCAATCAATATTCATGAAATCAGATTTAATTTTAAGCGTATTTAAGTTGCCCAGAAGGATGGGACCACCCTGGGCAAGGATATGGAAGGGGGCACAGCGTCGTAATGATTCTGCTGAAAATGTTCAGGTGACAGTGTGAGAAAGAGAGACACAGAGAGAGAAAGAAAAAGTGAGATTGAGAAAGAGAGAGAGAGAAAACAGTGCGGCCAATAGGAAAAACAACAATCATTGCATGGGAAACGACCACGTCGAACCAAATGAAACCGTCGAGACAAGGCAAAAGTTGGAGGAACATCATTACAAACTCGTGAAGAGAGTGGCGGGTGTGGGGTTGGTGTGTTTGGGCGGGTAGTCGATGTTCCGACCACGCTAATTGTGTGGCAACTGGGAGTTGCGAGAAGGGATGCCCACCCACCTGGACGGGCTGCCTCTTCTGCTCCGGCTGCTACTCCTGCCAAGTAGCTGACGCGCATAAAACTAAGCTGCCAATTCAATTTTGTAATCAGAGTGGCATGAAAAATTAAATAAAACATGCAAATAAAATTATTACGCCTAATTTGTGTACAGCGCCGTGGATCTAAACACCGAATGGTGTCAAGAGGGCAACATTTTTAATGAAATGAATGAAAAATATTTCGCAGATTGAACAAAATTTTAAAGCTGTAGTTAAATGTTTTGCTTTAAATTAATGTGTAAAACTGAGCCTTGTTTTGGCAAAAGAGTTTAAGTCTGGAGGAATCATATGTATGAATAATGATATAAATTGTAGATACCCATATCGGTTTTTGTTTATGATTCCGTTTTTGGGTTTTCCGTTTGCGCATTTAAGCAGAAAATGATAGATAAATGAAAAATATTATATTCTTTATTTTTTGTAATTCTTTATCAATACAAACTGTCAAATACGAGCAGTTACAGTGGGATAACAGTGCTGTTGGTTGGCAGCCCTGGTTAACAGATGGTTAACAGCAGCATTAGCATTAATTCAAGAAGAAGAGTCGTCGACGAACAGCAGAACGAATGGGTCGAGTTGTGAAGTTGTCGGTGAAATAAGTCGTTGTTTTACAAAGTTAAACAACAAAATATACTTCTCATTAATCACTGTAATAGACTTTTAACTATAATATTAATAATAAATATAACTTAATCACTCCTACATATGTAAATACTTACAATATTTAAAGTATGTTCGACTGTGACTATTTTCCATTGTCACTTTAACAGCAAACACACAAACAGAAAATAAATCGTAAAATTTGAACACTTTTAGAATATAAATTGAATACAGTTTGTACAACTAAATGAAAAAAATGCAATCGCGTTTGACCATGAGCCATATAAATATTGAAATTAAAAACTTTATTCTAGCTCATTGTCCCCCTTTCGCTGCACACTGTCTGCCTCGCGCGCCATGTGTGCAAATATGGGGCAAAACATTTCACTGAGCAGCAAAAATATGAAAAAAAAGAAAAAATGAAATGGAAGACATAACTTTTTTGTTGACTGTGAAAAATTTGTTAGCAAAAAAGCTACTCACAAAAAAGTGTGAATTGCACCGGAGAACCACTCGTATTATTTGCAAATTTGTTGTTCTTTTTTAACATTCACTTATAGTTTGTTCTTTTAAATTTGTGGACATTAAACCAATTTTCATCAGTTTAGCGGACAGACTAAAAATATGTGTTTGCATTGCTATGTTTTTATAAGCAGACAGAAAGAGCTGCTGATTGATTTTATTGGAGTGTTATTTAACACAGATTGTGATACATTTCTGATTTAACGCTTGAAACTTCATAAAATAGCTGTGGTACGTTAAAGCACTATTCAGTTTCTTTTGAAAAAAATCATGGATATATGTACATATCTGTGACATCGTTATGTATTTTTTTTTATACAATAATGGCATGGACCACAAAAGTATGCAACACTTTTGTGTTCGCTTGCACATTTGTGCGTCTAGTTACCGCTACACGCATGCCACACTGCATTCCCCCTTGTATCCACTTGAAACTTTCGCTTTCAATGCGCTTTCATAGAAACCAAAAAATGCACATTTGAAAACTTATTTGCGGAAAACTGGGTTAACGAAGGCGCACAATTCTCTCCTTGGAAGCGTTTTGTTCGAAATTCATGTCGCTAGAAACAAAAATATAAATGGCAGCGTGCTCATTTTTGAAAGGTCAGGTTTGAAGCCCACATAGAAAATATGGGGGAAAAAGGTATCAAACTTTGAAGAGCAAACAAAGAAAACTAGCAGCGAGCCAGGGAGTTCGCTCTCCGGGAAATCTTTAAATTCAATTTGAATGGCATTTGATTTTTGGATAAGACATATTTACATATACATATAGATCCGCTGCAGCTGTCGCCATTGACAGGAAGTCAAAAGTTGGCAGCTAACGGAAACTGAAACTGACAGCGGCAGTGCCAGTAACCGCAATGACAATCGACCAACAAACAAAAGAAAATAATAAAAAAAAACAAAAACAAAAATAAGAAAGGGACACAGACGAAATTGAAGTTCAACTGAGAATTTGATTTCAACAGCCAACTAAAATATTTTTTTTTTCGCCCACGTGGCAGCAGCTGGTGAACAGCAACGAGAACAGAGCAGGAATGGAAAAAAACTCCAATTTTAATATAAGAGACAACAAGTGAAGAACCCAAGGACCTTCCGAGTGCGTTTTCCATCTGTTCCACTTTTGCCACTTCTCTCGTTTTCCCCATTTTCTCGTTTCCTTGTTTCCTCATTTCCTCGTTCATCGTTCGCCTTTGGCCGTCAGACATTTTTAATCTTGTTTGCATGTGTTTTTGCGGTCTCTCCGTCTTTTTTTGTATTTGTTTAGTATTTTGTTTATATATATATATATATATATATATACATTTTTTTACGGATGTATTTTTTTCTCTACATTTGTCTTGTTACCCTTTGTTTTTAGTAGCTTCAATTTGTGTTGCTTGCATTCTTTGCGTCGTCTTCCTTATTGGCATTTAAGTAATTTGGATTTGGTTATGTTTTCTGTGCACCAAGTAAATAAATATGTATTTGGCTTATTTGCAGAATTGGAAAGATTGGCTAACATAAACTGTAACCAATTATTTTGATGGCAAATTAATTTTTAACACTTTCTAAAAATTTAAACTACTCTGATATGAAAAAATTAATAATGTTCAAATGGGGAAGCTTTACATATCGGCATAAGTGTGATTTTCAAAATATTCATTATTTATTTTTAAAATAACTACTCATATTGTGACTTAACTAAATCATTCGCATCACATTTAATAAATTGGAAAACAGAAATATGAAGCAAATATCTGTGCAGCGTCGTTAGCCATTTGTTTACAAGTTTTTCGTTAAGGCAAAAATACAATTTTCGTGTTAAGTGAAAAAACAAACAAATTGACTGCCAACTTCTAACGTTCTGGCGGACTTAACTATAAAAACAACAACAACAACAACAACAACAACAACAACAACAACAACAACAAACATAACATCGATAAGGAGCTGAACGTTGTTCAGTTGAGTTGTGTTGAGGGATGAGAATTGAGAATCGAGTTCGAAGATACGAGTTGCAAAATAGAAAATGGAAGGCAAAAGTAAATTTCCACTTGCAGTCAATAATCAACTAAGCATAAAATAGTATTTGAGCTATTGAAGCAGCAAAAATTTGTTGCCGCTGATGCAGTTGGCAAAAGGAAGCAGCAGAAAATAAATAAAAAATATATATATATACAGTATATATAGCGAAAAATCTCCTTACACATTGGTCTTGCACTTGGTGAGTAGCCCAAAAGTATGCTGTGAAAAATCGAATGAAGAAAATAGAAAACGAAGTAAAAACATTTTTGTTGTATCGTTTGCTGCAAGAGTTGAGGCAGCTAAAATGCATTTAAAATTCTGCTCATGCTTTCACTCAATTTAAGTTAAATTATTTTTCACCAATTTATAGATTTCCACGCACAGCTGTAACTAACGTAAGGAAGAAAAAGGGAGTAGAAAAATAAGCTGCCAAAAGGTAAATGGTAAAAGGTGCAAGCGAAAACAGCCAAAAGATTTCTAGCTAATTTGCGGCAATAACATCAAAGCCGATTTTTGCCTTTTTTCCTACCCTTTTGGCAATTTTTTTGTTTTTATTTTTTTTTTTTTTTTTGCTTCCTTTTGCCTAACAAATTGGCCTTTTTCTGTGTTAGGTGGGCATAGTCCATTGGGGCCGGAAATATGGGCGTGTGTTCGTGTGCGCATCTGTTAAATGTTGCGTTGCAAATAATTTTGTGCTCAGCTTTTCTGCTTCTTATGTCTTAAAGGGCTGGAAAATGTTGCTCTTTAAGTTTGACAGCTGCATTTTTTAGTCTTAAATTCTTGGAAGGTCACTTATTCGACTCCATACAGCATGTTCATTCATAATCATAGCTTTGTCAGTTTGTCATGGTATCAGGATATTATGAAGTTGGTTCTCTGTAATTTATCAACAGTTCCCATCAGCCCATCTTTATCCGCATTGTTTTTCACATTAACATTTAACGTGAATTTTTCTTTGTCTTGTTTTAGCTGCAATGCAATAAAATGCAGTTACATTTCAGTTAGAGAAAACGGTTGCGCCACTCATTTAGCCAGAGTCATTTGCTGCTTAAGCCCATAAAGCTGGTAGCCCCTGTAAGCCGCATGCCAAACGCTGACAGGCAACGCTTAGAGTGAAAATCCTTTAAATCGCTTTCCTTGTCCGATTGCTGTTTTGTTGCTGGTCAGTGGTCTTGCCAAAGCCAAAGCATTAAGCACTTGAGGCACTTGTGGGGTTTCCAGAACAGGTAAACAAAAATGTATTTTTTATAGGTTTCCTTGTTGCCAGCTTAGATATAAACTTGATTTATCCAAAAATGACCATTTGGATTGTTTTCAATGCTCTGCGTTTCAAAGACTTTGAGTTTATTGTAAGAATTGTATGCCGCTTGCTTAATTTTTAACATTTTTGGAATAAAACCAATGCAGTTTGTTGATCAAAATAGTCTCTTAAAGTGTCGAACCATATGCATCTTTAAAGTAAAGCGTCAACATGCATGGAACATTTCAATCCTTTCCTTGCTGACTAACTTAAAATTCCTTTGTATAAGTTTTTTACAAAAGGCAATACTTGCATGCTAATCGACACGCCCCTTGCAGCCTAGTACCTGCATGTGGGAAATAGCTTAGATTGGCTGGTGACTGTTGCTCTCAAAGGAAATGTCCGCCACACGCATCTGCAAACAATATCTAAAGCTCCAAAGAGAAGTGAAAACTGTGCAGAAATACAAAAAATACAACACAAAGAAAATAAAAAGCAAATGGCAGAAGTGGATCTGAGTGTCGCGGGGAGCAAAATAAAAAAGCTAGCAGAATCTAGGCTAAGTTTTGAGTTTATATGTAAATTTCAGAATGGAACGTCAAAGGAGCAAAGGAGCTACAGTGAAGCAGGACAACAAAGTATTAAGCGTGGCGTATGAGCCATAAAAAATGTAGATATTCACTGTAAGTTAGATCTATAGAATATCTAAACTAGACTATACAAAAATTGAATAATTTCCACAGATCGTTAAGATCCAAACAAATAATGAATCTTTTAATAATTCAACTTAAATAATGTTGATAAATTTGTAAACAGAAAACCCCGTACATTTTTGTGCACAAGTCTTTTATATAGTTTAGGGGGTTTTAATTTCAATTTATG
Source organism: Drosophila mimica (assembly GCA_037043585.1). Lineage (NCBI taxonomy): Eukaryota > Metazoa > Arthropoda > Insecta > Diptera > Drosophilidae > Drosophila > Drosophila mimica. The sequence goes on from JBAMBE010001243.1 coordinate 803,335, forward strand.
CCCCAGACACATACACACATAGGCACACACCGTATATGTGGTTTTAATTACATCGCTTTTGCGCCGAAAAATCGAAACTTTCGAAAACGAAATCATCTACAAAATGCATAATTCAATTTTACGCGCCGTTGAACTTTCTAATGAATTATTGCAGTGCAGAACTTTGAATGGGTTATGGAATTGGATTTCCAAAACATTTTGCAATTCATTGGACCTCAACCCTTGTATGTGTGCGTGTGTGTGTATGTGTGCTACTCGCCGTTTCCAAAGCACTTTTTTTATTTGTTTATTTTTTTTGGCCTTTTTCCATTAATAAGCAATTTGATTACTGAGCTGCAAAAATATTTTTCAAATTTTTGCAACTTCCAAAATTATTCTTAATGTTGTAAACGGAAAGTTCAAAAATATATATAGAATATTTAATTAAAGACAACACATGTCAGACAGTAAATAAATGGTTGGCAAATATTAATAAAAAAGTTTAAAAATCAGGAGTATTGTGACGCGTCACTTCAGATATTTCCGACTTGTCACAAACAAAAGTTAAAGAAAATACGCATTTAATTTATTTTGAGAGGATGAAATTAAAACAAATTTGAGATAAATTGCTGAGAAGCAGCTGCAAATTAAGAACTGAAAAAGACTGTAGAAATCTTGATAGCATATGGTGTGTAACATAAGACTTAAACAAACTTGATTTAACAATTGTAATTGGTTATATTTGTTCTTTAAAATGTACTTTAAGACTGTATTTTTTCAGCCTATAGAAATTAAAATCAATATCAATTTAAAGCACTAAATTTTGAATCAATCGATCAAAAACCGTTTGTTAAGCTTTGGGCTAAATCAACTACCATTCACAGTTATCATTTGAGCACCTCCCCCAGTCCAAATCCTCCCCAACAATGTCAAACTTGAACACGCACAATGGTTTAGCCCCGGGCCAACAACGCACACATTTCATCCACTGCTCACATTCAATTTATATGAAAATTTATTTACTTTTTTTTTTTTTTTGGTTTGGTTGTATGTATAACAATAAACTAAAAATGGCTTAAAGGGTTTTATCAGCACAAAATCATCTTGAATGTGAAGCGTATATTTTATATTGAAAAAACAGCCTCAAGGGTGCAAAATGTCAATCAATTTTGTCGCTTAAAAAAATGATATACCATATATTGTGGCAATACAAAATACCAACTGACCTTCAGCCAAATGTTAACCCTTAACAAATTTGCATATAAAAAGCCGCTTGAGGCTGTGGTTCGTCAGCGGCTGGGAAGGTTTTTGGGGGGAGGGGGGACTTAAGGTTACGAGCCGCTTTTCGAGCTGTTAAAAGGCGCTTTGCGTTGTAAACTCGGGACAGCTCCTGGTGTCCTTCAGAGTGTTGCCCACACATTGTATCACATTTATCAAGCATTATCTGTTTGCTCCCGTCTTCATTTTATTTTCCTTTTCAGTTTTCACTCCTCTCCCAAGTGCTGATAACAGCTGCACTTCATTTGCATGGCGAGTGTGTGAAATGTGCGCGTTATCGGAGTCTATCCAGAGTGCCAGCAATATTTATATACTTACTATATAAACTTTGCATGCAAATCATATAAATTATGAAAGTTTTCTTATCTGAGTTTGGTCGCATATTGTCAACATATTTGCCCCAATAAACCTGTCAATACTTTGTCAACTTGTCAAGAAAATTGAAAATAACCTAAAAAAGAAATTTGAATTTGTTTTTCTGTTCTTCTTGAAGAAACTTGGTGACCTCTTATAAATATATATATTTTTTTACATATATATGCATATATCTTACATTAATTAAATAAATTAGTATTTTAATTATTTTGTTATCGTTTTAAATATATAATGAATTAAGATTAAGATAATATTGAGTTGAACTTAAAAAATTTAATAATTTCTGTTAATTTCACGTATTTTCTAGTTAGTGTCTTGTGCACCTAATTTGTAAATTTTGTCTTTCAAAAATTAACTTAAAATCTTACTTGAAATAAGAAAAAAAAAATTTTATTTTGTTTTTGCTTAATTTGGTAACTTTTCGTCAATTTTTTTTGGCACAAATACACACATGAAAACATCCGCTTAAAATTACAGACAGACAGAGGGCGGTGGTGGGTGTGGTTAAGAGGGTGGGAGGGAGGGGGCAGGTGGTTGTCTCCAATCACTTGTCAAGAAAAAAGTGTAGCATAAAGTTTTAACTTTTCATTGGTTGTGCATTTTGGTTGTTATTTTGTTGTTATATGTAGTGCACCCTCTGCTACCTTCCCATCTACGCATTCATCCCCTTGTTCAAGCAGCTTAGGGCTGTGTGTATGTGGGTGTGTGTGTGTGTGTGTGTGTGTGTGTGTGTGTGTATGTGAGTTTCTTGTTGACATAAAACTTTCAACTTTTTGTATGTAACTTTCTCGTTTGTTGCAGCAATTCTCGTTTTTATAGTGGACATACATACGTACATACATACATACGTTCATATACATATGTACATCCACGAATTTGCTGCGGCTACAAATTACAAATTGATTATACGTTCAACAAATGTGTTAATGTGGCATTGTTTGCAAACTTTTGCGGTGTGATGGGTGTTGTGAGTGTGTAATTTGGGGTTGAGGAGGTAGTGAGTTGTTGCTGCGCCGCTTCACTTGCTACTGACCATAATATATTAGAACAAAACTTACACACACACACAAACACACACACACAAACACACACACAGACGCACACATACACAGACGCACACTGAGAGTGATATGTGTGCACATGCATGGAAAACTTTTGTACGAGTTTTCAACGGCCAACAAAATTCTACACATTTTGTTAACTCGCTGACAAGCGTAAACTTTCCACATGGAAGTAAAATTTATTATGACCTAGGAGGGGTGGTGTTTTGGACTGCTTAGGGTTGGTGGGTGCGGTGGGTTAGTATTTGTCCAGCTGCGGTCGTAAGGTCAAAGTAGTTAAAATTTTAAGCTGCTGTTTTAGATTTGTTGAAGCATAGCGTGGGCAAACTTTTATTACATTTGTAATATTTTAACGTATTGTATTTCATTAATATTTAATAAGCTTTTCTCTTGATTAAGTTCTGTAACATATTGTGTGTATTTTCATTTCAAAAGTCGTAACGAATTAATTTAAAATAAAATAGCTGCCATGAATGATGATGTTTAGAAAGACTTAAGACTATTTGTTATAAGCATAATATGAGCTAATTTTAAATATAGCCTGGTGAAGGCATTTCCATAGAAATTAAATGAGATTTATTATTTGAAGCTGCGAGTATAATTAGTAAGACAACCATTCCAATTAGTCTTAATTTGAATATAATTAGTATAACCATATCGAAAAGTGATCAGATTTTCAACTGGTATATGAATGTTGAGCATAATTTACCCAATATTTGGTATGCAGATTTATAAGATAAGTTTTGGTCAGATTCATCGAACTTCTGGAGGGTGATTCCGCTACACAAACACTTTTTGGGTTCAAAGTCCCCAAAGTGCACTGATTAATTATCCACTGCTAACAAAAAAGCATCAATATAAGTTTTCGTCAAGTTCACAGGTTGCAGTTAGTTTCTGGTTTATCAGAGAAAACTAATTTGCTAAAATGTTGACTGGCTTATTTGTCACCGAGACTGAGTAGATAGGGAGGGATATTTGATGATGACGATGTGCAACACGAAATGCGCTGTACAAAATGTCAAGCATCCATCATACGCTTGATGGGGCACAACTACAGGGTGACGTCTTCAGTAAGGGCAACTGCGACTTTTGGCTATGTAGCCGTCCTTGCCTCGAAGACATAGTTTTTTTTATTTGGTTTTTGTTAATGGAAAATAAGTAAAAGAAATAAATTCATGTACCAGAGACTTTATATTTTGCGTACTTGTGAGTCAAGTAAACTGCACCTAAAATGCTTTGTGCGTCGCGGTTTTGTTTTGCAACGTGCAACTTGCTGTTGCCAGCTACTTTGACAGTTTTCTTTGGCGCTTTATTTTTGTAATTTGTGTGCTCGTTAAGCTTTCTTTGTACCGGCAGCTTACTTGCCTGTCATTCAGCCATACGATGTCACTCCTCATTTTAATGCCCAAGCAATCGGGGCCTTTAAATATTAAATTTTAAGTGGGAACCGCTTTTTGGAGCCAGCCATCCAAACAGACAACAATTCAAGCTAATCCAACGGCAACAACATGATTGCCTCTTTAATGGTTCACGGAGCATTGCACACAACACTCACACACAACAAATACACACACACACACACACACACACAGACAGTTAGTGTCAGGTTACGGTGGTTAAAGCTCAATGAGGTGTCGCCTTGATTTAGTTAGTTGCCCTGTTGCAGTCACTGCATTTTGAGGATTATAACCAGCATAGCATATCCGAATAAGCCGAACAGCAGCGGCCAAAAGATTTAATGTAGAGCCTAGTTTGGAATTGTTCAATTTTATTCAAGATAAACTTTATTAACGAATTAAAATTAATTGAATATTTAAGCTTATTTCAAAAATTAGTTTTTCTCTCCCAATTATAGTCGAGTTTCAACTCCGGGTATTTTAAATCATACTCATATTTTGTGTTTACTTTTCTCATTTTGCCTTGTTAAATTTATTTAAATAAACACAAATAAATTTGAATCCTTGCAGGATAATCACAAAATCATGCAGTTTCAGACAGTGAAGGAGCTATCTTTTAGCAAAGTAGAATTGTCCACTCGTAGATCACGATTTGCCAATTGACATTGCCTTTTAGTCAAGTTGCTGTAAAATACATATCTGATCTCTTTCCTCTTGCAGTCTATGACAATATTTATACTATGACAATTTTATAGCCAACATTCAACTCGAAAAGTGACACTCAACTTTGCCATGTGAAGCAAATAAATCATCGTAAGTTTTTAGCCGGTGCAAAGGGCAGTTTCTTCCTCTTTACTCCTCCCGCCCTGCAGCCCCACATTTTGGACAGTTTTTTGTTCGGCACAGCTCTCAAGTTAATTCAATTTAAAGAAAAAAAAAAAATAAAAAAAAAATAGAAGAAACTTTGTCGTGCAGTCTCTTTTTTTTACAATTTTTATATTTCATTTTCTGTGCTGTGTTAAGGTTTCGCGTTGGCGCTTCATTTTGTGCAAAGTTTTGCGCTCCAGAGTTGACACGTCATCAGAACAAAGCTACCGAAAATGTTTCCTTGGAAATGTAACGCAGAAAATGGCAAGTCACATGATAAACAATAACAAGAACAACAACAACAACAACAAACAACCAACTAACGGAACACAACAGGACAAAGGACAATGCGCTCAGAACGTTGCTTAAACTTAAGCTTGAAATTTGCTTTTGCTTTTCGCTTTCGCTGTTGGCATTTTGTAAGCATTTCCTGCACAACTATTTGCCATTATAAAAACCCTACAATAAATCCCCATTTTGTATACCGTTCTGGCCACATTTTGATTTACTTTGGCATACATGTCGCCCCTCCCATCATTTCCCGCAAAACGCACCCCTCCTTTGCTCATTGATGTGAAAGTTATGTGAAAAGTTTTGATTTGTTTAGTACATTTATTTTACAATGCCAGCCAAAGCATTTCGAAATCGGGTTTCAAAAAATTCGAAACTGCCTTTGCCGACTGAAATTAACTGAAATTGAAGTTATTTATATTTTTTCCAATATCTCGCACTGTTTCACACTTTACTATGTTCTTCCTTGCAGCTCTTCAGCCTTCCCCGGAAAATTTGTTTGCTTTTCCTGTTTCGGCTTTGTCTAAGCCAAAAGCGTTCAAGTCTGGCATCCCTTTTATTTCAGCTATTGCCGTTTCACTCGGTTTAGCAAGTTTTGCTTTATAAACTTGAGTTATAATTGAAAATATTGTTGTTGTTCTGTGGGTGCTGCTGGAAGAAGCAGCTGGGCTTTGGTTTTAATTAAATTTTCCTGTCCACAAAAGTTTAATAGGTAACATGCTGAAAAATGAGTGTATAAACGGAAATCATTTGTTTACAGCCAATGTTGAAGAACAATGCAAACAATCCGTATGACAAATGGAAATACTCGTAGTGAAGGCAACAGAAAAAAATTCGAAATTCTTGGAACTTGGAAGTGTGGAGGCGAGTTAACGGTAAGTGGATAAAAAAGTTAAGTTTAGAAATAAAAGTAACTGTAATATTTTTCGACTACGACTGGCAGTCATCATTTTTGGACAATGCCTCGGTTACTTTTTTTTAATGTTAAGCCTTAAAAACCCATCGATTAATAAAAACTTATCAACACATTTGTTATAGAAAGAATTTAAATATTTAAATATATTTTTTTTCAAATAATAAATAATAATAATAATTCTGTGATTCTATGAACTGGTTATTTTTTTAAATTTAGAATTGACTTTTCTAAAATCTTTGCTAAGTACACTTGAGATATGTAAATAAATAAACAAATATACATGTTTCTATGAGATACACAGCCGTCAGTGGATCTCAAATGTCATAAAATTACATGTATCCTGGTAATGAGATAAATGTCAGCTAATGATTTCAAAGTCAATTTTATAGCTGCTTATTTGGCACAAATCAGACAGCTCTATTGATTAACAAAATCGGGCATTGTTTACCAATAAAAGCAATCATTAATTTTTGATGTGCAATCCCATTTTAATGCTGTTTTTTAATTATTTGATTTTGTTTTTGTTTTTGTTTTTTTTTTTGTTTTATCAATTCACGACACATTGATTAATTTGTTTACATACGAATTGTTCATGCACAAAATTATATAATTGGTAAAGAGGAGCATCCTATACCAATAATTTCTGCAGTTTTCCATTCAAACTGAATCAATATAAAAATACATTCATACATACATATATTTGTAAATCCAATTGAACGATCCTGTGGTGTGGCACATAGCTTATAGAAACATGAAGCTGACATATCAGAGCCATTAGTTATTAATTAACAGACCGCATTTGTATTAATTAATTCGCTAGAGGCATAAAATTTAATACGCGTTTAATGTGCTAACGGCGTATTTATATAATAACCCAAATTATATATTAATGCTGGTACATTCGTATGCAGGCTGTAAGAGACATTTAATAATTAATAATTTGTGACAGAGTAAAATGTTTTTAGTTTATGAGTTTGTGGATCTAAATAATTTAAAGGCAAATTTTCAAAGCATATAATAAATTTCGGGATTATATTTTTTTATTATTATAATGTAAACTTTTAAATTTCGAAAACACTCTTAAATAACTTGTAAAATAAAAATCTTCCCCTTTTCGTATAAAGTACTCCTAAATCTGAAACATTTTGTGCGAAATTTGAAGAGTATTTCACTTTCGGGCACAGGAATCAACTTTTTAAACGGTGTCCAAATTTTTAAATTAGAGAACAAAATCCCAACTATTTTTATATATTTTGATTATTTCTATTAATTTATATGTGTGAAGCAGGCGAAGCGATACCTTTCATCTAAAATGTTGCTACAATTATTTTGAGTGCAAACTTACTTTAAGATGGAATTCAGAAATATATTATTCAAGTCGAGTTGAATTTCAGCAATCAATTCGTTTTAAAGTGCTTCACTTCAGTGCTGAAAATATTTTCCATTTAGCTGAAAATCACATCCGTTATGGGATGTTTGCTTAAATAAATATCGTTTTAATAAAATTGCCAGCCAAGACAACATTGCAGCTGGCAATATTAAAAGGCAGCGACAACAAAAACAATTTGTAGAAATCTTCAACTCAAAAAGCAACAAAACGTAGCCAAAGTTAAAACTAAATGCAGACATAAATATTTTATGCTTAAAGTAAAAAACTTTTGCAATTTGACTGCTGCCGGTTGCTGCTGTTGCTGCTCCTGTGCTGCAGTTGCACTAGCCAAAAAGGCATACAGACACACACATACACAGGGACACACACACACACACACACACGCAGAGAGTCATACACACAGTGAGACACAGACACATGCAAACAATGTGGCCTTAGCGTCAGTTGTTGGTTTTTGTGAGCTTGGCCAAAATCTAAACATAAGTTAGCATTTAAGTTGGCGCAGGGCGCAAAAGCATAAAACACGCACAACAACACGCCACACACATGAAAGCCACACACTTTCTGCTTTCTCTTCCTCTTCCTCTCTCCCTTATGGGTTGGTTGCCTGTTTTACACACACTTTGGTGATCCACTTCCGCTGTGTACAAGATAAGCAATTTACTTGGCTATTTGGATTCTGGAAGCCAGCGAGTGATGGGTTTGGTTACAGCCAAGCTCAGGTATGGCTATAACTACTGCAAAAATTACAGCTTGAAGCAAGTCAATTAAAACTTATTTTTACTTGTCTGGTTTCGTTCTGGCCATGTGTAAATTTAAAAAGTTAAACTAGTGATAAACTTAAGCTGATGTAATTATAGTTGATGATTGCATATTAATGGAAAATTGAAAAATTTAAGTTCAGCTAAATTTAAATAAAAACTATACAATTTTCTTTAAAATGTTCTTCCAATTTATCAGTTGTCATCAATAATGTTTATTATGTACTTTTGCCTGCTTTAATTCGCAGGACTAAAATCATTTTTCTAGACTTCGGAACTTCATTATCATAAGTACTTACATATTTCCAAGCTTAATACATAACAAAATTGAGTTTTCATTTAAATTAATATTCCAAGTAAACTTTCCCTTAATTTCACAAATTTGTTTTCTTTACTTGACGCCTTGAAAAAATAACAGCTATAATTATGTAGCTTTGTCAGGATTCGCTTTATTACGTGGCATTGAATAATTTATGGCCGGGAAACTAATTAAAATTGCATGAACACGTCTGGAATAAAATTTAATGTAAACATTTGATTTCAAATGTTGTGGCTGGCCATCCGCATTGGTCCTTCTTGTCCAATTAACTTGGTTGGGGACACGATGTACATGTCTCTATATTTTAAAGCTTTTATTTCATTAAGATGCCGTCGACATGATCTTTTAATTTGATTTATATAAATATTTGCTTTCTATTTCCAATTGGCTGCCGATGGACAGGCTGCTGGAATTTTCATGAAGTTGTTCAGAGCCAAAGGCATTTCTTTTAAATCTAAATTAAGTTTGTCAGGTTGAGTGTTGTTGGAAGTAGCGCAACTAAATGAAAATCGAATACTTGCAGCTTCTGCTTGAGTAGTTACAGGCTTGGTATGTGGAGCTGTACTCTTACTTAAGTGACACGAAAATGCTTTAAAGAATTAGCTATTGTTTTTGAGTTATTTAATGTAATAAATCATTTTCTACCGCGATATCAAATCATTTTCAAGCCAATATTTTACTTTTATCTCAGTTATTAAAGAAGAATTACAACTTTTTTTTTGTTTTTTTAATTTATTTTTGAAAATTAAGGTTCTTTACTACATTTTTTTCTCAAATTTAAGCATTCTATGAGTCAAACCGTGCATAATAGCAAAAAAAGGACATATATAATCTACATATATTTAATTTTGTTCAAGCCCCCAACTTAGTGGCCAACTCAGCTTTCAGCGCAGTTCAGTCAGCCAATCAATTTCAATGGCAGCAATTTGTAGGCCATTGTCATAAATTGCACTAATGCCCAGACCCGAGGCTCGAGACCCGATACTGCCACCATAACTGTCTCGCCTGGTCACCTGTCAATTATTTTAACAAGACAAAACGCATCAGCGGAGCTCATGGACCATATCGAATGAGGGCGGAAGGGAGATAGGGAGATAGGGAGTAGGCTCAGCTAGATTTGGGAGTAAATTTATACAATGTGTCAGTCATTTGCGTTATCAACATGAGCTATGCGACTTTCAATATTATGTATATATATATATATATATATATATGTATACATACTATATGTGTACACTTATGGACACCAAAAAGAGGGAGAGCACAGATCCTGGAACGTGAAAATCCCCTTTGCGTTGAAATGGCTTAATGTCACTTTATTTCATGTGGTCTTGTCACGTTTGTCTGCGCTCATTTTTTTTTTTGGCTCTTACTGTTGCTTTTTTTTGTGTTTTTTTTTTTGGTAGAGCGATTCAGTACAATTGTTCCATGGCAGAACTGACCTCCGTTGTCCATCAGTCAAATGTATATCGATTTCTGTTGTGCCGTTTGTGCGGCAAGGGCGGCATTAGTTTTGCCAATCAGCACGCCCCAAATAGCTTGTCAATTATTTGGCAATTTCATTGGCCCGGTGACAATGGGATTTGTTGCGTTTCATTTAATATTTTACTGGGGTTTCCGATTGGGGTCGGGTGTGTTTGTAACTTAAATCAACAGCTCACAGCAGCTGTTATAAATAAAGATTTTGTGTCAGCCATTTAATTTATTCAAAATAGTCATTTCCGTGAGCTTTTCCAGCCAGTTTTTGGGGCTTTTTGCCTGTGCCGCGCACCCATTTCAATTAAAATGCCGACTTATGTCCAAATGGGTTCGACAATGTGTACAAACAAAATCCCCCCGACGCAACAATGCTGCGTCCCGTGCACAATTTTGTGTCAAGCAGGAGAAGCAGCTCAATTTAAATGCCGTCATGGGGATCAACATCGAACTGCCTATCAATTGCAGGCAGCGTGCCATGAAAATTGAAAATTAGTAGCAGGAAAGGGTTCCAGTTGTGTTGTGGTCCCCGCTTCCGCTAATTGGCGGCACCAAAACCCAACCCCCAGCCAAAAACCCAACCCCAGCTCTAAGCTTTAACACCCATCCTAGTTGATGTTTTCCATTGTCATGTGAAGGGGTTTTGTATTAGCTGCTCTCAAAATGTTTCAGCCTTGTTTTTCTATTTTCTTTTTTTTTTCTAATTAATTTTGCCATTTGATTTATTGCGATCTTTGTTCCGCTTTGCATACAAATTAGTATAATTAGATTTTAATTTAATGCTTTAATTTAAAAGTTTGTTTGGGTTATAATTATTTAATAAATTTAAAAACTATATCCCATTCACAGAAAGTTTTGTTTATTATTTGCCATTTTAAATATAAATTTGTTTCACATTAAATAAGAATTGTATTTGTTTTTAATAAATGTGCGTTAATTCAGTGACCTGAAAATCTTTATTTGCCCTGCAGATACTGATTTTTTATTTTAATTTTTCACATCGATTTCATAAGTAATATATATATTTAAATTGAAGTATAATCATCCAATATTTTATTTTGCTTTTTTTTGTCATTCGGAGTCTGATGCAATCCAAACAACTCCGACAACAAATCACAACGCTTGCTCGCCTAATCGAGCTGGGCAAACAATCCAATCTCTGTGCACAAGCACACACTCTTACACACACACACTGGACACTTGCCACTGGACACTGGACTCAACAATGAAGTAATTGAAAAAATAACTTCCCCATGCAGCAGGAACTGTCCGGTCTATAACATCAGCTTCTCTAGCCACTTCCAGGCTTAGTAGCAATGCTGAAAAAAATATACGTACAAAGCATATATTAGAGATGGGACGAAGCCAAACCCAAAATGCGAAAAACCCAACTGCCCTCGATTGAAATGAGCAACAACAATAATAACGAAAATAGCAACAGCAGCAACAGCAACAGCAACAGCAGCAACAGCAACAGCAACAACAAGATGAAGAATCTCTGGCATCGTTGGTCACTTTTGCTCGTTGAGAAATTGACATTTAAACATGAAATTCCAGCCAAGTCGAAGCAACAACAAGGGCCCAGGCCACTTTTGGGCTATATGTCTGTAAATTGTGAGCCCCTCACCACCACTTTTCCACTTCTGCGCCGTTCCCTGCCGCCTTTTTTTTTCTTCTTTCAAACGCTGCACGACTGCAATCTCAGCATTGCAAGCATTTCGACGAAAACTTTATATGGCTGCAGTTGAAAAAGAAATTGAAAATAGTCGCCAGCACCACATCCCACTATGTATATACATATATACATATATATATATATATGCATGTATCCTTCGAAGGTATCCCCCATATGATTGTCTATCTAACTGTCTATATGCCTTGGACGGCACTGTGCCTCCTCTGTCTGTGTGCACTTATCGATTGCACATCCGTCGCGTTGTCCCAAAGTGTTGAAAGGCAATAGAATGGAAAAAAAAAAATTGTAAAAAAGAATGGAAAAGCAATGAAAATGTGCACAAAAGTTGAATCAAATACCAAATACCAAAGACAGAAATCACACATTCTTACTGAGAGAAAAACCCATTAACACTAATCGCTTCCCCACAGACACATAAACAATTTATCTGACACACACAAGCACACACACACATGTGTGTGCACGTGTGTGTTCTTGTTATTACTTGCCCGCAAGATCGAAGTCAAAAGTTTTACATCGGCGGCACCAGACTTGCATTTTATTCTTTTTCCTATATATGTATATATATATATATATATATATATATATGTATATCTATGTGTGTGTATTTTTTTGAATATTTTTGCTTACGCTGCCGGAAATTTATCACGTTAACCTTTGGGAAATGCTCATATAATTTATCTTCAGGCAAGTAAATTTCAAAATAAAGAAGAAGAAGACGCAGTAGACGCAGCAGCCACGCTTAGTGTTGCTCTGGGGCTCCACTCCTCCTGCGTGCGTGATAAAAGTTTTCCGAGTCTGCCACAAAAATACACAGGGGTGCTAGCAAGCCGAGACTGTTCTAGGTGTGCGGGTGTGTGTGTGTTTGTGTGTGTGTGAATCGGTCCGTTTGTCGGTGTTAGTTAAAAAATGGCACGGCATTTAAAAACATTCCAAGTGTGTGTGTGTGTATCTGATTATGTTTATGTGTGTGTGTGTGTTGGATCTGCACTTACTCTGAATCGACCTTCTCAGCTTGTTGGGCTTTACAAAAAATTAGGTTAATTTGGGTTGCAAGCGATTGATGAGCTACCATCTAAAAACACTTGGCAAATAATTAATAAAATTCGCAATACTTCAGCAAAGACTTAAAGCTGCAAATGCCGCAGGTGGTCATTCAGCCAGGCTGTATTGAAATATTTATTATTCAAGCATTGATTTGCATATATTTCTCTAAGTTAATAAATTTTATTTAAGCATTTAAATATTATTTAGCTAAAACAATCTGTACTTAAATACATATATTTTTTTCTTATCAAGATTATATATTTTAGAATGCCCTTTCTTATGAAGATTTATTAAAACTAGTTATGCTCTAGTGTATAGAGCTCGACTAGAATATATCCTGATCCCAGCTATTGGAAATATTAATTATTTTCAACTTACTTTAATATATTTATATTAATACTTGCTTACACATTCATCTACAACTTCTATATTTAATTCCCCCCCCCCCCCCCATTTTAATTGATTTATTGTAAAGAAATAGTTTTGAAATATTCTAAAATATATTCTTTTAAAATTTATTAATTGTCGGCATTTTATGCTGCCCCTTTAGAACTACTTGCCCCACGCCGTCATTTGCGGCTGATTTAATATGCTTTGCATTTTCGACTTGGTCGTTTCTCGATCTCTGTGCGCCATTCTTAATATTGCTATTTTTCTAGAATTTCCCCATTGCCACCACATTGTCGTCGCTTCATTAAGAAAGTTTTGCTATATAGTTTTCGTTACATAAATGCAGAAAACTTAATTTCTCCTTAGTGAACTTGTTAAGTTTTGCGCTCTTGTCGCTCTTTTGTTATCCTCATTTGCCGCCGCTTTTATAATGACTGCCAGCGTAGAGAGGGGCAACGATACAGACTGGGAGAGGGGAGTTGTGAGAGGAGAGGAAGTGGTAATGGGGATCTGGGCAAAGCGTTGTTCTTACACCAACCCTGCGGCTGCCTTTGACACTTTGGAGGCCAATCCTTTTTGTTGTTTTGCTTGCCTCACGGTGTATTGGTTGTGCTTTAAGCGAATTAATTGCGACTGCAGCGAGAACAACAAATCTTTAAAGGGAATTTAAGGGGCAGACACTTAAAACTATGAAACCAATTATATTAATTAAAAAGTGAAGAAAATCGAATGGACCACTCGTAAAGTTGAGCTTTCTCTTAAGCGATAGATTTTAACAAATTTGCACAATAAAATCAACTTTTTAACGAAGCTAAATAAAATATCAAGAGAATTCGGAATTGGACTTTGCAAAAGGAAAAGAGAATTTATAAAATATATTCATCCGATGCATTTATTTGGTTTGGTGGTCTACAAGTTTATATATATTTTTTATTCAATTGTGGGAAATGTATACCCTGGTCAGAAAGTGATGCAGTTTTTGTAAGCCTCCAAGTTAAACTTATTTTATTCTTAAATTTGATTAAAACGTTTTACAGAGTGTGATCTGAATGTCCCATAAATAATAATTAAAAAACTATTACGTAGATGGCAGTGAAGAGACATGCTAACTAGTGTCATACTGATAATTTGGCAGTTGAACTGTGAACAAAGTCAAAAACTGCTGACTTGTATGCCATCGTTCACACATGGCGGTCATGGAAAAGTGCATCAAATTTCAATTAAATCAGACACAGATCAAGCACATATAGCATGCGGCAGAGATTCAACAGTCGTATGCCAAAGCAGTTGCACAAGGATTTAGCGGGCATTACAGACAGACAGAGACAGATGAAGAGTGAGAGAGAGAGAGGGAGACAGAGAGAGTAGAAGCAGGTGCAGGTCTGTAGCAGGCAGCAACCGCTGCACATTTAGTCAAGTTAAATGAACCGCATCTATTGACTATCTCGACACAGCAATGTCGATGCCGATGCCGATGTCGATGGCAAATTTTGCTTTTGAAGGCAACATAAATTTTTCAAACGATTGACTCAGCAAAATGACCATGAACGTGTGACATCAGCAATGGTTGCCGGCTAGCTCCACAGGCCACCATCATCATCATCATCATCATCATCATCAGCATCATCAGCATCAGTAGTCAGCAGTAAGCAGGCGGCAGCATCTGCAGAACAGGGCCAGCAAATATCCAAAGGTAAATACGTGCATTGCCTGCTTCCGTTATCAGTCAGCTTGTTTGCCAGACACAGTCCAGCCCAGTCCAGTCCAATAGCTCAATAGACCCACAGGCAGACAGTCAAACAGTCAAACAGGCCACGCCCACCTTGGTCGCATTTTGTCTTCGATTTGTGTGCTTATTGACGCTTTGATGTCTGTTAAATTTGTACAATTTTGTCGCCCC
Source organism: Drosophila mimica (assembly GCA_037043585.1). Taxonomy (NCBI): domain Eukaryota; kingdom Metazoa; phylum Arthropoda; class Insecta; order Diptera; family Drosophilidae; genus Drosophila; species Drosophila mimica. Next base: position 818,478 of record JBAMBE010001243.1, read on the forward strand.
GACTGAGCGGCCATGAGTTTCTCTCTCTTTCTCTCTCTTTCTCTCTCTCTCTCTCTTTCTCTCTCTGTCACTTTATGTGTGCTCGAGTGTTGAAAATTAACTCTGAAAGATTTCCGCAGCATCGAATTGCTCGACATTGCATTTTCAGTTCACTGGGCTGCCTGACAGCAATCCACCGATAAACTAAACCAACTTGCCTCAATGTTGCATGTGAGTGTCAGAGTTTTAAGCTGCATACGTTGCGTATGATTGATTTGTTTATGGAAGCGGTTTAGAGAAGACTTTGGTGCATCGCAATCGGCAATTAGCTAATATGCAATAGAAATGCAACCAGGGAGATTTCTCAAATGCCACTTGTTATAGTATAAATAAACTTATGTATGAATTCCTTTCAATTGTCTAGTGTCATAGCAAGGCATGAAAAGACAGATTTTCTATATATATAATATATATATAATATTTATTTATTTAATTCTATTGTTTGCTTTTATTATATTTTAGGTATTTAAGTGAAATGAACTTGATACAGGATCAAAATCTATGGCTGCTAACAGCCAGATTACATGAAATGTTAAAGGACATTTACGAAAGGTTAAATAAGTATAAATTTATGAAAAAACAACAGCAACACGTAAATCAACAATGGCAACAAGAGCAAAATTTCCCCAGGCTATCAAATGCCAACGGCTTCGTTCGGGCAACTAATAAAACGTGCGCTAAATATTTATGAATTTTTATTTTACGACACCTTCGAAAGCAGCTGGAAAAATACAATGTTGAAAATTGTCGTTATGACTGGACGCTGGTCAGCGAGAATCTCTTGTATAATTTAAACCAAAAGCATAACAAAAAAAAAAAAACGAAAACAAAAGCAAAAACAAACAAAAATTAACATAAAACGTAAAAAAAGCAAAGAAAATTGTATACATATAAAAATGGTAAAAAGAAATCACGTTTCGCAATTACACAAAAGAGATTCGCAGCGACGAACAGGAGTTGAGTGCAGGCAAGAGACAGAGATACATTTAGGGGAATAGTGAGTGCGAAAGAGAGGCAAATACAGTTGGTTGCCAGTCAAATTAGAATTTTGAGGCTGTGTCCAAGCAGCAAAGCATCAACAAGCTAATGTGCTGAAGTTTTGAGTGTGTTTGGAAATCATAAAAGAGTAACAGACTGGTAGATGCAGAAAGAAATGAGAATAGAAATAGAATGAGAGAGAGAGAGAGAGAGAGAGAGAAAGAGAGAGAGAAGGAGAGAGAGAGAGATACATTTATCGCTTTACGTTGGGTAAGACAATGCAGTACGTGTTTATTTAGGCGAAGGGCAACTTAAACAATTTCAACACAAAACGTAGAAATATTTGTCGAAATTCCTTACCACTTTCAAGCTATTGTAATAATATAGCCAACGATTTCCAACGGTTGTTAGCTGTGCAAGTTACTCTGCTCATGGTTTTTAGTAAAGGACACTAAATTATGTGAACTGGCAGCTGTAAACTTATCATCTTATATTACCGCAATCGTACCCATATCAAATTGCCTATTTTTGTACAGCCTTGGCTCAAATAATGCGCCCGTTTTCAACTTTAATCCAAAAAGTGTAACCAAATTTCAGGCCTAAGCTGCATTCCACGACAACTTTGCTAAGCAGCGCATACAAAGTGGTAGCTCGAGAGAGCATTTGTTACCCAGGAGCAGAAATACATTGCCCCTCGCCACAGCAAATCCGCAACTAAGCCGCACAAAACAAGTCACGTTTTGAACCACTTGCAAAACAAAACAAAAACAGACGTAGCAGAAACAAGTCGCAACAAATGTGCAGCAGGGTTTGGTTGTGTGGGTGGAGGGTTGTAATTTGTGTTGCGTCTCTTCCACCATAATTGTATTGCATAATTTTAGCACGCCCCGATGTAAAGTGCATGCCATAAATACGCCTGGAAATATGTGGCAATATATTATTGCAAGATCTGCCTACAAGAGTTGCACACAATTCGCACACTACTTTTCTCATTACAAATTGGATTTCGCAGTCACATTTCGCTTATTGCGTTAAAAAAATCTATGTAAATTTCATTATATGCCCATGAAAGCTAGCTCTCTCTATGTCCCTGTCTCGCTCACTCTCTCTCTATCTCTCTCTCTCTCTCTCTCTCTCTCTCTCTCTCTCTTTCCCTCCATCTTTGTTGCCCGTTAGTTCTGTCTCTCGCCGGCTGCTCGCTATCTGCCCCGTTTGTGTGGCATACTGTTGTGCGACTCTCGTGTTGCAGCTGCACGTAGGGCACCAGCAGCAGCAGCGGCAGCAGCAACAACAGAGGCATTTTGTTTGCATCTTATTATTATTATTATTATTGCCACGAAGCTGCAGATACTGTTAAAGATACACACAAAATATACAAAATGAGGCGTCTGCCGGCTGCCAAGTTATTGCGAAAATATAATTCACTGTACTTTTCTTTTGCACCATTTTCACTCTATCTCCTTCTCCCTCTCATCCTCTGTGCCTCTTTGTCTATTTGTTGAAAATTAGCTGTGTGGCATTGTGAGAATATAATTTTTGCGGAATTTGCTGCGCAAAAGAAGTATATTGTCTGCAATTGTGCAGATTACATAATCATGATAAGCTTCCGAAGTAGCAAATTTTTGGCCAAACAGTTTAACGGTGGTTACACAAACTTAATAAGCTAATAAACATAATAACGTGTTCGCAAAAATCATATCCTTATTCCAAATAGTTGAATTTATATATCTGTACGTATGTCGATAAAATAAATATTATTTATTTATTATGCAAATATTACTTAGATTTCGCAAACACAATTTTAAATATTTTGTCGCCGTATTTTTTTTATTGAACAAAACATTTAACATTATCCAATTTCATTACTCAATATGCATAGATTTTTGAGCTCAAAATAACAAATGCATGTTTCAGTGATTTGCAAAACTAAAAGAATAAATTAAATTTTGCACCTAGAGTTTTATTATTTACAAGAGAATTGAATATTTTTGTTTGCTGTTGAAATATTTGTTGCGCAAATAGAAATTTTTCCCTCAATTGATAAATATAAACATTTTACAATTGTATGCATAGAAATTTCTGACTTTTGGCACTTTAAAAATTAGTGTGGCTGCTTAGATATTTGAGAACAGTGGAATTTTAAGAAATTGTGTTTGGAGCAATGCAACAAAATTTATTGAGAACAATGTCATTTATGCCAACATTTTATTAGTTATGCAAAACGATTAAAATATTATTTCATTTAGCTTACATATTAATATTGATTCTAAAAGCAGCCAATAATGGGACATAATGTATAGTAACAATAATATGTAATATAAATAAAGATTAAAATTTTAAATGTGAAGAACAGAAACTATGTATTTATGTACTTTATAATAAAGTTGATATTTCATAACAATACACCGATTTAGGCATTTAAAGCTCGGATTGCCATCTAATTAGGTGATATTCTTGTAATTATGATGTTTTTACGGAGAGCAAGTGAAAGTGCTTGTTTGTTGCTAAAATTTTGTTTACTGCTTTAAATCCAATTATGTAATAACTACTTGCTTTTTAGCAGCTTGTTTTCCAAACTTAAGTAACTGTTAATGCCTTCTATAAGTAGGGGCCTTAAGCACATAGACAAGTGAGTGTATCTCATGGATACTCGTACAACATAAAAATTAATTACCCAACCAGTTCTTATAATTTGAAGCGTCCGAGGCAGGCAGCTAATTGTGGACTTGTGCGAGTCGTTTCATTGATTTATGGCTGCTAATTTCTACGCACGACGTTCAAAGTATTAAATAATAAACTCTAACGCGACGTCCTGCAACGAAAAAGCATCCTGATCCCGCCAGACTGCCTGCCCGCCCATCACCTCCTCCGGCCCCTCTGCCCGCCTGTCAGCCAGCCATATCCTTTAGTCTCCAGCTGCGCTGCGATGTGGATGGCGTCAACGGCGTCGCCCGTGAATATGAGCTGAGCGGCCCGCCCCTCACTCCGCCTCCTGACTTTACAAGTGTTTTGTTCTATTTTATGGGCTACTGACGCTGCGTGTGGCCCTCATTTTTGCCCACCACCTACCACCCATCCAACCTGCCCCTCCACGGGCAACCCTTCTAGGCAACCCGCGTATCGTGCCCGGCTCGTTGGCATGTAATGAAATTAAAGGCGTAATGTAATACAGCTGGAAAAGTTTTCACAGCGGTTATTTTCATGGAGGAGCACACTCCTAACCAGCTACCTTCTCTCCCTCATATCTTAAGGGACTTTGGTCGCTCTAGACAGACATTAAATTTAATTAATATGCGATTTTTTTTTTTTTGTTTTCTGTCTCATTTTGGAAGTGGGCTTAAAAAATTGAATAGTCGCTTGTGGGGCTTTTATTGTGATTCAATTACTTTGCTGGTTTTCAAGTGTTTATATTAAAATTCAATGATTAAAAGTCAACAACAACAAACGAATCCTGGCTGCAATCAAATGAAATGAAATGAATCTGTGCATAAGTGCTTATTTGTTATTGCAGTATTTTATTATTTTAACATTTTTCTTTATTATATCTTTTATCAAGTGGTTTTGTCTACATTGGAAAATGTACAACATTCCTTCATGTATTTCATGATATAGACTAAAATTAACTTGCCAGATGCCTTGGTTTGGCTAGTAATTGGCAAATGTATAGTTTTCTAAGTTATACATCATAATAGAAATAATAATTACACTCTCGCAGCCCTTTGATAGTTCAAGCAAGCAGTTAAGACCGCGATATGTTTTACATTTAAAGGAAGGCCAAAGAGTTTTCCGGAATTTGGATGCAACATATACGAGGAGTGCTCTTACAGCAGAAGTAAAGGCATAGAAAACAATAACAACAAAGGGAATGCCTGCAACTTTTCATGCATACAGGCGGCGGGAGTGGAACATAAACAGAAAACCAACTAACAGCAACAGCAACAACTACAACGACAACAACAACAGCAACAACAACAACAATAACGACAACAGCGCTTTGTCACAAAACTTCAACTGACAAGACAACAAGGACAAGGCTAACAACAGACAGCAGCAGCAGCAGCAGCAGCAGCAGCAATGAGGCTGATGGGGGTCAAAGACGGACAGGAAGAGCAGCAATCGTTGGGGCAACTGCTGCCATGTAAGAAGCACGCTGCGAGACGGTTACAGCATGACAAACAAGATGAGAACGACTTGCGAGCATTGGGAATGAGCAACTGTGTAACTGGGGTAAGTGGGGTGACCGGGGATGGAGCAGTGGTGCAGGGATGCAGGGGTGCACCGGGTCTAGTCGCACTGCTAAACTTCTGCAACTAATCCTGACTGATGTTGCGACAATATATAGAAAAGCCCAACATATGCTACAGCCGTTTCGCAGCTATGCTTTGCTGCCTCTCTCTCTTTCCCCGACTATCTCTCTCTCTCTCTTTAGCTGTCGCTGTGTCTCATTTCTTTGTACATTTACTGCTGTTTGCCATTCGTGCCGAAGATTTATGCGTTGGCGCAAAAGTTGCATTTCAAATAGATTTCCACTAACGAAAAAACAATGAGCAACAACTACAGCAAAAGGTCAAATGTAACGGCATACTTATATTATATGCGAATTATACAGTGTATATATAGTTTCAGATTTATTCAGCTTATTCCCATAAATCTGCTTGCTTTGTAACAAATTTGTTACACAGTGCGTGAAATAGCGTAAGGAAAGCGAAAAACATAAAGTAATATTTTAGATATATATATAAGAAATAAATATATATTTATAAGAAAAATAAACTTTTTATTTTCATATTAAAATATAAATGATTAGCAATTATTTTTACTGCAAACATAAGTGCTTTAATGTATTTTGAAGTGCTCGATTAAGCCGAGAATATTATTTTATATGAGTGAAATTAATAAATAAAATTGAGAGCAAGTTAACTTAAAGTACTGTTAAAAATAGTGAAAGCTACTAGTATATTTTATGAAGGACTCTGAAACAATTCGATCCTTTCATCGCAACCAAATCATAATTTTCTTTCTGACATTGAGGTTTATTTTTCGAATTATTATAAACACAACAGCAGTGCCTCTAGAAATAACTTCTTATATTTCGCGCAGATTAAATGGATTGCGTTAAAGGTGTGAAATGCTTAACACTTGTGGTTAACGCAACCCGCTGGGGCCATTTGACACTGCATGTGATGTGCGTGTGTGTATGTGTGTGTGTGTGTGTGTGTGTGTGTGTTTGCTAAAAGGCAGCACCACAAAATTCAATCAATATAATTGCAGCACTTTAGTTAAGAACTTTACGAAAAGCTGGCAACAACCTTTACAAACACACACACACGCACACACACATACACACACACACACACACACACACATCCACATACAAACACAAAAGTAACTGTGACAAAGTACGTAAACAATGTAAAGCGTTTCAAATTTATACGTGAACCTCAAATAAGTTGGCCCATAGGTCTGTGATATAAGTAGAATGAAAAGCATCAACTGATGACGAACTTCAGGCTGAAAGAGAGAGAGAGAGAAAGAGAGAGAGAGACAGAGTGATAGCCTGAGTGAGAGTGAGAAAGGTGGCAACTCTATTTATGCTTAGAAGCTTATGCACTTAATTAAGCTTCTAAAAAGTTGCGTGCGTTGCGGGCGCAACAGCAACAACAACAATAACAACAGCAACAATGTTTGCCTCGAGGTGCACAACACATAGTTTGTCATTGTCCGTCTCCTTTTTGGTTACTTTCACCGATGTCGTGCCACACTAAAAATGTTGCAACTCAACTTTACTTTTTTTCTAGACACATTTCGAAAAGTTTCGTAGTCGCAGCTGTGACTTTGAAATACATTCAATCATTTTCCGAACTCATGCAAAATTTGATCAGAGTTATGGGTTTTCTTAAAGGACAAATGAGCAAATTGCATGTGGCAAAAGTAGTTGCCAAAATGAACTATTGAAGAATGACAAGTACATAAAGATAGATTTTTTCTTGACATTTCTGAGCACTATTTAATATTAATATTATAAGCCTTATAGTTTACACCTACTTCTAATTTTTCCTCTGATAATCAAAATGCCGAGGCTAACCTATAAATCAATATATAACATCTATTTAGTGACCAAAAAAATCAACCATTAAAATTAGTTTAATACCATAAAATGAATACTTTAAATTGTTTTTAGATGCGCTAACTAATCGAAACAATATCGAGAATTTTTGCATAAATGCAACTAATTTATTTAACGAGGAAAATCACGCGTAATTACAAAACTTAATTAGTTGAAAGTTTGTGGTTGTCAGCGTTTAATAAATGAATATCCGTAAAATATTTCAACAAAAATGTTGCAAATTTACAATCTGATCAAGCGATGAAAAAGACAATATATACAAATTGAAAGACAGAGCAATTATTCATTTGATGCGAACCTAGAAAATACTTTACTAATTTTTGGAGTACGATCCAAATTAATCATAATATGTTTTCATAAAACATAACCTAATTTTAAAGTTGATTTTGTATATTTAAACTTTTAATCGAATTGACAGTTCAGTTAACAGCATTGTATAAATGCGAAAATTTGCAGAACGAGTTTTTTTTATAATTATTTTAGAAGCTTACAAAAAAATTCAAGCAACAAATGTCAGCTAACTTGTCATGCTAAGCGAACATTTTGTTAAAAAAAATTGCACTATTTTAATTCCACATTTTATCAGTCGTTTGCAATTAAGAATTTCACATAGCAACACCTCGACATAATTCTGATTTTGTGTATATGCCACATGTTAGAGTTGAGCTGTCAGTGCGGCTGACATGCTGTGACTTTTGTCCAAAAATCAACAAACAAAAATCATAATTTTGCCGACAGCTGAATACAAACACATGTAATCATATTTTCCGCAGCAATGACAAATTTGGCGATTTTCTAATTAAAATTTTCGGCAATAAATTTTGTCATTTAGCTGACAAGTTTCATTTGCCTCGCGCAGGATTTTTCCTGGCAAATGGAAAGAGAAAACAGTAATAATTATATTTGCAGCACGCTCGAAAGGAGGCAACATAATTTGTGTACTTTTTAGATGCGCACACACAATAAAGCTGAATGGAAGGCAACATCAACAATAAGCCAGCATTCAGTTATGACTGCGTTAAACAAATAAATTAACGCAATTCACGTAAAATCTCCGACATATTTGGTTAATTTCTAAATAGGCTTTTCCAGCAATTTCCAATATGCAAATTACATATTGGCCCGTCTATAGCAAAAATGTACAATAGTCTGCAACGATTTTGTTTAATAAACTGATTAAATATTTACGCAAACACCAACTAGTGCATGAGATGAAGCCATAAAAGATAATTGATGGTGAATTTTTAATGCTCTTGAAGAACAGTTAAGTTTCGTTGATTTGAAGGAAAACTTTGAGCTCGAATTAGTTTTAGCCGCCAAATATATTTCTAAACACAAGAAATGAATTTAATTTTAATGTAAGATGTACAATTTTTAATTGAATGCTGCATTGTATAGTAGTTAATATGCCAAGTAAGTAATTCTCTTGAAGGTACTGTTGTACATATTTGAGTTCAAAGCACAGCAGCCAAGCTAATGTGCCCCACTGTGGCAGCTTAATATTTTGTTTGGCTGTCAATTTCGACTGGAAGGTCGATCCGTTTAATATTTGCATAGGTCGCGTATTTTGTGATTCACGGCTTAGCAAATAGATTTTCAATATGCTATGTGTGTGTAAGTGTGTGTGTGTGTGTGTGTGTGTGTGTGTTTGTGTATTTGCATGTGTGTGTGTGTGTGTGTGTGGACGGCGCAGTTCATTGTACACCTCAATAAATACATTGTATTTATTTGTGCTGTTTTCGATAGTTGCTGTCGTGCTGCAGGGCATGTGTGGCAAGTGGCAACTGCTCGACTCGAACCGTTTGCAGCATAATTATCGCAATTTATTTTGTTGCCAAAATCTGTGCGAAATATTTGCACACACTTGCGTAGGGGTGTGCGTGTGTGTGTTGTGTGTATTTGATTTGCTGCAAATTGCATGGAGAGTTTACTCGTTGGTTGCACTTCATTATATAGTCGTATAACCATTGATGTACCATCTCCTTCCCCCTCACCCTCTCCGTCTACCGGCGCTAATCAATCAAATACAAAGTGCAATATGCATGAAATTCATTTGTTGAGTTTGCGATTTGATTTCAATATAGTGCTTACCAATCCAAGTTTGTATGCATTAATGAACTTTGTAGATTTTATCGACCTATCATGAAAATTAGTTATGACAACCAATCTCGTAATTAGTTAAAGATTTTGTAAATAAATCTAAACATATGAGTCTTGTACAATTAAGAATTATCAGTATTTCATATGAAAAAAGTTTATATTACCGGGAGTTTTGTGAGCAGGTTTACAATCTGATAAAATGAGCATATATCAAACTAAACCTTAACAAAATAGCTAACTGAAATTAGCGGACTTTTTGTATTGCAGTCTACAAAATTGAACAATATTAGATAGACTTTCCATAACTGTTACTTTTCATTTGTATTTATGCCTACATTGAAGAAATTTAATTAAAAGGTCAACCCACTTGGACAAATCCTTTAAATCCTGCCAGCCACTCAGGCGTTTAGTTGTGAGAAAAAAGCTAGCCTCAAAATTTATGCACCTTAACTTTGAACACAAAAGTTTTTAGGCTCACGCTAAGCCGAAAGTCAACGCATTCCTCGAAAGTTGTAAGCACCTTTTAAAGTTTTCCCTTTTGGCCAGAGATAAGGCCCCTGAACGTTTGGCATTCATTTCGAAATTAATTAAATGTGCGCATATCTCGAAACGCTGTCGCACAAGTCACGAAACTTAAATGCCGCTTCGATCGGAGGAACTAAGGCCAGTCGGCAACTTAATTGCGCCAGCCAATAATAATTGGCCAAAGCGGCTTTTCGCTGCACACGACAAACATAAACCGCTGTCCAGGTGCAGCACCATCGGATCTTAAGTCTTATTTAAGTACCGGATGCCTTCAGGGTGAAAACTCACCTTGTTTCTGCTTTTGCTTCTCCTCAGTCTTTGTCTGGCTGCGGCTAGCACAAAAAAAAAAAAAATATATATATATATATATTTTATCGAAAGTTTTTGCTAGACGGACTTAAAGAGTCGCTAATGCCAGATAGTTTCCCTACTTTCGTTCCTCAGTTTGAGACCCACTCACCTCTCTCCCCCTGGCCCTGTTGCCCTTTGTGCGGCTGCTCTAGCGCATTACATTAAGCGGCTTAAATGTTGTGTGTGTGTGTGTGTGTGCGTCTTATTGCTGACCTTGTTATAACCAGCTAAAGCATTGAAACATCATAATCTAAATATAACAGTAGTAGTGCTCAACTTGATATTGATATCACTGTTTCAACAGACAACAAACGAGCTCTTTTTTTTATATTTTTTGTTATGTGGCAATTTATTTAAACATTAATCAACTTATTCAAGAGATATAAAACATTGATTTGTAACGGTATAAATGAGCTCTTCTAGTCTGTAAAAACTATGCATTCTGATTTTTTTTCGATGTTTAGTAAAGATTTGCAAATTTTTAATGTTTATTCTTCTTTGTTAAGTGAAGTAAAAAGTTATGTTCTTTTTATTTGGAGATTTTTTTCGTTATCAGTGTTATAATTCTTTATTTATTCATATTTATTGTTGCTATTTCCAAATATGTTTTATTTAACTTTTAAAAAATGTTACTTCATTTTGTTGTTGTTTGTTTTGCTTGTTTATAAATTATGAATCAAAAGAGCTAAAGAATTGCTAATATAATCAGGCATCTTACATTATTTTCTATTTAGCTTGTTTTCAACTCGTTTGCTGTTCCCTCTTTGGGCTTGATTGATCTCCAACAGACTTGCACGTAATAAGAACCACAACAGCCACAACAACTGCAAGAACTAACTGTATAATGTTAACCAGGCTACTTTATGGACAGTTTGATTTTCATTACCCAAAACGACGACTTCACTACGTTGAGCTGCATCAACAGGAGCAGTTGCAACGATAGCAAACACAGAGCTTAAGTTAGGACAGGGCAGGACAGCAAAGGACAATCCAGCGATAGATTGATTTCTCCAGCTCTTTAGATATATACATTTTTTTTTCCGAGTAAGGAAGAGGTAGGATGAGTGCCCAGAGAATAGCTATAGAGCACACACTTCACAACGCACGAGTGGCACAACTGTGAGTCAAGAGTTGAGACCACGACTCGTCTGAACTTAACTTGACTCATCATCATCATCATCATCAGCATCAGCATCAACATCATTATTGTCAATGGGTATCTGTAGGTTGGTCGAGTTGTTCGATGCACTGGCAAGAAAGCCAGCGAAGCAAATTGTTTTTAATTAAAAGTAAACAATATCAATTCATTCGACAGTTATCCAGTTATGCTGCTGACGTGGCCATAGCTACAGCTCCCATAGCTGCAGGTCCTGATCCCATTCCAGGACCTCTACTGTTTCTAAGCTCGCGCTGGCTTCATTGTTTGCTAGGGATTAACACACACATACACACACAAACACACACACACACACACACACACACACACACACAAAAAAGGTTTGAATAGGTATGGCTGCAATGCTTAACTTTGATATGACCTGTCTATTTATGTTTCAGCGCAGAGGCAAACATTTCTTGGCCATTTTAATTTTGACTGTTATTAATTGTCTAAGTTGCTGTCGCTTAATGCTGCAGCTAACGGGATGCTTCCCCTTCTTTCGTTGCCTTAAAAGTGGTATTTGAAACTTTGAAACTGTTTCGTATTTTAATCAAGCTGTTTTTTATTCAGTTTTACTGAATTTTTTTATTCTTATTTACTTTATGTTGCTTAACTTTGTTGCACTTTTAATTGGTTTGAAAATAACTGAAGTTAGTTTTATGATTTTATTTATTTTTGCGATTTGATGATGCGCAGAAAACTTGAATCCTTATGCCAGACACTGTCTATTAATTTCAATCAGCTGGCAACTTAAGTATTTCTCGCATTTCTATGGGAATACTTGAATGGCAAGTGCATTTTATTATTAATGCATTTTTTTCTTTTTTGAAAGGAGTACTATTTTTGAAAATCAACAGCTTACTTACTTCCATGAATTAAATATACTCGTATATTTATAGAATTAAAGAATCAGGGTAACAGATAGCTAGCTCGCTCAACTAAACAATGTCTAATATATGTTTACAGTTCTACACTGATACTATTTCTCACATCGTGTCCTCTAACAAGTGTCCTCGAGAAGGCGAGTTATATCACCAATAAAAAAGAACTGTGTTTAGTTTGAATAACATTCCGCATACGCATCGTATGCAAAGTGCTATCTGGGAGGAGAAGAGCAGGAAGAGGGGGTTTTTCCGTGGCATATTCCCATCATCATCATTATGAATTTGGGGTGTTGTCTTGTGGCACTGGTGTCCTGGCTCTGCTGTTTGGTGAAAGGAAATACATACGTGCGCATTCATTTCATTTCCGTTTTGTGTCGCAATGTGGACCCGGACGGATGAGGGCGGGGCTGGAGTGTGCTGGAGGACGTTGCCATGACTATGTCCCGGCTCTAACTGCCTGGCCCCGTTACACTCGTGTTTTTATGTCTGAATGTGTGTGTGTGTGTGTGTCCAACTATTTATTTTTATGACATAATGTAGCTACAGTTGCGATTGCCAGCCACTCTACTCCAAACCCACATATGCCCTCTTGCCTTTTCTGCATGTGTATGCTGTGAATATTGCCATCTAAATATGTGAAAATTGCTCATTTGAAATGTTACCAGAGCGATATGCTAGTGAATGCCTAGGCAAATTGCCTGTCAGAAATTTTGTAGGCAATTTGTTTTTGTTTCGCTTCGTTTTTTTTCTACTTATTATTTTTTTTCTGCTTGATGCTTATCGAAAGTGCTTGAAGCAATTGTTACAAAAAATACAATTTTAAAATTTCTAAAATGTCACAAAATAAATTAAGTGGCAGAAAGTAGTGCGTGGTATAAAAATAAATTCCATCTCAATTTAGAAATTGAAGAGAGGTAAATTTGAATTGTTTGGTTGCCTTGATATTTATTTGCAAATGGGGAACTAGTTACTTATTTCAAGAGCAACATTAAATGAGATTTCAACCTGTAGAATAATTGTTTTGATTGTTGTTTCGGCTTAAAGATATTTCATGGGAGAGTAACTGCAATGCAGTGCATATTCTTTCCTCCTGTTGAAAAAACGAAAAATATTATTTTGCCTTATTTTCCGACCCAAAATCACGTTTTCAACTTTAAATGTACGATTGATCTAGAGGACAAACTACGTTAAAAACGCCCTTACTTTTGAAAATCCGTTGAGTTTTGACGAAGTTATGGCATTTTGCAGATATGCCGATATGCCGATTTTCAGAGTATAATTTTGACTTATGATCCGACCCAAAATCACGTTTTCAACTTTAAATGTACGATTGATCTAAAGGCCAAACTACGATTAAAACGCCCTTGCTTTTGAAAATGCGTTGAGTTTTGACGAAGTTATGGCATTTTGAAGGTTCGACATATGCCGAAATGCCGATATGCCGATTTTCGGACTATAATTTTGACTTATGTTCCGACCCAAAATCACGTTTTCAACTTTAAAAGTACGATTGATCTAGAGGCCAAACTATGATTAAAACGCCCTTGCTTTTGAAAATCCGTTGAGTTTTGACGAAGTTATGGCATTTTGAAGGTTCGACATATGCCGAAATGCCGATATGCCGATTTTCGGACTATAATTTTGACTTATGTTCCGACCCAAAATCACGTTTTCAACTTTAAATGTACGATTGATCTAGAGGCCAAACTATGATTAAAACGCCCTTGCTTTTGAAAATCCGTTGAGTTTTGACGAAGTTATGGCATTTTGAAGGTTCGACCTATGCCGAAATGCCGATATGCCGATTTTCGGACTATAATTTTGCCTTATGTTCCGACCCAAAATCACGTTTTCAACTTTAAATGTACGATTGATCTAGAGGCCAAACTATGATTAAAACGCCCTTGCTTTTGAAAATCCGTTGAGTTTTGACGATGTTATGGAATTTTGAAGGTTCGACCTATGCCGATATGCCGATTTTCGGACTATAATTTTGACTTATGTTCCGACCCAAAATCACGTTTTCAACTTTAAATGTACGATTAATCTAGAGGCCAAACTATGGTTAAAACGCCCTTGCTTTTGAAAATCCGTTGAGTTTTGACGAAGTAATGGAATTTTGAAGGTTCGACCTATGCCGAAATGCCGATATGCCGATTTTCGGACTATAATTTTGACTTATGTTCCGACCCAAAATCACGTTTTCAACTTTAAATGTACGATTGATCTAGAGGCCAAACTATGATTAAAACGCCCTTGCTTTTGAAAATCCGTTGAGTTTTGACAAAGTTATGGCATTTTGAAGGTTCGACATATGCCGAAATGCCGATATGCCGATTTTCGGACTATAATTTTGACTTATGTTCCGACCCAAAATCACGTTTTCAACTTTAAATGTACGATTGATCTAGAGGCCAAACTATGATTAAAACGCCCTTGCTTTTGAAAATCCGTTGAGTTTTGACGAAGTTATGGCATTTTGAAGGTTCGACCTATGCCGAAATGCCGATATGCCGATTTTCGGACTATAATTTTGACTTATGTTCCGACCCAAAATCACGTTTTCAACTTTAAATGTACGATTGATCTAGAGGCCAAACTATGATTAAAACGCCCTTGCTTTTGAAAATCCGTTGAGTTTTGACGAAGTTATGGCATTTTGAAGGTTCGACCTATGCTCGATATGCCGATTTTCGGACTATAATTTTGACTTATGTTCCGACCCAAAATCACGTTTTCAACTTTAAATGTACGATTGATCTAGAGGCCAAACTATGATTAAAACGCCCTTGCTTTTGAAAATCCGTTGAGTTTTGACGAAGTTATGGAATTTTGAAGGTTCGACCTATGCCGAAATGCCGATATGCCGATTTTCGGACTATAATTTTGACTTATGTTCCGACCCAAAATCACGTTTTCAACTTTAAATGTACGATTGATCTAGAGGCCAAACTATGATTAAAACGCCCTTGCTTTTGAAAATCCGTTGAGTTTTGACGAAGTTATGGCATTTTGAAGGTTCGACCTATGCCGAAATGCCGATATGCCGATTTTCGGACTATAATTTTGACTTATGTTCCGACCCAAAATCACGTTTTCAACTTTAAATGTACGATTGATCTAGAGGCCAAACTATGATTAAAACGCCCTTGCTTTTGAAAATCCGTTGAGTTTTGACGAAGTTATGGCATTTTGAAGGTTCGACCTATGCCGAAATGCCGATATGCCGATTTTCGGACTATAATTTTGACTTATGTTCCGACCCAAAATCACGTTTTCAACTTTAAATGTACGATTGATCTAGAGGCCAAACTATGATTAAAACGCCCTTGCTTTTGAAAATCCGTTGAGTTTTGACGAAGTTATGGAATTTTGAAGGTTCGACCTATGCCGAAATGCCGATATGCCGATTTTCGGACTATAATTTTGACTTATGTTCCGACCCAAAATCACGTTTTCAACTTTAAATGTACGATTAATCTAGAGGCCAAACTATGATTAGAACGCCCTTGCTTTTGAAAATCCATTGAGTTTTGACGAAGTTATGGCATTTTGAACGTTCGACCCATGCCGAAATGCCGATATGCCGATTCTCGGACTATAATTTTGACTTATGTTCCGACCCAAAATCACGTTTTCAACTTTAAATGTACGATTGATCTAGAGGCCAAACTATGATTAGAACGCCCTTGCTTTTGAAAATCCGTTGAGTTTTGACGAAGTTATGGCATTTTGAAGGTTCGACCTATGCCGAAATGCCGATATGCCGATTTTCGGACTATAATTTTGACTTATGTTCCGACCCAAAATCACGTTTTCAACTTTAAATGTACGATTAATCTAGAGGCCAAACTATGATTAGAACGCCCTTGCTTTTGAAAATCCATTGAGTTTTGACGAAGTTATGGCATTTTGAACGTTCGACCCATGCCGAAATGCCGATATGCCGATTCTCGGACTATAATTTTGACTTATGTTCCGACCCAAAATCACGTTTTCAACTTTAAATGTACGATTGATCTAGAGGCCAAACTATGATTAGAACGCCCTTGCTTTTGAAAATCCGTTGAGTTTTGACGAAGTTATGGCATTTTGAAGGTTCGACCTATGCCCAAATGCCGATATGCCGATTTTCGGACTATAATTTTGACTTATGTTCCGACCCAAAATCACGTTTTCAACTTTAAATGTACGATTGATCTAGAGGCCAAACTATGATTAGAACGCCCTTGCTTTTGAAAATCCGTTGAGTTTTGACGAAGTTATGGCATTTTGAAGGTTCGACCTATGCCGAAATGCCGATATGCCGATTTTCGGACTATAATTTTGACTTATGTTCCGACCCAAAATCACGTTTTCAACTTTAAATGTACGATTGATCTAGAGGCCAAACTATGATTAGAACGCCCTTGCTTTTGAAAATCCGTTGAGTTTTGACGAAGTTATGGCATTTTGAAGGTTCGACCTATGCCGAAATGCCGATATGCCGATTTTCGGACTATAATTTTGACTTATGTTCCGACCCAAAATCACGTTTTCAACTTTAAATGTACGATTGATCTAGAGGCCAAACTATGATTAAAACGCCCTTGCTTTTGAAAATCCGTTGAGTTTTGACGAAGTTATGGCATTTTGAAGGTTCGACCTATGCCGAAATGCCGATATGCCGATTTTCGGACTATAATTTTGACTTATGTTCCGACCCAAAATCACGTTTTCAACTTTAAATGTACGATTGATCTAGAGGCCAAACTATGATTAGAACGCCCTTGCTTTTGAAAATCCGTTGAGTTTTGACGAAGTTATGGCATTTTGAAGGTTCGACCTATGCCGAAATGCCGATATGCCGATTTTCGGACTATAATTTTGACTTATGTTCCGACCCAAAATCACGTTTTCAACTTTAAATGTACGATTGATCTAGAGGCCAAACTATGATTAGAACGCCCTTGCTTTTGAAAATCCGTTGAGTTTTGACGAAGTTATGGCATTTTGAACGTTCGACCCATGCCGAAATGCCGATATGCCGATTTTCGGACTATAATTTTGACTTATGTTCCGACCCAAAATCACGTTTTCAACTTTAAATGCACGATTGATCTAGAGGCCAAACTATGATTAGAACGCCCTTGCTTTTGAAAATCCATTGAGTTTTGACGAAGTTATGGCATTTTGAACGTTCGACCCATGCCGAAATGCCGATATGTCGATTTTCGGACTATAATTTTGACTTATGTTCCGACCCAATATCACGTTTTCAACTTTAAATGTACGATTGATCTAGAGGCCAAACTATGATTAAAACGCCCTTGCTTTTGAAAATCCGTTGAGTTTTGACGAAGTTATGGCATTTTGAAGGTTCGACCTATGCCGAAATGCCGATATGCCGATTTTCGGACTATAATTTTGACTTATGTTCCGACCCAAAATCACATTTTCAACTTTAAATGTACGATTGATCTAGAGGCCAAACTATGATTAGAACGCCCTTGCTTTTGAAAATCCGTGTGAGTTTTGACGAAGTTATGGCATTTTGAAGAGTTTCGACCTATGCGCGACATATGACCTTTGATATGCCGATTTTCGGACTATAATTTTGACTTATGTTCCGACCCAAAATCACATTTTCAACTTTAAATGTACGATTGATCTAGAGGCCAAACTATGATTAGAACGCCCTTGCTTTTGAAAATCCGTTGAGTTTTGACGAAGTTATGGCATTTTGAAGATTCGACCTATGCCCATATGACCTTTTTCCGATTTTCGGACTATAATTTTGACTTATGTTCCGACCCAAAATCACGTTTTCAACTTTAAATGTACGATTGATCTAGAGGCCAAACTATGATTAGAACGCCCTTGCTTTTGAAAATCCGTTGAGTTTTGACGAAGTTATGGCATTTTGAAGATTCGACCTATGCCCATATGACCTTTTTCCGATTTTCGGACTATAATTTTGACTTAAGTTCCGACCCAAAATCACGTTTTCAACTTTAAATGTACGATTAATCTAGAGGCCAAACTATGATTAAAACGCTCTTGCTATTGATAATCCGTTGAGTGAGTCACAGTCACAGATTAAAGACAATGCTGATAAGAGGTCTAATCCAAGGCTGATTTAGTTTCTTGAATATTGCTGCTACTCAATATAAAATTATTTATTTATTTGTATTGCATGTATTTTCAGATATACTCTTGTGAGAAAACCAAGTCAAGTTGTGGTACGAAAGAATTTGAAGAATTTAATTTTAACACACACACTTTAGTAATTTAAGCAAACAAAATTAATATATTATATATGCTTGTATACTTCTGGGACAACCATCAAATAATTAGCTCATATTGAAACAAAAATTATCAGTTCAATTGCCTAATGATGATAGATGAACCCAAATATTCTAAATTTTAGATATGCCTTTGAAAAACAGCCCAGCCTGGGAGAATGCCACTAAATTGCCCCTAGGACAAAGTCATTAGCTTTTATTGCCTACCAAGTTGGCCTGTATTCTATTGTCTACTTCTTTCTATGCAACATTTTCTCTCTGCCTTTCAAATACACTATCAAGGGGCAGTGTGGCTATCATAATAGTGCTGTACTTAAAAAGTTACGTATAACATTTTTTTCAAGTTTGACCAAAATAAGAACCGATTTGTCAAAATAATGTCAACTTAATTTTAAAGTACCTTTTCGAGTCTTTTAATACATATATGTATTTAAAGGAATAACCATAATAGCAAATTAATGTTATATGAATATATATGAATACTTTGTGTACATTTTTAAATCATGGCTGAAATTGAAATCGCCATATTATTAAGATTTTTTCAAGAGCATACAAGCTTCTCATTCGAATTGAAATAATTTCATATGTTATTTTGTGTTTCTGTTTTGGCTGTTTTGTATGCAGCGTCTCCTATCAGCTGTTGAATTTCCATAGACGAGTGCACTTTAGTGCCTTAAAAAGCTCAGTTGTTCTCTATCTTTCTCCTTAGAAAAAGAGTGAATTCCGTTTAAAAACTCAGATATTTTCGAATGCAAACTAGCCCGAATATGACACATGAAACTGTGCCCCAGTTTATTTTGGTCAGCTTTAAGAGGTGTTAAGGAAAAGGTTGTAAGGGGAGACGGGGGCTATCTTGCCTGCACCAACACTAACAACTTGCCGCTGAATGACATTGTTGTGGCAGAGGGATGGTTACTGTACTTGTGGGGGTCGTTGGGACCGCCTAACTAACTTCCTGAACATGGTCTGATGACTTGTATGTGATGCTGCTGCTGTTGCTGCTGTTGCAGCTCTTCAATCTTTTGTCGTTCCAGCCCGTACATGATGTCATTGGCTTACTCCGCCAAGTGGCTACATCAACGTACAACTTGACAGCACAGACTGGAAACACAAGAGTGAGAGAGAGATAGAGATAGAGAAGGAGAGATAGATAGAGAGAAATGCCATGTTAAGGCTCAGGAGATAGACATACTTATGTCGTTGCCTGGGTACCTCCCTGTTCTATGTTTCGGGATCAATCCGGCAACGTGCCACTTGTTAACGCACAATGGAGTCTTTTACAACACTGATTGATGCACCAGCAAGGAGGGCATGTTTGCAGTTTTGTAGGTTGCCTAGCAATAAGCTCTGCGTAGGTCGGGCTTTCCTTACCAAAACCTCGAGGCCTATTACTTAAATTGCTTCCTGCAACTGAGTCCTGTATATTGATGGTAAGCATGAAATACGTTTGTCTATTTATTTTTTGATAATAGTGCTTTCAAAGGACTTGAGCAAAGTTTTATCAATCCTCATTTTTGGTTAACAACATTTTTGATAATATCTCAACATATTTTGATTGTTTGGTTCATTCCATATGTTAAGTATTACGGCAACATTCAACTCGTCTCTTAGCTGCTAAACATAATTTTAGTTTTTGTCCTCAAACAACTCTGTGCACACATCAACACACACAACACACCTTATTTGACACTGCATCCCACTTCTGCCTCGTAGAAACCCTTACATTATTTTTCTAGGCGTCAGTTTACAACACTTTCGTGTCGCACTTTTTGGAAAATGTTTTGTAAAATATTGACAGAGCTATTATGCAGCGTGTTCAAATTAATAGCAATGGCTGGGTAAACACACATGTACACTTCAAAACGCACATGAATACATTCACATTCACATTCACATGCACTCGCAAAACACTCACACACACACACATTCTCCTTTGCACATTGAGCAAATGCCTTTGAGTTCGAGCAAAATGTTTTGAATAGTGTTTGCATGTTGGTACGTGTCTTTGTTGGCAAATTAACACACATATACACACAAACACACACACACACACACCTAGACACATGGCAAAGTCCTATATAAACATATAGACAGGCTAAGCAAACAAAAAGCGTTGCCTACCTTTGCGGGCGGCGTATTTATTTACGCCTTTGAGTGGTTTACGCCGGAAAATTCGTCTCCTGCAGTTTCCGAACTCAAACATTTGCTATTAATACTCTACTTTTTTTCTCTATAGAAATTTTTTTTTTTATACTTAGCTTGGATTTTTAGTCAATTTAGAAAACATTTTAAGTAGGCAAAATATTTGAAATTTATTCTACTCGTTTAAATAATAAAGTTTATGGTTTTATAAGAAAAATGCATATTGAAAAATTTTAAGCATCTGTAATTGTAAATCTTCTATATAGTTTTATTAGTATTAAATCTGCTAACCTTATACGTGATACGTGATAAAGAAATTGTTTATTTATCATTAATTTATAATTTTATATATACGGGAACTAAAGGTATAGAGTATATTAGCTTTTAAAGCCCCCAGGACATAGGAACTGAAATATATACTCACTCATGTTTGCGATAGACAAACGTGACAAGCCCGTCTGGCAAATCAATAAAAGCTTGATTGGTCTCGAAGTGTGTGTTTATTAAATCTATAGATTTCAGATAATTCCATGGTCAACAAATTTGGAAACATACGTTTGATAAGATCAGCCACGTATTTGGATATAGGAATATTTTGTGAACTCCGCCTGCAACATTCTTTCTTGTTAATGATAATGATGATAAGTTGGCGGAAAACATGTTAACTCATTCACCTGATTCAAGTTTCGAGCAGCTGGCACTTTCCACATCCAACTAGAATTTATTTGCAGAGTGGAAAAACAAAAACTTTATTTTATAAAATGCAAATTGTTTTACAATTCAATTCAATTTCATTATGCAATGGCAGCTAGTATTATCAGCTGCTCGACTTTCAGCTTCTTCCTATTAATATTTTGTTTGAGTTGTTGTTGTTGTTGTTTTTGTTGTTGTTGTAGCTGCTGTTCTGCTGTTGTGCATTGACAAGCAAACAAAACTCAACACCAACTGCAGCCACAACAACAACGAACCCAAAAACTTTCCTCAAGGTGTTGTAATATTTTTGTATTCTCGTTATTGTTGGTGTTGTCGAAGCAGGTGCTCCCAGAAAGCCAGAAAACCAGAAAGCCAGAAAACCAGAAAGCCAGAAAACAAGTGGCGTTGCGCACATTCGCTGTTAAAAGTTTATTGTTTAGCTCATGTTTCGTTGTTTGTTTTCTTTTTTATTTTCTTTTTTTTTTTATAATAATTTTGCTTTGCATTGCACAAAATTTTTGGAAAACAAAAGAAATATGCATAAATTTGCAATTTCCATGGCGAGTCGGTTATTGATTTTGGTAGAAGGTAAAACAGTTTTGTTGAATTCGTTACAGACATATTAAAATAATTGGGCAAAGTTTCCCGACTCTATTTCAATTGGCAGCTGGCGTTTGCTTATGCAAATCTGGCAAATCAACCCTCAACATAAATAGTCTATATGGCAATTTTATTTATAAACTGAGATCGCGAATTTTGTGACCCAATTTGCGTTTTCCTCGGCTCATTAGCCAGTGGCCAACATTAAATATACTTTCGCTAGAGTGAGGATAAAAGAAAAATGAGGAAAAAAACCGTATTTAAAATATACGACGCTAATTAATTAACGCCTGCTACGTAGTCTGGACTCCTTTCACTTTGTGGTAACTTCATTAGTCGGCAGCCTGCAAAAATACCACCATCCACCAACCTGAGCCCAACAAGTCGACCCACTGACCCATCAACCTAAGCCCACCCATCGGGAGGAAGCCCCTTTCCCCTAGCTTGGCTTCTTTTCAACGCGCTTAATTAGCTGACGCCTGCCAGGTGCCAGATTATATTTAAGGTTATGTTATCCATTCCGAAGCACAAAAAAGAAAAACTGTTCCACAAATAAAAGTAGAAGGATGCAACTAAGTTTAAAGCAGCTCATTGCTAATTAGTGAAATATTTCAGGAAAAATGCAACACACTTGGCTGATATGATGGCTGTGATGGAAGGGGTGAGAAATGATTAACAACGGATGATAATCAATATAATCGAATTATGCTGATCTCATTTTGCCAAGAAAAAAGAACGTAATAAATTTAAATTTGATATTAATAGTTTAGTTTAGAAAACGTGAATAAGACTTATAAACAATTTTCATTATTAGTTTTTCTAGTTCAACAGCTGGCAAATAGGACGATTCTTCCCAATCTTCACTTATTTGTATATATGAGACATATACATAATAAAATACATTAAAAATATAATATAATATATAGTGTATTTACTATTACAATCTAGGTTTTTGCATGATTCTGGAAAAACATAATGGAGAACTCGAGGACATTGGTTGGCTTATATCGCAGCACGTTCCTCACGTAATCCTGCATGAAATCTGCTAATTCGGAATTGGATTTGAGAAAATTTGTTGTATTCTTATAGTTCAGGGTTTTGAGATCGTGAAATTTTCTTGCGAGGCTGACATTTTGTCGCCACATCAGCTCCAGTTTGGGCATGATCGGCTCCTTCTTCTTGGGCGGGGCACAGACAGCGTGCAGCAGATAGTTGTAGCCGCGCCAAAAGTGCAGCACAATGCGTCCCTCGGGCGTCATAAAGGTCTCGGCCACATCCTGCAGCTCATCGTTGAAGCACTGCTGTGTGATGATGTGGACGGTGTTCTTGTATGTACGATAGAAGATGCGCACCAGTTTGCGGTCTTTGTGCACGAGCAGATTACAGCGCAGGACACGACCATACAAGTTCATAGTGTAGTACTCGAAATTGCCAACAAAATTGTGACAGATCAGGTGACGCATGAGGAGTTGAATGCCGCCGTCCAGGACGAAGGTATGATCCCGATCCTTGATATCGATGGTGGCCTTGAACTTCTGCGTCTCCTCATTGATTCTTGTTTCGCGTATGGCTGTCAGGTGGAGATCCGCATGGTTTCTCACCTCGAGCGTCTTCTCCACCTGCGCATGATCGATGCGATCGAATTCGGACCGTTTCTCACAGATGAGCTGAAAGTGATCGTCGTACTTTCCCTTCAGCTGGTGTCCGCACTCTGTGATGCCCTTGCCCTTCTTCATCTTGCTGCTGCTGTAGACTACATACCCATCGAAGGCCTCCTCCACGTTTAAGCAGAATTTGCCAATCTGTTGCAGCTCGCGCTCAAGAAAAATCTTGATATTCTCGCTCAGTTTGCAGTTCGTGTTGCGCAGCTTGGAGACGAACAACTGCTCCTTGAACATGACTGCCTGTTTGACGGGCAGAAAGCTCTTGGGATCGATGCCCCAATCACATTGTTTATACTGATCATCCGATGGTTCGATTGGTCGCAGCAATGCTGAGATAATACTCGACACACTGATCTCATCCTGTGCACTCAGTTTGTCCATTGCACTAGGGGCTTCTGGTGCTGCATCGTAATGTTCTTTATCTGAATCACGAAGCTCATCCAAATCACATGACACAAACAGTGGGGGATCCAATTTGATTGGTTCGGGGTCTATTTTGTTGTCGGAAAATATATTATTGAAGTCACATTATAAAATATTTATATTTTTTTGTACACTCACTCATTATTAGTTATTATCGTAATACAGAAATTCCTAGCCAATTTTAAAGAAGACGAATAATTTAGTTTCATGAGTGTCTGCTTAGACAAAGACTATAGGAACGAATCAATTCCGATTATATATTCCGAATAAGCAAAAATAAAGAATTGACACAAGTGACAATGGTTACTAAATACCATATAATTTACTTCCCTTCGATACTCCCACTTTCATATGATTTTATTTAATATTTCCCAAGCCAAAGAATTAGGAAATTTAATATACATATATTTAAAAATTTTATCTTATTAATTTATCTCAGAAAAAGAAAATAAGTACATTTCTAGAAGCGATTTTGTTGTCTACTTATTTCAGGTATTGCTTACAATTTGTTGAGTTTGTACAGAAATTGGAGATTTGAATTAGCTGTTGTTCTGCAATTCTGAAGAGTTTGCAGATTGAAAGAAGTCAACAGACGGCAGACTAAAATATGCAACTTGCAACAACAAATTGAACAACTAATTGCAAGGCCAACAGCTCTTCAGAAAACTTAAAGCTGCAAACAAAGCAGGTTGAAGACGGTGTGTGTTTGTGTGTGTGTGTGTGTTTGGATGAACAACAATTGTAAGGGTCAGTGCATGAGGCATAAAGATGCAAGTGGCAATGACAGGACATTGTTATGAAACGCAAACAGGCAGGCACGAGTGGGTGGGGAGAAAGGGTTGGGATGGACGTGCAACAGACTCATTAAAACGCATAAAACGTATGAGCAGAAAATCAACAGTTAAGCGAAGTAAAGAGGGGGTGTAACCAAAGAGGGAGAGAGCGAGAGAGAGAGAGAGAGAACTTTAGGGTGTTAAAAATAAATAAATACAAAAAAATAAAAGACAGAAAGAAAGGCCTTGTTGCGGCCTTGGCCCGAACAATATTAAATTTGTTATTAAGCCCTGTAATTATTTGCTCAAGCGGAATTGTGCGCATTTTCTCCGCTATTAACTGCCGTTTCTTTTGGATCTGGGTGGTGCATGCAGGGGTGGTGCGGGAAGCGGGGCTTGGTGGTCTGCTTGCTGAAAAGATGAAAATATAAATAAATTATTCAGATGGGACAAAGACAATGCGTTCGCTGTTTGCTCAGCTTATTTCACAGTCAAGTTAACTTTAAAAGATACTCGCTGAGCCGGCGGCCTCAAGAACATTTCACAATTCTTTACCTATTTATATATATATTTTTTTTTATCTTTTTTGTAATTTTCATTTTCTTTTGCGTTTTCATTAATTTCTTATGCATTTCTGTACGCGTAAATTAACTACAATTGTTTTTTGTGTCGTCCACTTACATTTAATCTTCATCTTTGCATTCATTCACATTCTCATTCACATTCTCATTCACATTCTCATTCACATTCATTCGCATACATTCGGTGCGGGCTCCGTTCATTTCCTTGGCAGTTGTTTTGCCCCTGCTTATTGCTCGCACATTTTTGCCTGCCACGCCCTTCAACGCCCAGTCCCATTCAGTGCTAAAATAAATCAAAATGCTGGCCCAAAGAAAAAAGTCGAGAAACATCGAGCAAAAACAAATCTTAAATGAAAATTGTAACCAACCGCCGCAGCCGCAGCCGCCGCCGCCGCATGCAGATCCTGCCAGATCCTTCGGGGTATGCGGCATAATCTGCTTGGCTACATACACTCACACACACACACACACACTTACGCACACATATAGGAATGTATTGGTATGGGCTTTGTTGTTGTTGTGGGCTGCCAAGCTTAAGGGTCAGTAATAAATGTCATGATATGAAATTTATTTACGCGCCACGAAAACCAATGAAAACCAAAGCACAGCAAAGGAATGCAGCAACAACAGCAATGAGAACAACAACCATAAAAATGCCACAATACAAACACACAGCTAAAGACAATTAAAAGGAAATAGCCAACAAAAGCGGAGACACTGAACAGGCGCAAAACAAGTTTAATTCGAATCGCGTGAGCAAATAAATCTAAGCCACAATTGATAACCATTGACGGCTCGATACAAATTTAAAGAATGCCATAAACAACATGGTCCTAAAAATTCCTTTGTCACGACTCTGGCTCAAAGGTCAGTAATAGATGTCAGTAAGTTGCATTGCAACTTCAAATCAACATTAGTTTAAGTTTTTAATATATTCAAACTGTTTGATAAAAATAAGATTTATGAATTTCTTACTAATTAAAATGTTATTTTATTCATTTATAAATCGATTTCGACGTACTATTTGGGTATAGGAAAAATTATGATGAATATTTTATTTATAAAACCGAATGAAGAGTTATTAAGTCACTCACATTTAAACATAAAAAATAAAATTACTTTGCTGCAAGCTAAGCTTAAATTTAATATTAATTGTTTAATGGAATATAGTTTTGTCAGTCAGATGATATGGAAAGCGATATCCTCAATATGCAAATATTGAGTGTAACAATTTATCGTTGATTTGTTGCGATATTTTGGAGTGGTGGTTTTTCTTTAGTCGCACTTAATAGACATGTATCGTTGTTGTTTTTATATAAATTAATTTATGGGTCTTAACGCATGACTGCAAACATGAATAAATGTCACAATTGTTAAGCGTATTCATCAATCAATATTCAATTTATTTAATACAACAATTATTATTGTAGTTGCTATGGCTGCTGTTGTTATTGTCCTGTTTTTTATCAGTGCTGTGTCCTCTGCTCCTGTCAGATTTTTGCCTCAATTGATTCCGCATGCATAAAAAAATAATGATGATGATGACTGTAGAGGTGGTGAGGGGATTAAGTGAGCTGATGCTTTGTTTTAATTGCTTTTTACATGATTTACACGCTGCTTATGCTCTTGCCCTTTTTCACACTTGTCCGCTAACAAATTGCAAACACTAAACACACAACAAAAGACAATGCAAGTGACGTGCCAATTTGGCATATGAACCAGGGGGTAGGGAGGGGCACGACAAGCGACGCTGGGAGACGCCACTTAAACTTGACATGAGCTCATAAACAAACACAGGTTGCATGTCCTTTCACACACACACACACACACACCTCATAAAAATGCGAGCTGACAACACTTTTGTATGAGTTGTAAATGCTGCCAGCAAACGCTTAACAACAAAAATCCAACACCCTTCCTCCCACCCTCACTCCCCCGAAGAGGGCTCTCGTATCATGCCTGCAGCACGCAATCCTGTCAAGATTTCAGTCAACACTAATATACATTCACACTCACACACAAGCACACACACACACATACACATACATTTGAGTGGGTGTTTATATGTGTGGGTCTGCCTTTTGCCAGCTGTTTTGTTGGGGATGTGTTAATTACAGAAAAATTGCGAGAATTTGTATTATTTACTTTGTTATCCAGATTTCAGCTTAGAGCTAAGCTCCATTGTTATTGTTGTTGCTGCTTGTTGTGCATTGTGTTGCGTGTGTAGCCTACAATTGCATGCATGTGTGAGTGAGTGCGGGTGTGTGTGTGTGTGTGTGTGTGTGTACAGTAGGCATCTTGCTTTTGCCTTTGTACGGTTCCTCTTCAAGGTTAGCTTTTTTGCTGCTGCCAGGCATTCAAAGAATTTGGTTAGAGACTTTTAAAAAACGACTCCAAGTCCTTTGATTAGAAAATACTTTCCCAAAAATATGTGTGTATATTTTAATCAAAATTCTTAAGTCACACAAAACTGTTTTAAATATAACTGTAGAGGTTGAGCAGGTTTGAATAACTTTTTTCCAATGAATAAAAAAGAAAATTTTTTTTTATAATTTTTCTATTAGGGATGTAATTATGTAATTGAGATTAAGCAATTATTAATTAAGAAATTAAAATTTCCAAAAAGGAATTAGCATTTGATTACTTAGAATCCAATTAAATTCTTGAATTTTTAATTCATATGATAAAATATATAATATATATATATATTATATTTCTTGCAGTGTAAATTCTATTGGAATTTAATTAAAGCAATAGCATAAAACAAATATAGCTAGAAACTGTGAAATGTGAAAGTAACCCCAGCAACGCCAATGTTTAAAAATTCATTTGATAACCCAAGCAACCTGAAAATATTATTTACAACCCTCAAACAAAATCAAATGAAATTTTCAGTATTATCACGAGTTTCGTTCGTAACAATTAACAAACGTTGATAGAAAAGTGAAAGTATTTTCTTTGTTTAGTTTTTTTAATAGTGAAACCATTTGAAGATGGCGTGTTGTAAGGAGAAGGATCTGTATGAGGGTGGCGGCGACTGCATCAACGAACCCATCGAACTGCATCCGAAATCAGCATGCCCAGCTCCATTGATTTGTGCCCCTCCACCCGAGATGGGACCAATAAGGCGCCGCAAATGGGAGCCAGCTCCCGTGGGCATAGCGCCACCCACCGAGGAGGAGCAGCGTGAGATACTGGAGTACACGAAAAAGATGACTGTGGAACCGGTGCAGGGGCACCATCAAATGGTGACCAATCTGCAGGCTGACGTCGATAATCAGCAACAACAGCTGCTCGACATACAACTGGAACAGGCACAAAGACCGCTGAAAACCGAGGAAATGCAATTCCCAGTGAGTAATCGAATGGATGTTAATATAATAACTGTAAATATATATATTTGATTAATCTGACACAGCGCTCGGTTGATCCCGATGTGGATAACCTGCAGAATCCACCGTGTTATCTGCCACAGCCCGGCGACGAACTGCCCCACAAGGATTCGATGACGCCCATGGGCCCAATTGGACCATGGGCCACGGGCAGAGTAGACTGGAGTCCGATGGCTGGTCTAACGGGCACTCGCCCCATTGTCGATAGATACTCGATAACACGCTTCAGCTCGAATGAATGGCGGGCCAAGAATCAACAGCTGGTGCAAAAAGTCAACTCTGTGTTGGATAAGGCCGATAAGTAAGCAATTAACGCCATAGCTATTGATACGGATCAATAATACGTATATTCTTGCCACAGAAACCGGTTCAGCTCCACAACGGAATATCAGCGACTCACAGCGATGGTCACCAAGACACAGAATGAGACGACGGACAAGTTGAGGCAACGTTCGCAGGTGATCTGCAAGTGGAAGAGCACTTTGGAGACTGCGATTAGGACGATGACGGATGAGATGCTTATGATAGACGAGGACCGCAATAGGCTGCGCAGGACACTCGTAGTTCTGTGTGTGCCCGAGTCGATAGTGAAAGAGTGCATGGATAAGCGTTGCGGTCGTCCGGACTCGGAGCTTGTGCGCGATCATACCGAGGAGGAGCTGGTGAATGAGCTGGCACTGATAGCGGAAATAAAGAGAGTACTGAAGAAGACAATGGATGACTTTAATGCGCAGCAGATGGAGAATCGTGCAGCGAAGCAGCGGCTGGAGTTCGACTGGAGCGACAAGCAGGAGGCATACGATATAGACACCGTAAATATGGGCTTGAACAACACGTCGCGAACGGTCATGTTCCATGTGGGCGCAGTGCGACAGCCGGCGGAGCAGTCATCGGAAAAGTACTGGGAACACTTCAGTCTCGAGACGCTGGACGAGTGTGAGATGTGCCGCCAGAGATCTGCGGCGCTGCGCAGCACCCTAAATGCCATACTCCTCAATGGCGCCAGGGACCTGCGCACCCAGGCGGATGTTGTCGAGAAATCCTTCGTGTCGCACATCAATTGCACACAGGAGGCCGTCAAGCGCTACGAGAACGATCTGCATCGCGTCCTGCAGGATCTCGCCTACACCGAGACGCGTATCGAACAGCTCCATGGACGTATCCGCAGCTTCGATGCAAGCATGAAGGTCGCCCAGACACGTATGCACAGTCGGAGCTATCGCCCCAATGTCGAGAGTTGCCGCGACGTTGCCCAGCAGCGGCTCATCGACGAGGTGCACACCATCCAGAGCAGCGTGTCCGCCATGCTGGACGAGCTCAAATCAGCTGAGGAGACCAAGGATGCACTCGTTGGCGTTCGCAGTGCCCTGGAGCGGGAGATCATGCTGAAGCGACGCACTCTGTTCGTGGACAGGGAACGCTGCATGTTGCTCCGCTCGCATTATCCTTCAACCGATGCATTGTCGGGTACGGGAGAATTCTAAGTGTATTTATTTATGGAATTTAGTCAAAATTTAATGTGTAAAATTTCAAGTCTTAAACAACAATGTTAATTTAATATACACAACAAATAAATAATGAGTACGATGAATTTTAAATAGATAAAAACGGGATCTGCGATAAATTTGGATAGATGTAGAGTCCACTAATACCTTTATCTATTGATTAACAATAAGTTAATCCTATGTTAATCTAATTGAAGTTGATTACACTGAATAATATTGAAGATTAACTTATATTTTTACCAAAACTGTTGCAGTCGTCATTTTTTAGTAACTAGTTATTAAATGCTACGAATACAGCCTTTCCCTTTCCTCTTAAATGTAAGGTTATTTTATTTATAACATATTGACGGCATCAACTGAATATCTATCAATATCAATATATAATAAAGTTGATAATCCAGTCGCCATATTTGGAAGTTGTGAAGAACACAAGATTAATTCCATTCGACTGGCTACCAATCAGTTCATTTTAAGAAAAATGACTTAAATTTCTTCAATATTATTCAGTAGGTGTATTGGGGAATTAAAAAGAATAATTCATTTTTTATGGGTATTAATCAACATTTTTTTGTTCAATAAAATTGAATTAAATTATGCCATAGCATTGAATATATGTCACGCTCTATTCCTTGACCTATAAAATTGCCAGCCTCAAGACTTGTCAGCATTTCCTGCTCGTCTTCAAAATCATGGACAGCTGTTATGCACTGACCTTGCCTACTCACTATATAACTGAAATCTATCTAAATCTATAGATTTGCCTGTTAAATTTGTTAGCCAACTGCACAACACGTGGCTCAATAATAAATCTTTGCCGAGGATTGTTTTGCACGTATGCGGAAGCAACATCCAGCAGCCAAAAAAACAAGGGACAGAAACAAACCGACAAAAATAGACAGTACAAAAGGAACGGACACGCAGACATGTGTGTGACATGTGTGTGTGTATGTGTGTGTGTGTGACATGTGTGTGTGTGTGTGTGTGTCAATGTTTTGACTTGGGTTTGCTAAGCCGGCCGCAGCACGTGGCGTATGAGCAACGTGTGAGTGCCACATGACCTTTGGAGCAGGCCAAAACAATTCTTGTTGTGCAACCAAATAAGAAAAGTATTTTTAAACAAAATCACGCAATAAGTTCAATATGCTGTCAAGTTGTGTCTCAAACTTATATTTGATAATAGTTTTAGTACCCTTGCAGAGAGTATTTTAATTTGTTTTCAACATTTGCTACCTCATTAAGTAGACAGATTCTGGTCCGCATTTTGCAGTCTATTGATGAAATTTGTTAACGGGTTTTGGTCCGAGAGAATTTTCATTTTAAATATTTGTTTAATGCAAACACTTTCTTTTAATAAAATGAAAAAGATAACTGAAAAGAAAATAAAGCAAATTCAATTGATTCGAACTCTGCACAGATATTTCCATATCTGCAGACTAATTCGGTCCACAAGGGTATGTTGGCTTTGGCTATCATAAGATAACCGTTGTTTCTTGATAACTGCAATTATTGTTATATTTTTATTTGAGTTTAATTTATTTCCTTGGACGCACAACAATCCATGTTGGTGTATCCTTTTACACACAGCTGAACAGTTAAAACTGTCCCAATATTTGTCGCTCCATTCGAAATGGCAACCGCTTAGTTACCCCTTGAACTCTGCCACCGTCTGGCTCTAAATTGAGTTCGTGTTGTTCTGGCTGCTGCACGTGTTTGGTAAATAATAAGTGCACGTGTTTGTTGTATGCCCCTTTCCATCTTAGTATGTGCAACAAAAGTTGTGCCTGTTGTTGTTGTGCTGAAGTTGGCAACATATTTCCACTTTTATGGATTTTCAAACGTGTCTGATTGGCATTTAAGTAATGTCGCTTTATTTATTTCATTTCAATGGCACTTAAATCGTCGATGTATCTGTAATGTGAGAATTTCATTTCAATCGATGGATTATGAAAGGCTTATTCAGAATTGATTATTGTAAATGAAGATTTGTAAATGCTGAGTATTTTCTTAAAGTTATACAGTTATACATAATCTATATTTCTATATGATCATTTAGCATATATCAAATAGTTATTAAATTTTAAGCTTTGGCTATCTTTCAACACTATTTCAGACATTATTTGCTTCAGCTAGTTTTCAACCATGCTTGTGGCAGACAGTAAGTCAGGCAGTCCTTGCTTTTGAGTTATTATGCAAATTGTGCTTTAAGGTGCCAATTCGTTACGCCTAGTGAATACCCCTACTGCAATCGCAGCTCGCACCTACCCCCCGGATGCTGGCAACCGACGCTATTTTTAACTCCATTACCATTTCTCTTGCCCGTGCATGCCACATGCGGTGTCGTTTTTAGCATTTGCGATGTTAATATTTCGTAATGCCGGTAAAAATCACAGCATGTGCCCCAACAACAGACAAAAAAAAAAAAAACAAAAAAAAACTGAAAAAAACAGAAAAAAACGAAAAACAACAACAACAACAAGAGAAACATACGCATTCACAGCGCCTGCAAAAATCGGTGGCTGTTCCCTGGAAGTGAGGCTCATTGTGTTGCCACACATTTTGTTTGTTGTGTTTGGCATCATGCGGCGTCTGTGCCAAGAAAAAATCTGTTGCATACTTTGCGAAGCTGGCGAAAATCTTTATATTTTCAGACATCCCGCAATGCCAAAAAGTATATGTATATATCACATAAAAGGAGTGCGTAAAATGGCGTTTTAAGAATGTTGTTGTTTTTGCCAAATTAATGGATTGGCCAGGCGCTTCACAGAAGGGTTGCCTAAAACATCTCGGAACTGCGACTACTGTGCAAACTCTTTGAAGCGTTCCAATCCACATACAACCTAATTTTAAAAAGTATTTTTGTTGCATTCAAATATCTCAATTTTTGATTTACTCAACATTCTTGAATCTTCATCAATTTACTTATGAGTTCTAAGCATTCCGCAAGAGTCTACTTAGAGTAGGATATATTCATGCGTTCACGTTTTCGCAGCTCTTTTGAAGGTTTCCTACACACAAACTAGAGGCGAAGTTAAGCCTAGAGAGAGAGAGAGAGAGAGAGAGAGAGGGAGGGATAGAGAGAGCAAGGCATATCCACACCTTTGGAAGCTGGAGGCAATAATTTAACTTCAACGCAGCAAGACATGCAATTTAATTTTAACAAAACCTGACATTATCACACGAGCCAAGCGGGCCAACAACAGCAGAGAAGAGTTGAGTTTGAGCGGAGCGGAGTTGCGGAGTTTGCAAAGCAAAGGGAACAGCAGGAGGAGGCAGAAGGGAGGCACGTGGGTAGGGAGCGGCTCAACGTTGCAGCAACACAAAGTTAGTAACATAATAAGTAGCAATTTTCGGTTTCCGTTTTCCGGGCCAAGCGGCAGCGGCAGCAACCTACCATAAAAATACATAAAATTGCACCAGAAATAAAACGAGATGGAAAAAACGAAAAGTGGAAAACCAGTCGAAGGAAAAACCAAAACGAGAAAGAGAAACACCAGCCAAAAGACAGCAGAGGCAACAGCCTGCAGCCTGGCGGAGAGGTTGCGTTGCGAGGAGAGTGTGGAGCGAGGGGTGAGGGGCGAGGGGGCGTGTCTGACTGCCAAGAAAGTCGTCGCGCATGCAGAGTAAATTGGAATTTTATAGCTGCAACTTCTGCAGAGCTGGCAAAGGTGCAAGTTGCAACTGGCCCCCAAAAACTCAAAGCCCAATTGTGCTCTGAGCCGTAATCATTTGTGCTGGAAAATGATATCTTTTTAAAATCACATCTTTTGCATGTAAACTCAAGTTAACAAAAGCTAGCATACAGAATAAAAAATAAATAATTTTTTTTTATTAATACATGAGTTTGTTTCTTTTTAATACGCCTCAAATCTTAAGTTTGCAGAATAAAGCTTTGAAATGTTTTCTATTTGTATTTATATAATTCGATGTATTTTAATGGTTTTCTGGAAGATCTTTTGCAAATCATTAAGATAAACTTACTTCACAGCAACTATTATAAGTCTGTGGTAAACTCGAAGTTGCTTATTTTACAGCAGTTTGCGGGAACACCCCATTTGTGCCACGCAAATGAAGATGCTGCCGAGGGCGAATGCAGCCAAATTAGTTGCAGGCCACAAAGCAGAAACAAGGGGCTGTGTCTGAAAGTTACTCAAAAGCGGCGCGGACGATGAGGACAACAAAGCTTGTTATTTTGCCTGGACTCGTTAGCATTTTACAACACTGGCGCAGTAGTGGGCCGCATCACGTGTACAGCACCCCACACACCATAAGATGATTTGTGACCAGATGCAACTTTTTGCCGACGCCCCCGGCAGCCATTTTTGATATTATATTAGAGCCACTGCTGCCGCTGCTGCCACTGCTGCTGCTACTGCTGCACTTCCGCTTCCGTTTGCGCCAGCGACTCGCAGTGTTGCATGTAAATGTAGATTTTTGATCGCTTATCGCAGTGCCTCTGCCTCGCTGTGTATGTGTGTGTGTATGTAAGAGAGAGACTGACTGGGAGAGAGAGAGAGCGAGTTGATGGGGGTTACAGAGTTGGGGTCGACTGTAGATTTCATCTCTGTTGCTGACTTGTTGACTTTGCCAGGGTTAACTGTTGAAATGTTTATGACTTCATTGTGCTAATAAAAGATATAATTTTCATTGTGCCGCACTTGCAGTTGATTGTGAGTCTGTGGCACGTGCATGACTGTCAGGTGAAAATGAAGAGCTTTTCTCCCTTTTTATGAGCTGCATAAAAGTTGCCTGAATTTGAGGTATGTGGCTTTTTATAAGTCGACCTTAATTGAACAATTGATTTGTTTTTATTACGGGAATTACTTGTAATAGGCTAATTATCATCTATACAAAAGTGAATTTAGTGAGACCTGCACAATAAAAGATCAAAAAGTTTTTTAAATTTTAAGAATTTGACTTGCAGTTCTTTGAGCAGTGGTTCTCTCTCTCTATAACTCTGACTATCTGCGCAGTCCAGAATCATTGTTTGTCCTTTCAAATAATCAGATTAGCATACGTTTAACGTGGCAGCGCTTAAGCCCCCAAAGCCGAGCCCCAGTCGAAAGATAGACAGGGAGCAAGTAGCAACTGGAAAACGTGGAGTGTGTTACAAAATCAGCAGCTCGTGTCAAAAGCATCAACCGATGCCAGCAACAAACAAATGCCGCACGCAATCCCAGCGCAGCGCATTTTGGTTTTTGCTGCCTGCCCCGTCTGTCCCCTGCCCCATAAGCTGCTGTGCCTGTTCAGCAGCTAATGCGGCGTGAATATGCAACGCGGACGGGCAACAGCAAGTGCAACAGCCACATCGGCCACGTTATCATCATCAATGCACGAGGCCAGGTCAAAATATTTTGCCCACGCCCACCCCCAACTCCCGCTCCCCCCGTTTGCTACCCCTTCCACATTGTGCTAATGTGCGGTCTGTTGGTCGCAGAAAGATTAGCCAAGGTTTCAGGTTCTGCACCCTTTGGTTGTGTGTGTCTTTTGGGCTGAAAAATCAAAATTGCGGCACGCGCAGATTGTCTGGCATTTTATTACCTGGAATGTTGACGCTGAAGCTGTAGAAATGATTGAGATTGAATGAAATGCCAACGCAGATGACAGCAACCGAGACAGAGACATGCTTTTATACACGCACACACACACACACACAAACACACACACACACACACAGCGCATACACACACTTAAAATATGCAGAAAAGCAGCGCTGCAAAATTAAGGTTAAAAAGAAAATGCCATTTAAATGCAAAGCATATTTTTGGCAACCGAAATGACTTGAAAAGGTGCAAAAGTGACTTGCGTGCGGCAGGTGGAAAGTGGCAGGTGACAACTTGACTGGGAACTCACTACCATCTCTGCTGTGGCATGCCTGTAAATAATCAAGCTGAATGTTGACACGCATAAGCCATCCACTCCAGAAGGAAACCGCATCTGCCACTGGCTGCTGTGAGGCTCACTTGCAACAATGCGGTTGGTAACAAGGCTTAATACGAACATTTCTGCATAAGTGAAATTAATGTGTTAATTTCCATTAAATATCAAATTTTGTTCTCACAGAATTATAAAGATTGTAAGTAAAATACAAAACTGCCTAATTTGAAAATTACAGAATTTTATGTAAAATAATTAATGGAAGCAACTTTTTTATTTTTGCCATTTTTTTTGGATATGCTTAATTTAAAGAAGTTTTTTTAATCAATTAGTTTCGTGGCTTGAGCAGTTTCGGGAATAAATCTGAAACTCTCTTGAAGTGCTTGACAGAAAGAAAGAAGAAGAACCATGGATAAAAACTGTTTTTGTTTTCCCCAAAGCAAATCACAGACGAACCCAGATGCGCATTTGCACATTTGGCGAGGGTATCAACAAAAAAAAAAAAAAAAAAAACGAAGGGAAACAGAGAAAAGCAAATGAAAGCAGTAAAAACTGTGCCTCACTTGTCGTCGTGACTTTTGAGCTGTCAAAAACTTTTGGTGCTGTCACAAAATGTTCCCACGCCTGCTGTCTGAATTTGTGTATGCAAGTGTGTGTGTGTGTGTGTGTGTGTTTGAGTGTGTATGTGTGTGTGTGTGTGTTTGTGGGTGTGAGCTGGCATTGAGTTGTTTGTCTTTTAATTGTTTGCACTTAAGTCGAATTTGGCGTCTTTCTCTTGGCTTGTCTGTGCTTTTATGTGTGTGTGTGTGTAAGTGTGTGTGTGTATTTGTGTGTATGTTTGTAGGTTATGACTTTTGTGAAAGTCGTTAAGAGAGCGCTCAAAGAAATTACAGCTACAAAGTATGATATGTTTGGAATGAAAGGTATGAGCCGCAGATGCAAATGGTTGTGGAAGTTATTTCGAGGGTTCCTCGAAAGCCGAATTTTAACATTTAAGCTCTTGCAAAGGCAGTCTTTGATGGCTCCTGTTCCCAAGCTAAGAATAAAAATACTTTACGCTATTTAAAATTGTATGTGAGTGAAAGGAATTTTTTTTGGTAATTCTGCGTACATTTATGCCAATCTGAATTTAAATTATAACTTACGAAGATAATTAAATTTTTTATTTCTAAGATGTTGAAACATAACATATGATGCTTTAAATAATCTTAGATGGATACATATTAATTTATTTACAAATTTTACTTAATTCTTTTATAAGTAAGCTGCTGTTGAATCCTCACGACAATTACTTAACGATTGCAGTAAGTGCAACCAGCATGCCTCAACTTTGTTAAACTCTCTCTTTTTTCTTTCATTTGATGCACATACAAAAGAGGAGCTCAACACACAAATACACATGAAAAGGATTCACCAGAAGACCAGCAATCAGACAGAATGCCAATTGACTTATCTGTGCGGTCAGGCAATAGCAAAATGTTTGCCCTGACAAACATTAAGGTATGCAACGTGCCAATCCCCAATCCCCAAACCCCAATCTCAATACCAAAACCAAACCAAACTGTACTGAACCGAAAATGCAATCGGATCACAGTCGTAGTCTTTGGTAAATTGATACACACATCAACGTTAGCTGCGACGTTGCGCTGCAATAGCCGCAAATCTTTGCGTAAATCAAGCAAAATGCTAATTTTACTAAAAGCAAAAAAAAAAAAAAAAACACAAACACAAAAAAACCACAGACCGCAAAGCGAGCTGAAGTGAAATATTCGAAAAAATGGAATACTGAGGGCAACAGGCAAACAGAAAACCAAACACTGGGAAAACACACACAACGCTGAAAGAAAATAGTTGTGTAGCTCAAATGGCTGTCAGGTAAAACGATGACAGGGACGCAAAAGGAGCGCATCGAAAATGAAAGTAAGCAACGTTTTTGGCAAAAGCAAAGCAAAGTTCTCGACCAACAAAACCTTATTTATCACACGTAACTGTAATTCTCTCGCTTTCTCGCACTATCTCTCTCTCTCTCTCTCTCTCTCTCTCTCTTTCTCTTCTCTCATTGCTTATCTTTGTCTCGCTCTCTCTCGCAATCTCTGCCCATCCATTTGAATTTTTCGAACCCATTTTCGGTTTCCAGTGCTGGTCAATTGGATTCGGTTAGCCGGTGTGCTGCCATCCAGCACCTGGCCAACACCCGCTTACCATATCTGGTACCTCTAACCTATCTGGTTTCTAGTTATCCCTACGGAGCACTGTAGTCACCCTCAACCGCCCCTAAATAGCTTGGCAAGACATGTTCATTCCGTGAAAACACGATTCGCACGTGGCGCACAATTTTCGCTGACTCTTGACTCAATTTTCGGTTTTTGGGTTTCGATTTGGTTTTGAGTTTTCCGGCCAGTGAAATTCGATGATCATTCTATGAGAGTTTTATGTGCTCGCTTGAGTTGTTGGCTGTAAAGTAAGAAACATGAGGCGATAACTGAAATTCAGTAGCAATTTGGCCTACAAATTGCATTTAAATTCTTTTAAAAATCTAGAAATTTATATATGTCTATAAATCAACAATAAATGGATTTTTAAATAAATTAGAAACATTTTGAGTGTGATTTAATTTAATTTTAATTCGTTAATTTTAATTATATTGCATTACATATTAATTACGTAAATGCCAAAATAATATTAATTCATAAATTACTTTATTATTAAAGAATAAAAACTTTTCATTCTTATTTCAAACTTAAGTTAAATTATTATTAAATTTTATTGGTGTTCAGTTGGGAACTTCAATTCTTTTTTTTTAAGCACACTTAATTCAATTTAAGGTATATGCTGCGATAAGTTTCATAGTAAAGTTTCAGATAGCTCGAAGACATCAACTTTCGAGTCGTTTATTTAAAGTTTAATGTTAAATGAAATTTTACATGCAATTTAACACAACGAAGCCGCTTCTGCGGGCCATTTTTACCTCATTTAATTAAATAAGTGGGCGGAGAGGCAGCAAAGATTGAGAAAGGGGGGGTGAGCGGAAGCAGCCTGTTATATTTCAATTAGTTAGTTGGCGAAGAAGTTGCCACTGAGTGGAGCTCAATGTGATACATTGGACAGAAATGGGAAATGGGTGCGTTCGAAGGCAACCTGTGCAAAATAATTAACTGTATGTTACAATTTGCATGCCACGCCTAACTAGCAACTGTAGCGACTGTGGCAAACTCTGGCGAATATGCCAAACCGGCAACTGGCAACTGGCAACTGGCAACCGGCAACCGGTAACCGGCAATCGAGAGTGACAGACGAAATGCGGGGCATTGGGCTCGACTCTGAGGGGCAAGGCGTATTGAATCGCGTGTCCTGGGCGCCAAAATGAAAATCTGCATTTAATTTATTGATGCAACAACAACAAAAATATCAGCAGCAACAACAACAACAACAACAACAAGTGACAGGCAACAACGAAAGTTTTGTTGATGCCTTTATGGGGCACTGCACCGCCGCGCCTAAATGTATGCAGCGTAAATTGTTAAATGCGCGCTTAATCTGCATATGGAATGGATGGAATGGGGAACATGGTGTGTGGCGCTTGAATAAGGCGTGGCATTTTTGGGGCTCAGCTCTGCTGCTGCAGCTGTGTGTTGTCTGGCTCGCTACAAAATTGTTTCATTTGCCCATTAAAATGTACAGGGGGAAATTTAAGCACTTTATTGGTTTTTCGTAACGCCTTCCCCAAACCATGCGGCACCCGAATGGTGTGCCACGCCCACTTGCAACATGCCACAATGGCGCAGCATTGCGGCTGTTTGCCACGCTTGCATATCTGTTTTTCATGTTCACAATCGCTAATAGTTAACGTTTGTTTCCCCACCCCATCGCTGCTATCTGTAGTCCATAGTCTGGATAAGTAAAACTCGTATTTTGGAAATGCCGTTTCAATTTAATTTTTACAATTTTATTTAATTTTAGAGTAAATCAGACTATCTAAACTTTATTTGCCATAACTTTTGCTTTGAGTTATTTAACTTATTTATTTTTTATCAATTAATATAAGAAATGTTAGTTTTTAGATTTCTCATTCACATATCTTAAATAAGCTGGTGTTTAATTGGGCAGTTCGTTTTCCCTCTTTGCTATAATAAACACTCGCTTAGAGATGCTTAAATTTTTTGGTAAATTTTACTCGAATACCAATTTTCAATAACATTTACTCATACATTTTTGTTGCAAATTCACTGACGTCATTCGTTTATTATTTTAAGTTTGAACTAAAAATTTGTGTTGACCTTGTAATACCCTAAGCACTATTGAATATATGGATTAAAAGGCTATAATAAACTTGTGTAAATATGTAACATGCATATCCCGTAGGGCATATATTTCTGTCCTTATGCCAGTTTGTATGAACTTGTCGATCTCAGATATCAGATATATCAAAACCCTTAGAGACAAATTAAAGTTTCATATAAAGATCAGCTTATCAAGTCTGTTTCATTTTGTCTATAAATTGCTCTATTTTCGATATATTTTCGAAATTATAATGCTGGTATTAACAATCTAAAATGTTCAGGTCTTCTGACCAAAACTGGGGT
The DNA here is from genome assembly GCA_037043585.1 of Drosophila mimica. Taxonomy (NCBI): domain Eukaryota; kingdom Metazoa; phylum Arthropoda; class Insecta; order Diptera; family Drosophilidae; genus Drosophila; species Drosophila mimica. Next base: position 859,155 of record JBAMBE010001243.1, read on the forward strand.
CCAGGGTATCTGCTGGTCGAGCTCACTCGGTAAGAGTTTTCTAACTTGATTTTTTGTTTAGCTTCGAACACCGAATTTGGCAGCCAGCCAGAGAGGTTCTTACACAACTAGCCGCTATATATCTATATATATGGTCCTGAAAAGCGGCCCGACTCAACTCGACTCGAATCAACTCCACTCGGCGACCTTTTTCATTAGATTACGCAACGTAAAACTGGTTTGCAAATTGAATAAATGACTTTTGTGTTGCCAATATAAAACGTGTTTGCAATTTTTGATTAGTAAACAGCAAGTGCGTGTTGGCCCTCTGTATATATGCCCCAACTTTCGAAATGTCCTCAAAAAAAAAACAAAACAAAAAAATGTTTTAGCTTAAATTTTGTGCAGGCACAGGACACACAGGACACACAGGACGCTCTTTTTCCAGGGCCTCCGTCGCAATGTCATTTGTCAATTTTGCTTGGGTCATTTTGGGTGACGCGACTGTTGGTCGCTTTGTGGTGTACGTGAGCGATTGTTGTTGTTTGTTTGTTGTTGCTGCGGATGTTGTTCTTGTCGTTGCTGGACCAATTAAAATTCATTAAACGTAAATTAACAGCGAAGCTGGGGGCATTATATATTAGGGAACACCCAACACCCAACATAACGCCCCAATGAAACGAGCCGAAGCTGCAGGCAAACAGAATCTGGAATTAGCAAATTGTTTTGACAGTCGATTTCCGATTATTTTGTGCACAGTTTCGGCTTAAAACAGAGACTGATAGAACTGGAAAGTATGTGTGTGTGTCCCCTTGGCTCTAATGGTGTTGGTCGAAATATCCATTTGGAACTTTAACGTGTGTGAAATTTTAAATAAAAGTTCCCCAGAATAAAAGGATAAACTGATAAAATGTAATCGGCCTATAGAATTTATATTCGTTTGCTAAAGCAGCTTTAAAGCAAAAGCTGATATTTTTGCTTTTTTCGTTATAGGAAAATACCCACATTTCCAAGCACAATTCAGTGAAATACTTTAAAATTTTTTTAAGAAAGTTTCGCTTTGTAATAAGTTCTAAGAAAACAGATTTTCGGAAGAAATGTTGACAAGTCTATTTTTAAAACATGGATTGAGTGTATATATATGACAAGGTAAAATATCGATTTTATTCGAATGTCTACAAACCAATCTGCAGCTCTCAGAGCTGTGTTGTTGGCTGCTGTGTTAAGCTTCCCATTCGCTTGCCAACTTTGGTGGAGTGTTAAAATCCAATTGAGGCTTAATGAGCTGTGTAATATTTGCATTTTGTTCACACGCTTAACACTAATTTGGTCGTTTGTACACCCAAAAACTGGGCAACGATTCTATTTTTCTTGGCAAAGTGCCGCAAAAACCGGATGAGCAAAGGCACAGCGCAAAGCGGCGCCCCAAAAATCCGTTCGACAACTGGCAACTAGCAACTGGCAACTGGTTCACAGTGAAACTTTTTTCCATTCCCAAATTGAACACTCGGACATTTGCAATTGCTGGTCGAACTGAGACCAAAGGTAAGGGGGTGTGCCGGGAGAAGACGTATAATGGCACTAAAAAGAGTTTTGCATATTGGATTAGTCTGGTTGTCAATCGTTGGCAAACATAAATCTATTAGGGATTTTGCAAAGCATAACGAAGACAAAAATCAAACATCAAAAGCCATAATTCAATATGAAATCACTCATACGCCAGGGTAAACCAATTGCTCAGCTTGTGAAATGGATTTTGATTTTTTTTTGTCAACAATTAGTGTGCCACTTGGAGTTATGTACGAGCCAAAGTGTGTGTGTGTGTGTGTGTGTGCACAGCTTTTAGCCAAATGAAAACCTCAAATGCCTTGCACTCGGTCAACGGTAAAATCTTCTAGCAAGTGTGGCCAAAATCAACAAAATATTTCAAAATAACAAATGTGTCCAGAACTCTCTGACTATGACTAGAACAATGGGCAGCAGCTCCTCAGATGACAAAGTGCTTGCAAACGCACAATATTTGTCTAGGTCATGCATATCAGCAACGTAGATTACCCTTTCGTTTACCCCTTCCTCCTCCTCAAACAGAAATGCACACACACACACACAGACACACACACACAAAACGCAAGACATATTAATCAGTGAGCGGGTTGCAGTTTCGGGTTTTGGTCTGCAAAACAAATAAATTGCAATTTGTATAATTCCAACACCTTGGGGCGAAAATCAATGCAAGAAACATACCACCTCCTCCTCCTCTGTCTCTTTCTTTTCTCTCTCTCTCTCTCTCGTACACACATGCGCTCGGCTCCTTTCTGTCTCAGTCACTCGCTATTTGTTTGCTTGCGTGTGGTGTCAGGTGTGTGTGAAAATATTTACAATTAAACACAATAGCTGGCATTCAGGCTCAGTTGCAGTTGCTGGTTGCAAGTAACAGTAACGGCAGCACAAGCTGCCTCCTTAAGGGCGAATTCAGCGTGTTTGTCTACCTTGCTGCAAAGCACGTGCTTTGTTCGAGCTACACATGTGAATTAAAATTTGAGGCATCTGCCTCGAATGTCACATGATATTTGATTTTAATTACATCAAATTTATTTACCCAATGACTTTATTGCAAATCTTGTTACCAACTCAAAGCACATACATATATATATGTATACATACATATATATGTATGTGTCAATTTGTGTAAAACGGCGAAAGAGTGAATCTCGTAGAATACTTTGATATTTTAGGACTTGTATTATTTGAAAGTGACGGGAAATTTGAATTAAAGCTTAGCACTATTTGGCTCTACAAATAGATTAAAGTTTTAACTAAAATTAAATTTTATTATATACTCAATTTTGATTGATCTCGATTGATAAGTACAAACACTTATTAAGCATAAATAAAATATGAAAAATTAATATTTAAATTGCGAATTTTAGTATCTTGCCACGCAATGCTTTATATAATTATTCAAAATTTCAATTGACCCGCAGTTTATATTATTCTAATGAAATTCAGTAAAAGAAAAATTAAAAAATGCAAATATGCAAATCTTTAAAATGTGCTGTGAATTTCAGCATAAATTATCCCAAATAGAATTTTTCTTTAAGCATTTTTAGCCATTAATTGCATTTTTTTTTTTAACGTATCTTGCCACCTGCAACGCAGATGTTCACCAGCTGCAAGCTGCAATATATAGTCATATTATTCTCGTTGTATGCATAAATTAAGGAATTAATTTTCCATTTTCTATTTAGGTCTTTATACCAGCTAACATCACTGGCAGTGAACAATTTCAAATTAAGAATAGTCCAGTCCATCCAAATTGTCAAATTTATAATGAAAGTTTTATAAAGCTCGATTGGCGCATTATTTGCATAACTTACAATTTTATATTTGCATTTAATGCAACAATTTGAGGAACTGTACTCTATGTCCATAAAATGTTGACCACATAAGCCACACAAGCCTCAATAAACGACCACTCAAACTTCACTTTTTTGGAGGGATTATAAAGCCATCAACTCAAGGCACAGAGATGCCTCCTAAGACAAATTCAAAGATTGGTCAAAGGGGCTGGCATTAGGCAACCATCCCCTGGGTCTAACCTCAGTGCTAAGCAGCAAAGTACTCATGATGAATGCAGGGAGGGTGAATGCAAACCTACCTCTGCACGACACCCATACCCCTTACTGTACAGATTAACCCTAAATTCACATTTTCTACAATTCACTATAAATCTTTCTCTCTCTCTATGTTGCTGTTTCTATCTCTCTCTCTCTTTCTATATCTACACGATTTGTTTTCGGCTGTGGCTTAAGAGCTTTAAAGGAATTTATAGTGCTGCCGTTCAAAAACACTTAAAGAGGTTTTACTTCCATTATTCTTTTGTGCTCAAATAGAAATTCTACGCCTGGGCGTAAAATGAAAGCAACTAAAATAATAACAAGACCACATTATAGAAATTCACCTGTTAAACCAGCAGATATCCTGGGCAAATTATGGGAATGTTAGCGAAACAGGTATGCAGTGGTTGGCGGCTAAGTAAATTTGACTTTCCTGAATTTTTTAATGGAAACATAATAATTCGAAGTAAATAATAGTGACTGTAACTTAATATCTGTACATTACATTGATGTCGATCGAATATAAAAAGAACTCTGATTTTATTTTACCAGAAGCATTATTTAACATTGCAAGCCGTAACATTTCTACTTCAAAGTTCAAAGTTATTGAAGTTTATGTTGAGTATACAGCCTAAAATTACGATTATAAAGTAAGGATTAATTGAATAATTAAAATGAAATATCCATTAATATTCAAATGAAAATGTTGATCATATAATCTTAACTTGTGTCTCTAGAGTACAGATAACCTGTATGTTTAACATTAACAATATTAACTACTTTTAATATTATTCAACACATAATACATTTATTGGAAAAATGAGAATGTTGAGTAATTGTTTCTAAAAAGAGTTTATATATATTTTTACAGGATATGTGCTTGAACATCATGTCCCAACACAGCCAATGAGCAACAGTCAGCCCCATTAGCAGTGGCTACGTTTGCACCAGAGTGCGTAGATATTGCATTTGTGTGAACATATATACGTGTGTGTGTGTATACATAAGTGTGTGTGTGCAGCACATTATTTACAAAAAGTATTTCATGGTGAAAGCATCGTCTGCTTGCGAATATCCTTTGGCAACTAACTATAGAACTGCAAAACTGTGGAACTCAACCCGAATAACTTTACTAGCTGGGCAGGCAGAAAGTTGCTGTGGTTCTTCTTGTTACACTGTGCAGTTTGCAGTTAGCAGTTTTCAGTTAGCAGTTAGCAGTTTGCAGTTGCCAATATATTCGGCCAGTTGTAAGCAAGCTTTCAATATTTTCACACTTTTGTTTTAGTTGTAAGCTGTTGCTATAATGGTTTTTCTCCTTCTCTCTCTCTCTCTTTCTTTGACTCTCTTTCCTTTCTGCAATGGCAATGCTCGAAATACAATACAATTACATGCCGCATGTGTGCCTGTGTGTGCTTGTGTGCGTGAATGTGTTGAAAGTAAATTGGCTTCGGGTGTGCGTAAGAAAAAAAAAAAATGGGTGAACTGCAACTGCAACGAAGGCGTTTGCCTGGACAAAAAGAAAACAGGACAAAGTGCTACGCCGCCTGCTGCTGCTCGTGGCACAAAATATTTGTTGTCCTCTGCCTTACTGAAAAATATATGGCCTTTATGTTTGTTGTTTTGGCCCAGAATTTATGTGACTATCTGACCAAGCCGCAACGCCAACAGCAGCAGAAGGCAAAGGGATTTTGCACGTTCAACATTGGGTCGCATATTGTTTTCAATGCAATTGTATTAAGTTTATATTTGTTAAATTCTAAATTGTTGGGGCAACCTGTTTGTCTGCTTTATGATGCTTAGACAATTAACTAATGTAATTTCTGTTATTTAGATTTGAATAGGCTTCATATACTTTGTATTAATTAGTTTTAAAATATATCATATTCAAATTCTGTATTTAATTCTCTTGCTTTCAAATTTATTTGGTTGCTACATTATTGTAACATTTCAGCTTTTCATGACAAAAATGCTGTCGAATAATATTATAAAAGCAAAAATTTCGATTATTAATAATGCAAATATCACATTTTAATAATAATTTTTCTATAAGTTATAAAATGTTTTTTTAATTTAGCACAAAAGAAAAGTCTAAAAAAAAAAAATAATAATAATTAGAATACATAATTTTATTTCATTTACTATTTAATTTGTGTTACTTTGTGTAACAGTTTAATTAATTTTCACGTGATGTTACTTAACTTGTGAAAAAAAATCATAAAATATTCATCGATAACACAATAAATACATTATTCATCCTCAGAAAACAACAAACAATTAATAGGAAACAAAGGCGGAATTTATTGGCATGAAAAGCATTTCAATTTTTTCTTGCCTTTTGTGGCACCCAAATATTATCAAATATTACGCTTTAATAAAACACAAAAAAATAGATATTTAATTAAACTAACATAGATGTGTATTTAGAAATAATATATATATTCAATGAGTCCTAGTTATTGTCCTAGTTATTGTAGTCCCATCTATTGATAGGGTAAACATTTTAACATAACCAGTAGAAGTTTCAATTGATTTATGTTAATTACTGTTGAAAAAAATGTTTACCAAATTGAATTTAAATAAAAAGCAATCACTAAAAAGATCAGAGTAAATAACAAAATATATAGTGTAAATGATAAGCATGGCCTGGTTAATGGCTATCAACTTGGTCCACTGATTGATGTCAAACATTAGTATGCAATTGGTTAGATAAAAAGAGAGTAGAAAAAAAACAGAAAAAATGCGCACAGTGGATGATAATAGTAATTTTCCAGCGAAAAGCTCGACAGTTTGCAGCCAAGAAGCAGTAAATATGTCTGCGTATTTAAATTTTTGTATATAAATATATAAGCTAATTGGAGCTGTTAGTTGTAAAATTAATTGAAATATTATTACTTGTTCATAAATATGTTCAATTTAATATTAAAATGTAATAAATATATGCAAATATTTCGCATGAATATTTACTTTTCCAATACTGGTAATACATTCAATATGAGTATATTTAAAAAATACTACAAAAAAATATTATATTTGAAAACATTCCACGTTATCCCAAGAAATATAAAAAAAACATTCCGATAAACCGTGCAACTTGTCTAATTGAATCTCTCTGTTTGCACTTCACTTGAGTACAGTTTACACGTAATTATCACGCCTTCTTTGCTCCATGGAAATTGTTTACTTAATTTGTCCATTTCTTTTTTCCTTTTTGCATTTTTACTTTAGCTTTTGCCTTCTTTGCCTATTGATTACAAAGTTGAAGAAAATAAAGTTGATTTACTGGCAACTAACTTTAGGTACCTTGGAGAATTTGTTCAAGATTTTTAGAGATAACGACAGTTGTTGCTATGATTTTTTTGTCTCGACAAATCGTTGGACGCATTTATTTAATGGCACTCACTGAAAGTTATTGAAAGCATTTTTAGGCGCTTTCCCCACAGGGACTAACTAAAAGCAAAGCTGGAAAAGTTTTCACATGTTTGCTTTAAATTGGTGTAACCTACATATATTTTAGCTTAGCTCAAAATTGAATACTGTATACATATGCCATAAGCTAAAGTTAATGTATTTGAGTACTAAGTTCAGTTCTAAATTAATTAAATTAAGTTAATAATTACAATTATATATTCAAAAAGCGATTTATTCAATATGTTTGTTTTCTAAGCATACAAATACAAATTTCTTAAATTTATAAAAGCTGAATATTTATTTTTCAGAAATATATTTCATAATCTTAGTAAATATTTAAAAAGAGTAGAAGTGAAAACTTTTCTTATAGACAAATTACTTGCTGAAATTGGGTAATAGTCATTAAATTTGCTCTCTTGATTTATAGGCAATCCTAAATGTTTGTATATATGAATTCTTAAAAGTGATTTTCTAAAATAGCTGAGCGTATAATGGTCGTGATCTTTGTAGAATTCTTAGTTGCTATAGAGTGATATGCCACTAAGCTTAAGTGGGTCTGATAAATATCATGTCTCCCAAGCATGAACTGGAAACATGAGCAATTGGAAGCCTGGACTGGGCATATTCTGGTTGGAGGGTGTCTATTGAGTTGTAGTCGCTGTCTCAACTGTCAGAAACAGTCAAAGGGAGCTGTTAAGTGGGCTTGGGAGTATGGTGAGGGGTGAGGGGTATGTTACCGTGTTGCTGTCCCGCTGTGTGCATAGGCCTATAAATGTCCCCCATTCGCAGTAGTAGCAACAACAACAACAACAACAACTTAAAATTGACTTTGGGCAGCGATGCAGTCATGTATGCGTTCATTTGTGTAAGTGTGTGTCTGTGTGTGCATGTGTGTGTGTCTTGGGCACATGCCAACACACAAAACAAGCCATTAATCCACAGGCAGCATATAATTAATAAGGATTAATAGTGCACCAGAACTTGCCACGGCGACTGCGCTGTCATACTCAAAATTTAATTAATTAATAGCACAACTTTAGGCTGCATGCAGTGTACCAGATGCTTAAGTGTGTGTGTGTGTGTGCATGTGTTTGTGTGTGTGTAAGTTGCAAATTAAATGCACATACATGTGCAAGTCCCAGACACAATTGGGCCAATCGATAAACTGCCTAGAAAATTACTGTAAAACGCAAATAAAATATTAATATGATAAATTCCATATTCTATTTGATTTCAACACTCACTTTATAAATTTACCAATTTAATAAGACTAATATGACTTAACGAACAAATTTTAACACAGAATCAAGTATGTATCAATTAAGTTTAAATTTAGCTTAAGATCATTTCACAAAGTGATTCGGAAATCTGTCTGGATTATTCTGAATTGCAAAATTGTTGATAAATTATACCCATCAAATTTTTGTCTTGTTGGGATCCCATTGCTATCAAAGTTTGCAAACATTTTCCACTGAAAATTTGGCAACAAAAAACTTATTCGTTTAATTCGCTTTCTCATTATCAATGCTTTGGTCCTAAGTTATTTTTATATCCATAGAAAATTGGTAAAAGGTCTGTAATGAAAACTATGTAGCAGGCAGAAAAAAGTATCACAATCCCAATAAGGTATATACATTCTTCATCACGATCAACAGTCGCGTACATACCTAGATCTTTATACAAAATATTTGGAATGTAAGCTCTCATATTTCATAGATTGTTCGCTTTTAAATATAAATATAAATCGATATCCGATAGCAATAAAATCATTAATTTTAAGGGATGAGTATTAAACATACATTGATATATTAATTATTAACTGTACATATTTGAATAATGAACATGGTATTTTCCAGCTATCTTTCGAGTAGAGCAAACCTTCCTTGTTTTATCGGCTCTTTTCCAGTTCTTCTGCTTAACTTTCGCATTTATTTTGCAATCTCTTATTCACCTCTTTTCAGGTGCCAAAAGGGTCAACACTAAAATGGAATACGGCAATTAATGTAAAGCTCCTTCTGGCACCAACCAGCGAATTGGATTGAGAATTGTCGGCCTTTTGACGGCGACTGTAAAAAGTGCAGCATTCGCTGGATTCCAAGCGAGTGAATTGCTTTTAATTAGTAAAAGTGTTTTATTGCAGATATAATACTACATTAACTGTCAATCGGGAAAAGAATACGTAACAGGAATGTGTTGTAGATATAAGTGTTTTAATTTTTTGTAAACGCATTTAATTTCTCAAAGCTATAATATTACTTTAAGTTGCAACACAAATTAAAGAAACACTAATTTGTATTTTATATGTCACTATGCTCTAAAATTAACTATGACATTAAATTAATAGTAACTTAGGCTTTGATTGAATATTTTGCTTCAACCCTGATACATAAATATACAATGAAAATCAATACAAATTATGCAAATTTAGTGTGAGTTTTCAAAACAAAATGAAATAGTCTTAATGCCATGTCTTAAATGTGTGTCCATTTAAACAATGAGCATTATTTATAATATTTATTTTAAATTCATAGCTCATTAATCCTTCAATGTTATTGATTGGCCAGATAAATTTAAAAATTAAATGCGTTGCTAGCCATGTGGTTTATCTTCAACTATCCAATGACACATGTGTATCTATTGATTTTAAGAGGCGACACAAAATGGTCATCAAGTACTATGAATATGATTGCCCAGATGAGCTCGTCCATGCAGATACAAGTTTTTCTCTATAGTTTACACACACACACTTACACACACACACATATATATATATAGACAATAAATTTGGAGGGTAAAAGCAATTTGGTATTTATCTGTGTGTTTTCATACTTTATGCTTGAATGATTTTTCATTTCCTGTTTCTTCGAATTTTTATTATTGTATTGTATCAACAATAAACAACAACAACAACAACAACAACAACAGCAACAAAACAGCTCTAAAGCAATAACAACTATGGCCGATTTTCCTTTCCAATTTTATTTTGAACGCAATTTCTCTTATTTTCGACATTTTGCCAAGCCGCAAAACAGCCCTCTCTCTCTCCCCCTCTCTCTATGTCTGCCTCTCTCTCTCTTTAACGCTCTATCCCACTCTAGTGGCATTGGTAGAGCGCCGAAACAAATTTCATTTGCTCTGCTCTCTGATAATTCGTTTTTGACGCGCTTCATTCCGATGATGATGTCATCAAATCAAAACAAAAACCATTTAAAATTCCCCAATCCCCCACATCGGTTCCCATTTCGTCGCGTAACATCGTTTCTCTCTGTGTAATTTGCATAATATTTAAATTTTGCATACTTATAAACGCATAATTAGGCAATTTTGCATGGGGTGTCAAGTGCACAAGTGGTTTGGTGTTTATTTTTGCCAAAAAAAAAAAAAATACAAAAATACAAAAACTTTTAATTGAAATTGCGTTCCTTCCAGTAGAAATTCATTGTAGACATGCTGGCATATTAAAGAATTTCTTGTTATCACATTTGAAATAAACTAATGACATCAAATATGAATCAAGGGGCAAATATTTGTGCTAAAAGAACAAAACTTAAAGATGTAGAGAATTGAAATATTGAGTTCGTAGTAAAACATGTTTAAAATCTAAGAAAATAATATAATATTTTAGGCTTTGGGGGAAAAATGAATATGTCAGCAGATTAACTCCGGTATTCAGAGGCAAGTTACTTGAGAACAGCGAGAACAGTTAATAAACTATACATATTTATGTGGGTATTCATAATTCAGACTTTACTATTTTTAATAACTTTGCGCAATAAGATTTGCATATAATAAATAACAAGCATAGTAACTTTGCTGGAAATTTCATGATTTTCTTATATTTCTCAGTTGGTTTTGCCCATAGATAAATGTTCTAATAGCACCTAATAACTTTCTGCATGGAAAGAGTTGTATGCGTTTTGTTTAAATTGATGTCATTGTTGTCTGTCTTTAAAGGGCAATCAAAGCGGTGCTTTTGCCAAACTTGTATTCGAATAACGAGATAATGGAGGGCTTTGCCAAGCGTTGTCCTATCAGCATGGATGTTCCATTCAGATACTCGTTTATTCCGCAGTCCGCTTTTACCTATTTCTTCACTTTTGTAAAAGGGGCACAACTGTACAAACGCGCATTTTAAATAGACTTCGCGACCAGTTAGCTTAACCCCACACACACACACGCCCCTCGTCACCTGCCCCACCCTTTATCTTACAATTCTCACTCTGCCTGCTGGAAAACTCAATCCTCTATAGAAATCCACACTCGAGCTGCCATTTTAAACGTTTTCGCACACTGTTTGCCTAAGATTCACGTTTTGCCCACAGCATACACCACGCCCCGCTGCCCATTTTGGTATCCCGATTTTCCTGGTTTCCAGTTTTTTTTTAGATTTTTTTGATTTTTTTTTTTTTTTGTCTGGAGAGGGCGTAACACACTTGAAGCACCGGATATTGGCTTCATACACCGCCAGCCAATTTTAAATTGCCAATATTGATTTATACACCACATGCGTTGCCACATGGGGCATCCACTTGGAGGCCAAACATGGGGCGACTCTCAAGCATTGTTAAGTTGCAATTTTGCAGGTGGCACACTGACTGCACTGTGCAACGCAGCGCAACGCAACGCTGCATTTCCAGTAAGTAAATGGGCAATGGGATTTCGCAGTTAACGCCGGGGAAATTTATTGGATGGCATGCGCTGCCTTAACAAGTTTATGCGCACAGTTGTAGCCTATATACAGATATATATATATATGTATATATATATATTTATATAAATGTTTATAAATGTATTTCCGAGTGTATTGATCAGCTTTTTATTATATTACGTAGCGCCCCCAAATGCAATTTGACATGCTATCAAAGAGCGAGAGCACAAAAAGATGCATCTGCCCTCTCTTTTTTTTAATTTCGGCTTGCGTCAGTTACAATTGGCAACTTGTACGGTTTGCACTTTCGGGTCTCTTCCTGTATCTCTGCCTCTGCCTCTGCCTCTGCTCTCTGTGCTCTGTGCTCTCTATCTGCTTGTGATTTCCCAAATCCCATTTAAGTATTCCCTTTATGGGACCACAACGCACCGCACAGTTCAACAAACTCTTTTGCATAATTCATGCAAAAAACAAAAAAAAAAAAAAAAAAAATCCACTTTCTGCGTCTCAGACACGCTCCTCCTTCCCTGCCCCGGAAATGTACAAAGAGCAATGGAACCAGGATGTGCTTTAAGTGTTGATTACATGTGTGTGTGTAAGTATGTCTCTGTCTGTGTAAGTAGACATGTTTTGTGCTGTGCAAATATTATGCTAACAGCTTCAAAAATGCACTGGAACTTAAAGCAAATAAAACTTAAAGAAAACCACACTCTCCAAGAATAATTTTCAGTTGTTGATGAAATTAATCTTTATGTGTAGGCTAACAATTTTCAGTTTAATTTAAATTAATAATTGCAGAAGAATTTTAATTGATCGAGTAAATCTTGAAAAAAAAAACAGCTAATATAATATAAAATAAAGAAAAACTAAACGCAATGCTAAACGCAATGGAAATAATGTGCTAGTAAAATAAAAATAATAATTATTCATGAGAGAGCAAACGTGCAACAATTTGAGGCAGATAAAAATGAACAAATGTGTCAAGCACACATTATTTGTAGTATGTGCACTCCTTCGTTCACTTGTTGCACGAATTTATTTATTAATGCATGCCATAAAGGCACAACTTGATTTATAAAAAATTTCACAGCCCGAAGGGCAATCAAAAAAAAAAAAATAAGGAAACCAAAGAAGGCAACGTCGGCAGCGTCGCTTATGGCCCAAACGAGAAAAATGTGAAAAATACATTTTCCATTAAATTTAATTTGCATGGTTTTAGGCGCAATCAGCTGCCGCTAAAGTTGAAGCTGGAACCCTAAACGCTTTGGGTTAAATTTCATTATGCGTGAAATACGTTCAGATTATTTTGGTGTTTGCCTCTTTAATCATAACAACAACAACAACAACAACGACGACAACAACAACGACAACAACAGCGACAGGCAGCACCCAAATCAGGCTAAGCGGGTTGCTGTGGTAGTTACTGTACAGTAATTTACTTTCAGCTCAAAGTAATACTTACAGTTTGGCAAACCGACTTTAAGCTGGTTGCATTTGAAGGGAAGACCTTGTCCAATATTATTGCATTCCCATTGTCATGGTAATACTTAAGGACAGACTTGAAGCAGTCGCCAGCCAGTGTTGCGGCCGGAAGACGACTGTTTGTATTGTCTTTGGATGGACTTGGACTTGCCATTTGCTCGGCTACCATTTTCACTCCACTTTTATTGTTATGGCGCTTGCATCATTATTTCAGTTGGCGCCTTGGCTTGGCTTGGGCACTGGCAAACTGAAACACTGAAACAGTGAAATCCCAATCTCATTGCCCTGCGACAACCCTCAACCAACCATTCTCCTAACCAGACCATTTGTGTCGCGTCGGCCACTGCGGCGGTGTCCTTTTGCATTGTTTTGGGGTCGTGGGACATCGCTTCGGTTTGAATGAAGGAGCAACGTTGCCGCAGCGCCGTTCTGCTGTTATTGTAGATAAAGATAAATAGTCTCAGATAACGTTCAGTTATTTGCAAACAAATACAATTGCGGTTCATTGATGGCGGTTTCATTTCGCCTCGCCCCAACGGACACCGCACCACCACCAGCACCACCACCAGCACCAACACCAACGCCACCATCCCCACCACCATGAGATGGTCGTCATCATAGCGGTTCTTTTTTTTTCTTTGTCCCATTATTTTGTGGTTGATGAAGCTCCGCTTTTTGTCGATTAAGGTAAAGTCGCGTGGCAAACAGCAAATGGTGGCAGACAAGTGACTTCGATGCGTTTCCCACATTATCTGAGCTCCCATTGCGCATCTGTAGCCCTTGAACAATTTAAATTTATTTGAACTCTTGGAAGACTTACTGAAATCTAGTTGAATTTTCTTCTTGTCTGTGCAAGCTTATGAATTTTTGGATGTTTATCGTTCGAACAAACGAAGTTTTAAACATTAAATTATTATTATTATTTAAAATTAGTTGCTGTAATATACATGCTAAGTATAGTCAACAATTTATAGTAATAGCTGAAAGATATAATGAAAATATTAAAATAATAAGATTAGATTATCAAAATTCAATACCATGTCTGTTTTGCTTAAGACTAATTTCCTCAAATACCTACCAATAATTTAGTAGTTCGATAATCCTTTGGTCACGTGCCATCTTCTGTGGCGTGCTCATAAAGTATATCACCATATCAATAGGCATCTAAATTAGTAGAGATAACTTTCCCAACTTTCCCGGGACAATTTAAAAAGTGGGGCTTCTACGGACTTTTGGCACACGTCAGGCTGCCATAATCTTTGGCTTTAAGCAAAAGTAAAAGTTGCTCGCCAGCGTCTTGACTTACTTTCAACTTTCACTTGCCACACGTAAGTGTGTGTGTGTGCGTGTGTGTGTGGTTGTGTGTGTGTGTGTGTGTGTGTGTGTGTGTGAACGGGAAAAGTTTTACAACTTTCTGTGCGCTACGTGCATTTGCCTATTTGCCTATATAAATGTCGATGTCGTGGTCGATGTGAGTGTGGATTTGAAAGTGTGTGCGAGTGTGTGCGTGTGTGTAAGTGTGTGTGTGGCTTCATGACGTTTCTTTCTTGGGCCGTGAGCCAGAAAGTATGTTAAGCACTTTGCTACCAGTTTCCTCCACAGTTTTGCTGGGCGCATTTTTAGCATCGCCGTATCTGGTCTGCGATTTATACGTGCATGTAATATGTGTAATTTATGACTGACAGGATGTGGGCGTTTAAATTATGTGCAAAATGCCAACCAAAATCTGGCCAAGCTTTCATGGGCCTAAAAAACTTTTTGCCCCAAGTCTAACAAAGGGGTCCAACCCATCGGCTTTGGGTGTCGCTAAATACTGAATTGTCACGTCTAGTTGCATGCGTGATATTTATACATATATTTGTCTAGATCTGAGACAGCTCCATGCTCAAATAAAACGAATTAACATTTTAAATAATCGTGAAAGGTGCTTAAAAGTTTACAAAAGTTGAAGTTGAGCTTAAGCTTAGTTTACGTACCCACTCTTCTGATATCCCAATAGAGTCATTCAATAAAAAGCTAAGCAGCTTATTGAAACGATTATGTAAGTTTTAACAAGTTGACGTCTATTACTGTAAAACTTTCCCCGATCTCTCCGAGTTTGGTAATATTTTGTATACTTACTTTTATTTTGGATAAGATCCGTAGAAATTATTTTATAATTAATTCACTGTGTTTAGCAAAAGCAGATGAAAGTATGTTTGTTTATTTATGTGTAGAACACTATTATTTATGTGATTTTCTTACACTACCGGCTTGCTAAAACAATCTGCTTAAATATCAGTTAAGTTAACTTAAACTATATTTTTGAAGCACCTCTTAAGCGTAGTTTACTTTAATAAATTAAGCCCTGTATTAGCAGCCTTAAGCTGCTTAAGGCTCTATCAAATTACTCTTTATGTCTTGTGCAAATGCGATTTGCACTCTTAACAAAACCTTCTACCCCATCCATGTCCCATTTGGCCATCTGCATGATGATTCTGGCCAAAATGAGTTTTCATTTCCAATTACTTTACAATTTTGGCTTTGTATGATGCCTCAAATGCCTCGGCTCTGAAGTTATAAGTTTGGGGTGGGTTGAAGGGGTATTTTTATTGCATGCTGCTCTTTATTCTCTCTCAGCCACACACAATCGCTCGTTTTCTCTCTCTCTCTCTATTCATCTGTCTATCTATCTCTGTCTGTCTTCATCTTTCTTTGTAACGTATCTGGCGTTACAATTCGATTTCCTAATTTTCAATTTTACACGTTTGGCAAACACTCGATAGCAGACAACGCAGACCAACCCCCGAACCACTTTACCCAGAACCGAGAAGAGCCCAAAAAATCTTAATCGGTGTATCCGTATGCATGCCAGGCCAGAGACTTCAAAAATTTTAATTAAAATTGAATTTTCCTTGCATTTAATTAAAAGCTTAGCTGGAGCCGCTGCTGCTGCACATGAAAAGTGAAGAAATGAAAATGCAAGAAATACGAAAAACTATGCCCGAGTTGAGTTCGAATACGGTAGAGAGTGAAAGAGACGGGGGGGTTGACTGAGTGCACTCGAAGCGGGGCACTCGAGCAGAAGAGCATGTACTCGTTGCGCCAGAGATATGAGAATCATCCTTCGACTCACTTGCAGCAGGATATACAGCGTCTTGTCCTTGCTACAGATTTTGTTGCTACTGCAGCTGCTGCTGCTGCTGCTGCAGCAAATATTTTTGTTTGTTTATACAGGCAGCTGCTCGACTAAATGCAACACTGACAGCTCCTGTCAAAATAAGCAACTAATCTCTGTTCCACAATATTGTTTATCCAGCCCAAACACACACACACACACACACACACACACACACACACACACACATACACACACGCACTCATAAATTTATATACATTCTCGCCTATCAGCACATTCGAGAAATATAATCTCTTGATTTTTAGGCAACACAAATGAAATTCCATATAATAATTTGTCACTCGATTTGGGACAGCGACAACAAATTAAACTTAGGATTAAACATTTAAACTGCCTCTGATTAGTATTTAAATATAAAGTAACCATGCACTAGTAGAGTTTGCTCGACTAAGATATACCCTGAACCTGTACAATCAAGTGATTTAAAGTATATATATTTTAAGGGGTTGTAGACGCTTCCTTCTGTCTTTTTAATGATATATTTAATGAGTTCAGGTATATTAAACGCATCTGAAGAGAAATAAAAATAATAGTAATAATATCTGCCTTATTGTTTTAAAACAGTATATAGAGTTCAGATATTTTTTTTTTAATCTGTAACTAGTATACTTTCTATAATATACATATTTTTGCTCTGCCGCCTCTTAAATATATATTTTACTTAACATGCCAACATCGTCTTTGAGTCATCGCTTGCGATGATCCCTCCCTCCGTATCGGATACTTTCTTACCTCCTGTTCATATTTGTGGTGAGCGCTGCGGCTGTATCCACATAATTGTTGAAAATTTTTCATAAATTCTGCCGCAAAATTGTTTTACAAAATACAAAAAAAAAAGAGAGAGAAGAAAATGTGCTGTAGGTAAATTTCACTCAACAAGCAGAGCAGCAGCAAAATAGTTTAATATAAAATGCAGACAAAGCATCAGATTGAGCCTCAGCTTCAGCCCAATGTTGGCTGGCTAGCATAGTTTGCTGCTTGTGCCTTGCCTTGGCCATAACAAGGAGTCGGCCGGTCCTTTGTGCTGCGGCTGGCAGGAGTCAAAATATTTAATGCACCCTCAATATTTTACTACGGGTAGTGATAATGCACCCGCCAAGCACACACTACCCACAATTGGCAGCTACACGAGCCATGTGCCATGGGGCACAGCTAGTCGTCAAAGCAAAACAAAGTCCACCCAACACTACACTCTCCCCTCTCGCCACGCCCCCTCACACACAAGCCCCGTCGATATGCATATTCAACAGTGTGGAAATAATAAAGCCAACTTGCCGACAGTTATAGTTGCTTACAGTTGTTACCAGACAGTGGTGACGCCGGAAACAGGAAGCACTCATTGCCGGGACAGACAAAGGCTGCGAGGTGCGGTCGAGAAGAGCCTGGGGCAGGCGCTGGGGCAGGGCAATGGCATGGGCAGGTGCAGGGGCAGGGGCAGGGAGCATATCGTTTCAGGCGTCGGCGCCAATGAAAACCGAAGCATCTGACACTTTACTCTGCCTTTGCCCCGCTCAATGCATACAATTTATTGCATCGAGTGATAATAATACTTGATGATTTCTCCTTGCTCTCTTTATTTTCATTTGTTTTCCCAGCTCTAAGTGCAATTCAGTGTAAAGTTCAAGAACTCGTCGCGAGTTATCAATTCTTGAATGGTTTGTTATCGGAGTCTGCAGCATGGATAAACAAGCTTGGGTCTAGTCTTAAAAGTCTGAAGGGAATGTGAAGTGAGAGAAGTGAAAAGTAGAAATGCAGATAAACTCTAGATCTTCTAGAACTAATTTAATTGAATATAAATAACGAGTAGCCTCTAAGTTAGCTTGTGGCTTACTAAGAAATAAATTTAAGTTTAATGAATTAAAATAATTATTGAATCAATGCATAGTCGTCAAAAGTTATTCGTCAGTTGCAGTGAAATGTAGTTTTTTTGTTCATCATGTGAGAAATAATAAATGGTAAGTTAATGTGCACACCATAATAAGACATATTAAAATAATATTATATATGTTCAGTATATACTATGTATATTATTGGACCTCTTTATAAAATATATTCGCACTCAGTCCCTTATCTAAAAGCATTCTTTAGACAAATATAA
Organism: Drosophila mimica; assembly: GCA_037043585.1. Lineage (NCBI taxonomy): Eukaryota > Metazoa > Arthropoda > Insecta > Diptera > Drosophilidae > Drosophila > Drosophila mimica. The sequence continues at coordinate 877,565 of JBAMBE010001243.1, forward strand.
TTATACACTTGCTATCAGCATACAGAATTCTCAGAATTCCTTCAACGTACTGAATATTCATGTTTTATTTACAAAAATACACGCTTACGTACACTGCACAAAATTGAGAAATTGATTTTGAATAAAATAACGAAGATTAACTTTTTGAACTGTTTTTAATTTTTCAACTTTATTATAATATATTGGTAATTAAAATAAATTATTTATAATATATTAGTTATTTCCTGTTCTTATTTGCGTCGTTGATTTTCTTATCAAGTACATTTTGTTTGAGCATGGGCGGTTTTAAAATAAATTTATTAAGCAAAGTCTTCTCTTTGCAGTCAGTATTTGATTAAGTTCCAAGTCAATCAGTTCGTTTATGTGCTTCTGAAAATGGGAAATCGACGTGGCCAGCTTTGTTTTTTCCTGTACTTTCTACTGGCCGCTACTCCTCTGTGCACTGCTGATGCGGGAAGATCATGTGGAGATCAAATGGAATGTGTGCAGCGATATTTGTGCAGAAATGGAACGGTAGTCAGAGATGGTCACTCTATCATCGACTTTCGCTCGGCATTAGTCTCGTCAGATCGCAATCAGGGCTGCAACTGGAGTGAGAAATGCTGCTCGCTCCCTGATAAACTGGAGGAGAATGTGAAGCAGAAGAAATACGTGTACCCGGGCTGTGGCTTCAGAAATCCGAAGGGCGTTCAAGTGACAGTGGATAATATGATGAAAGGCGAAGCGCAATTTGGCGAGTTTCCATGGGTGGTGAGAGTTCTGTCTCAACCATGTGTCACCCACCTATGTGCGAGCAGTGGAAGCATCTTGACGCCAACTGTGGTCCTGGTCGCTGCCCACAGCGTCGTAGAGACGCCGGCTGAGAATCTGAAAGTCATAGCTGGGGAATGGGATACTAATATAGACAACGAGATCCTACCGCACGAGGAGCGCGGAGTGAAGACGAAAATCATGCACGACAGATTCGATAATGAGACTGGCATCTATGACGTGGCTCTACTCATTTTACGAGTACCCTTCCGTCTGGCCGATCACATTGGCACCATCTGCTTGCCACACCCGCAATTTAACCCTGTAAATAAGCGCTGTCTCGTCACCGGTTGGGGCAGCCGCAACTGGCATGATTCGGACTACCCACATATTCTGAAGAAAATTGATCTGCCTTTTGTGAATAGGACTGAATGCCAGAATCAGCTGCGTGAGACCCGACTTGGTAAATGGTTTGAGCTGCACAACAGCTTCGTCTGTGCGGGCGGTGAGAAGGACAACGATGCCTGTGTTGGTGACGGCGGCTCTCCGCTTGCTTGTCCCCTTGCCGACAATTACAATCGCTATCTGCTGGCCGGTACCGTTTCCTGGGGCTTACAATGTGGCGCAGAGCATGTGCCCGGCGTGTATGCCAACATCTCTTTCCTTCGAAGCTGGATTGATGAGCAGCTTAGACTTCGTAAAATTAACAATTTTTATTATACAATTCAACCATATACCAGAAGTGGAATAAATCCAGCTAATTAAATATTGTCTGCCAGTGACGAGAATGTAAAAAATATACAATAAAAGTTAATTGTAAATTAAGTAAACATATTTGTTCTGCAGAGCAATATGCATTTATTACCTTATAGCAATACACAAATAAATTACAAAGTGTACAATTTCTTGGGGATGTCCAAATTGTCTAGTTGCTGGTTAATCCATGGAATGAAATGCGCCACATTGGTATAGACAGCAGGCACATCCTTCAATCCGCAACCGACGCCCCAGGTAACAATGCCCGCCTGGTAAAAGCGATTCGGATGTCCTCGGATGGGACAAACGAGAGGAGATCCTCCGTCGCCGTTGCAGGCGTCCACGCCCATCTCGCCGCCAGCACAAATGGAGCCCTCATCGAAGAGCGAGGGATCGATATCCATATTAAGCAGCTTGCTAAGGCAATCGTGGCGGGGAAGGACGGGCACGGTGATCTTCTTGAGAACTCCTTGAGAAATGGAGGGATCTGTGGTCCTTGCGCCCCAGCCGGTAACAATGCAGCGCATATGGTCAAACTGCTCGTGGGAACTGGGCAGGCAGATGGGTGAGATGTGTGGCATGGAGCTAAAGCCCACATTGAGAACCAGCAGGGCAATATTATTGGTTACACTAGAGTAGCCATGGTGAATGATAATTTTTGAGACATTACGATTCAAATGTGGATATGGTTCCCCAATGGATTGCATATCCCATTCACCCGCGCGGACCTTTAGCTGGTCTGCCCGTAGGCTTGTTACCTTATGCGCTGCTGTTAGCACAACGTTGGGCGCTAAAATGGAACCACCTCCAATGTATTTTAACGATGTGGTGGCCATCAAATAAATAGCCACCATCCAGGGGAATTCACCGAACTGCGCCTCCTGGTTCTCAACATTCTCTAATGTTATACTGAGGCCGTTAATATGCCTTGAGCCGCATTCTGATATGTTGGTCTCAATCACAGGTTTGTTGTCGGCTGGTAAAATCTAGGATATGTTGAAACTTATTCATTCGATTCGGATTAAATAATTCAAATTTAATATTACCTTATCAGATTTAAGACAGCAGGTTTCCAAATAACCACAAGGTTCCTTGTCATTGATGCCTGTCCGAAAGCTAATCACGTAATTGTTATGTTGGTTAACTTTCTCAGTTTGACACTCCCATTTAAAAACGCATTCGAAATCCCCTCCGCAGAAACAATTTGTGTCTACAGCTGTGTCACCATCAGACGATTTCCGATATGGATTTAGGAGCCTATAACTCGGCCTATGACAAGGATTTAGCTCATCGGCTGACGCCGCAGAGCAAAAAATGAGAAACGCCAGGGTCCCAATAAAGCTGATCTGAAGAAGCATTGCATACGACACACGAAACTATTTTGAAAAATGTAAGATTCAATTATTAAGAAAATTAATCAAATTATTAGATTAATTTATTGATTTCGATTGCATTAAAATTATAAGTTATATAGATTCAATTTTTTTAAGAATGTATATTCCTTGCTTATATTGATAAACTGAATAAATACGTTTCATATTTGATTACCTGACCACAAGTCCAGAATTTGCGAACAAAACTGCTGCCGAGCTACGCAAAGAAGTTTTGTACACTGATTGAGGCATTCAACTACGCCGTCGAATGTTCTCCGAGTTAGTGAGGTTATCTCTCTGAATCAATGTCAGCAACTTTGATAACTGAGGGTATTTGTACTTTATTGATAGGTTTGTGAGAATTTAAAATTCATGTTGGAGTCAATTCGGGCAGACGTCTTCTAATAAACATTAAGTTGACAGCAAAAACACGACAAACAAATGAAGCAAATGCATTTCATGCCACTGGCTGAGGAGCGGGGGGCTGGAGGCGTGCCATCTGCTTACTAATGCTGAGCTTTCCTTCTTTCTCTTTATGTTTGTTACCGGCTTTCAGCACTTGCAGCACAGGATAAGTTTACAAATTGAAAAATATAGCATGCGACCGCCAGAACGTGCCAAAAGGCGCGGTTGGAGGGCAGCGTCGACAGCGGCACAGTGACTCAAAACCAATTGAAATATATTAAAACTGTCTTATATATTCACAAAGCTAGTGCTAAAATACATATATTTTATAATAAAACTGGAAATACACATATAGTATTTTCAAAGCTACGACATAATTTAAAAAAAAAAAAAACCAAAAAGAATATTGCAAATGACACTCGATTGTTGGTATTTTTTTTTTTGCAAATATTTGAAGAAATTAATTTGAATTTCGTCTCATTAGGTTGATCAACTAAAATTAAATTCATAAAAATTATTTGTGTTATTATTTCACTGTGCTGCCCAACTGCTTGAAAAAAAAAAAATTAGTTATCGCATGGTCACTTGGTGAGTGGAGAGTGGGCAGCTGCCGACTTGGAGTGACTTGGGTTTTCCACAAGCTTGGCCACAGATACTGCGAAACATATACGTACCGCATATATACTTGTGGAGCTATATATACGACAAGTAAAAATGCTGTAGTCAAGTGGGATCGAATACAAAATACCCTGTAACCTGTCCGTAGACAGCGCATCTGGCCTTGTCTGATTTTACTGATATTTGTCCAGTCGGAAATTTAAATGTATCGATATTCGCGAAATTGTCCGCGCAGATTGTCGAATTGTCTGTCTGTCTGTCTTGTCTGTCTGTCTTGTCTGTCTGTCTTGTCTGTCTTGTCTGTCTGTCTTGTCTGTCTTGTCTGTCTTGTCTGTCTTGTCTGTCTTGTCTGCCTTGTCTGTCTTGTCTGTCTTGTCTGTCTTGTCTGTCTTGTCTGTCTTGTCTGTCTTGTCTGTCTTGTCTGTCTTGTCTGTCTTGTCTGTCTTGTCTGTCTTGTCTGTCTTGTCTGTCTTGTCTGTCTTGTCTGTCTTGTCTGTCTTGTCTGTCTTGTCTGTCTTGTCTGTCTTGTCTGTCTTGTCTGTCTTGTCTGTCTTGTCTGTCTTGTCTGTCTTGTCTGTCTTGTCTGTCTTGTCTGTCTTGTCTGTCTTGTCTGTCTTGTCTGTCTTGTCTGTCTTGTCTGTCTTGTCTGTCTTGTCTGTCTTGTCTGTCTTGTCTGTCTTGTCTGTCTTGTCTGTCTTGTCTGTCTTGTCTGTCTTGTCTGTCTTGTCTGTCTTGTCTGTCTTGTCTGTCTTGTCTGTCTTGTCTGTCTTGTCTGTCTTGTCTGTCTTGTCTGTCTTGTCTGTCTTGTCTGTCGTGTCTGTCGTGTCTGTCGTGTCTGTCGTGTCTGTCGTGTCTGTCTTGTCTGTCTTGTCTGTCTTGTCTGTCTGTCTGTCTTGTCTGTCTGTCTTGTCTGTCTTGTCTGTCTTGTCTGTCTTGTCTGTCTTGTCTGTCTTGTCTGTCTTGTCTGTCTTGTCTGTCTTGTCTGTCTTGTCTGTCTTGTCTGTCTTGTCTGTCTTGTCTGTCTTATCTGTCTTGTCTGTCTTGTCTGTCTTGTCTGTCTTGTCTGTCTTGTCTGTCTTGTCTGCCTTGTCTGTCTTGTCTGTCTTGTCTGTCTTGTCTGTCTTGTCTGTCTTGTCTGTCTTGTCTGTCTTGTCTGTCTTGTCTGTCTTGTCTGTCTTGTCTGTCTTGTCTGTCTTGTCTGTCTTGTCTGTCTTGTCTGTCTTGTCTGTCTTGTCTGTCTTGTCTGTCTTGTCTGTCGTGTCTGTCTTGTCTGTCTTGTCTGTCTTGTCTGTCTGTCTTGTCTGTCTGTCTGTCTTGTCTGTCTGTCTTGTCTGTCTGTCTTGTCTGTCTGTCTTGTCTGTCTGTCTGTCTTGTCTGTCTGTCTTGTCTGTCAATAAAAACTGCAAAAATTCGCAAAAATTTTAAGAAATCAATAAAAATTGCATAAGTTCAAAAAAACGCAAAAAATCGGAAAAATACAAAAAAAAAAACGGAAAAAATAAAAAAAAAAACGAAAAACAAAAACGAAAAAACGTGCGACGATGCGACAAAATCAATAAAAACTGCAAAAATTCGCGATATCTGCGCGGATTATACCAGATTTTATATTCCAAACATGAAGTCTCTTACTCTTATGATTTCTTCATACAGACGGACACACGGTCGATTTGGCTGAAGATAACGATCAAGAATATATATACCTTATGCGGATTTTTTCTTTTGCCTGTTACATCCTTCTGCACAGAACCAATATACTCTGTTATTTGCCAATTCTTAGCACGGCCAGGGTATAAAGATGTATATGGAATTATGGATTTAAAGTTGTAGCACACTTAAAAATACATATATATTTGTATGTAGATATGTACGTATACACATTTCCAGCACAAAGTGGCTGGAGCAGCGTAAATCTGACATGAAACGTTTGCGTGACAAGCAAAACGCTGGCTACTGGTATCCCTAGTCCAGGTTCCCATACCACCACTGGGCCACCAAGGACCTGCACCGAGCTGGCCACGAGTCGCAGGGAAAAATAATTATAGCGCAACTCATAATAATGCAGATGCACTGCAACAATAACCAACTGTAAAGTGAATTTGTAATGCAACGAAGTTCAAATACACTTTAAGTGTATTCAAAAAATCAGTAAAATTGCATTTATGTATTTATGTGGCGATTGTTTCTATTTATTTTCTTACATTATAATATTAATACATACACTTAATCAATACCTACTATCAAGTTAGCCAGATAAGACATATAATCGACCTATTTCCAAATCTAAGACTTGCTCAGTGTAAATAATCTTTAAAGCTGAGCGAAAACAATAAATGAGAAAAAAAATATATAAATAAATAAAGACTCTCAATATTTAAAAGCTTTTTATAGTGTATAGGCTATGATTGAATAATAATATATAAATAAACAATTTTAATATATACATAAAATTTTTGAATTATTAAAAATGATTGAAAAATATATATGAAGAGTTGATCAACTTTTGATACCCTCTCCTTATATATGCATATATATGGGAATATCTTTAAATTAAAACGAAACACAGACTGCGGCGACCACAAAGGGGACAATGTCAGCAGCATGCAAAATTAGACCGAGAACAATAAGGAATTGCCGGCAGACCATGAGGCGACAGTATGGGAAACCAGTAGCAGGAGCGGTGCAGGCTTTTCCCACATGACAACAGGACAGCAAACAGCAGACAGAGGCCAAAATTAAAGGACTTTAGAGTTGTCAGAGAGTGCTGGTTGCGGTGCAGCTCATTTCGGTTCGGTTTTTTGATATATTTGCGTTGACAATGGCCTTTGTTTTGACAGCGGACAAATTAACTTTTGGTCTACCCCAAAAACGTAAACAGAACCAAACAAAAACCGACCTGACCAACTGATTTGCAATGTCAAATTGGCAACAATTAGATGTATCTCCCCCTGACTCAAATGATCCGCAATGTTTGCCTGCTCCTCACACACCGCCGCTGTCAGTCAGCTTCTTGCTAAAATGTTGACAGCATTCAAATCAAAATGTTGACAACAACTGCAAAAAGCAAAATAAAATATAAATAAATAAAAGGCGACATCGCAGACGAATGCCGCTGGCAATAAAGTACTGCCTTCTGCCTGATGAGCAGCCTGATAAGCGTGCGACAGGAAGGGATGGATGGGAAGGGAGGAAGTGGGAGGGGCAGGGGACGCCGTTGTCGGCATGTACATAAATGTCATCTTTGAGTCATTTGACAGTTGCACTGGCTTCGATTAAGGCGTGATTTGAATGGGAAATTAGCGAGATGGCGTCAGTCGCTTTTCTCGCTTGCCACATTTTCCATTTTGACTTATGGGAAATTTAATTATCCCCAAAGACACGCCTGACAAATCAAATGAGATGCAAATTAAATAAGGCTGAGATAGGTATGTGTAAGACAACAGACTTGGTCACGAAAAATGAACTGAATGTAAAATATCAAATTTATATTTGAATGATTTCTCCACACATTCCATATGCCATAGCTCAAATAATTAATTTAATGGCTGGTGATGTTGATCTACAAAATACATAAGATATAAATTAAAATTTGTTTACTGAAACCAAAATTCTTGGATCGAAGACGATATCGTACAATGATTCAAGTTGTGGGATCGAGAAACAACAGGAAACATCAAATAAAATAGCTTTGAATTGAAAAAAAGTCACATAAAAAACAAATTCATAGCATTTAAATGAAATGCTTTTTTGATTGAAAAATAAAAATTTAAATATATTAAATTTTTCAAAAAACACACGGCCTTCTTCGATGCTATCTGTGATGCATAGTGTAAGGTCCATATGTACGAAAATATTGTTTAAAAATATGGATTTTACTTGTATTTAAAGTTTAATAAGTTCTTAAAGTTAAAATAATTTTTAAAAAACTCATCATTTTCTTAGTTGAGAATTAGTCTCACACTTTACATATATGGTGTGAAAACTAATGTGTTGCATTTATTTATAATGTTTTGCTTTTTGAAATCTAATACGCTTAATTTTGCTCAGTGTACTGTGTTAAGCAACAATTATTTATGATACTCAAGTACATTTAGTAAGCTTTAAGCACGCGTCTCGAGCACTTCTTATTTTCTCGCGACTTTTTTTTGAGATAACAAGTAAAATATTACAGTAAGTCGTAGTTAGTCATACTTATTCTACATTTTGCAATGGTTAACTTCCTGCTTTCCTTCTTGTAGTCTTGTGAAATGCTGCTGTTAAAATGCTTATTATGGCTTGGGATAATGTTCATCTGTCCGCTCCGAATTGATCTTTTAGATATCACCACTGATTTTAATGATCTAGATCAGATAATTTTCTCTCAAATCGACGAGAACGATGAGAACGATGAGATCAATGTGGATGATATGTTCGATTCCATTGATGATAATGGAATGTTGAAGACATCCACTGCAACAGAAGCAAATTATCCAGATTATATAGAGCTGTTGCGCATAAGAGAAAGATTGCTCAACGACCTCAAAATCGCAATGGGATCACATTGCACTGAGGTTTTGTCGGAGGTGTATGAAAATGTGAAGCAAGCTTTTAAGAAACTTAATCGACTTTTCGCTACAAAACTGCCAGCAACAGCACCGGCGACAACATCAACTACAACTCCATCAACCACAACTCCATCAACAACAACCAAAAGAACACCCACTACAAGTCCAATAAGGAATTGTGGGTTCGGAAAGCAAAATAGTTGCGTCAAACGCTGGAACTGCAACGGTCAAAAAATCATAGATACCAAATATTTCATAAATATTAAGGAAAATACCGAGTGTGGCTACATGGAGGCTTGCTGCAAAAAAGCTGACATTGTAAGTACAACTTCTCCACCATTTGTGTGATGTGTTATTCAAATCCTTAATTCTTCAGAAATCGAATTATAAAAATCCACTTCCGGCCGATCTAAACACGGAAACGCATTGTGGCATATCCAATCCAAAGGGCATTTATATGACCATCGTGGGCAACGATGAGGCCGAGACACAGTTTGGTGAGTTTCCCTGGATGGTCAGCATATTGGACAGTAAGAATAAATTTCGAGCTGCCGGTGCGCTAATTGCAACACGAGTCGTGCTCACCACCGCCACCAGTGTGAGGGGAATCGATCAATGTAAGGTGCGAGCCGGCCATTGGGATTTGACCAGTGATAGCGATATTCTACCATATCAAGAGCGTTCCGCCAAGGTCGTAACACACGAGAGCTTCTCCATCAAAACATACAAAAATGATATCGCACTACTCTTTCTGAATGCGACCTTCCACAGAACGATGCACATTGGTCTCGTCTGCCGGCCTCAACCGGCAAGCGTCACACTCGCCAAATATGACAGCTGTCTGGTTGTTGGCTGGAATCATAATCCCAGCCGTAACAACAACCGACAGATTATGAAGAGCATATCAGCAACTGTGACCAAGTGTGACAAACGCACACAGGACACAGTACTGTGCGCGACAAGTGAGCAGAAACATTTCCTCCAATACTCGACTGGATCTCCGATTTTGTGCCGCAATCGTAACGAGAACAATAATCCCTATTATCAAATTGGCTCTCTTAGCCATGAGATAAACACAAATCAAATAATGTTTACCAGTACTACAAAACTAATGGATTGGATAGAGAATCAAGTGAACAATTCTTCAAATTTTATTTGATTTTGTAACCCTTGTGATGACATCAATTTAAATTTTATGAATATCTGAATTACTGTGACCTAGATTGATCTATTGGCCCCTTCTGGGCCTATAACTCCTTCCCATTACTATAAAACTAATGGATTGAATAAAGAAATAAATCGATAACTTTTAAAAATGTATAAATTTGTAAATCTTATGAAATCGTTAATTAAATTTTTTGTGTTTGATCTATTGTGTCCACCTTTGATTCTTGTGAGCTGAGGATTTCTGTGTTTTTTGAGCTTAAGAATTGTTTTCTTAACTCTCTTCAACTGGCTATCGCGACAAAACTCGAAATGATTTTTGTTAATAATTCCAATTTATTGAAAGAAAAAAAATAGATATATATTTTTAATTATAATCAGTTGATTTTACTTTAGTTGCACAGAAATTGTAGAAAATGTAAAATAGTTTATATTCCTTAGATTTTTCAACAACCTTAACAAAAGACGTCTAAAGAGCTAGACATACTCGGGTTTTGTGTTCAACATAAATACATTGTCAAAAATATATATATATATTATGTAGAAAGTTGAGTTGGGCTCGCTTTAAGAGTTGGCCATTGCCTGTGTGGCTGTTTACGCCTGCCCATTTTTATCAGCCACATGTGGTAAAATTAACGCCGCAACCGAAACGCATTACGGTTCCGACTGCCGCGTTTGCGCGCTGCCACATAATGTGTGCGGGCTGTTTGCCACGCCATCCTGATGCGAGGGGCAACCTTTGCTGGGCGCTCAGGCATTTCATTTTTTTATTCCCTTTAACGTTACCGGCAGCCTCAAATGTTTATACATTAGTAACATTTGTGCAAATGCCTCGTCGGCTTCCTTGTGCGTCCTGCACATTCTCCTCCCTGTGCTCGTTGCGTCCTTGTTGCTGTCGACGTCGACGTCAGCGTCGGCGTCGTCACAGCTGCTGATTATATTGAAAATTATTAGTAAAACATTGCAACGCGACTGAATGTGGCCTGCCACACCCACGCGCTGCATGTGCGCTGTAAAAATTCATTGCATACTTTGCGGCAAGCCAAATGTGCTTCTGGATTGGCATGTATGCTGGCATTTGGATGTGTGTGCTCAAGATCGGGTGACTATATCATATAACTCCCATTGATACATGCTGTTTTCACTCAGATGTCTGCAGCAAACTACGTATTCTTGTAAAATACAGTTAATTTTTATAGACTATTTGTTTTCAAAAAATATATCATCTTTATTTATTATTTTCCAATGTTATCTATTTTGTTTATAATTTTAAAAATACTGTTTCATTTTTAGAAATGAATCGCGTGCTTATTTTGGGCATTCAGTTTTATTCGTCATTTTTTTTATATATTTTAATATGATATTATATTCCCATTGGCATCAAAGAAGGAATACCCATCTATGGTTACGAAAATCAACAAAATATCTATTGCCTCTCAGTAATATTTTTAATTTGATATTTTTTTAATGTGAAATCAGACATTTTTAAAATATTCTATTTATATTCACGATATGTCAAATAATAAAAAATAATTTTGGAGCAATTGTGGCTTGTATAATTATCAAATAACCATTAGAGAGTGCTTTGATCGCTTTCCGAGGGCTGCTCCATTCCGTTCCATTCCGTGCTGTTTTGGGGCAACGTAGACAGCTTATCGAACATATTGTTGTGCTCTTTCGGTACATTGGCAATAATTTTAAAATTGATGATGTGCACATAATAAAGTGTCAAATATCAACACACATCAGAACATTGCGAGACGTGCATCATCATCAGCAACGACATCGACATCAACGAGCTGGAAGTGTCGAGATAGAGACAGAGAGAGAGAGAGAGAGAGACAGAAAGAGAGAGATATGTAGAGAAGAAGATGAAGAGCGAGTGAGTGGATGCGAAAGGGCAATGGGGTAATGGCTTTGAAGGCAACTTCAACTCTGACAGGCAGCAGGAATAAATAAACCAAACGTGCGATGTACCTAAATAAAAATACAAAAAATATAAAAAAGTAGCATTGGCACAAAAAAAAAAAAGAAACGAAACGAAAAGAAAATTGACAAAATTGATTGAGCGCACGGAGAGCAGCTCAGGGCGTGGGCGTGTTTGAGGAGGCAAGTAGGGGTGATGGGGCAGCAGTAGCAGCAGCAGCAGCAGCAGCGCGCCACGAGGATGACAACAGTGAAAAGTTAACGCTTGTCATACGGCCAGGCGTACCTTGAGTTACTGCGTGCCCCCCTTTGCTGGGACGCTATTTTTCACCTTTAAACAATTTGGCCCCAAGCTGCTGTCGCTGGAAATTTTATTGTTTTCCTTCCCTGTCTTCCCAGCGCTTATTGACATTCCATTTAATCTATTTTAGCCAAACGCTTTTTACATAGTGTTCGCCTGCAATGCATAGTTTTGAAGCTAGTTTAGCTGTAAATATGTCTGCAGACACAAATTATTAATAAATATTATCTTTATCCTTGCACCGTGGCATTAACGTTGCCTTACACAGTCCTGCAATATTTATATACATTAGAGACTGTGTTAACACAAAACTAGGAACAAGTTAGCAAATACGGTCTTTGGGAATGTATTTCACGCCAAGCTTGGCAGTGGCAAATAGTGAAGTAAAATAGGAAAGGGAAAAACTCTGATTGAAACTTGTTCTCATTGATACAATTTAAACATGACATACAACTACAAATTTAGTTTACACACAACAACAAAACACATAACAACACATCAAATAAAAATATAAAAAAAAAACAAAAAAAAGAATATATAAAAATTTAAAAATATAGAAAATTAACATGGCTAGGAATACGCGAATATTCGGCAACTCAGAAGGGTCGCTTTCTTTTGAAATGATTTCGGATTTGCAGTAAGTGGACAAAACTCTTAAATAAATTGATGGCTTTGCTAACTACTGTTTGCAGTATTGAAAATGGAACAGATAAATGGTCATCTGGGTATGCCAGGTTCAAAAGAAACAACCGGTAAGTCTTTAAACACCCAATATTGATAATTTCAGGCATCAAATCTAATCTTTACCCGCAGCACTGCGATACCAATTTTGGACTACAAGCAGTTTATAGCCGCGAGACGCATACAAACCTTGTGGCGGGGGTATCAGTCCCGCAGGAAGTGGCATAATCTGTTGCGGGCAGCGATTACCATACAGCGTTGGTGGCGCGGCTTCCGAGTGCGCAACAATTTCATCGGTTGCACAGAGAAAAAATTGATGCAGGTGATGAGCGATCACTATAATCGGTCAGCAACCAAAATTCAGGCCGTCTACCGCGGTTGGAAAGTACGGCAGACGGTGCACGATGTGCACAATCTGCAACGCATGCAACATTGCGCCGCCGAGGAGCTGCTCAGCTGTTGCGCCTCCAGGCTGCATCATCTGCTGCGCACCTACTCGATACCAGGCATCTACTCTCTCCACGACTCGCAGTAAGTACAGTCATCTCCGATCCTCTACGGAATATATACATATGTGTATGCATTGTTAGGGAAATGCATTTTTTCCCCTTGATCTCGATGAGAAAAGTTGACTTTTCCTTTTGTCATACTATTTTCACTCAAAGCTTGCTTTAATTTTGAAGTATTTATATTGGAATTTATATACTTTCCACAACATTTGGTTTGACTTGGCTTTTCACTTAATCACAGCTGTTTCTCGAAGGTGGAGAAGCTGCTGAACAGCATCTCGTTTCGCTTTCACAATATTCGCGCCTTTTTCAATTCGGCACAAATGATGACTTTGGTCAATGCGCAACGCGATAAGTTCAAGAACAGCATCCACAACACGGAGGTGCCCTTTTCCGGTCCCAATTACAGCAGCCAGTGCAATCCGCCCTGCGAGGACATCATGTACAGCAAGGACATGGACATGGATCGTCGCATGTACAAAATTATTGCTGAATATGAAAAGTCTCAATTAAATCAACAGTTGCGGCAGTCGCAAAAATCCGTGGCTAACTGTAAGTACACTGAGAAAAAAAAAATAAAATCGTGCTGAATTTTTTCTCTCTTTCACTTATTCCATCTCTCTCTTCCACTTTCTAAATATATATATATATATGTATATCTATATATTCAGATAAATTCCGTAAGAATGTGGACAAAATGTTGGCTCATCGCAATGAAGTACACCGGGACTTTTGCGGCGATGTCATCCAAAGCATGCGTAAGTGGAAAATTTGGGATGATCGGAATCTGACAATTAGCCGAGACATTTTAGTCTATCCCGAAAAAATTAGCAGTTTTCTCGCCGATGCTTTAGATATAATGCGGGAACACGATGTACGCACCTGCCACTGTAAAATATCCATCTTTGATACACTTCAATGCTTTTGAGCTGAGCTATCCTAGACCCATTAATAAATGAGTTATGTAAGCTTATCAGGGCTTGTCGTGGCTTCTCAGAAAAACCACTGTTTTTCATTTAATTGCTAATAAATAATTATAAATACTACAACTAACTTTACCAGTAGATATGCAGTGCTTTACTCAAAAAATCAAAAATACATCGAGCAAAATTGAAATGCCTTTGCTGAGGTTTTTTGTGGAGTATTTGTTAACAAAAGCTGGCAACATGTGCATTTGACTGATTACTAATTAACGCTCATTTATTTGCCTTTGTTGAACTGGAGCTTTCTTTCCAGCACCTGGCAGGAGCAGGGGCAGAAGAAGGAGCAGCAACTGGAGCAGCAGCACCTGTCTCCGCAGCTGGCAAACGCATTTTTCTTCTGAAGAATTTTCCTTTGTTTTGTGCAGGCATTTAATTTATTTTTGGCCCCTACCAAGGAGCGAGCCGAGGTCCCAAACGAGGGCGACTCAACCGTCGCACATGAGTAATTTTTGAGCCGAATTTTGGCCTCGACGCGCTAAATCCTGGCATGCTGCCTATAAATACTTGACGTGGCAACAATAGCTGCCGTCTGTGCACGTGGCAACCAAGCCAAGCCCCGAGTCCCCCAAATCCTGTGAATCCTGCGTAGCATACGTGCAGCCGCATTGGCCGGATGCCTTCGAGCTGCTCAAGGCTGCTCGCAAATGACATTTAGCATGTGGCTGTTGTAGGGCCAAAGAGCCAAAGAGCAGGACGACTGCTCTCTCCAGTGCCAATCTGTACATACGTGACTACTGCCTAGGTCGTCTTACCAAATTAGATTTCCGCTCATCCCCCCCACCCGCCCCCGTCTCCTTCAACTACCATCATAATTAATATGCACGATATGCGGCGTTAAGTTGTGTGAAAATTACTTGTGCGTTGACGTGACGAGGCGTCGACTCTGGTGAAAAACAAAAACTCTCCCCTCCCCCACTTCCTTGGGTAATTGTTATTCGATTACGAATTTCATCTAAGTATTCACTAATTAGTTGTTGATGATAAAGGGCCCGTTACTGCTCAGATATCAGCATAGCCAAGCGATATTAATCACTATATCATATCGAAAATTAGCCACACATGATCCATTTAATTGTAAATAAGGCAGCAATTTATTTTTGCACATGAACACAAACTATTAAAACGGAAAAATGTATTCAACAATTAATTTAATCAAATATTACAAGTATTTTTCAACTCATTTATTTTTGCAAAAGTTAAGATTTTAAGTACTGAATAAAAGTATATTTAATTAAGCACATTTTATTATTATTCCTATCACAACAATGTAGTGAACTTTCCGATCTATTAGTATTGTTTTTAACTCATTAGTGCATCCAATCACAACTAGTACATATAGGAAAAACGTAGGAACGTCATCAACAAGTTAAACTCAAATCAATTGTGCACTTCTGATGAACCCTATCGAGGCATACTTAAAAAAAATTCTCTTTCTCATTTACTTGTCTCTGTATTTTCGCAGAGCAATTCGCACCGCTGTGGAAAAACTTTTAAGTTCTTAATTAATTTGTTTTTCTGCGGCTCGAGACACCAACGCAGCAGCTCTGCCACTCACTCACAACTTTTCTCATTTTTCTCGGGCGAATTGCAGCCCCAGCAAAAAAAAAAAAGAAAAACAAAACTGAATGTGGAAGAAGTACGGAAAAAAAGGTTAAGTGGTTCCATTTGGCAAACATTTAGTCACAGCCCACAACAACCCATCAAATGCTGCCCAAAGTGTGTGCGAGTTTTAATAGGCTTTTGTGTGCAAAATAAATTGATGTGGTGCACCTGTAAAACGCCACGGAAAGGGGCATGTAGAGCTGGTTTGGGGGCATGATGATGTTTTCCTTACGTCTGCTTGTGGGCCCCGTGGTAGACCGCATTGTAATCAGGCGGCTTTCAAAATGAATTTGACTTAATTTCAAGTAAATTGTTAAAAGATTGCTCAGCAGTAGTCATGGTTTCCATAAAAGGGGAGCATAAAGAGCTTGTGCATAGACAGATGCTGTTTTGTAAACCCCACAGAGTTAACTTCAGATGAGGTTTTCACAAAAATCATAAGAAACTTTTATTTATTTGATTATATGAAACCCGGCTCAGATATGAAAATAAAGAAAACAAATAAAACGAAAA
This sequence comes from Drosophila mimica, assembly GCA_037043585.1. Classification (NCBI taxonomy): domain Eukaryota; kingdom Metazoa; phylum Arthropoda; class Insecta; order Diptera; family Drosophilidae; genus Drosophila; species Drosophila mimica. The sequence goes on from JBAMBE010001243.1 coordinate 893,687, forward strand.
GCTACCTGGGATAAACTCACACTTAAAACAAAATCAAGAGAAACAATGCTAAAGAAAAAGACTTAGAGAAAAGTCGAAATGGTCGGCTGTATCATATATAAATTACATATACTTTAAAAGGAAACAGAAGACTCTCTTAACACTCTACACATTTCCTGACAAGACCACACTTAGAAAGAAATTGATTAATTTTAGAAAAACACAATACACCATAAATCATACTCAAGGTTATTTCCCCTTATTATTCAGAAAGTATATTTCTATTAGTTAAGGTACATTCAATGTACAATTTTTGAAGATATTTAAAAAATATTTCTTAAAATCAGAACATTTTTCTGTCGATTGATTTTCTGAGTATATAATTTAGCAAACACACCTTTAATCCAGTTCATACTTTATTTCAGAGAACACACAGTGAGAGAGAGAGACAGGGTTCAGTCATCATCCGAAGCCTGTAAACTCACGCAGGATATGGGACATGGCTGCTGGATTGTCCTGCTGCACCAGGTGACCAGCACGATAGACCCAGAACATGCTGAAGCCACCGCCCTGCTTCTCGTAGCCCTCGAGCATGCCCTTGATGCGCAGGGGGCGACGTGCTGCGGACACGTACTGATCCTTGCGATGCCACTGCATCCGACTAATCCAGTTGACGGTGCCGGGTGTGGCGCACAGCAGATCCAGCATCCCCGAATAGACGCCAACACGGAGCGACGTCTCGTTCAGCAGGCGGGCAACTGTAAATCGAATTCAATTGAGTTTTGAGATTTGTGATTCGGGAACACAGTTGAGCACTTCAATTTACCAATGTCAACAGCTGGCTTGAAAATGTCGCCGCCCAGCTTAATAAAAACGGTTGCATTCTGCACCATCCACTCGGACATGTGGGTCAGATTCAGTGCTCGCGTCACATTGTTAACCATAAACTCACGCAGCTTGGGATCCTCGCCGTAGCGATAAACATCGTTCACATGGACCCGTCGCTGTGTATTGTACAGAAAGACGCCGCCAGTGTGCGTCTCAATCACCTCCTGGATGCTCTGATCCAGCGCCTGCAGCCACTTCCCGGCATAGACCAAGCGAGCAATCTCCGCCGCCACCCGAGCGATGTCCCGATAGCCAACGTGATCGACAATGCCCATCTGCAGCAGATAGGGTGCATAGGAGAGCGTGCTGTCCAACGGCGATGTCCATGGATTGCCCACAACCACCGACTTCAGCTGGCACTCCAGATCTCCGCGCTGCTCCGCCAAGTGCAACTCCAGGGCAAACTCGGGCGCCATCTTGCCGCCGTAGCTCTCCGAAAAGATGTGGATGGGGACACGCTGGAAGGCAGCATGCCGCTGCAAGAAGTGACGCATCAGTTCGACCAGATCGAGTGCTATGCGGTTGTTGTGCATCGCATAGTAACCATGTGGCTGCTCTACATAGCTAAAGCCGGTGCCGACTGGACTATCGATGAAGAGCACATTCATGTGCTGCACCCAATTGCTGTCACGTGGCCTGCCCTCAATATCAATGGGGCCCAGCTGCTCAAAGCAGCCGCAGCCCGTGGAGGCGATGCCGGGACCACCCTGCAGCCAGATGACCAACGGCCGATCCGTATAAGCGGTCACATTTGCTGTCGTGTAGTACAGCCAGTAGAAGAGATGAGCACCCTCCCGCACCTCCACATAGCCCCAGTCCTGTTCACCGGCGCCAAAGCCGCGACGCCCTTAAAATTCAAGAAGGTATCGTAATTATCTCAAATCGTGGCATGGTCAGATCGTGGACTACCTTGCACCCAGACCAAAGAGTGTAGCAACAAAAGTTGCAGCAGGTAGATCGGCGTCTTCACTTCCATTGCCACCACGTCCACCAGTTCTCGAAAAGATTGGTTTGAATCGCGCGAACGAACTGTATTCAGCAATACACAAATGCGCACTGAATTTACCGCACAGTTTTTCCAATTAGCTATTTATAAATTGTGAGAATAAAACAAATAAACAAATCGATGAACCTGGTGGAAATGTTCGCTCGATCTAAATTCTTATTGATCTCTCATAATTCGTATCTTAAGTTGGTGCTGCACTCTTTGCATCTTTGAACTAAGCGCATCCCTCGTATAAATATTTATAATTCACTCACAAGTGCTGTTTGTCGCGTTCCACTGTTATATGAGTTCCACTTTTAACTATTCAAATAGGTCAATGATCTCAAGATCTTTTATTTATGCCATTTCAAGTAGTATTGTGAACGTGAAAATAACCTAAAGAGCGAAAATCTCAAAAATAATTTAGATTTATTTTAACGATTTGCAGCACTGTCAAATGGAATTAAAAAGAGTCCAAAAAATACTTTGATTCTTCATTCAAAGGTTAAAAAGAAATAAACATAATGTGATTAAACATTTTAATTTACTACATCTTATTTTAAGATGTTCCTTCTAAATCTATATAATTTCGGGACTTAAATTATATATATATAAATTGAAAATGTTACATAGTCTTTTGCACTGTTTACTTAAATATAAAGCAAACTCATGCTTTATTTTAGATAATTTCAATATAAGAAATTGAATGTTTTTGCTTTCCAGTTTTTCTTGAGCTGACAACGTGGGAGGGAGAGTGATGGAGTGAGGGATTGAGAGCGAGACAAAGAGTAATCGCAGCAACTGAAAAGCAATTAACAAATGTTTTCCATGCAACTGAAAAACAAGAAAAAACCACTGCAAGTTTACTTGCTAGTTGGCCACAAGCATTTTGAATGTTTTTGACAATTTGAGCTGAGAAGGAGCGCGAAGGAAATGTTTCAGTGCAGTTTTAATGAGGGCGCCACCTGGCGGCGACGCCTGTTGGTGCCAAGCAACCGCAACGGGAATCAATTTGCCGACACAGCTGACGATGGCGCCATGGGGCAAAACCGAAATTGCCAGTTGAATGCGTTTTCGATTGTCCATTAGCAGCATCCAACTCCAGCCTCACTGAAAGCACCATCTCCATCTCCTCCACCTGCTCCTCCTCCTGCTCCAGCTCCAGCCCTGAGTATCATAGCTTGCCCCCTGAATGCCCCTCAACGACGCTTTTTGCAACAGCCTCGTGCCAAAAGTCATTTTCGAGCAATTGGATGGGTTCGCTGACTGCCAAAGCAAAGCCGCACACCTAAAAGACAGACAGAGACAGACACACAGAAAGAGACAGAGGCAGCGACACAGAAAGAGACAGAGACAGAGATACAGATAGCGATAGAGAGAGAGAGAGAGAGTTGCGCATTCACATGCACAATAAATTTGCAACAGTGCAGTGGGCAGCGACCACGCCCTGCCTGCAGACGCTTAGTAAGAAGCAAGGCACATACGCCCACATACACGCACACATTTACACAAACACTCACATACACACTCACACACACACACTCACATCTAGAGCTTCTGAATCACATTCAGATATGCTGAGATGCACTCGAGTGCGAAATTGCAAACAGAAACAACAAAGCGACGCGCCAAAGAGTGTGCAACGGCACAGCGACGACACCTACACACACTCACACACACACACTCACACACACACGCACTCACACACAAACTTACAGCACTCAACGTACGAATAGGGTTAACCACTTCATTAATATTATCTTGCTGTCACCAATACGATATTTAATCCTATTAGAACAGACTAGCATAAGTTGAAGAGAATTATTCTGACTCTCGTTGTTCCTAAAATATATCTCCAAATATTTTACACTCAAATTTGACTTACTTATTCAAGTAATTAAGATTTCTTTATATCTTATTGGGAAAGTCTAGGTTAGTTTAGAGTGTAGAAACCTTTAATGTTACTGTTATTTTTAAGATGGTTTTGATTTATAAAACACTTTCAAAATATAATTTTTATATATTGTTCGGCCCTAGAATTATTTCTGATTTCTAAATAAATGAAGCCGTATATTTGTTTTCCATAAGTTACATTTCTTTTTTTTTTAACAAAAGATTATCAGAAATAATATATTTTTGCAACACATTTTATTTAAACAGTCAATCATATTTTGGACTGACTTCAAATCTTCTGCAAGTTGCATTTTCATATGTTTAAATTATCAATTTAATAATAATATAAGACAATCAAATATAATTTTTTTTTTTTAATATGGTAATTGAATTTGCTCGAAATAATATCTCTGTCCCTAGTCAGATGGCGTGAGGTGTAGTGAGAAGCACGTTTTAAGTGGGGTGCTGCCAAATGGTTTTTGGTCGGTTTGTGCAGGCTGCCAACCGATTTGACGCTGTTTTTTTTTTTTTTGTGTCAGTCTGTCCCACTTTCGCACTGTTGGGTACATTCTATGCCTTGTCTTGTTGTTTTTGCCACCCAAATTAGAAGTTTTTCATTTGTGGCTTTTTCAGTTGACGCCATAATATTTTACACTTTGTCGAGGACGACAAGCCGAACCACAATGAGCAGAAAAAACAAACCAAAATTGCTTAACAATAGCAATTTCCGAATGATAAACAAGCTCAAATTAATATTTGAACAATTTTGCATGATTTTCATGTTATCTCAATTGAATTAAAAAATTTGTAGAATTATTTTTTCAAGTGGCACAAAGTACAACCAAAAGATCCATAAATTATTAAAATGCATCCACATTTGGTTTACAAGTTGAAATGCCATAAAACTTAGAATAACTTTGAATTTTATATATAAACCATATTTTTTAATTCAGTTCAGACGAATTTGTATTCGATTTTTGTTAAAATTATGATTTTTGGTGCAATATAAAATACTAAAATATATCAATATTTTTAACACTGGTAACAAAAATGCCGGAACTTCGATCACTTTGGCCCTGGATGTGAACAGAAAAGAACCAGATTCTGGAACGAATTGTGTTCGTTAACAGAGGGTCCACATTCCAGAAGAACAGAATTATCTGAAAGTTGCTAAGTTTGCCAATGTCAGAAATAATTAAATGTGAGGCATACTTTTTAGTTAATAAACTTAGCTAATCATTGCATACTTTTGTGAGGCTCAAAGATCTGACAATTGCCAGTTTTCGTTGCATACTTTTGCCAAGTTTGGTCTCAGCATAAGTGGAATTTTGTAATTAATTTTTCGAGCTTGCTTTCGATTCTGTGCGGCTTTTTCTGCAAGCTGTAAAACGAGCTAAAATCAAGAAAATCATTGATAATTACAAACAAGAACACTGCACTGTTAGCCGATAAATTCGATCAATAATATATCGAAATCTTGGCAATTTATATTATTGTTGAATAGAGTTGCCACGTACTGAAAATATAATAAACTTGTGATATACTTACATTTTCACAATTGCATTCATTTATGTAGCAAGCACGACAATCAGATTAAGTAAACACTCAATTTATTTGGCTGCCATTTTATTCACAGTTTTAACTAAAAGTAAACTCACACTTGTTTAACAATGGTTAAATACTTAGTTAGGTTGTACAGTTTTCTAAACCAACAGTTTCTTTTTTGATTTAATACTAGTAAATATACTAACAAATAGACGCCTAGAAATCACAAAGTTGAAACTTTTGCACATTCAAAAACAGAAGAAAAACCGTTTACGTAAAATAAAACGGAAAAGTTGCTTACATTTTAGATATTTCTTTGATTTTTCATTTTCATTCAGATGTCTTATGATTTATTTACATTTGACTTAGGTTTAGCTGACAAAACTGCAACAATCCAAATATAGAATTTATACAGTATGTGTTTTCAATATTAGCATATACTATATGTATGTGTGTGTGTAAGATTAATGAGGGGGGAGGGGCAGCTCTCTGTCTATGATGCACAACAAACATTCGCTAAACGTTGAAGTTAGTGACAAATGTTACTAGCTATATATGTATGTATGTATGTATGTATGTATGTATGTACTGTTTATATAAATGAATGCCGTAATTGTAGCAAGAGCTTCACTGATTGACTTACATATACCCATTATATGAAAATTATTATATATAGACAGGACCTTGCTTAGGGGTCTGCCGCAGCGACTGCTGCCTTCGGTATGCGATTTGAAGTCTCCGTTTCTCCGTGACCAGCTCATCACCGTAACTCCAATCCCCGCACATCCTTCTCCGGGTTGAGCTGCTCCTGAGTTGGGCTACAGATGCTTTGGTGGTTCGTCCGGTTCGTTCTTCGGGGCTGAATGGCTGACCAGGCCAAGTGCAATAGACCCATTAGCAGAAACAGAGTAAGTTGCTGTTGCCAATTGGTTGCCGATTGTCTGAAGGAGACAGCAGCATCTGTGATAAAAAATAAGGACGGGGAGAAAACATATTAAAAGCGGGTTAAGACTGAGGTTTCAGTGGTTGTGGCGATTGTGTAGGGGCTGCTCTGACTGTGGCACCCGCTGGTGAAATTAATCTTTGAATTAATTGCTTGTAGCTTAGCGCAGAGCATTAATAAATCGTGGCCCAACACAAAGCAAACAACAATAGCTAATAAGGTGAGCTGCCGCTGTTGTCCTGCGTCCTGCGTCCTTTTTCCACTAACTTTGATTTAATGCTCCTCCGTTTATCATTCTAATGGCGTGCGTGTAATGTATCCCAATCCCCAGCGGTCTCCTTCGCATTTGTTTTAGTTGCAAAACAATCAGGCTAAGATTTGTATACCTATTGTCCAGCAATGGACCTACAGTGTGTGCGTGGGTGTGTGTGTGGGTGTGTGTGTGGGTGTGTGTGTGGGTGTGAGTGGGTGTGTGTGTGGGGCATGTGCCCATTGCTTATCTTTGGTCACGGATTTGTTCTAATTTTTAAACAAACGTTCAGCACTTTTGCAGTGTGGCGTCCAACTAATGTGTGGTCCTTAATCAAATGAGTTATTGATTACCTACTATGAACTTAGTAAGTGTGGGGGAGATTTGATGCTGTTAAAGTGTTTGAGGATCTTAAGGAACTGATAGCACAGAGTTAAAGTGTCTGGAATGCTTACAAAAGATATTCGATTACGTTGAAAAACTTCCTAAGACTATCAGCGATATAAGCTCAACTCACAACTACTTATCAATAAAATACATGTATTAAAGTACCATGAACCTATCAATAAAGATATAATGGTTTTGCTTAAAGTAAATAACTGGAAATAAAAAGCATATCCAATCCCATTGAGTATATATATTCTGGATCATAATAAACATAAGCTTCATTAAGATCGAATAAAACTCAACCAAGTTAAAGTCAAAAGAATTCTACCTATTTAATAGATTATATTAAGTATTAAGTAAATTTACTTACTTTTGTGCGTCAAGAATAGCTCATTGTGGTCATCGGCATCGCCAGGCTGATCAAAGGGATACATATTCATATCTGGGGATCGTCCTGAAGCCAAAATACGCGGACGATCCTCCTCGATGATTTTCTCACTCTCCTGCGCATAGATATCGTGAATGCGGGCTGAACACTTTAGCTGTCAGAGCACAATAATAACTTTCAATGTAAGTTTGGATATATCGCGAGATTAGATAAACCCACTAACCTTGAGTCGGCCTTTGATAAAATGATGCGTTGTCACGACAAAATTGAGCTCCAGCACCGATGACTCCAGGTGTTCAGCCAGGTGTCGTTGTATGTCATAGACACGCAGATAATTTGGTGGCACCTGTGTGGCAATAGTATTTAACAAAATCCAAAACATAGTATTATCATTTATTTGTTAGCTAATATACCTGTATATCGTTTATCCACCAGGTGAGATTAGCCGCAGGCTTTGAATAATCCGAAGAACAATTGCCATTGATAACATCGCCCAGGCGATAACGTGAATGAATTCCCGTTATAATAGGCCTTTGTGTGGGCAGCTCTATGTGTGTGAAGGGTGTGTGAAGGGTCAAAATTGTATCTTTAAGGGAAAGTGCATCTGGTTACCTACCCACAACTTCCATATCGGCGGCCACAATGGAGGTGTCGAATGTAGGCGCATCTGCGGACACTTCACAGGCAAATTTACCAGAAATGGAGGTGGGCACATTACGCAACAGCACGTGGCTGGCATTCGATTTTGTGGTCTGTCAAGAGATGTGTTGTTATGTAATTGTAATTTAATTAAAGTTCTCTTCAACTGGTTACATATCAAGAATATTGAGTTGATGCTAAAAGTGATATTGTTGCAATAAAAAGCACAACATTTCACAATTCTTTGAAACAATATAATTTTCACTATATTAATAATTTGTAATAAGTTCAATTATATTTGTTGTTTGAATATTAATTTTACTCAATATATTTGTTTCAAGTGCTAGCAAGGGTAATAATTTCAATGAATTATTTTCATAATAAAAACATGCTGCACTTAAATAAAATTCATCATCAGCTGTATAAATAAAGTTGCATTTCAAAATCGAATTTATCATCTGCTCTTAAGAGGATTAAGAATATTATTTTTGGTGTCTCCGTTCGAGATAAATTAACACTATTCCATTTGAATTATAAATGTATATAAGCAATTGTTAAAATGAAAATATTTTCATGAAATGAAAATTTATTTAGAATGTTTGAAAAACTAATTTAAATTAAAGAAAGAGGTCACCGATTAATGACAAAATACTGTGAACACCACTTAAATAAGAACCAAGGTTTGTCACGTTCATGTGCTGTGCTGATAATCAAAAATTGACCACTGTGCGCTGAAGAGGTTATTATATTCAATATAATATATATGTGTAATGTGTGCTTGAGTTTATATAAAAGATATTTTGAGCAGTACTGCAACATGCTGAATGCAACAGCTTGAACAGAATTTTGCGGCTGCTCGCTTTTAATTTTCGCAATGTCAACAAAAGTCAACAATGAAATGTGCAGGATAAAATGGCTGGCAAGGCATGTGTGTGTGTGTGTGTGTGTGTGTGCGTGTGTGCGTGTGTGTGTGTGTAACAACTGCAACAGCAGCAAGTTAAAAGTCAAAAATGTTAATTAAAACTTTTTAACATGCAAAAAACAAACATCGAAAAAGACACACAGAAAAACACACGTATAAATACACTGTGAGAAATGAAACTGAAGCGCTCGTAAACAGATTACACTGCTTATTGTCGTTGCAGTTGTTGTTGTGGCTGTCGTTAATATAACCACCACCTACAGCAACAACAACAACAACAACAACGCTTTTTGCACTTATTTACAGCAATTTACATTGGCAGCCCTTTTCAGTTCTTCGTTTCAATTTGGTTCACGATGATGAAACACGATGATGAGCATTTATATACAACTGAGACTCACCTCCACATCGATTTCGTTCGTTTTGGTGAATATCTTCCAGGCGGGATTCTCCTTGGGCGTATACCGATAGAACTCCCTGCGGCCCCTGTACCACTTCACCGCATAGAGCGTGTCGTTCTCGATGTCATAATTGCAGATTAAGAGCGCATTATCGCCCCGTTTAACGGCCGCCGGAATGCGAACGTTAACATCCCGCAGCCCAACAGCCACCTCTGTGAAGCACAACAGAAACGGACGGAGTGAGAGTGAGATAGTGAGATAGAGAGAGAGAGAGAGAGAGAGAGTTGTGTAGTATGTGCTGCAAGTGAAGCACCACAAGCCGCGAGCATTGTCACAACGGCTTAAATATGACAAGTTATTGTAGCTTAATTATGATACCTGGCGGCTTACATTGGATTTTTGTGCAAGCAAAAACTTTGTGGAGCACGCGGAAATTGCTTACTTGCCACTGTGTATGTGTATGTATGTGTGCACAAATACATATACAACAAATACAAAGGCAGAGACTTATGATAAGCCTCGTTTAAGTTGCTCAGTTACTAAATTACAAATTACGGTTTAAATATGTCTACCAAATATGGTAATTGATAAATAGGTCGCTTTATCTTCTTTTCAATAATTGTGATTAATATTTATGATTTAAATATTGTACTTCTAGATTCATATTTCTTATTTTGCCAAATTGAAGTTGATCTGCTACAAAATTACAAATTACAGTGTAAATATTGCTGCCATTTTGATTATAATATTTTGAGTTAGAACTATTTTATTTAATACAGTAACATTTTTATTATTATTATTTTTATTTATTTAAAATATAATTTCTATAAATCATCAACACTTTATATTACATATATTTTAAGAATAATTTGCAAATTTGAATAACCACAGAACCATTTATTGTTATAATGACTACACATAAATTTTAAATTTAAAACGATTTTGCTAATAAATGTGGTTTCATGATGAAAAGTGTGGTATTTCTACGGTAAACAGATTGTTATTGTTGTGATACAATTCTCACCACATTTTTAGTTTGCTCTCTTCCACAAAAAGGTGTACAAAAACCAACATGAAATTTCTGAAGTTTCAAAAAGAAATCACAACAAGCCCCAAAAGAAAAAGTAGGTCACAAATCGTTACGGCCATGAAAAAAAAAACATAAAAAATGAGCAACCAAAAAGTAAAACTACCTCTGATAAACTAACACACACACACACCAACATGTGTGTGTGAGTAAAACATTTAGCTCGCGGTTTGTTTTGGTCCGATCGCGATGACCGTCGCCCTTGTGGCCCTGAGCGCCTGGTCCCATCTATAAAAAATTTCCTAGTAAAATTTAAAATCGAAAGTGAATTTTGAGTTTTGGGCTCAACTCGCTGGCTGGCGTCGGCAGCCCATCATAAATCATAAAGCATAGGAAATTGCGCTGATGCTGTTGATCAGGGCTGCAGGAATCCATGATAAATGCTATTTATGTAATCTGCAGATTAGTAAAGTGGGATCATTGAACTCGCAGAATAGTCAGAGCGATCTCTGGGCGGGTTTGCACGACTGCCAGATACCTCGTAGCTGAGTTATATGGTCGAGCACGATAAAGGGAGCTAGCTGTACGTATGCTTTATCTAAGTGTGAATATTTAAATTTATAAATAATAATTATATATTTATTTTAATATGCATATTTAAGTAACTCATATCCACCTAGGTACATAAATAGCAAATTGTTTATCTATAGATCTTAAAGATTCAGAGTAACAAAATGATTTGATCAGAATTCATCTATTTAAATAAGATATTTAAATTTATTTATTAATATAGTAAATAACATTTCATGACTTTCATTCCAAATTTTAATTTTATCTAATATATGTCAATATACTAAACAGAAAAATACATTTTAGAATTTTTTAAAGATAAATCTCGACTTAATTCAAAACTTCTGTTTCCTTTTGCTCTTCTCTTGCTGTAGCAACGCACATTTACTTTTAATCACTAAATGATCTGCCTTTTATTATAATCCTTCAAAAATGTCTATGCTATTAAATAACATCATATTATAAAAAAAATTAAATACTTTACACGGTATTGCTAAGCTACTACACCAAAAACTGAATGTGATGGTTTTTGATAATATTTGTTTAAGTTGTATTTCCCATTACTTGTCTTTTAGCTGTAGCAACGCAAATTCTTGGCTAAGAAAAAAATCCTTTTTTTTTTTACATCAAAGTTGTATGTAATTGAATTCATTTATTTATGTAAAGTATCAAGAATTTCTAGGAAGTCTAGGCATAAGATCAACATATTTATTGAGCAACCAGAATACACATTAAGATACATAATAAATGTACTGCTGTTAGCCAAAGAACCGGTTGTTGTTTCAGTTGGTTGGGTTGGGACTGCTAAAACAATTGCTTAGCTGCTGTTGTCATGTTGTTGTTATTGTTGTTGTTGTTGTTGTTGTATTGTCCCCAAGTGGGGACTGTGGATCGGCGTATTCTCTCGTATCGCAACGCATTGCGACGCGTCTGTCTGTCAGCTCATTTCTGGTTAACCTTGAATGCTAATTGTTGTTTCACGTTGATTTTTATGGCACTCGCTAGCTATGTACACGGTTCGTCGCTGCTGTCGCAGTTGTTGTATTCATATCAACATAAAAACTTCATGTTGCCCCCAGAGCCCTGCACATAATCGCTGAGCGCCGGTTCCAAATAGTACGAAAAAACTAATCACATACGCCGTGTGTCGTACGCCGGTCCGATCGTCTAGCCGGGCGATTCGCTCAGTGGGCCGCACAAATTTGCGTTAACAAAAACTATTTGTTTTGTCGAACAGCGAGAAGCAGACACCAGCAACGCACATGGTGGCTAAAGAGGCACAGAGACTCTCTAGAGTCTAGAGGGCTGAGCAGTGCAACTATTTAGAAACCGTTGCTGTTCTATTTTGGCCAGGCCAACAGAAGGTTTACCAAGTGGCTCGCAGCATAGCAAGTTTAAGTTCAAATAAAGGAAGCCTTGAATCGCTAAACTGATCGGACTGGAAAACCTTGGAAAACCAAAAAGCGAACAACAATAATCGTCGTACTACTGAATGCTCATAATGTGACTAAATGAGTATGAGTATGAATATGAGTATATATTTATGTATGAGTGTGTACTACGTATTCACATATAAACACAAACAGAAAACAGAACAGAGGAAGTGGTAGAATATAAATGATATGGTATTGAATTTAAAAAAAACAAAAACAAAAAATGCGAAAAATGTCACTTTGATAAAAAAATAGTACAAATGATAAAATTTATCGTCTTGTTAAATTTTAATAAGAATAACATATTTGATATACATATTTTTTAAAAAGACTAATCAGATTAAACTAAGCGAACAACCATTTTAAAGAATATTATAAATAACAAAACTGTTTATCTTATTGAACTTAAGAATAATAATATAACATCGAAGGCACTATGTCTTTGTTCAACAGACTAATCAGATTACAGGTAACATTTGTCATAATAGTATTCTATTCACGCCACAAAACATTTAACGAACCAATTTAAAATACAACATTTTGTCAAAGCAATTTATTTTATGTTGCTGCTCGCGCTTCCCGTCAATTGTTAAAGTTTTCAATGGCAACCCAAAACAAAGCAGCAAACAACAACGAGGTCAACAACAGAGAGAGGGAGAGAGCTCGAGATAGAGAGAGATGGAGAGAGAGAGAAGAAGAGAGATAGCAAGACAGAAAGAGGGAGAGAGGACAAGATACGCACAACACAAATTATGGAGTCGCGTGTCGCTTAGCTGGACGATTATGTTTGCCTGTTACTTTATGCCTGTATATTATCGATCATGTTTTAAAAGCGAGAGTGAAATTCTCCAACGGCAACAGAGGCAACAAAACATCAGCCGCCCTAGGTGCTCAGTGGGGGATTGCGGCTGGACGGGGCAGCTGCATATATGTTAACAGACTGGCATAGCAACTAGCAGAGAAACACAAATAAAATATAAAACGAAACGGAGACTGAATGTGTTGTTTATGATAATTGTACGCAGCGAATTTCCTTGTTGTTGTAATAAAAGCTTCATGTTTCTGTTGCTGCCACTGCTGCCACTGCTGGCCGCCTGATCCATAAACAAAGCAAGCTATCGATTTCTACATAAAAACCGAAAGTGATGACCAGGCCACCACCACCACATACATTGTTGGACGGCCCTGTGGCAAGGCAACGATGCCTGTGTTCGGGGTCGGGGTCGGGGTCGGGGCCCTGGCACAGCGCTGTTTAACCCAGTTTTGGGCAAGGGCAATGCCTTGCACTCGAACTTCACACACAAGGTTCAATGCGCCGCCACCAACGAGGTGGATGCCCCCCAATGGTGTCACGTTCAGGGACCGCCCCTGACCCAGCAACACACGGCTCAGCGATCGGTGGCAGCGCAACGATGCGTGGCGACGATAGAAAGAAAAATCAGACGCCTTGTGCGTGTATCGGGCGCGCAGTCGCTGCAGGCAGCGGCCAGCGTTGAAAGCGAACTGAGACAACGGCGCACACAACATTTACAGTTGCTTTTTTCGGCAGTTCAACGAACCGCATGCTCCAAACTTTTGAGGATCGTTGAACCCAACAACAACAACAAAACGCAAGCAAGCAGAGAGCGGCGCAAACTCAGAGAGAGAGAAAGAGCGAGAGAGAGAGAGAGCGCTTTACAACGCATCGGAGAGAAAGCGTCAGCAAGCTAAAGTGAGCGAGCAGCGAGTAAACGATGACGATTGGCTGACGTTTTAATGCTAGAAAGCCGGAGGGGTTAATGATTTGATAAACCTTTAAATTGATTTTGTAAGTGTCGGTCTACTCAAACCTGGATTTAAATATTAACCTAAAATTAAGTATTTGTTTAATTTAATTTAATAAACTAATTATTTTGTTAACTATCATTATTAACCTATTAAAGTTTACGGCACTTGGAAATATCTATTGGTGAACATCTAACAAGTCAGATTTATAGGGTTAATTTAACCATGCATAAGCATTCTGCCTTATAGAGGCAAGGCAAACAACCATCCAACTTAATATATTTATACTTTTTCGTCCGCTATAAAACATTAATTTTTTTGTTTAATACGAAATCATAAACTTTTTGTAACAAGCGCACAGCAAACGCTTGAAAGCCGTTTGTTTAATGCATTTCACACGCTCCGCAAAGTGGGCTCCACACTCGAAATGGAAATGGAAAGGGGGAGGCGGGGCGGCGTTGCGGCAGGCGAGCGTAAAGCCCCCTCGAGGTAGTCCGATAAGTGAGTCAATGGCACGCAGCTGGAACCAAGCAATCAAATGATATGATGCAATCCACTGACTGCTATGTGTGTCAGTGTGAGTGTATGTAGAGTATCTATAGCATTGTTGAGCAGGGTGAATGGTAGCAATGTTATCGACTCGAGAAAAGCTAAGGCCAATTGTCATATAAGCAAGTATCATATTTCATCTTCCACGCAAAGAATAGGGCAAAAGAACTGCCGCATATTTCTGTGGTGAATGCCATGCGGAGCATTTATCCGAAATCACAGGCGTGCAGTTTTTTAGTGGACGTGTTTGTATCTGTTCCGGTTATGCCATCAACTGTTTCTCACTTTGGATAAAACATAATTTCAACGGACAGAATATACGCTTGTATCTACCTACGTACACATATACCCATGTATGCGTCTACACTTAAAGAAAATGCAAAGCACAATTAGCAGAGAATGATTTCATGGTTAGATTTATTTTTAATATTTTTATATTTACTTCACTGAAATGAACTCCGTTTAAATTACAACAGATGCAGTACATATATGTTTAAAATATGTATCAATTAATTTATTCACAACAAAGATCTATATATCATTGATATCTATTAGATATTATTGCCTGTATAAGTATTAGATAAATGAGCTATCCACTTTCTGGCAGTGTATTTTGCATTATTTAAACAAATGTGTCCCACAGCTAAGCAAAGAATTTCAAATCAACGAATAAACAAATTAAACCCGCACAACAAAGAGATAAACACTTCTGTGTGTGAGTGCACATGTGAATGAAGTGAATACACTCAAACACATTCATGTATATATTCCTATATGTGTGTACACAAGATTGGGCAAACAACGAAATTATCAGTGAGTTGTCACTGTTTACAATGTGTGTGTGTGTGTGTGTGTGAGGCAGGTTGCTCTTGAAAGCTGTACGCCTATTCGAATTAGTACAAAATAATACCGTATTTCATAGAGTTTTACGGAATTACCGTTACGCCGTAGCAGAAAGGAAACAACGCTATGCTTAGGGCTTATCGCTGCTGAGCAACAAGACCGAAACACTGAGACAGACAGACATACTGAAAGGGAAAGAGGGAGATGGGAGTAGTGATCGAGATACGCTCGACACTCGACGCTCGACGCTCGACAAGCAAAGCATTCATTTCTGTGGCCCGGGCCGAGAATTATGGTAAACAAGAAGACGACGCAACCGCCACATGAGCAGAGATCTCGGCGATCGGCAAAACTAAATATGTAAACAGTTTATTGTTGTGCCTCTCTCTCTCTATATGTGTATAAATATTTTTATTTTGTTTATAAAATTTAACAGCAGAGAGCGTAAAAAAGTTTAAAACATTTTAAATAGTTTGCTATTTTAACAGGCGATCAGCAAGCGCAGACGACGCACACGTCATCGCCCAACAAATTCGGTTTTGTTGTTTGTATTTCATTTTTCTTTCCTTTTCTCTCTCTTTTTTTTATCGGTAAAAGTACAACGCGCTCGCAGCGCCGACGCCGCTCGCCGATAAGCAGCAGCAGCAGCAGCAGCCGCAGCCGCAGCAGCGTTTTCTGTCTGCAAAGTGGGTCAAAGGCAGGCAGCAGCAGCAAAGCCGTTTTTGGGGATGGGAGCTTGTCACGTGCGCAGAGCAGGTGACGTTCATTTCACTAAACACTCATGGAATTAACCCATTCCCGGCCACTGTACCTAATGGGGCACAGCAAATTGACCAGATTGAAATAACTATATTTTTAAGCAGCAACAAAATGCTCACAATTTATTTGTGCAGTTTTATCATCAACCGATCACTTATTCAAAAGTAAATATTTATTTTATTTTATTTATTTACAAAGTCGAATATAAATAAAGGTTCAAATCGAAGAATTAAGAATTAACATATACAAATTGTATTCCTTAATTATATCGCATACTCGTTCTATCTAAGCCAAATAGTATTTTAAATCGGTTTGCCGTGGACCGAGTTTTTGAAATACCCAAGGCATCAAGTGAG
This sequence comes from Drosophila mimica, assembly GCA_037043585.1. Lineage (NCBI taxonomy): Eukaryota > Metazoa > Arthropoda > Insecta > Diptera > Drosophilidae > Drosophila > Drosophila mimica. The sequence goes on from JBAMBE010001243.1 coordinate 910,208, forward strand.
TCACATTGACAAGGAGTCCAGTTGTAACACACTCGCGCTTAACAATACCGATAAAAATGCCCGCTTGGATGTATCGCTCCGGATTGCCTGGCATCGGACAAAATAGCACACCTCCGCCATTGACTATTGGGGGCCTTTCATTATTCATATCGATGGCGCACATAAGACTTTCGTGCAGAGGCTGATATGAGTCGGGCAGCCGATCGGCGCACACCCGATGAGGCTGAATTTGGAAATGGGTTTTCTTGATAATGAAGACATCGTTCTTCGCGTTCAGATCCCAGGCAGTCGCTATGCAGGCACTGTAATCGTATACTGCGCCCGGACTGGGCAGGCAGAGGGTGCCAATATTTGGCTGTGAGGGGAAGCCCATTTCCAGCACGAGCAATGCCATGTTATCGGTGATTCCGCTATCAAATTTGGAATGGAACAAAATATTTTTCACAGATCGAGAAAGGTCCGGCATGTTTTCAGTATTATTGTTCAATTGCCAGTCACCCGCTATCACGGTCAGATTGTCCTTCGAATAATGCGCCAACACACTACCGGATGTTAGCACAATGTCGGGCGCAATTAGAGTACCGATTCCGACGTAATCATCTTTGGATGTAGCGATGAGCACCATCCATGGGAATTCGCCAGGCTGTGTTTCCGCATCAAACTTATCGATTCCGTCCGGATGCAAAAAACCGCAGGCCTTATACATTACTGGTTCATCCACTATTTTTATTACAAACTGTAGCGATACAAATTGTGATATCAATGTGTCAGAATTCTCTATAGAATATTTAAGGTACACACCGTGGAATGTACTCCACATAACAGCATTACGCCGAGAGCTATATAATAGATAGCTAGCATGATCTTCAATTACGATACTGATTAATTTCAAATTGAACAACTAATTTTACATAACTTTACACTTCAACATCTGAAAATCGACTAAACCTTATATACTTTAATGTTAACGTTACTCAATATTTGTATGGATAAGTCATATTTAATTGCTATATGAATCAATACTATATATATATAAAATCAATGGAATATAAGACGACAGCTCAGCTGAATATTAATATATATTTAAACAGGAACAACATATCGGACTACAATTCCATTTTAAAATACTTTTGATTATTCATTTGTTTTATTCATGTTATGTTTTGTGCTAAGTTTGATTTTTTACAATCTGAATTTTTCTGATATTCAGTAAAAATTCGAATTTGCAAAGGAATTTTTGCATTTTACCTAACTTGTGCAACACAAACTAAATATTTGTAGAACGTTTACTTTAGAGTGAAAGGATTCGATGAGCCTTAAGTACCCTTATGTTTATTATCTTAAATCATATCTTAAATGGGATCACACTGGCAGAAGGTCAACGAAGCCGAACTGCAGCTCCTGACTCGAACAGCGTCCATTCACGCGGAGCGTGTTGGCAACGCTTGAGGGCCATTTGACATCGTGTCAGGTGAGCAGATTGCGCAGAAGGCGGGCGGAGGGTTGATGGCTGACGAAAGATGGGGTTGGGGTTGCACATCCGTTTTGTCGGCTGGTCAGACTGAATGGCTGAATGCCTGACTGGCTGCCTGTTGCACTTTTGCACATAATCATGTCATATAAAGCGGAAGACAGCGGCCCGGATATGAACAAGAAAAAGAGGAAGAAAAGAAAAAAGGTGAATCGACTACAGCAGACGGAACAGCAGCCGGAGCAGAGTGGCAACCATCCCATTTTTCTTTAAGGGCTTTGGCCAGGTGACATGTGTCGCTTAACTTCAGATGGCTGCGGGCCCTCTCCGACTGGCTTCCTTTTTGGCCAACATTTTTTTTTTTTGTCCACTTTGGCTTTATTTTGTGTGCTGTTTGTTGTTTGCTGCTTGTTGTGTTGTGTTGCTGGTTGACATTTTGCTGCTGCTGTTGCTGTTGCTGCTGTTGCTGCTGCTGCTGCTGCTGCTGCTGTTGCTCCTCTACAAAGGATATGAGAAAGAGAATGCCAGTCGCTGGCACCTGGACATGTTGGGTGTTAAAATAACAGGCAGCGAACATATTGACTTTTAAAATAAGCATTATGACGGTAAATTTTTATGAAAACCTTCAGCCTGTCAGAGCCATTTCCCCAGGTTGCCCGGTTTCCGGGTTTGCCGGGTTTGCCAGTTTACCGGATTGCCAGCTTGCCAGCCTGGTGGACGTTTGGCTCGTTGTCAGAGAGCTGAGTGATTTATATGTATTGTTTAATATTATTATGGCTGGCAGTTTGCAGGTAGCAAGTGGCATATGGCGTGTGGCATGTGGCAGGTGGGACAGCAATAGTAGTGGCTTGCAATCGCTCAGGCATCGTTCCGCCCGTCGCGTTGCCTGTGCAAAATGCGAAAAATTGAACACTATTACATGCAGCCGAGAATGTCCTTGTTCATGTCCTTGTTCATGTCCATATGCCATGCTCCCTGCTCTATGCTGCTTGCTCCATGTTCCGCGTCCGTGTCCATGTGGTTGGCAATAATTGTAAGAGTGTGCGGTCTGTGAACGATGCCAACGACGATGATGAAGTGAAGTGGCCCCAGCCCGAAGAGCTGAGCTTCAACTTGTGAGTGGCCATTGAGAAAGTTTTTGTTGATGCTGATGTTGTTAATGCTGATGCCACAAAAGCTCCAAGGCATTATTTGGCTCTTTAAATTAGCCAACAGATAATGGAATTTTTAATTATGACGAGATCGGTGTATCATATTAATAATGTATTCGCAAGATGCAATTATATGTGTCAGAGAACTGCATTTTACTTAAGCAAAGTGAATTAAATATAATAATACAATCAATAAATTTAATATAATTGGAGTTTATTTGATTAACACTTACTGTTACTTGATGTAACACTTATCACTAAAACAAACGTACAATTTGTGGAAAAAAGAAACAAATAATAAATAAACTATCTGTTTCTTTTTTTGTGCCCTTTTCTTATAATTTAATCGTTTCTGTCGATGGAACCAGAAAAAGGGTTTACTTTAAAGTCTGAAAGTCTTAATTAACTAGCATTAACTAAAGAGCATAATCACACTTAAAATTTTTTAACCATAAAAATTGGAATTACGAAATGAATTAAAATGTGAGTGGTTCAAAATTGTTTTAAAGCAACCACACACAAAGTACCTTTCGTTAATCTGACCCAATTACAGGCCGCATAATTTGATCATTAAATCTATACAGCTGAATAAATAGTGGCAAGTCGGGGGAGTAACAACAAAAGTTGTCATATAACAAAGGCGCTTAATTAATTTTCCATCCGGCGGCAAATTCGCGTTTGTTGTTGCCAGCCTCGAGTTTTTATTTGTGTCAATTTGGCATCATTTATTTTTAAATACATAATTTTAACATTGTTTTTTCTCAATTAATCTGGAAAATATTTAGCGCCCGTAGCGCGTATTGAAAATATTAAAAGAATGAGCTGAATGCATTTTAACTACACTTTCACATTTCCGTTTCTGCAAGGAAAATGCAAATTAATATTCAATTAAATAGTCAGCGGACTGGGGCGGAAATTGCGCTAATAAACAGTTGTTTAAAAGTTACGCACAATGAAAAACAAATAATAAAAATAAAATACATATATGCGCACAAATAAAAAATACATTGAATATACAAATTGTATGCATAAATATATAAATATAAAAAACTGCCGAGTGTTGCATTAATATAAATATGTATGCCTTTATTTGTGCATACAAATGTTGATATATGCATAGTAATTAATTTCAATTTTGCGCTGCTGCGGCTTTTGTCTGGCCACGCCCACAAAAACAACGCCCCGAATTGCCTCCCAGGCCAGGCTTTGATTGATTGCATTTTAAATGTGCTTGTTGCTACTGGCCAGGGTTAATATTAAACACCCGCCTAAAAGTATGCACCATTTTTAAATAAAAACTAAAAAAAAAAACTTTTACTTTTTTATGTTTTTAGATACTTGTAATTTACCCAAATAGGCGGTGTGTGTGGGCGTGGCATCTGTATGTGCCTAGGTGCTCAGTGTATGGCTCTTAATTGCCAAGGAGAAAGGGTAAACATTTTTCGATAGGTGATTGTTTAATATTTATAGCATAAATCGGGGCTAAGCCACAGATTTCGTGCGTTCAACTGAATATTTAATGTCACTTCCATTAAAGATCCAAAGTGAGGGCAGAAAAAAGCTATCGAAAGGATAAATATACTTATCGATTGTAAGCCAGTGTTGTAAGTATTTGTAGTAATTTGCCAGTGCTTATTGGCGTAGCTGCTTGGGGCGTTGAGGCAGGCAGAGACAACAGTGTTGAGTGGCAGGGATAATATTCATTAACTATGCATAGGCGTTAATCTAATAGTTAAGCACAAATTCAGGCATTTAAATAATTCAGACAACACCAATTTGTGGTCTTAAACGGTTAACTTGGTTAACTTGGAGCTGGTAGCACAACAACAAAGTGAGCTGTAATTGAGACGCTGTGGTTGACATTTTTGCGGGTGCCGTGGCGTTAATTGGAAATACGAGTGCTGGCCAAAAGAAGAGTGAAGAGTGGAGGTGGGAGGGAAGCTTAAGTGTGCTCCAATCTAAACTAAGTATGACAAACTTATAGTAGGCTGTGGACAAGGAGTGTTTTCCTGTATGTTTCCCAGTAGTTTTGCGTTGGAAATTCTATTCCTAAAATGAAATTAAAGTATCAAAGCAAAAAACACAAGGCGTTCCAATCAATTAAACGCATTGCAAAATTGATGGTTGCTGGTGAGTGAGGACATAATTAAGAGTGCCAAACTTATCTCGTGTTTCACAGCACTGCTCAAATCATTTTTGTATCTGGGCACACCTTCACTTTGTACAGCACATCAATTGAATCTGGCTGCCTGTCTTCATCCACATTACACCATATCCGACTGGCCGCAGTGCAATCTCTGCTTGCGTCAACAAAATTATGCTGGAGTCCGTCTTCTTTGTGCTTATTGAGTTCTTCAAGTTTGTGTGCCCCATGCGCACCTTCAACGACTTTGAGGAGATGGAGTCGCATGCGGAGACAGAGCACCCAGTCTGGCACGAGATCTGATGTCGCATCATCTCCCTTTTCGACAATGGCAACTAATTGATTGATGGTGATACCACATTTTCAAATAAAGCAGATTCCTAAGCCATGTGCTCCTCGTGTGTTGTGTTCTATTCTCTTCTGTTGTGTTGAGCTGTGTTGCCCGGCAACTCGAGCCGCGATTCGTTGCGCATTTTTCGCTCAATTGTCACATAATTTTCGCATAAATTATCAAATAATTTAAAGCCCACCCTCGGCACAATCTACTCCCCAGCGACTGCCAGGCAACCCGATGATTGCTTAGGTAACCGCCAGCGCAATGAGCATCAAATCAAATTTATTTTCCTGGCTTATGCTCAAGTACATATATATATATATGTATATATGTATATGTATATGGATGGAGCGGGGGATGGGGCTTACTATCAGCCAATTGAGTGGCGTTGAGTTGGCTGTAATTGCGTATTAAAATTATACACTAGGGACCATTTGTTTAATGAAATGTTGCTGTAAGCTAATTAGGTTCTCCTAGACGAGCATTCGGTATTATGCAAAGTAAAGCAATGCCTGCCCACAACGTCCCCCCCTCCCCCACAGTATAAACTGTTAGCTGATGATGATGATGATGAGGTAATGAGCAGAGCGGTTGGTTAAGCTTTTCATTTGCCGCATGATAGGATATATAAATGCGTTCAACATCACTAGCAATGGCAAGTGAAACTTACACATTAATGATACCAGTCTTAAAAACAAAAAAAATGTAAGTTGACAAAAAGGGGACTACAAATTAAAGATGTTGTGATAGTCAGAGATATCTATATAAAATTATATGTATTTTGCAGCAGCGGCTATATTAGCTATGATACAGCTATAAAGCTGTTTTAGTACTCAATAACCATCGATCGAAAGTTGTGGGCCAAAATAAAACCAATCATCAGTCGTTGGGCCCAAAGGCAATTTCTCGCATTATGGTTTGCTGTTGACGCCTTCGCATCCTTTGCCTTGCTTTGCCTTTAGGCCTGCCATTTTGGTTGCCAACTTTTACTTTTCTGTAGCAGAGTCGAACAGTTGTCACAACTTGACTTTTGGCATCGTGTATTGACTGAACTTTGAACCAATCTATTTGTGTTTGTTTAACTTGGCAACGATTAAGGCGACTACTCGTTCTCGTCTGTTGTCTGTTGTCTTGTGTCTTGTGTTGTCTTTCGTTGTGTTGTGTTTTGGCTGCTTGTTACGTGTCGGCCCTTGTTTCTTTTAGCCATGTTTGGACTTTGACATAGGTGTTGTGTTTAACTGTCATTGACAGCACACATGCCACAGTGGCTTTAGTTTCACTTGATAATCTACTTTTGCCAGACAATATATACAAACATACGTATGTATATACATATGTATATACGCTTAAGTAGCCTGACCAATTATGAGATAATTTCATGCCATTTCTGCATTGCCATTAATACCGTAAATTAGACTGAGCACCAGCTTTATCTATGTATATCTCAACTAATAACTTCTACTTGCGTGGGCCCAATTCGGCTGTGAGCTTTAATTAATACGCTTGACCGAGCAGATTTTCCCCAATTTCCCCCCCCCAATGTCTGTGTGTGTGTGTGTGGGTGTGTGTGTGTGTGCGACTTCAAGTCGAGATTTGTTAATTATGCACAATATAATTAATGTGTCCAGAGCTCAACTGCTACGTTACATTTATAGTCTTGTAGCTCTCTTTCATTATCTGGAGCGTTCAGTTAATTATCAATAAATTTGCGTGCTCAAAATATCATTTTCAAGCCCGAATGGAGCAGAGCCAAGTCTCAATCTCCAATTAAGCTGTCATGCTGGCTGTCAGTTGTGCTTAATGCTAAAATGAAATCTAATCACGTTCTAATTTCAGTTAAGTTTGACAGCAAATTGTGTAAGCCGAGAACCCTTGCCTCTTTTCCGGGTCCCGCCTTGTTTGTCGCCTTGCTTGTATTTCATTTCCGGCATTTAACTGTTGAGCTGCTGAGTTCTTTTCAACTTGGCCAACAGCCAGCGAGCAGAGCAAAGAATTTGCATTCATTGAAGCCAACTAAAGGCGATGATGGGGCGCCAGTTGAGTGCGATGTTGAGAAGGAAATGCTTACCAACTACCGAAATGCACCAAAAGGAAAGTCGTGCTTAACTTTCGTGACACGACTGAACACGACTTGTTAATGTTTAATTAGTCGCTTGTTGTACGTGACTGCAGTAGGATATAATCAAGTAATACGAGCACTTCACTTAACACGAAATGAGTCTTTAATATAATATTTACTTATGTATATTTAAATATGCAATAATTCAATTTAATATTGGTTCAAGAATTTCATGGATAGATGGATTCCAATCCCATTGACAACCTGCTATGTACAATAAAAAATGATGCCACCAAGTATAAGCCAACCAGTATTAACCTACTTTGGTGAGTAGTCAATGAAACAGCAATAGTTATATTTAAAGCAGTCATTTTTAAATGTTTCGCTGTGAAATTTACTGAACCTTGAATAAATAACTCTTTTTAGGTTAATTTTTTTGTACTATTTTTAATTTTTGCAAGAGCACTACTATTATTTTGAGCGCAGCCATAAGTGATTACAATTGCAGTCAAAGCTTTGTATTTCAAATCTATGTCCGTCAGCAAGTTTATCAAAGAAAACTCGTAAAAATTATGCAGTAATCACTTAGCTCAACTAAAAACCTGAAAATGCACTGTGTATATTTTAATAGACAGTTGAAAAATTGCAGTGAAATGTCTGCAAACTTTGGAGAATTCATTTTCAAATAAGCAAACTATTTTGACTTAGCTAATTAACGCAGCAATTGAAAGGATCAACAAGAGCTAACAGCTGGGAGCCAACTTCAGTTGGTAGCCCTTTGAAATGTTGTTGGAAGGCTGCAGCGGCCCCCAGTAGAAAACTCTTCCACTTTTCCCCACCCCCTTTCTTTGATCCAGCTGCTACCTCAAAGTATGCAATACGCAAATGAGCGCAAATTAAGTAATTAGCCAAGTTGTTGCACGAGGGGGAGGGGAGAGTGCTGCAGGCTGAACTTAAAGCAATAAGATTAAAAGAAATATAGGGGAAAAGTAAAATAGGGTGGGATCTGGAGGGGGAAGTGGAAGAGGCTGAGCCAGACAGGTTAACCTGAGGATCTAATTGACACACAAATATCATCATCGCACTAAGGGTTTGCCGCGTCTTAACGGCAATTGTGGCAAATAAATTGAATTTATGCCGCAATTGCAGTCCTTTCGACTCCATTTGGCCATTTGGGGCTCGTCTGCTTTTTGGCACATTGCTTATTGATTATTCGCACTAATTTATGTAGCTAATAAAATTGTCAATTTGTATGCGTGCAGTGGCACTCCAGAACACCACGCCCATGCCCATGCCCATGGGGCGTGGCTGACAAAACCATTAGACTTAAGTGTCTGGCTAAGGGCCTGTTGTTGGTCTGCCGGTCCTGGTGCTGGTCCTGGCCAGAGGGCACAATGCCAACGGCGTCCGCAAATTGACGCTGCAGGACATTTCTGGTAATGATGATGTTTTTTCTCGCTCCCTCAATCGGTTTTGGCCAACTCTCTGCTCTGCTCAGCTCTGCTTGGCAGCTAGTGAAGCGTTGCCCCATTCACTATCTTCTTTTGGTTTCTGTGCGTTTGGCCGTCTTTAAGTCGGTTCAGCTTAGTACGCCGCATTGGAGTTTAAGCAGAGCCTTAAGGATTTTAGCCGGGATTTTGGCAATTGGTTAAAGCCAATTCGCAGTCGTTGGCAGAGATTTTACTTGCACTTGGCAGGCAAGCAGCCAGGCAACTATAACCAGCAGTAATCCCTGCTCCCACAATTTAATGCATTTGTCTAATGAATATCAATATTTTATATTTTATATATTTAAGACTCTTTACCTTAATATAATTCAATGATTCCAAATTTTATCTCTTTGTTTTCTTTCTAAAATATGTTTTCATTAAATATTTTTTATTATTTGATGTAATCAGATTTAGGAGATGTTAAATTGTTGTATGCTTGGTTTTCGCTCATTTTCAGACATTGATAAATACGAATACTTTTTTTTTAAACAGAACGAGCTTAACTGATTATTCTCATTTGATGCTTTTTGGCTTCAGCTTGCAAATGCTTGTTAGCTTTAGGAAAACTTTTTCCGATGCACGTGCAACCTACGCATAAACAACATTTTAACACAGTTACTATCACCCCACTCTCTTCCCCATATTACTAACGCTTTCAGCACAAAGCACCCATTTCCACTTAGCAAACCTTTTGGCTACTACTACAACAAGAACAACAACAACAGCAGCAACAACAACATCAATAAAAACAACGGCCACAGCAGGCAGCTTTAAAGCTTTTACGCCATTTTGTATTGGGGATAACAAGATGGAGGAAGGAGTAGGGATCGACCGTTAGCGGGAAGCCACTTGATGATGAAGACATTTTTCTTGCTAAAAATTGTATTTACAACATCATTTGCACTTAAATATGTTGAGGAGTGTTGGTAATACGAGGCTGGCGGGGTGGCAATGGGTTGAAAATGGAGGCACCTTAAAACCCATTGAAAATGCGGCCACTCAAGTGCCACTTTTTTATAGTGCCGCCGCAGCGACTTGAGTAGAACACAAATTTAATGCCGCTTTATGGCAACTTTACTGGTCAATGCAGCAACAACAACAACATTCGCAACAAAAACAAAAAAAAGGGAGAAAATCCACAACTCAAGCAGCGGCTATAAAAAATGGCCGACTGACAGCCTGACGAACTGAAGTCCCCTTTCGTGGCTTTTCTTAACTCCTCCTGTTATATTATGTAAAAATGTAATTTTCATAAAAAAATCAAGTAAGAAGTTGAAGGAGGCAACTTGTAGGCGTGGCTGTAAATGGCATTACTCGTAGTTCGAGTGTCAGCCAAAGCATCTGTCACCTGCCTTTTGATGTCGCTCGCAAATTGAATCAAAATAAAATGCAAACCTTTGCAATTTCCACAAGATTAGCACATTTTCTTGACCCTTTTTCACATTATTCAATTTGCTTGGCGGACATTCAGAAATGGTTAAATTTAATGTAATCGAAGGAAGTAGAATTATACATGGGTAGCTATTGGTTACTTGTGTTTGTGGAGTTAATCAAATATTTGCACTGAAAAATGTGCTGAATACCTTTTCAAAATATGTGAATTAATTGATAGCTTCCTTCCTTAAACGCTTTATTTTAAGCCATTAATCAAAAAATTATAATTCAGGTAAAAGTATTTATTAGAGTTATTCATTGTCACCATAAAAATATAACTACAATATTTTGTATCTTGATTAAAGAGAAGTGCATTTTCACAAACTTAAGGCAAAACTCGTTAAGTCTCCTTAAAATGTAGAACATTAGTAAATTCAATTTAGTGCTACATATCTTTAACTCAAAGTTATCTCGGCTGCAATTAATTTGCAGCTAATTGTTAGAAGTTGCCCCAACTCTCGTTCTTGCCACATTGGTAAAACCTCAATTCTATTTTAGTTGGTCTGAAAGTGGCCGGCTGATTGGAAGAGTGCCATTAGCTTTTATTGGACCACATGTTTGTTGTACACTAGTCACACACACGCACACACACGCACACACACTCACTCGCACACACATGCTGAAGTAGCTGTATCACAAAAATTGGCCAAGCCATGGCATGGGTGGGGAGGGGGATTAAGGTGAGGGGGACGGAAAGACATTTTGACCTTATTGCTTTTAGGCAGAGCCTCGTTCTTGTTTGTTGTTTGTTTGTTTGACTGATTTGCTGTTGTTTATTTTGATTTCCGGTTCAAATACTCGCCTTCACGGCCTTCACAAAATACCCGCTGCTTTCGATTTCTACATTGATTGTGTTGTCGCTATCGCAGCAGGAGGTTGTCAGCCCCTGCCCCAACTGCCCCCTCTTCTATATTGTGGCAGCTCTAGTAGTTCTGCCATTTCAGTCGTGTGCGGCAGGAGCAGCAGATTAGTATTGACAAACAGGACAGGCAGGACAAACGGGACGAACAGCAGGCAGCTGGAAACATTCTAGCGACAGTTAGGTAATCCAATAAACACCTGCACACACAAGCATACACACTCACACACACACACACTCACACACACTCACATTCATACTGACAACCTGTGCATGATCCCATGTTTGGTCAACCAATTCACTATATGAGGCAAGTTTTCTTTTTATGTTGATGCTTCACGACAGAACTTCAAAGTGATTTAAGCTCTCCATTGTTTGTTGTTTTTATATTTTGTTGGCGTTATTTTTTAGCGTTTCTCTCTTGTGTCAATTGGCCCCAATAAACAGTTCATAACAGTTCTTTAATGGCTGTTATCCCATTCAAATTAATTTGAATTCCATTCAAATACCACGGCATTATTATTTAACATAAAAAATGCATTAATCGTGAATTTATGTTTTTATTTATTTCATCATTTTTTTTCCTTTATATTTTCGTTGTCGTTAATGCTGTTTAAAGTCATAACTCTCCATTTATGCATCAGGCGCTGAGTGGCTGCAAAACTCGTAACATTTTGCGACAATAAAGTTGAGCCTTTGATAATGACATGAAATAACTTTTAGCCTTAACGTAAAATTTGAAAATGGTTAGTTCTTTTTTAAAAAAAATAAAATATTGTACTTATTTATATTTTATACATCAATTAGAAGGATTTGCTCTTTAAAATTGATTCATTTAAATAGATTTCTATTGATATCTGCGAAACGGGGACACTTATCAATAAAATAAAACAAAGGCCCCAGCCCTGATCATCTCTGATATCCGATTGTTCCTACAAATGGACAGACGGATATGACTTTGCCTCGGCTTTTGATCATAATCAAGGTAAAGTTTATATGGGGTCAGAAATACTTCCTTGTGCCATACATTTTTTTATCCGTCCAATGAATTCATTGATGTGTTCAGGATATAAAAATTTCATTTTCATATATATTTAAAAATTTATTAAGATGATACTTGAGAATATCTTTAAATTGTTATATAGCTGTAAAGAGCTAAGTGTCAAACATTCTATTGCGAAATAATGACAAGTTATGCCAAGTTAAGAAACTTTTTACTTATTCTTTAACCATTTTTTTCATATCGTGTACTTGTCACATTCACAAACTCACCCTCTTCTCGTTTTTAAGCAACAAAACAAAAAAAGCGCATGAAATTAAAATTTTAATCATTTTGCTGGGGTACCATTAAAATGTTAATGCAGAAGAAATGATGCTGCAGGCTGTTCCGCTACAGGAAGGACATCCATAAAGCATACTGCATATACATATATAATAATTTAGTAAAGGCTCTCCATTAAGTAAAATGCAGGAGAGAATTTTTAAAAATTTAATTCACAATTGTTATTAGTCCACAAATGAAAACGTAATTACAAGCAATTATTAAAACGTCAATTTCACACAAGGAATTTGGCGAAAAATAAAAATAAATCAAATTAAGAACAACATCAAATAAAAGGAGCCAAATAAAAATATTGAAGCGCAAAACTTTCTGACAGCGAACTTCTGCAAGCAATTAAATTTATTTGTCACTTTTCAATGGCTGACAATCTGAAGCTGAAGTTATCAAAAAACCGCAAACGTGTGCGAGGAGAGAGAGGATGTGTGGTAACAATTGTAGCTGCAGTTGGCAGCGAGAGGGGTGCAGCAGTTCAGGGGATGGGGAAGGGGAAAGGGGGTTAGACGGTGGGCGTCGCATGTTTTGCTTGTCAAACATTAAACTGTGCAGCATGTCGCAAATGTTTGGGTTGGCTTCTTTGGCAGAGACTTGGCTTAAATGCTGGTGCAAGGCTCAGAGCAACCTCAACATAAACTTGGCCAAAACTGGCGCCTGTGACAAGTTTGGAGCAAAAGTTTTGCAGCTGCTGCCAAACTATAAAAAGCGCTGCTGCTGTTTTTGAGGACTTGTTAACTGCGCTGGCGCCAGTAACAACAACAGCCATAAAAACAGCTGCGAAATCCTTTTTGCAAGCCTTTTATAAAGTTTTAATCATGTAAGGTATACCAATATATATGTATATATATATATATATATGTGTACATACATATGTATGCGAGTTCCATATGCGCTTGTTCAATTTGTTGTGGCCGCTCTACAAAAGTTAAAGCCTGCCCCTTGTTGGGGCAAGTGGCTTCTGCAGTTGCAAGGCAACACTTTGTGCTGCATAATTTGGGTTGTAATCAGAATAATACAAAATTGAAATTTTAATTAATTACCCAATGTGCAACTTTCAGTACTGCACCAATTCTATTTAATTTCAGACTTATCCGCAATATCTCATTTAAGCGAATTTCATATAGAAATAATTGAAATGAACATATCAGTTGTCTTATAACCAGTTCTTAAAAATCCCATTATATTTGATATTTTTAAATAAGAAAATGGATTTCATTTATTTATTTTTAATTAAAGAAATGCATATTTGGTAATCGATAATTCTCTATCAATCTTATTACATTTTTTTTTCAGATGGAAATTCAACTGCAAAAAGTAATTGATAAATGACATGATTATGATGAATGGATTTTTATTTTAAAAACATAATGAATGATGTATAGTTGCTTTAATTGCATAACACACTTTGTTCACAATTCGACTTAAGGTCTTTTCTCCAATCACAAGAAGTAGCTGGTAAAAACGGCAATTGGCAGACAAATCCAACTGATGGCTTTTTGGAATGCTTCTAATGATTGAAATTCAGTTACGAAGGATTATCTGTAAGACAACTATTATATCTCAGCACACTGGAATTTCATACCACTTAACATGCTAAAACGGCCGTTAGCAAAGATCCACAAACAAACTCAGTAACATTTGCCACCTCAAACCGACTGGTTGCTGAGAGGGAGGGGTTAGGGGGAAGCAAGCAGACTGTGTCCCCTGGCTACTCTCTGAGACTGAGCAGGGACACTCTGTATGCAGCCAAGTGGAATCAATTAATCTCTTTCCGTAAACATTTGCCAGCATCCCCAGCAGCAGCAGCAGTAGCAATAACAAACATGAGCAGCCCTTTTGAGACGCTGACGTCTAAGCAGCCAAAAATATGAGTTTACGGCCAGGTCGGGGTTGGGGGGCTGGGGGGTTGGGGGCGGGGTACATCCCGCCGCACCCTCAGACGCCACTTGGCGCTGAGTGAAATGTTTCAGAAAGTGCAGCTTGCAGCTATGAAAAATGATAAATTTCACTTTGTAGCGACAGTAACCCGAAACCCAACTCAACCCGAGCCTTTCAGCCACCTTCAGCAACGCTCCTTACTTTACTAGCGCTCTTTTATTATTTATCAAGCTTATTACGCAAGCAGCCAGCAGCAAACGAACCAGTCAAAGCAGGGGATGGGGCAGGGGCAGTGGCAGTGGCAGGATGTAGCGAGAAACCTTCAACTGCAACTGTGTAGCAAAAACATTTTGGAACTGCCCTCGCCCTTCGTGCATTCAGGGTGTTCTTGCCAGTTTGCCGCCTGGTTTGATATTGAAAAATTATTGCTTTTTATGAAATAGTGCCATAAATTATTCGTAATACATTAACAATTATTTAGTAGTTGTTTTTCGTACTACTCAAATGCGTGAAATATTGCCAGATACTTACTCAAGCGACTCCAGAGATTTAGAGACACAGACAGACACATAAATTAATTTCGTTGTATAATCAATTACCTAAAAAGAGACAGAGAAACAAACAGAGAAAGAGAGGCAAAATGTCAATAGAATGTTGCAATAAATGGCCGTATAGAAATACGAAAAACATGGTAAATAAAAACAAAATACAAATAAAACATTATATCAAAATATTATTATCTAATATGATTCGAGACACAAATATAAATATTAATTCAGTCTACATATTTACTTCAATAAATGCTTAACTTTATCATATCTGATCTCTTATTAAGCACTTTTAAATTAAAATACTGCCCTTTAATATAAGTTAGCTTATAGCAAAGTATTTTGAGAATTATAGAAATTCGCTCAGAATTATCGATGAAATACCAAAAACGATTATTTAATTAATAAAACCAAATAATTAAATGCATATTTATAGAATTTGTATGGAAATAAAAATGTTTTGGGATCTTTGACAATTGTATATAATTTTTTTTTGGTAATATCAATCATCGAAAAAATGCGTATATTAATTTATTTATAAGCTAACAGTAGAATTGAAATCAGACATACTAAAGAAATACACAGCAGGACTCGTGTGCAGTGCAAAGGACGCCTTATTGATTTATCACGTTTGGCTTGAGTTATAATTGGTTTAGGTGGTGGCTCCCATAGCGCAGCCATCAAATGCAGAGTTGACGACGAATTTGAGAGATTTATGACTGCCCGTCCTCTTGCATCTTGGCTTTTGGACAGACTCTTAAAATCCGGCTATATATACATATGTATGTATATAACCATGCGCAAAATACGCAGAACAAATTATGTGTTTAGCTGTGAAAGTTTAATTACAATTTGCGTCATGCTGATGGATATTGAGGGGAGTGATTAATGCCCTAATCCTTTGCGATTGTCTGGTGACTTGAGTAGTGCTCAAATTTATTAATTATGGGTAATTAATTTGCGTGTAATGTGGATTAGGAACAAATGGAACGAGGCATTTGACAGGGGTCCAAATACGCATGGTGGATGGGATATTAGAAATATAGATAGAGGTTTCTCGAAAATACTATCAACATTGGAAAATTGTGAATTTTGAAATAAAATTGATGGTACTGCCCCACTGTGCTCACATTTGTCGCCGACAACTGAAGTGTCAAGTTAGGGACAGGTTTCAATTAAAATGCCAAACAACAGCAACATGCCGGGCAATAAGGATAGCTACATATATACTAACAATATATAAATATATGTATGTATGTATGTAGTATATTGCAGTAGCCCTGTTTATATATTTACAGTCTGTTTGGGCCGAAAACTGTGAACAGCCTGACAAAACAACCGTCGGCAATTGCGTGCAGCCGAATGGAACATTTTAAGCAAATTATTTGTAATCATCCCGTTGGCACCTAAATAAACAAACAACAAGCGACCATTTTTTGGGCCGACCGGTTTTTTGGTCAACCGACTAAAATTCGTTGGATTTCAGCCTTATTTGCCATTTAATTTCACTGTTTGTGTGTGTGTGTGCGTGTGTGTGTGTTTGTGTGTTTGTTAGTGTGCGTGCGCGTGTCGACTATTTCACTTTAGCCAAACAAAGGAGCGCTCAAAAATGTTAACAAAACATAAACAAAAATGCACAAAAGCAAACGAGACACAGAATGTCAAGCTAAGAAGGAAGAGGAAGAGTCTGATTATATAATGTCCGTAGTGATAAACAGTTTGAGGCGGACTGCTTAAAAACTTTGTGTGTAAACATTTTTTGGTCAGTTTGCTGTTTAATTTATTAACTTACTACAGCAAACACTTGTCGAAATTAAGGTTAGGTGCAAGATTGACAAGAAAAAATGAAGGGACTGAGAGAGAGAGAGAGAGAGAGGTAGAGAGAGTGACAAGGAAAGGAATTGTAGAACGGATGAGTTTTTTCCGACTTTTAGTAATTAATTTCATTGTCTCAAAAATTGTTTTGTTTCTAAAGTGGTAATTAAAATTGTTAAAATATATAAAACTATTTTATTTAATATGAAATAAAAATAATTGTTAAAGAAAAGTAAATTAAATTTATATTTTAATTTATATAAAATAAAAAGCGAGCAATAAATAATAAATATTCGTCAACCAAAGTATTTAAGCTTTAAATATAAATACATTAAATACTCATTGTCTTAGTTAATGTTCAATATTTTCAATAATATTTCAACAACAAATCTATTTCAAACTTTTTCATGTATTTCAGTATTCAATGTGTGGAAACCACTCGAGCTAAGGTCTTATTAAAGTTGTCCACAAGTAAATAGATCTCGATAATTACACTCTTATCAACAGGCATTTATAAATGTCCACACACACACACACACACACACACACATATATAAACTCGTATATTGGCATGGGCACATTTGCCTAGCTAAGCAAACAGAAAGACATTCCCAGCACCACTTTCTCCTCTCCTCTCCTCTCCTGTCCACTCCCCTTCTCAACACCCACACTTCCTCACACTCATATGCGTAGATAGTTGGCAATGCGGAAACACTTGAACTGCTGTAAAGGAACATGCAGCGGAAGGGGGAGAGAAAGGACCCGTTTGCACATATGTTTATAATGGCTTTTTATAACTGCCACCAACTATGTAAGCACCCAGGGGCCGAGGAGAGGGGCTCAGCAGACCATTGTCATCCCTTTGCTGTTCTTCGTTTGTTGTGACTATATGAAAAAAAGTAGCGTAGAGCGAGTCCTTTAGCTTCCAGTATGAGTTTGTAGCGCATGTAAATAACTGAAGCAATGCAATGTTGGTGAGATCAAAAATTGTTGTCATTTTAAGTTCAAACAAGCTGTGAGCAAACCTCAATTATAATCTGATAATATTTATTCTATACGTGTTTAACTCATAATGTGGAAGTCACGAGAAATATCTCTGAATGATCTTTGAAGAATATCTTGTAGCATTCTGTTTAAAAGGGTATCATGAAATCATATGATATAAAATATATTAACACCAAAGTGAAAAATTGTTGTTGATTTTTCTACAATCTTAGGGCATCTGTAAGTTGGATTCGAGCATTAATATATATATTTTTTGTATGCCCGACTGTTGTTCTTTTTTATTGTTCTGTCGTCGTGTCTCGTGTACTTTAATTGTGCCCTTACTGCAGTATTGTTAGCACACACACACATGGTGTGTGTTGTTAGCACACACACACATGGTGTTCCTTGCTGCTCCCCTAATCCATCGCTTCTTCACCTCTTCCGCTTTCTCTAACGGCGCTATGCGATAGGGACAGGAAGTCAATGACTTTGTCGCTTGCCGCTGAGCCGTTTATATAAATAGAGCTGTTAGCACTAGTTTTTAGTGGGACCAACATGACGGTCATTGTCGTTGCTGCTGTTGTTGTTGTTGTTGTTATTGTTGTTTTAATTATGCGACTTTTGCCACTTGGTCGAAACACGCAAGCCCTAAAGTATACGGAACCTGTGCCGGAGCATTAAGTCATTAAGTTTTATTTGCTATATAGCGCCAGGCGCAAGGCGTTATGTGGGCCTTGTTAGGGTTAATCATTAGGGTTAATTGTTTACATTCAAGCGCGATGTTGTAACGCATTTAAATTACTGCAGTTACGTGCGAAATTCGAAAGAGAAAGGGGGATAGTCAGATAAGGGAGGGAGAGAGCAAGACAAGGAGTGAGAGAGAGAGAGAGAGAGCGGGTGGAGGCAACAATACATAACATAAATCATTGTTGGCATTTTTAAATTGGCTTTTGCGCCGACACATTCCGCTGATCAGGATTAAGAGCTGGGCAGGGCAGGGCAGGGCAGGACACGACAGGACAGGACTGGGTAGGGCAGTTCGTGGCCGGATAAATGCAGTTACCCACGTAGCACCAAAGAGAATCAGAACTCAGGGCGAAGTGAACTGGCAGCAGATTCATTCCGGGCATAAATATATGAACGTACTGCAGGCCAGCGGAAATTTAACAAAAATTGAGTCTATTTGAATAAGCCCAGGGCGTCAGCAAGGATAAGGAACACCAAATCCAACAACAACAGTGGTAACAGCGCAAAATTACGATGATAGCAAAATATGAAGTAACCGGGTAAAAAGAGAAACGCAAAGTAAAAAGTGAAAAAGTGAACAAAATACAGCATTCGGTTCAGGGACAGCACCTGAAGCAGTGGGCAGTGAGCAGATTATGAGCTGGTGGAATGTCAATTGCAGAAATCGTTACAGATATAGTTATGGCAATACAAATACCACAATTCAAGGAAAATTGGTCCATAAACATTGCATTGCTCTCATGCGCTTTATTTTTCGTCACTTTTCTTATATTTCTATAAAATTCTGGTAAATTAAATTTATTTGTTATTAGTTTTTTATTCATTTTAATATTGAAATTTATTTAACACTTTCATAAAAATTGCTTGACCATTTTTGGTACACATGATATAAATAAATTATATAAAACTAAATTTTATTTTGCTTTTATGTAACATTAATCGATATATGGATTTTAGTTTGCAATTGAAATTCAAGTTGCCCAAAGTTACCCATTCTTGCACCCTAGCAAATCGAATTATAATACAACTCCATCCACTTTTGGTTCGGCATGGCAAATCCTTTGGATCTGCTCTTCCGCCCACTCTCCCTAAAATTGGCAATGTTGTCAATAGATAAGTTTCCGCCCAGCATTTCTTCGATAACTTTGGCAAATACTCGACGTAGTCGTCGTCTTTGAAAGGACGCAAAATGCAATTGCTGTCAATTGTAGCGTGGAAATTCGCATGCAACACAAAATTATGAGCAATGCCGCAAGGCAGCCCAAAGGCGAAAAACTTTTCGTTGTACCAACAACATCAAGTAGCAACAACAACAACAACAAAAACAACAACGACAACAATTGTTGGACAGGCAACGTCTTTTGGGAAAAACTTTTGCTCGTATTTCTGTGGATTGTGGCACGCCCCCTCATCCCAGCCGCCCATCTAGCCAGTGTTGAGCTGTCTAATGCATTGATTGATGAGCATGTCATGAACTTATGACATTGATAGTTATAAATTATTATTATTTCGACATTGTGCTTTTTGCAGAAATAAACGTTGAAAACTTTTTCATCTGCTCCAATTCCTCATCTCTTCCGTTTCTTTCTCAGTTTCCTTTTTGTCTCAGCTGCATAAAACATTTGACAACTAATTGACATTTAAAGTGCGACCAGGACGGACTCTGCTGTTGGTCGAGTCATTCAAATGTTAGGTTGGGAGAAAGCTTTTCCCTAGTCATCGGTTTGTCCATCCCTCGTCTCGTCTTGCTTCCTTACGGCTGTTCTCCGGCACAAACAATGCCGGAAAAGATAGATAGATTCACAATCCACAGAGCAGGCTGAACCATTTGAATGGCATGTTTTGTTGTTGTTGATTTTTATTGTTATCAATAAGCCATGGAATTTAGGCTCGGGCGGTGGGGAGAATTTTGAATGGTCTGACGATTACTATGGAAGGCTATTTTTCCACACAAAACCAAAAGGCAACTCATTAAACAGAAGACAACGATGACGCAGCCGATGTTGCTGGGAATTGTGTTGGAAACAACAGGCTGGAAAATAATGCTCGAGAATTTATAAGAATGGTAAAGTCAAGTCTTTCATACAACTCAAAGGCTATAAAAACGTGTAGTTGGTAAACGGGGCTAAAATATTGATTAAATACTTTCAAAAGGATATAACGAGGAGCAGGGAATGCTGATGATGACGAAAGATAGACCGATGGAGAAGTTGTACTTGGGAACAGTAGACAGCAACTAACCTTTGTTTAAACATTATTGTCAGTTTTTGTAACAAATAAAAATAAACAACATTCAACACATAGGAAACATATCCAATAAGTGAACTGTGAACTGCAGCTGACTATCAATCTTTAGTTCGTGACTCAAAAATTAGTAAAAATTAAATGCATTTTAATTTTTATTATATTTGATTTTGTTCATCGATATTCACTTAATAAAAGTGTACTTTATAAACACTCTAAATTTAGTGCAACCCACAACTTTACCTAAATTGAGAATTGCTTATTATGCATAACCATCAACATTTTATAGTCCCAGTTCCTGTTCCTCCGCCACATACAAAATGACCAAACAGATTTCCTGTTTCGCGGAGTTTTGTTTGTTTTTTTCCTTTTTCTTTTCATTTTGCTTTTGGACCACTTTCTGATGTCCAACGCTTTGGTTGCGGCCACTTTTGGGCCGTTGCTTTTGCTGTTTATCATTTTGGCATCTTCATTGCTGTCATTAAGAGCGCATTACCCAGTCCCTGCCCCACACCTGCCACCGCACCTGACGTTTTTATAAATGTTTCAAAAATATACACACCCACCTAGAGGGAAGGGGAGAGCACTACATACATAGCTCTAGTCTCTGCTGGGTTGGCAATATTTATAAAGAGAAATTTGATAAATGCTTCTTGGGGGTTTATTTAATGTGCGCCAAGTGCGTTCATTGTGCGAAATAATAATAAAAAGATGAAAAAAAGCGCTAAAGAAACCAGAGCCCCACAGAGCCACAAATAAACTCTAAAAAAAAACAGCGACAACAAAGAAACAGTTAGAGGTATGCCATATTTTATAATGGAATCTTTTCGGCCTGTTCTGTCGGTAAAAGTTGCCCAATTTTTAAAGTGATTTTAATGTTCTGCGGCTTTTCCTCAGCTTTTGAGAGTTTGAATTATTGACAAAGTTTGCATTGCAGTGGTTGCTCTGTAATTGCAGACTCTGTCAATTAAGCCATATATTTCTTCACTCCTCAAAAGTCATAGCTTTTATGCATATTTGTAAGTTTGTCTATAAGAAAATAGAATCTCAGAATCATTGACATGCAAATAATTTGATTGTTTTGTAATAATTTTAAACCTAATAACTTTCATTCTAGATCTATAATGGCTGCTAGCTGCTGCTTTTAAACAATTCGGATACAAATCTGAGTAGACAATTTATTTCTTAAAATAATCTATGAGGTTTCCAAGAAACAGAAATTTTTTAAAATATTTTGTGTAAAAGCTGTTGTGTTTGCCTGAAATTAATTTTCATAATATCTACTTCTTTGAATTGGCTTTGTTTACTTAGTACATTTCGTTGTATTGATAATATTGTATCCTGTAAATGTTACATGCTAATTGTTATTTTCTCTCCCCGTTCTCTGCCTAGCGACATTATTTAGTTAACGTTCAGGCTGAATATATATTCAAACATATTACTTATTTAATTAGAATCATTCAGGTCTATGAATACACAATGTCCGGCATCCGGTGCTAGATATATTCACAAGCTACCGAATCCACGGCAACCCAAGATCCGCAAAAGCTCACAGGCGCCTCAGACACATCCATCAAATGGAAGAAGTGTAAATACGCAGGCACACATGAATATTATATATATGAATGTGGTTACGGATATGTGTATATTTATATATATACGTATCTGTATATGTATACTCATTTGTGGCGTCACGTCTGCGGCCTGTTGATGACGATTATGATGAGCATATAATGATAACGCACAGACGCCTTTGCGACTGCTGCTCCTGATGACGGTGATGATGATAATGATGATGGGAATCTGTTGCAGACGCTTTCCAGGCACTGACGCCAACTCCAATGGGAGCGCTTACTTCAACAGTCAAAAGTTGTTTCGCTTGTGCCACGCCCCCATGCTACACATGCGAGCACATGACGCATGAAAGAAATTTTCATCAAATTTTCAGCATATTCATCAAAATTTGTTTGCTTTTATTTAAGTGGATTTCACTCATGCCTCGGCTCTTATCTACTTGGCTTCTTTTTTTTTTTTGTTTTGTTTTTATTTTCATATAATTTTTATTGCTTTATTTTTTATTTTTGTATTTTTATTTAATTTTTTTGAATGGCGAATGTGGCGAGTGCGCACAGATGACGCATAATATGAATAGGTATTTCATCCGTTGGCAGTTTTTTTTATTATTCGGGAAACGCTGAGCTACTTAAAACTTTTCATGCTCCTGAGTATCTCGTATCTGGTTATTCGAATATGAATTGCTGATTAAATACTATATATATTTTCAACGTTACGACTTTCGCTTTTAACGGCTTTCAATGATTTTAATTTAATATGTCTGAAAATGCAATTCCGCGAAAATTTGTGATATCTGTTCGTCATTTATACTTTGAAATTGCCAACCAAATAAGTCCACGAGAATGAAATAAGATCTAAAAAGAAGTCAATGAAAAACTATAAATAAAAATATATTTTCTTTCTGAACTATTTAAATAACTTTCTACAAGTCAATAAAACTTTAATCATACAAACTATGATTAAAACGCCCTTGTTTTGGAAAATGCGTTGAGTTTTGACAAATTTATAGAATTTTGAAGGTCCGACCTATGCCGAAATGCCGATATACCGATTTTCGGACTATAATTTTGACTTATGTTCCGACCCAAAATCACGTTTTCAACTTTAAATGTGGGATTGATCTAGAGGCCAAGCTATGATTAAAAAGCCCTTGCTTTTGAAAATGCGTTGAGTTTTGACGAAGTTATGGCATTTTGAAGGTAGGATCTATGCCCATGTGCCGATATGCCGATTTTCGGACTATAATTTTGACTTATGTTCCGACCCAAAATCACGTTTTCAACTTTAAATGCAGGATTGATCTAGAGGCCAAACAATGATTAAAAAGCCCTTGCTTTTGAAAATGCGTTGAGTTTTGACGAATTTATGGCATTTTGAAGGTTCGACCTATGCCGAAATGCCGATATGCCGATTTTCGGACTATAATTTTGACTTATGTTCCGACCAAAAATCACGTTATCAACTTTAAATGCAGGATTGATCTAGAGGCCAAACTATGATTAAAAAGCCCTTGCTTTTAAATATGCGTTGAGTTTTGACGAAGTTATGGCATTTTGAAGGTTCGACCTATGCCGAAATGCCGATATGCCGATTTTCGGACTATAATTTTGACTTATGTTTCGACCAAAAATCACGTTTTCAACTTTAAATGCAGGATTGATCTAGAGGCCAAACTATGATTAAGAAGCCCTTGCTTTTAAAAATGCGTTGAGTTTTGACGAAGTTATGGCATTTTGAAGGTTCGACCTATGCCGAAATGCCGATATGCCGATTTTCGGATTATAATTTTGACTTATGTTTCGACCAAAAATCACGTTTTCAACTTTAAATGTAGGATTGATCTAGAGGCCAAACTATGATTAAAAAGCCCTTTCTTTTGAAATTGCGTTGAGTTTTGACGAAGTTATGGCATTTTGAAGGTTCGACCTATGCCGAAATGCCGATATGCCGATTTTCGGATTATAATTTTGACTTATGTTCCGACCCAAAATCACGTTTTCAACTTTAAATGTAGGATTGATCTAGAGGCCAAACTATGATTAAAAAGCCCTTGCTTTTGAAAATGCGTTGAGTTTTGACGAAGTTATGGCATTTTGAAGGTTCGACCTATGCCAAAATGCCGATATGCCGATTTTCGGATTATAATTTTGACTTATGTTTCGACCAAAAATCACGTTTTCAACTTTAAATGCAGGATTGATCTAGAGGCCAAACTATGATTAAAAAGCCCTTGCTTTTGAAAATGCGTTGAGTTTTGACGAAGTTATGGCATTTTGAAGGTTCGACCTATGCCGAAATGCCGATATGCCGATTTTCGGATTATAATTTTGACTTATGTTTCGACCAAAAATCACGTTTTCAACTTTAAATGCAGGATTGATCTAGAGGCCAAACTATGATAAAAAAGCCCTTGCTTTTGAAAATGCGTTGAGTTTTGACGAAGTTATGGCATTTTGAAGGTTCGACCTATGCCGAAATGCCGATATGCCGATTTTCGGATAATAATTTTGACTTATGTTTCGACCAAAAATCACGTTTTCAACTTTAAATGTAGGATTGATCTAGAGGCCAAACTATGATTAAAAAGCCCTTGCTTTTGAAAATGCGTTGAGTTTTGACGAAGCTATGGCATTTTGAAGGTTCGACCTATGCCGAAATGCCGATATGCCGATTTTCGGACTATAATTTTGACTTATGTTTCGACCAAAAATCACGTTTTCAACTTTAAATGCAGGATTGATCTAGAGGCCAAACTATGATTAAAAAGCCCTTGCTTTTGAAAATGCGTTGAGTTTTGACGAAGTTATGGCATTTTGAAGGTTCGACCTATGCCGAAATGCCGATATGCCGATTTTCGGATTATAATTTTGACTTATGTTTCGACCAAAAATCACGTTTTCAACTTTAAATGCAGTTTTGATCTAGAGGCCAAACTATGATTAAAAAGCCCTTGCTTTTGAAAATGCGTTGAGTTTTGACGAAGTTATGGCATTTTGAAGGTTCGACCTATGCCGAAATGCCGATATGCCGATTTTCGGATTATAATTTTGACTTATGTTTCGACCAAAAATCACGTTTTCAACTTTAAATGTAGGATTGATCTAGAGGCCAAACTATGATTAAAAAGCCCTTGCTTTTGAAAATGCGTTGAGTTTTGACGAAGTTATGGCATTTTGAAGGTTCGACCTATGCCGAAATGCCGATATGCCGATTTTCGGATTATAATTTTGACTTATGTTTCGACCAAAAATCACGTTTTCAACTTTAAATGCTGGATTGATCTAGAGGCCAAACTATGATAAAAAAGCCCTTGCTTTTGAAAATCCGTTGAGTTTTGACGAAGTTATGGCATTTTGAAGGTTCGACCTATGCCGAAATGCCGATATACCGATTTTCGGATTATAATTTTGACTTATGTTTCGACCAAAAATCACGTTTTCAACTTTAAATGCAGGATTGATCTAGAGGCCAAACTATGATAAAAAAGCCCTTGCTTTTGAAAATGCGTTGAGTTTTGACGAAGTTATGGCATTTTGAAGGTTCGACCTATGCCGAAATGCCGATATGCCGATTTTCGGATAATAATTTTGACTTATGTTTCGACCAAAAATCACGTTTTCAACTTTAAATGTAGGATTGATCTAGAGGCCAAACTTTGATTAAAAAGCCCTTGCTTTTGAAAATGCGTTGAGTTTTGACGAAGTTATGGCATTTTGAAGGTTCGACCTATGCCGAAATGCCGATATGCCGATTTTCGGATTATAATTTTGACTTATGTTTCGACCAAAAATCACGTTTTCAACTTTAAATGTAGGATTGATCTAGAGGCCAAACTATGATTAAAAAGCCCTTGCTTTTGAAAATGCGTTGAGTTTTGACGAAGTTATGGCATTTTAAAGGTTCGACCTATGCCGAAATGCCGATATGCCGATTTTCGGATTATAATTTTGACTTATGTTTCGACCAAAAATCACGTTTTCAACTTTAAATGTAGGATTGATCTACAGGCCAAACTATGATTAAAAAGCCCTTGCTTTTGAAAATGCGTTGAGTTTTGACGAAGTTATGGCATTTTGAAGGTTCGACCTATGCCGAAATGCCGATATGCCGATTTTCGGATTATAATTTTGACTTGTGTTCCGACCAAAAATCACGTTTTCAACTTTAAATGTACGATTGATCTAGAGGCCAAACTATGATTAAAAAGCCCTTGCTTTTGAAAATGCGTTGAGTTTTGACGAAGTTATGGCATTTTGAAGGTTCGACCTATGCCGAAATGCCGATATGCCAATTTTCGGATTATAATTTTGACTTATGTTTCGACCAAAAATCACGTTTTCAACTTTAAATGCAGGATTGATCTAGAGGCCAAACTATGATAAAAAAGCCCTTGCTTTTGAAAATCCGTTGAGTTTTGACGAAGTTATGGCATTTTGAAGGTTCGACCTATGCCGAAATGCCGATATGCCGATTTTCGGACTATAATTTTGACTTATGTTTCGACCAAAAATCTCGTTTTCAACTTTAAATGTAGGATTGATCTAGAGGCCAAACTTTGATTAAAAAGCCCTTGCTTTTGAAAATGCGTTGAGTTTTGACGAAGTTATGGCATTTTGAAGGTTCGACCTATGCCGAAATGCCGATATACCGATTTTCGGACTATAATTTTGACTTATGTTTCGACCAAAAATCACGTTTTCAACTTTAAATGCAGGATTGATCTAGAGGCCAAACTATGATTAAAAAGCCCTTGCTTTTGAAAATGCGTTGAGTTTTGACGAAGTTATGGCATTTTGAAGGTTCGACCTATGCCGAAATGCCGATATGCCGATTTTCGGATTATAATTTTGACTTATGTTTCGACCAAAAATCACGTTTTCAACTTTAAATGTAGGATTGATCTAGAGGCCAAACTATGATTAAAAAGCCCTTGCTTTTGAAAATGCGTTGAGTTTTGACGAAGTTATGGCATTTTGAAGGTTCGACCTATGCCGAAATGCCGATATGCCGATTTTCGGATTATAATTTTGACTTATGTTCCGACCCAAAATCACGTTTTCAACTTTAAATGTACGATTGATCTAGAGGCCAAACTATGATTAAAAAGCCCTTGCTTTTGAAAATGCGTTGAGTTTTGACGAAGTTATGGCATTTTGAAGGTTCGACCTATGCCGAAATGCCGATTTTCGGATTATAATTTTGACTTATGTTTCGACCAAAAATCACGTTTTCAACTTTAAATGCAGGATTGATCTAGAGGCCAAACTATGATTAAAAAGCCCTTGCTTTTGAAAATGCGTTGAGTTTTGACGAAGTTATGGCATTTTGAAGGTTCGACCTATGCCGAAATGCCGATATGCCGATTTTCGGACTATAATTTTGACTTATGTTTCGACCAAAAATCACGTTTTCAACTTTAAATGTAGGATTGATCTAGAGGCCAAACTTTGATTAAAAAGCCCTTGCTTTTGAAAATGCGTTGAGTTTTGACGAAGTTATGGCATTTTGAAGGTTCGACCTATGCCGAAATGCCGATATACCGATTTTCGGATTATAATTTTGACTTATGTTTCGACCAAAAATCACGTTTTCAACTTTAAATGTAGGATTGATCTAGAGGCCAAACTATGATTAAAAAGCCCTTGCTTTTGAAAATGCGTTGAGTTTTGACGAAGTTATGGCATTTTAAAGGTTCGACCTATGCCGAAATGCCGATATGCCGATTTTCGGATTATAATTTTGACTTATGTTTCGACCAAAAATCACGTTTTCAACTTTAAATGTAGGATTGATCTAGAGGCCAAACTATGATTAAAAAGCCCTTGCTTTTGAAAATGCGTTGAGTTTTGACGAAGTTATGGCATTTTGAAGGTTCGACCTATGCCGAAATGCCGATATGCCGATTTTCGGATTATAATTTTGACTTATGTTCCGACCCAAAATCACGTTTTCAACTTTAAATGTACGATTGATCTAGAGGCCAAACTATGATTAAAAAGCCCTTGCTTTTGAAAATGCGTTGAGTTTTGACGAAGTTATGGCATTTTGAAGGTTCGACCTATGCCGATATACCGATTTTCGGACTATAATTTTGACTTATGTTTCGACCAAAAATCACGTTTTCAACTTTAAATGCAGGATTGATCTAGAGGCCAAACTATGATTAAAAAGCCCTTGCTTTTGAAAATGCGTTGAGTTTTGACGAAGTTATGGCATTTTGAAGGTTCGACCTATGCCGAAATGCCGATATGCCGATTTTCGGATTATAATTTTGACTTATGTTTCGACCAAAAATCACGTTTTCAACTTTAAATGCAGGATTGATCTAGAGGCCAAACTATGATTAAAAAGCCCTTGCTTTTAAAAATGCGTTGAGTTTTGACGAAGTTATGGCATTTTGAAGGTTCGACCTATGCCGAAATGCCGATATGCCGATTTTCGGATTATAATTTTGACTTATGCTTCGACCAAAAATCACGTTTTCAACTTTAAATGTAGGATTGATCTAGAGGCCAAACTATGATTAAAAAGCCCTTGCTTTTGAAAATGCGTTGAGTTTTGACGAAGTTATGGCATTTTGAAGGTTCGACCTATGCCAAAATGCCGATATGCCGATTTTCGGATTATAATTTTGACTTATGTTTCGACCAAAAATCACGTTTTCAACTTTAAATGCAGGATTGATCTAGAGGCCAAACTATGATTAAAAAGCCCTTTCTTTTGAAATTGCGTTGAGTTTTGACGAAGTTATGGCATTTTGAAGGTTCGACCTATGCCGAAATGCCGATATGCCGATTTTCGGATTATAATTTTGACTTATGTTCCGACCCAAAATCACGTTTTCAACTTTAAATGTAGGATTGATCTAGAGGCCAAGCTATAATTAAAAAGCCCTTGCTTTTGAAAATGCGTTGAGTTTTGACGAAGTTATGGCATTTTGAAGGTTCGACCTATGCCGAAATGCCGATATGCCGATTTTCGGATAATAATTTTGACTTATGTTCCGACCCAAAATCACGTTTTGAACTTTAAATGTAGGATTGATCTAGAGGCCAAACTATGATTAAAAAGCCCTTGCCTTTGAAAATGCGTTGAGTGTTGACGAAGTTATGGCATTTTGAAGGTTCGACCTATGCCGAAATGCCGATATGCCGATTTTCGGATTATAATTTTGACTTATGTTCCGACCCAAAATCACGTTTTGAACTTTAAATGTAGGATTGATCTAGAGGCCAAACTATGATTAAAAAGCCCTTGCCTTTGAAAATGCGTTGAGTTTTGACGAAGTTATGGCATTTTGAAGGTTCGACCTATGCCGAAATGCCGATATGCCGATTTTCGGATTATAATTTTGACTTATGTTCCGACCCAAAATCACGTTTTCAACTTTAAATGTAGGATTGATCTAGAGGCCAAACTATGATTAAAAAGCCCTTTCTTTTGAAATTGCGTTGAGTTTTGACGAAGTTATGGCATTTTGAAGGTTCGACCTATGCCGAAATGCCGATATGCCGATTTTCGGATTATAATTTTGACTTATGTTCCGACCCAAAATCACGTTTTGAACTTTAAATGTAGGATTGATCTAGAGGCCAAACTATGATTAAAAAGCCCTTTCTTTTGAAATTGCGTTGAGTTTTGACGAAGTTATGGCATTTTGAAGGTTCGACCAATGCCGAAATGCCGAAATGCCGATTTTCGGATAATAATTTTGACTTATGTTCCGACCCAAAATCACGTTTTGAACTTTAAATGTAGGATTGATCTAGAGGCCAAACTATGATTAAAAAGCCCTTGCCTTTGAAAATGCGTTGAGTTTTGACGAAGTTATGGCATTTTGAAGGTTCGACCTATGCCCATATGCCATATGATTTTCTTGGCTGCACACATAAATATGGGATCATAGTATTTCGCTGTCGGTTATGTCCGACTGTAACGTTCTCCCTTGTTTTATTTTTGTTTTTGATGCTTGGATTAATTTCCTTAAGCTCTGAGCTGCTTAAACGCAATGCCAACAATTGCTATAGCTAACACATAAGTGATGATAATGGCAAGGGGAGTGGCAGATGCGGTTTGAAGTTGAAGTTGAGGTTGTCCCGGGGACTTATGTGTGAGTTCAAATTAAAAAGCTAACCGCATAACTGCAGGACTTCAGGCTGTCAGACAAACAACATGGGGTGCACAGTGCAAAACGCTTCAGCATTCAGTGCATATAATATCCAACAACAAAAACTACAGAAAATAAATGCAGCAACAACAACAACAACAACAACGGTCGCTTGTTGGCCATGCAAATAAAATAATTATTTTAAATTGCTAGCAAAAATATTTAAGCATTTGCAATTGGCAGCAGGCAGAACAACAACATTAACAACAACAAAAAAACGGGAAACTCATTCCTTTGTGGTTTTTGTGTTTTTCGTATTTTTATTAAGTTTTTTTTTAGCCAAACGCTGAAAAGTGTGCTCCGATTTCACTTCAAGCTCACGCCCACCGCCCCTCAACAACAGCCGACGCCATTGTCTGGCCGCATTAGCACTTGGACCAGTGAGCCAGCAGCACCACCACCACCACCACCACCACCAACAACAACAACAACAACTGCAACACAAGCTTAACAAAACATTTCACATCCTATGCCGGTGAGAACTTAATGAAAAGAAGAAGAAAGAAAAACACGGTGGAGAAAAAACCTTAACAAAAGCGAAGCGACAACGAACTGTATGAAGAGGTGGCAACTCTGGCAGCTGAGCTGAGCAGAGCTCAAGCGAAGAGACTTGGCTGGGGGTATTTCTTGAGAACGGTAACGCATTCAACAGCTTGGAAGTAATAGACCCAAACAAAAACACAGCCCAACACTGTCAACAATTGTCCATACAAAAAAAAAATAATAAAAAAAAAAACAAGAAAGAAAGAAAACAACAAACGAAGAATTTGTGAGGGGAAAATAGTAAATAAAAATTGTAAGTAACAAAAGTTGTTTTCCGATTAAAATATTCTGGCTAATTAATTATAAAATGTACTACAAAATAAGATAATTATATTATAATTAATTGCTGAGTTTGTTTAAAATATCTGAGAAACAACGATTTTTAATTGCATAATAAATGCAATGCTTAATTATGGTAACAAAATATATTTATAATATATTAATATGTTGTCTATAGAAAAAGGGAGATAACTCCGAAATTCATATTTCTTATAAAGTTCACATAATGCTTAACGGAATAATAATACCTTTGCCAGTGTATCCTAAGAATAGACTAGAGCAGCTTCATCAGAATATTTAACGAGCTGGAGCACAAAATATGTGTGCTTAACTTTAAAATGAAAAGTTCCTTAAATTAAGTGTTTCTGGCACGTCTACTTAATTGGGATTTCTATTTTTAGATACTTAGACACGTTTATTTTAAATCAATTGCGTCAAAGTAACCCAAGGTCCTAAAAAAGTTTCCAGCTCTCAATGTTTCAATCAATCAAAGATAAGTTTTTTTTTTTGTTTTTGCTTTCCAAGGACCATAATATTGAATACCATCAATAACAATAATTTTCATAAATATGATAAGACATAAATCACAAAGTAGCAGGCGCCACAAAGTGCCACGACCAGAATCAGGTTTAGCAACTGGGTGCTGCAACCAGGACAGGACTTCAGCTGCCACTTGGTCATGCGAGGCACGCGCGAGCCTGGGAATGATGCGTCGGCTGGCGGGAATGTCGAGCGAGGGGGCAAAGCCAAGGGGAACGCTTGCTAAGCAGCAGACCCCCTATAGCCAACCGGAACGGGAGACGGGACAGGGGACGGGGGACAGGGGACACAGGACGTGGGACGTCTGGTGACGCCGTCACGCGGCGCTGTCATAGCGCAATAAAAATAAAAATCTAATTAGTATGCCGTTGACAGTTTAATCGTGATTACGCTGGCAAAAATTTCCACAAAACAGAAAAAACGCAACGAGCGAACAACAAAGCGGAAGAGGAAGAGGGCAGCAAAGTAGGGAAGTGGGGTGGAGGGGGGGGACCAAAAAGAAACGTCAACATGCCAACAGTTGATTTTTGTTGCTCTCCATTTTGTTGCTGGTTTTGGGACGTTGTTCTTGGCATTTCCGGCAGTCGTCGCGAACACTGCGTGCCTGCCACAACAAGTCCATGTGAGTGTGTGTGTGTGTGTTGGTGTGTGTGTGTGTGTTGGTGTGTATGTGGTCTGTGTGTTAAAAGTTTTGTTTAGTAGCAAAACGAGTGAAAGGCTACGGCTATTGCATGAGCTAATGCGCCCAGCTAAAGACCAAGTAAAAATATTGAAAATCTTAGCAAGGGGAGAACAAATAGTTAAAATTGAATAAATCAATAATGTTGACAATTGGAACAATTTAAGTAAGATAAATGATCTTAATACATACATTTTTGTTGCTATTTGTTGCTATTTGACAACTATTTATTATATTTTACATAACACATAATATAACGTATAATCTGTATAAAGTATACATATATATAAATAAAGTACGAGTATATATATAATTTATCTTATTGTTCGTATTCCTGAAAAAACACTACAATGATACCCAGTATTTCTATAAATAAAGATCTGTAAATTTTTGAAGTCTGACATCGATTTTAAACAAACATTCTTTCAATATTATTGCATCAATATTTAGTACAGCGCTTTTTCAAAATTCGAAGGCAAATTTTGAAACTTGTCACGTTCATAATATTATATTCTATTCAAATATGCATAAGTTTCAATGTAACCTCGCGTATATTTTTGTTTGCAACATACGTGCGGCACTCACTCATCCCCCTTCACATGTCTGCCGCTTCCCCTCTTCTCTATGGCTAGTAACCAGTGCCCGCTTTTAGTTGGCCATTGAAATGCGTGTCTGGTGAAGGATATGCGGGACGTGATTGAAATTTTTAAACAGGCGTCAAAACTACGCTCAGCTGTGTGTATTTGAGAGAGTGTGTAAGTGATTGTGTGTGTGTGTGTGTGAAGGCAACCTAAAAATATGACCAACTTGTGGCAACGTCACTTGCCAGCATGTCAGTCATGAGTCAACAGAGTCAAAATCAAGCTGTTGTGTAGCTTTGCTCCAGACCGGAAACGGAAGTCGCATTGATGAATTGCCTACCGCCCGCCCACAAGCTTCAAATGCAACACACTTGTAGATGGCAAGACGACTTTCAAGTTCAACTCAGTGTGCAACGACTTTTCAGTTTTTTAATATAAAATGCTGAATGGGATTTGCGTTATAAAGTGAAGCATTTATAAAGGAGGCGCCTCTGCATTTACGACTCTAAAGCATACGTATAAAAATATTAAGCGAAAGCCTGTCGTAAAAGATGCGGAGCTAAGCCGGGCAAATATAAAACGTTATTAAAGCTAACGGAAATGCAGACAAAACGACAAGTCATTGCATCCACTTAGCCCAAAGCGCCAGACAGCGACTCTGAATCATGAAGAGCGGAAAAACTCAACTCAAATGAACTTTCCATGGGGTCGTGCCAGACAAACAGTTGGAGCCAAGCATCAAATTACAATATTTAAAAATATACGATTTTGACGGGTTGAAATGGACAGAAATTAGGTATATGCCTGGGCAAGGCGATAGTAAGGATATATCCTGAAGAAATAATTTCAATAATCCATAAGAGCTCAACTCACATAGCCTGAAGAAAAATATATTTCAACTTAATTAATTTAATTACTTTAATATCTTGAAGACATGCATATTTTAATTCACATTTGTCCAACAATCTTTAATGTCTTTCAGATAAAAAAAGACATATTTTTAAAAATTTTATTTATTAATTCATCATGTGAATAAATAATTCATACTTAAACAAAATCTCTTTATCGAAGTGCAATAACATTCGCATTGCTTATTTGGCACACTGATTAATTTGTGGCTTTCAATATTTGAACTCGTGTTGCACGTTGCATACAAAAGTTTGAATTTGTTGATGGCATTTTTGTGGTTTTGCCATTTGCCAGTGGGAACTAAAATGGAGCAAACTGTTGTAAAGCTGAAGGCTGGAACCACAACGTTATGAAACCACAAAAATGAGATAAGTGACCCAGAAATCCACATACTGTATATGAGCTATCGGGAGTTAATTTTCCGATACAATTGCACTCTGGTCACACTGTTTACACACTCACCTGGCAGTGCTGTTAGGCAGGCGATGCTAATAATGAAAATCTTGCACAGTTTTATACTTGGCAGCTGCATCCTGCTGAAGGCGTTTAACAGATGAGATGATTAATTTTTTTTTTTACAGTTAATTCCTTTTTCCTTTCAAATTTTAATTTGCGCGCACTACCTTTTTTTTAGCCGCAACGATTTGTAGCCATAAATGCGAACAATATCCGTAGTTTTAACCACAGAAATCAATTTTTACATTTGCAATCTCGTGTTCTTGTGTTCTTTTTTCCCGCAATCGCAATTTCCTTTTTTTATTATTATTTTTCCTTTTTTTTCTGGTTGGTTTTCTATTTTGCGGTTGTACTTAATGCATATATTCATATGATTTCTGCCATCGCTTTTGTCGAATTCCGTTTTGAGCTTTGCTTCAATTGCCAGCCACAATTAGCAGTCAGCAGCACAGTGCCTCTCATACGTATTCGCCCACTTATAGTGTGTCCTGGGCTAGGTCGCTCTGAATTGTGTAAATACGTTTGGGGTTAGCAGAAATGTGAATTCTGCATTGAACTCGATTTAGCTATTTGCATTTTTTCATATCCCTTCTGCCTTTTTTGCATTTTCATTTCCTGTTTGCACTAAATTCCACTTTATATCGTTAAGCGGGCGATTTTTGGTTGTTCCTTTTTTAATTTACTAATTTGATGATTTCACTTTTCTCTGTTGCCAGCTGAAATCAAACAAATAAAGTATCAATTATTATAACTTTGGGCAAATAATTGTTCAACGGTCTTAATTGATTAAAATGTTATCAATTTGAAACTATGAAATGTATGAAATGCCTTATATCGATTGAACAGGTTTTTAAATGTTTTTTTGATATTGAACTAATTCGATTGGTATTATGTTTAAATAGTAATTACTAGAAAAATAAGATATTTGAATTATATAAAAAATTATTGATTTATGTTTATTTTTCATGTCTGATCAATTTCACACAATAAACATCCGCTGTTTGCGCTCAATGTCAAATAAAACCAATCATGGTAACAAGTCACAAGACTTAATGCCTCTGTGCCCCAACTGCGCACAACTACTATATCATTGGCATGGTCCTTAAGCTGCACTGGCTTTGCATTTTCCTGTGAGGCAAGGCAGCAAGAGGCAGTGCATTTTCCGACTGATTTGAAAATCCAAATGTTGCCCATTAGCAAACCAAATACGCACAAACGAAAAGCTGATGCCGAATGCTAAAACTTCAACTCCATCACTCACAGTCACGAACCTCAAGCCCCGATGTCCTTGCCCCAATTCAAGGGGGGCTCCCTTTTGGGTTGCGACTTTACATTTGAAATTGGCAAAATCCAAGCCATGAAATTGTACAACACGATTCTCACATATCGTACATGACACCATTTGCCAATGATATGGCATCGACTGTTCGCATACATATATGTATGTGTGTGTGTGTGTGTGTGCATATGACGCCCTGGAGTATGCCACGCCCACTGTTGGCTTCTTAGCATGCCCCAGCGACTGTTGGGCTGAAATTCACTTATGGAAATCGAAGAAACTCGTTGCCAGCCTTTGTTTCCAGGCAGCGACGGTTCGCGACCGAGTCGAGGACTAAACTCATATGAAGTATCAACATTCAGTATTCAATGTAAATCCTTTAAGCTGAAAATGCGCTTGAGAAAACAACACTCACACTCACACACACACACGCCTAAACACACACACACACACATAGATTCACACACTTATAGACCTCGGATCTGAGCTTCTGATTGCAACTGTGTGATGGCTGCGAAAAAGTGAAAAGTGACTGTGGGCAGACCAAAGCTGTGCCCCGTGGTGGCATGCAACGCCTTTGAATGGATGTTTCTGCTTTATATTTCATTTTATCTAGTGTGCGACTGATTCGATTTAATGTGAAGTGCCAACTTGAGTTATTATCTATTGTAAAGTACTAGATCATTGTACGGCAATTGAAAGTTCTAAAAAATAAAATCAGCTATTTTGTCGAGCATGTGAAACACGTATTTAAGATTTAAAAGAAATATCAATAGAAATATTATATTTTTCTGTGTCGAAATTTGAATCACATGCGTACAACAATATCAAGTTAATTTTTATACTTGAATAGCATTCGATCAACATTAATCTTACTACGCAAATCAAAGTTCGCACACAAATTTGGGTAAATGTCGTTAGGGACTGACACATACTAAGCTCGACTTCTTATATGTATGTGGCAATATACAAATGACTTTGCAACATCTCTCCTATTCATCAGTCACAACATTTACAAATTCCGCAACATAAAACATATTTTCTTCTGCTGCCACAAGAGATGCCGCAGCCAAATGAAAAGCGAGCAAAGTGCTTAAACTTTTTTTTCTGTTTTTCTTTTTTCTTTTTTGTGTTTTTGGTTTAAAGCAGAAAAAACGAAGAAGTAGAAGAAGAAAATTTGAGAGCTCAAAATTTATTTGCAAACATTTATTATAGTTACTTTGTTTTATTCTCGTAGAGTACTTTTACTTGTTACAGGGGCACTACGCTACGGCTATGGCTATGGCGGGGCTGGATATGGCAGGGAGTTGGGATCAGGATCAGGACTTACACTGCTTTTTATGCTGCATTGTTTTATAGTCATTCGTTGTTGTCATTGTCTTTGTCTGGGTAATGAAACGCACCGCAAAACTTGATAAAAAGGCGACCACAAAAACCGACCGGCGAATTGCGAATGGAAATGTAACAGACTAGGGTCTGTGTTGGCAATTGCCCCTCCGCTTCCATCCACTTCCTCCTCCCGCGGCACTGTCATCCCCAAGCGAATTAGGGGAAACAAATTAGTTTAAAGATAAGCAGGTTACAAAATATGCCAAAGCATACTTTGTGGCGGCTATCAAACAAAGTGGCGCTCTTGATTAGCCCTAAGAGGGAATATTTTTGTACATTCGAGTGGGTGTGTGTGTGTGTGTGTGTGGTGCTGGTGGTGCAGGGGTGTACTCAGGTTGGGGAAGCTCCTCGCTGTGGGTAAACACAATCAAGCAGCAGACGTTACGTGAAAATGTTGAACAGCTGTCGATGGAAAATGCAGCGCAAATAGCACAAACAAACAACACAGGCGACTTGGCCCAAAGCGAAGCCAACAGAGAGTGAGAGGCAGCGAAGGTGTGAGCGAGATAGCTGCGTGTCCGTAATGCGCCTTTGCCCGAGTGCACTGTAAATACCAAAGCAATTTCCACTGTAAAATTAACAAGCGCCAAACCGCAACAGAAGCTGCAGCTCCAGGGGGCCATTGAGCAGTAGAATGGGGCGAGGGGGTGGGGGGTAAGGGGTTGAGGCATCTTCAGTCAACTAACGTGTTGTATGTGTGTAAGTCTTAGTTGCAAGGCAAGTGGGCATGTTCGAAGGCGCAAAATACATAATAAATTCTCGCTCTTAATCGTATAATACACACACACCCTTCCCAGACACGCCCATGAGTTACTACAAAATTTCGTTTCTTTCTGTTTTTTTTTTGTTTTTTGTTAGCTGGTTTTATTGGCCTCAAACTCTCACGTATGCAATTAAGCTGCCTTGGCTTTTATGCAACTAAACGAGCCGACTTCTTAAACAGTTTTTGATACCTTCACACATGTAGAGCTCAAATTGTGCATGCCAGAGTGTGTCTGTGTGTGTGCGTGTGTGTGTGTGTGTGTGTGTGTGTGTGTGTGTGTGTGTGTGTGATTGAGAGTGTTTCAAATTCCGTAGGCTATTTGGCATGCCTGCAAATTGGGACTCATCTCATAGGAGTTGCCACTGAATGACTGAAGCTTTTTACAATTCTGAGAACTCTGTGAATGGGCATGGGTTATCTAATAAAAATAATATTATTTAACTAAATGAAATAAGCTAAAAGGTTAAATTAGATTTCAATTACTTTTTTTGTTGTTAAATTTCACCTTTTAAAGCTTAAAGAGAGAATTTGCAGCCATTTATAGAATTATTTCGGTTTATAACGTTTTCTGTTCACAGAATATAAAAATGTTGGGTTTACATTTTCCCCCGAGTATTTCGTGTTTTTTTGTGATGATCGAATTCCGAGTACAACCAATAAAATGTGTAAAACGTGAGGTTGGAGCAAAGTAAAAAACATACAAATATATTTTATACTATTTTTACAATATATATTGTAATGTTATTAATATCGTTTATTTAACTAATATAAAATTTATTATTCACCATCAGCGTGAGCTTTAACTACTATAAAATCAATATCCATGAATAATAAATGATTAATGATTAATTCTTTCGCAAGCATAATTTAATTAAATATTATAGATGAGATGCCGCTGATAAAATGAAAGCAATTTATTTGCCATTTCAAGTAACCAGTCGCTTCAGTAAACTGGAACCTAAAACAATACACTTGAAATTAGGTACATTTCAGATGAAATAAAATAAAAAATCTCGAAATTGTTTTAAGCAGACGACGCAAAGTGTGTGTGTGTGTGTGTGTGGAGAGGGATTGGCTTAGGGATTGGCATATAAACTGAGCTTTTAACTGGCCATCAGGCACACATCGCACGCTCCCATTCGATTTCCATTCGAAGGACCCAAACGAGGAGATGCGTTCAATAAATTCGTAAAATAAAATGTGCCAATAAATTGAGTCGAAGCAGCGCGTTCAAAACTAAACTAAACTCAAATTGAATTAAAATTCAAAGCACTTAATGTAGAGCAGCGAGAAGGAGACAAATACACACAGAAAGAGAGAAAGAGTGAGAGAGAGAGAAAGAGTGTGAGAGAGAGACCGTTGGATATGTTGAGAGAAAAAGAGAGTGCGTAGCGCTGACAGCAGCCTTCAAGTTGTCGCATTTTTCAATAAACTAAACAATTTACGAAAATTGAAGTTTATCTCAATTGTGCAGCTGTTGTTGACAACATTTTGTCCAGCAGCTAACAATGCTTTGTGCTCCCTAACAATCCTCTTTCCCCCAACCCCCACCCCTATTCCCTCTCTTAGCTGCACACAAAACTCAATTTGGCAATAAACTGAGCTACTGCACACAGGCTCCGTAACATATTCCCTGTGTGCTGTCCAACACTGGAAGATTGGTAGCGGAAGCGGAGCGAGGGAAACAGAGAGAGAGAGAGAGAGAGAGAGAGAGAGAAAGGGGGATGCTCAAATGCGCTTAGTTGCTTTATTGGTCAAGCTGTTGTGCGTGGATAAAAACCCTTTTAGTGCACAATTGCTATAAATTTGCTGCGGCCATTATAGGACGGAGACATGGAGTGGAAGTAGTGGAATGGGTTGGGGGTGGTTGGGGGTTGGGGATGAGTGCTGCTGAATTGGGATAACTCTTATACGAAATGGTTCCATTGTCATGTGTGCGAAACTGTGTGTGGGGACACAACGCAAGTCGATTGACGAACGAAGCTTATTTTAATCTCATTTGACAATCCTGTCAAAAGGCTGGCAGCTATTTCAGACCCCAGCAGCTGTTGTTGCCTCTTTTGAGTTTGACAAATGAACAATGTGAAAGGGTATTTTGTAGGGTACCGTGCCTCTAACTTCACTCTCTCTCTATCTTTCTCTCTGCCTCTCCTTCTCACTTCATATCATATAATTTCACCATGATTAACTTTGAAATTTGCATTTGGTTCAGTTCTCGAAATGGGCCGCTCATTTGGTTGACCCCCGCATTTAGACCAAGTCCTTTGTTATTGACCAAAAGTCTGAATTTACTTCAACTTCGGCTGCTGCTTCTTCTACTTTGCCTTGGTCAGTTCTCCTGGGTTAATTTTGTAATTTTCGCACATGGCCTTTTGGGTACCATAAAGATTATGGTCTTTGGGCTTTGGGTTTTGGTTTGGGTTGCTTTGCTTCGTTTGGTTTTCGCCTAAACTTTATGAGCTCTCATGTTTAATTGGAATGGATTGTGTGCTGGGTCAATGGGACGTCATTTTCACACACACACACACCCGCACACACACATTAAATTGCTGCAAATTAACTAGTGAAAGAGTTTTTGGTAAATTTAAACTGTCCGGAACAGAAACTTATACTTAACAATGTAAAATGATTATTTGGGTGCTGGCCAATTCGATGATTAAAATCAATTTGATGCGTAGGAAAATTAATTATGTAAGTGGCAACTAGCCGATACAATTATCAGAAAAGTTGACAGCTCGATTAACTCAATTGCTTAAATTGTGATTAAAACTGAGAGCAAGTGAGGCAAGTTTATGTTGAATAAAATAATACATAATATGGAACCTCAAGTTGCAAGGTTGCTTTGCTCTTAATTATCTCATTTACTAAATTTGCATTGAGTGCTGCTCTCTATGAATTTTTTTAATTTTATGCATATAATTTTGAATTAAATTTCAGTAATAAAAACGTTTTGGGAAAAAGGCATATTTCAATGTCAGCTCCTTGACATGTGGTTTCCCCTACTCGAATTATATATCTAGAACATTTACTTACGCTTACAAGCGAAAAAATAAATTAAAGGCAGTTGCTATTTGTTAGCATTTCCCAGCAGAATCGATGCCTCTGTTGAAATAATGTGAATCGCATTGTTATTTTTCCATCAGCACGATTTTCAATTCGAAAGCTCCATTCGATTTGGTGCGGGTGGCAAAAAGGAACAGGGACCGGGGATCGGGGGCCGGTGGACGGTCTGGTGTGGATTTGGCAAAACTTTTCGCATAAAATAACACAAGATAAATTGTTAATGCGTCTGTGGGGAAGCGATTAGCGGTAAATGTGCCGAGTTTATTTCGAGTTTTTAGCCAGAGTCTGAGAGTTTTGCCACGGCGTCCAATCCGTCGTATGCGCAATTTAAATAATATTTTCACAAGGTCCCCACTGGCCAGGGCCAAAATGCCAAAAATGCCAGTAAATTCTAGTATATTCTATTATACAGTTTGTTGTTTACCAAAATCATAGCAACTAAACAAAACTTCCGACGCCAAGCTTTGACCAGAAGCTGGAGGAAAAGAAAACGGAAAATAATATTTCTTTCGCTTGCTGTTGTTATTGGCAGTGCAATAAAGAAGTCGAATAATATATATATATATATATATATATATATATATATATGTGTATGTGTATGTGTGTCTGCTAATACTGTCTCAGTTACAGTCAGGCTGGGAGGCAGTCGGGCAACTCAACTGCAACTGGCAATTTATTTGGCCGTACGTTGCTAGGGATTTATGTACCGGCTCAAGTGCCCTCAGTCAACTTCACTTCGGGTATTGCAATTGACCAGGCTAAGGACACACACTTGCACACACATGTGTCCTGGTGCCTGGCTGTGAGTATTCAGGTGTGCAATTGGCAAATGCAGCTTCAACTCTGGGAAATTGCAGCTGCAGTTCATAATAAATCGTTATTTATAATTTGTATTGTAATCGAATGATTTTCTCAACCCCATCTTCCATGCCAATGGAAATTGTTAGTAAAGTGGCAATCAATAAAAATGCTAGCCAAAGTCAACTGCTGCTGGTGCTGCTGCTGCTCCTTCCTGGATAGTTTACAAGTGGTCTTAACAATCGGTTCAAGAGCTCCATACGTCTATTCTAAGAGTAAGTGAAATTTATATTAAATTGATCTCAAAGTTGATTCTACCAGGACTCAAATCAGTGTAAGATGGAGCAAAAATCATATAAGAAGTTGACTGGTATTTAAAGTTTGACTGCGATTGTTGTACTTATATTAATTTATATGGATTAGATATTATCAGTTTAATTTTCTCAATTATGACGCCTTTTAATAAATTCAACCACATTTCAAATTAATACAGCAAATTATGAAAATATCAGCAAAATGCACACAAATTCCTGAAATGCCCATTCAGTTTACCTGAAGTACATCTGCAAATTACTGTAAATACAAAATCCGAAAAATAATTGTTGGCATCGTAAATTCCAGTAACCGAAAATGAGCAAATTTCCAACCCGACTGTAAATTAGCGCTACCCACTTTTAGCCCAGATTTACAGTCAGTTATGAAAATATGAGCGTGTGAAAAGTTGGAAAAGGGACTAAGTTTACCTAATTTTAGAAGCGAACATAATTTATGGATAATTACATATTTTACGTAACTCACACACCCACACACACACACACACACACACACAGAAGCGCCACAAGCTCGCGGCCACAAACTTTTATAGAGATTTTAGAGAGTCCAACAAAATGTTGAAGGTTGCACATTTTTGCATAGTTATTAATGAAAAATATTAACGGTAAACAGAGCCACAAAACGAAACTAAAGTTTAAAGTTTTTGGCAGCTACTTAAAGAGAATGCTGAAACTGGAGGCGAGCAGTCGCTCTGTTTAGCTGCGGCATAAATAAATGCAACTGTCAGTGGCAGTGGCAAGAAAGAAATGCCAAAAAAAACAAGCAAAAAGAGAGAGCAGCCAGCTGAAAGCTGGAAGTCTGAAAGCTGCTGGCCAACTGTCAGCGCCGAGTGCAAGTGACAAGTCAGGAGAGGAGCTGGCCGCGGAATGAGGGTGAGAGCCGGATGCGTCTTCAAGGCAATGGAGGTCAAATACAATTGTGTGTATATCTTATGCTATGTGTGTGTGTGTGTGTGTGTGTGTGAGTGAGCCACCATTTTATTTAGCTCTTTTGTGGCTTGCTGACTTTTATGCCAGCGACTTTGGCTTGTTCGCGTTGGAACATATTGTGCATGCCGCTGCCACCAGACTGTTGCACACTTTTGTGCACTCGACTGCGCCTGAGTGACTGCGCCTCACAGACTTGTGGCAGCCACCCCCTCCCCTACTATGCAGACGCCACTGAGAAATTACCTAGCTAAAGTTGCGTAGCGAATCAGGCGTAAAGCAGACAAAGACAAGTAGCTCCAAGTTAGCTGACAGATATTATTATTTATGTGGCTCTCTGGGTCGCCACTGACTCTCTTTCTCTCTCTATCTCCATCTCTCTCTTTAGCATTCTCTATCACTTTCGGTGCAGTCTCACTGCGTCTTAGTCTTTGCATGCCTGGGTGAGTTCTTAAGTGCAAAATCGTGAAATGGAAACGCTCATTACTCATGCGAGTGCAGCTTGGGCAAAAGGTAAAAGTTTTTTGAAGTAAACTAGGTGGTAGAGTTTGGTAAAGTAGTTAAAATAGGGCCAACTTGCATAATAAGTTAACAGTTGAAACAACACACTACATTTTATTTTATTAAATGTATTTAAGACTCTAAAAAAGATTGATGAATTCAGAAACTTCACTTAGGAATACAAACTTTTCATTCGAAATTTACGTATAACACTAGGTTTATAAGTGAGAAATAATATTCTCAAATTATATATTATTATTATATAGTCAAAAAGCAATTGAGGTAAACATACACAAATA
Organism: Drosophila mimica; assembly: GCA_037043585.1. Classification (NCBI taxonomy): domain Eukaryota; kingdom Metazoa; phylum Arthropoda; class Insecta; order Diptera; family Drosophilidae; genus Drosophila; species Drosophila mimica. The sequence goes on from JBAMBE010001243.1 coordinate 953,784, forward strand.
TTTAAGGACTTGAATGCAATTGATGGGATAATCCGGAATTAAAGAGTGGTCAAGGAATATAATTTCTAAATTACTTCCCAAAAGCTGAGCAAGACTTAAATAAACTTGTTGAAAACAAATTTTCAAAAGTTGTGCTTAAGTTGAACAATTGACTAAAAAATATTTTATTTAAGTTGTTGCATTTAAGTCCTAAAAACATAGATGTGTTCATAGATGAAGAAGCCGTTTTACACTCAAAGACAGCTTCAAAATTCCAATAAAAATATTGATTAAAAGCTTGTCATCTCTTAAGGATTGCACTTAAGAATCCTTTATGATTTATTTGAGGTTTGCGACTGGGACTGGGACTGGGGCAAAAACTATGTATGGCTGCGCTTTGTGAGCGTTTGGGGCAATCAAATAAATCACAAGGCCGCGTCTAATTAAACTTAAGCTGCGACCGTTAACACTTGAGCTTTTGCCATTGTTTCGCTTGCCCTATTGCCCCCTTGTTGCCTCCTTGTTGCCCCATGCTGTAGGCTGCGTGCCCGCGCACACATCAAGTGATTTGCATACGGCGTTTCTGTGTACGCGAACGCCTACCACGCCAAAGATCGACCGGGGAGCCATTCCGGGCTACAAGGCCCCAACACCCGGCCAGACGACAACGACAACGACAACGACGACGACATTTGAATGTGTCTATGCATATGGGTGTAACTTTGTGCCCACTTCCTCTGCCCCTGCCACACTCCTCTGAGTAGTGGCAACTGTGTCACGCGCGCGTTTGCGTCATGTGTGCCAATTAAAGTCGCGCCACAAACGCCATACGCCCTCCCCCCCTCCACCAAACAGCCAAAAAAAAAAAAAGAAACGAAGGCATGCAACCAATGAGGCTAAAACAAACCTTCCAACTTTAAGAACTCAAAATCCTATGCTCTTAGCATAAAATTTGTGATAGAATTTGTTGAATAATTTGTGAAGCGAAGTTGCTTCGATTGTAGTCAAGTTCAATTATTTTTAAATTGCACGTTTTATTTAATATTCATCGCATTCTTACACAATTCTTTAAGAGGCTCAAAGTTATGTCACATGCAGGCTTACAGCCTGGAGCACAAGCAGAGCTTACTGTACATAAGCTGCAAGGAAAGGGTATTTAGTTGCAAGTAGCTTGCCTGCTGTTGCTGCTACTTATTCCATACTTGCCATAGTCAACTTTTGCTCGTTTCTGCCTTGTTATGCGCATTATTAGCTGTCGTTTATTTTGCACAAGTGAGGCTGAGGGGCAGGAGCGGGAGCAGAGCTAGAGTGAGAAGGAGGATCAGCAGCTCAGCTGCTCCTTGCTCCTTGAAAGTTCTTGTGCACAGCAAATTTCTCTTGTCGTCGTTTGATGTGCGGAGGGGGTTGGGCCAGTTCCACCCATGACCCTTTCTTGGTGTTTTTGTTGCTGTTATGTGCATATGCCTGGCAGCCACTTGGTTGCCCCTTGAACCGCCCCGCAATCCCCCCATTTAGTCATCGTCGTCGTCGTCGTCGTCGTCTTTGTCGTTGTCGTTTTGGCTGCTTTCGTAGTGCTACTTATCTTTGTACATTTAAAGTCATTAGTTGCTGCAGATCTTAACGGAGCTGCTCTGGCTAAGCTCAGGAAGTGCAGGGGACCCCAAGAAAAGGACTCGAGCGAACAAAAACGAACACAATGTCAGACTTGGGAAAAGTTCAGTGTATGTTGGAAAATGCAAGACTGTCGACTTGTGAAAATTGCAAAAGCAATACAAACAAATTACGTATACTTTTGTAATGTCCGATGGCAGCTGTTAGGTGTCTAAGAGCAGGCGAAATAGAAAGACAAAGATACAGAGAAAGAGAGAGAGAGAGAGAGAGAGAGAGTGAGAGAAGGGATAAGAGTAGTGAAGAGTGACAGCAGCTCTAATGAACTATGAAAATGGAAGATGGCAAAGCAAAACAAAATAAATAAAGTTTACAGCAGACAATACTGAAAAACTGTGGGAAATACGCTGGAAATCGGTATTAAATTTTTGTTAATAAATACTTGAAATACAATTCAGTATTTTTGATTAAAAACCATTTTTATTTAATTAAAATGGTGAATTTTAAAATTAAAATTGTAATGCAAAAATAAGTAATTAACCGTTATAATGTAACGCATAATTAAATATTGATACATGACTACAATGAATATATATAAAAACTATTAATTATTTATTGTTTGGAGAAGTTTTTTGTAATTGAAATATTTTTTTTCTCTCTTCAGGTCAACTGATTTTTTACTGTACATTATGCGCATATTTGGAAAGCAACAACAAATATATCAAGGAAAATAAAAATAGTAAAACTCGACATGTGCTGATTGCACAAAATATTTGTAAAACTACTAAACTTAAGGATCACAAAGCAACATTCACAAAAGATGCATTTGTCGAAAGATAACTAAGATAACTAAAATATTTTAAATTTTAATTATCTGCAACATCCACAGTGCAGATTAATTAATTGTGAAAACAAAAACATCAGAAAGTAAAAGAAAAGAAATAGTAAAGTGAGTTATTCGTTGGTGCAATGTTTCAGTCACGCAGCTGTTGCAAGGATTGCGCAGCACTTTTCCAGTGGATTCGTATACGAATTGAGTTGAGTGGCAGCAGCTGCAGCAATGTGAGCAAGGAGTAGGTGGGGCGGTGCAAATGCTAATGCAACTGAGGCATGTGGCAGTATAATCGGTAGTTGGATGAGTTGCTGGTCTGCTTGGTCAAGCAACTCGATTCAGTGGCAGGTATCTGAGTTGCCCCACGAATATTTTGTAATTTATATGCGCGTGTCGATGTCGGCGTCGCCGTCAACGTCGTCATCCTTCTAACTGCAGCAGCCACGTAATGTAAGCAACCGCAACGAACAAAATCTGACAGGCAGCATTTTTGTGACAAGCGCACAAGTTTCACGCTTCACTGTGCAACAGAATGACAGCTCAGTGGTGGCACTGTGGGGGTGCTGGCAGCGGAGGGAGAGATTGTATTGGGTGTCAAGGGGCAAGCGTCAACAGCAAATGAAAATGGCTGACTGACCCGACCAGACGTGGTGTTGCAAAGGGGTACGTCGAGTAGCTGTTAGAAACTGAAGAGTACAATATGTTTGCGATTTGCTTTATTTTCCTTTATTTTGCTAGCTGAAAGTGGAGGGAGCTTGACATTGATGGGCGTAAGGTCAACTGATAAGCCCAAGACTCAGAAAAAGGGATGGACCGAGAGTTAGGAAGGGAAAAAATCCGATAGAGTAAGTCAATTAAGTTCGAAGCAGTTGATTCATTTTGCTTCTGATTAAAACAGCAAACATAAGAAATAAATCGATAGATTTCGACTGAAATAATTGCATGAAAAATTTAACAAAAAAACAGCACTGCGAAAATTCAAAGATAAATTTAAAATTCGGAAGAAATCTATAAACTAAGAGAATGGTTCTACAAATACGAGCTCTGTAAATTTAAGTTGGGGCTTCTCTGGGTATATGGATTATTTTTCTATCTATTGAAATGCCAAAAAAAAGAGCTGAAATCCCCAAGTGGAAAATCTGTTTCGCTGTCTGCGAGTTAAATAAAATTTAAAACATATGTTTACCTTCTTCAGGCAGTCGCAAGTTTCTGTGCACAGGAGGCAAACGAGAAGAGGAAACCTTGCAACATAAACATATTAAGAACACACGGCTCTCATTGCCAAACTTTTTAAAGCAAAAGCCGCAAATGGGGTTTTTCTTTATACCTTAGATGGGGTAAAAAACTTTTAACCATTTAAAACCGGTGACATTTTTGTGTGTGTGTTTTTTTTTTCTTCATTTTTTGCGTCTTGCCTTCTTTCCGTTCCATTTTGGACCGCCTGCTGGTGTTGGTGATGTGCTTCTTCTTGTTATTATTATTCAGTTACGCGCTGTTTATACATGCGAGATATTCATACATTCATGAATATATATATATATATATAGATGTATATATAGTGCACGTACTCGTACTCGTATCTTCTTTTGGCGCTGGCCCAACACACAACACACACGACGCTCGCCGAGAATTTGCATAAGCACCAACAACAACAACAATAACAACAACAACAACTCGGGAAGCAAACGAAAAGCATCCGCAGATAGCGCAACGCGACTTGGTTTACTTTTAAATTTGTATTATATGCATTTATACACCCTGAACACCCCACACACCCCACACACACCCCCAACAGCCCACAACATACATGTATTTTTTCCCTTTCTTGTACATGTTTATAAAATTGTCTAAATTCCCACAAGTTGATTTAAACTTTCTTCTTTCTTTCGCTGTGTAAGCGTTACCAAAACTTGAACCTTCCTCCCTTTTGTTAGTTGGCTGGCCAACCTTTAAACTTGGTCTACCACAAATGTTGGCGAATCTTGTAACATTAAGATATACCTTCTAAAATTCACATACAAATTGTGATTTGTGTGATTCATTTAATTTACAATCCTTTCTTTCAACTAAGAATTAATAATGCCAATTTTACAACCTAATTGTAATCGGGCAAATTTGCAAGTTTGTAATTCATTTACAGAGCATTGAAAATTCGTTGATTGCCGCCACTTCCACTTCAGCAATTTTTGGCGGTTTTTTGCTGTTGGACTTGCTGCCAGTCTGTTCTGCTTTGGCTGGTGCCACGTCGCGTATACGTTATGCTTTTTACACAATTGTTATGTTAGTTGTTGTTGTTGTTGTTGCTGTTGTTGCTGTTGTTGCTGTTGCTGGAGTGGAGGCTGAAGCTGTTCTGCGGGTCTCAAAGCTCGAGTTTTTAGAGCATTGCCTGCCTTGCAGAAATGTCTTCTTTTTTTCTCTCTCTGTACACAGGTGTATAATATATTGTATGTTGTATTGGTTGGGGGATTGCGATGGCACCAGGAAATGCTAAAAACGCACTCAGGTATTGAAATCTTTCTTTGTCTCTTTCTCTCTCTCTCTCGCTCTCTATCTACTTCTGAATGTGTCTGCGTCTGTGAAATATGTGTGTGTGTGTGTGTGTGTGGGAACACAACAAGGTTGTGTTGTGCCAGTGCTGTTGTTGTAGCTTGTTTATTTATGCAACTGTGCCAGAGGATTCGGTTTCGGGGTTGGGCAGGTTGAAACACGATAAGAGCATATTTTATGTAATACTCTCGTATCAACATCGAATATATGAAATTGAAAGCGAAAATACAATGTGATGAGCAGCAACAATTGAGGAATTGACAGAGACAATTGTGTCAAGAGAGAAGGGAAACATGGCTGAGATGAAAATGGAAAAACACAGCTATAAACATACATGTGTTAAAGCACCCCATAGAAGCCAAGAAATTTTCGAGCAAATGCTGTAAGCTTATTTTCTTAATAAATAAAAGGTGCTAAGTATGGATATGGCTTACAAATTCTGATTATACCATAGAAGTGTGAATCACATGTGAAAAATAAATACCAATTAATGTATTAAGCTTGTAGTAGGTTATTTCGTTCTCTGGAATTTTTAAAATTTTTTTATACATATAAATTTATAGTGAGTTGTGATTATTCAATTTAATACGTGACTCTCATTATATTTCTTGAAATTATGTTTGTTCCTTTTTCTATTATTATTGCCATTTTAGTTACGCTTTTATTGCTGAAGTAGACTGCTCAGTAGCATTCTCTCTTTCACTGCTCATATTTAATCCACTTACAACTAATTTATTTATCTACTTTGCATCTATTGTTTAGTGGCGCGGCTCTTTGCCGCCCACACAAATACACAGTTACACTTGAGTGAACTTTCACTATCTTTTCCACACTCGCAGAATTAACATTCGCATTCGCATTCGCTTTCGTTATTCACCATTCACACTCACACACACACACCGTCGCCACTCACATTCATCGCCTTAACCAGCCAGACACTTGACTCAAGTGTTTGCTCACTTTGCGGGCCACAACCTCTTAACCACACTCGCACCCGCCCCTTTCGGCCACTCACTCGTCTCACTCGTCTCATCACACCTTCTGCCAATGGCTATTCCTCTGCATTGTGTTGTCCTGCTTTCCACGCTCTCTCTCTCTCTCTCTCTCTCTCTCTCTCGTTCTATCTATCTCTGGATTGCCTATGCCTAGCTACTATTTTCCCTGCGCCTGTTTTTCGTGTGTTCTTTTTTCCCTCTAAGTCTGCTTGGCATATGTTTTCCCCTCCCCCTCTGCTTGTTCTTTTTCTTGTCGTTTTTTTTTTTGTTGTGTTGATTTTCTGATCCCCTTTTTTCTCAAGCTCCGCTCCACTCATTGTTTGGCGCCTTTCACTCACTCACTTTATTTGCGCTCGTGCATCATAAGGGTTTAATGGATTTGCTGCGGCCTCAAGGAGATCTCCACTGTGAGCCTGCATCATCTCTCAGCAAGTGCCACGCCCAAAATTCACACGCCCATATTTAGGTATTCTACACACCCCCACACACACATCCACACACATTGATTATCATAATACGCACATTGCCAGTGGCCCACTAAATTCTCCCTCCAACTCCCTGCTGCCTCTAGTGTTTATGACTTTATTTTCGGCCACCTAGCAGTTAATACATTTTTATAGACTTGCCAAACTACTTGTTTCCCTTCCTCGATAGCCCCCGGCCCACTTACCCACTCCACGAAACGCACACAAGCACTTTACAGGTCTGTCATTCTATTAGCTTTTCGCGTGCTTTGTCATTGCCGTTAATAGACTTACTTTTCCTGTGTGCTACGTTTTTCTACATTTTTTTGTGCCTTAGCCTCAGCTATTTTCTTATTTTTGTTGTGGTTGTTGTCGCATTTGCGCCATTAAGCTGTTGTTGTTGTTGTTGTTGTTGTTGTTGTTGTTGTTGCTGTAATTGCTCAGCTGCGTGTGATGCTCAGGTGCGAGTGGAGGCCATAAAAAAGTAAACAGCGTGGCGTTTACGTAATACATAAATCAAATTGACACGGCGACTATTCTAAAGTCTGGGAAAGCGGCAAGCGAGGGCAGTTCTACAGATTTGGGTGATGATAAATAGAAATAGAGAATTAGTTAACAAACATTGAAGAGCAAGAGAGAAAGAGGGAATTTATGGTTCATCCAAGTTACTTTTTCCAGGAATATGTACTATATGCTTACAACTTATAAACATTATCAGTAATAACATTAATAAAAAAACATATTATATGCAAATGTTTTTGTTATTTGATATTGCCATGGTTAACTATGTGGCTCTCTTGATGCGTAATTTTGCAAATTCAATTTGGGGCTTCCACACAAATCGTTGTGGATTTAAATTTAGCCGACAGCAACTGGCAAATTATTCAAACCTAGTCAAAAGAAATAAATGTTTTCATATTGTTGATTTTCCACTCCATTTTCTGCGCAATTTGCTTGTGTCAAAAATTTGGGATTTTAATTCGCAGTGCAGCCGACACTTTAAGGCCCCGAGGCAGAGCTTTGCCTAGTTTAACAGCAGCCGAGTGCAACCAGCAATTCCTCCACATGCCCCCAAAACTACCGATTCCCAGAAACAGATTCAGATAGTTTGGATGCAGAGCGAGTAGATGGCGTAGTTTGTGGCTGTCTTTAGCACACATCAAAAGCATTATTAACAGGACTACAAGCATAGAGACAAACACATTGGGTCCTGTTTAACAGAGGAGATGCCTTCGAGCAGGCTCAGTAAAACCAAAACATGTGTCCTTACAGGATGACAGCGTGTGAGTGTGCTCATATGTGTTCCTCTGTGTGTGTGTGTGTGTGTGTGTGTGTGTGTTCGTGTGGGTATTTATGAGCTGTGCCATACACAGGGCCACATGAACTGCTTTTGGCGTGCATTAAGTGGCCTTAGCATGCCACACAAGGACATGCTTTTTGTGGCCTTTAAAATATTTTTGTTATCTGTTCTCTTCCTCCCCTACCCATCTCCCTATCTCCCCATTTTCCCATCTCTTCTCTTGCTGCTTTACATTTAAGGTGTCTGCATTGAGCATAAAATTTATATTAGTCTGGCTGGCTGGCACAAAATAATATTAAAAGCAATTGCTGAAAAGACTTGAGAGCAAATGAGAAAATTCTTAAATTTAGTTTCTCGTTGATTTTCTTATATTTTTTTATTGTCTCTTTACAAAATTGTCTGAATGCTGTCCCAGGGTCTAAGCTGCTTATAAATAAGGAGAATACATTTTAAAAAAAATTATGTGAACAAGCAGCTTAGACATAAGTTGGAATTTAATTTATAAGAAATGCACAAGAATTTAAGCAAACAACGAATAAATATTTCTATTGAACCTTATTAACATTATTGATTTGAAATTTATAATAATGATTTTTGCTAAACAAATATTGTTTGCTTTTATGATTTGTCGCCTTGTCGACTCTTTATTATTATTATTTTATTTAAATGACTGCTCTTTGATACATTTAAATAGCCTTGAAAGGTTAGGTTGGAATCAATTGTAATTTATGTGTTAGATGCACAAATATTGATGAAACACACACCGCTGCAGGCATGAAAAAGTAAAGAGACCAAAATGGGGCTAACGAAGTACCCAAAGGCGCTGCCATTGAAATGCGTATATAGCCAAATTCAGTTGGCCTAGAACGTGGCTTACACAGACATACATTCATATTCATATCTATATATATTTGCACTACGAGAAGAAAGTATGCAAATCAAAATTCACACAATTAGAGCAATGTCTGAAAGAACACATTTTTTTGTTAGTGAACCTGGTAAGACACCTTGGCTAACTTGCAGTTCTCAACTCAAGTTGTAGTTGTAGCTGTTGTTGTTGTCATTGCTGTTGCTGTTGTTGAGCAGATACTTGAATTTGTCACAGGTGCTCGTTAGTTGTGCTTCGGCACTTTCTCGACCTGATCCTCGAGTGTCGAAGTTCCCAGTCACATCCTCAACGCCTGCTTTGTCGGCGACTTTTGCAAAGTTCGCAACATCGCCAAGTTTTGTGAGTCAAACAAGTTTCACAGGCTGCGGGCGACGGGGTGTTGGATAGTCGAACAGTGGGTTTGCATTTAAATTAAATCGCATTTTGATGAATATTGATTGATTGCTTTTGCCTTGAGGCAAATTAAAAGCAATTGCTGCATTGGCAAATCGAAAAACTTTGGCCCGAAACTTTGGCCATGCAATTGAGATAGTTGAATTTCAGTTCAATTCTGACAAATTTTGTGAAAATAATAGTGCAAATTTTTTAATGAGCTGTTGTTTTTAGTATTCCTTTGGAAATGGTATGGAAATGTTTACATAACAAATAAATCAAAATAAAAAATTGATGCATATTTATTAAAAAAAAAAAACAATAATAATGGAAAACTTGTCTTTTATATATGGTTAAAATATTTGTTTTTATAGGTGATTATTTCTAGCGTAGTTATATTAACGTATTAAGGCAAAGAATGAAAATATTCCGAGTTTCCTGTACATAAGAATATAACTACTGAGACTCAATGAAAACAATTATTTAAGAATATTTTGGTGGTCTCTTGACTAAGTGAATTCCTGATTTTCAAAGTAAGATATCAACGAACTTATTGTGCTCCTCGACAATTATGCTTAATACAGAACAACCAAGTTGCTGTTGTCTATAGAATTTGCAGCAACCAATAATATAATTCAGTATTAAGTTGCAGACACTTCGCTCGAGGAAGTTACGCAATGCAATGGAGTGTCTGGGGTGCCAAAGAACAGAGCTGGAGGCAGGGTTGCAATGCAAGTTGCAAACGGAAATGAGTAAACAAGCGTCAAATAGTAAAAACACAACAGAAGCAACGGCAATAGTGTCGGACTTACAATGCTATCCAGGACACGGAACGTTCCACGGCCCGTGCAGTCCTTACGAAAATATAAATAAATGAAACATTAAGCAAAACTACGAGCAGAGCAACACAGCGACGACAACAATGGACTGAGCCTTGTGGAGTCTACAAATGCTTGCGGTGTTGGAGAGTGGAGCGTGCATAAGGACCCAGACTCGAGGATACGCCGAGCCGTGGACGCGCGGACTTGTGGACTCGTGGACTGACGGATGCGGACGCCAGTGTAAAGATGGCGAAAAATGAGCGAAGACAACAACCGGATATCCGGCAACTTTATAAGCAGGCAGCTGCAACTGCAACTGCCACAGAGGACAACCAGACGCCGCCGACGCCAACGCCAACGACGACAACGTAGTTTATTTTAACTTTTGATTTCCGCTTTTGTGGTATGCTGAATGTATTTCCACCCACACCAGCACACCTCATTGTAACTACCACTACTGTATAACCTGGTCAGCGCAGAAGTTGCCAGCCAGTCTCCTCGAGCACTGTTTCAAGATGACGCCCAGGCGATGGCATTAAAAATGAATTAAACTTACGATGCTCGTGCTCCTCCATATCTGCCTGCAGTTGCAGTGTCCTCTCCAAGGAGCTGAACTGCGATATTCAACAAGAATTTCAAGTAAGAACGAATTAAATTTACACCGCCCCAAAAATAACATATCCAATGTTGGGAAGATACCTTCAGATGCATATGTAAATATATAAATATTATGTGTAGTCTTAAAAAACAAAGAGGAAGAATATGGTTTAAAATATTCTTATTTCAAATAATTTATGATGGATATATTTGTTAAATACTTTTGTAAATTGAACATATCCATATATGTATAGAGGTAACCTTGGGCTGATTATAATTTTGATCGCAGTCTACCTCTAAAATAAAAATGTCACATGTTTAAAATAAGTCTCTGTAAACAGATCAGAAATTTGGTATATGGAATTTGTACAAATTTCGATCTGAAGCAGATTACCCAAGACTTGAAAGTCATTGTACATAAAGCAGTATAAATACTGTTAACAGTTAAGCACAACCAGCCACACACAACAAAATACTCCAACAAAATGTGGCACGTACCTGTCCCGTTACACTCGGATCAATCGTATTTGAGTGACCAATCCAATATTTGCGAACAAGATGAGGCTGGCGATGAGTGCTCACTTTTCTTAGATCAGCGTTTAATACGGTAAGTTCAATTGCATTGACTACTCATGTAAAGTATCTAAAGTATTAGTGCCGCCGATCCATCCTCAGTACCCAGTTGCTGCTTCTCGATTACAAGCAATTCAAAGCGGCACGCAGCATTCAAAGATTCTATCGGGGGTGGCAAGTGCGCCACTCAATAGAGAAGCAGCGCCATGCTGCGACTGTGATTCAAAGATCATGGCGAAGATTTATTGCCAAACGATTTTTTACTGCCATGGTCCAGATACATACGCAGTCCACCATTATAGCCATGTTTGATGATAACGCTCTGAAGATTCAAAAATTATTTCGTGGCTGGTGGTCGCGTAAATACATCAACAACATGCTTTACTTAAGGAATATACAATTCAATTGTGTCGTGAATGTTTTATACGATTGTGCACTTAAGTTGCACACATTGCATCGGAGCGAATTACTGCCAGGATATTTAGATTTTCGCGAAGATCAGTAAGTGCGCTATGGGTTTTTCCAGCTTGAATTTAACACTTTATATGCTGTTCAAGCGATATGATGAATTCTCGAAACTCTTAATCTTCGTTTAACTTTTTACTTAGTCTTTGCTCAACATCTGATGCCCTACTTACGAGTCTGTCCTATCGAATATACAATCGATATATGGGCAACAAGTACGAGACAACAAAAAGCATCAAACAAAAGATGCGTCGCCAGTTCTTGGATTCTGCTTATTGGACTTGTGTGCCGTATCCGGGCTTCAGTCTTAATTGGAATATTGAGACCAAAACCTATGGACTCCATGAATACGATGTCGCTCAGGCTTTTACGGCTGAGAGTGAGATTCATAATCGGAAAAGAAACATACGACAGTCCACCAAATTGAGTGAGTCCAAATTCAATTGCAGTGCTTATTTATTTACACATAATCATTATATATTTTCATAATCCAGCAAATCAAGTTTTAAGCACACGGAGTATGTATACCAGTGAGAAAAGCTTTTGCACGGATCTCATCGCAAGAATGAAGCACTGGCATGTTTGTGAAGAGTTCCAGCTATTACTACCGAAGGACTTGAATGAGATCAATTTTATTCAGATTCTCAATGATATTAAGGAGCATTTGGAGGAAATGCAATATGTGCCTAATTGCAATTGCCTGCGTGATACGCATTATGAACACCAATCAAAATCCTCTAAAAATTAAAATTTATTTTTTAAGTAATTAGTAATTAATTAGCCCCACTTAATTATTATCAAGGACATATCAATTCATTAGCATTACATATCTATCGATAGATATGTTTGCAGAATATTTCAAAATAGTGTTACTATAAAAAAATTGAAAGATTTATGGGAAGCGACATTTCGCATGACAAATATTTACCATTGTCCTTCTTTCACTTAGAATAATTAGCATTAAAATTTATTTAAAATTTTTCAAGATTAAATGCAAAAGATGATTCATCAGTTTCGCTTTTGGCAATTTTTATATGGTGTTAATAAAGAAGCCAAATATTTTTAAGTTACTTCCTATTGAGGGTCTAAGTTAGAAATGGCTGTTGAAATATGATTGATATCCTAAAATATATATTCATAGTCTGAGAAAACATTTAGATGGTTGAATGCATAATAAAAAAAACAATATTTTTCTGCTGTTTTGGGAAATATAAAATAAAAGAATGAGAATGATGTGAATCACTTAATGGTTTACTCAAGATTTGAGAATATTGTAGTAGTAACCATGCATTGCTATTAAATCTTTTTAATTATTGGTATTCTGCTCTAATTATAAACACACAATGCGCTCTGAGTTGCGCAACTAACAAAGCAAAATTATTCATTGGCTCATATGTTTATTTTTAAAAGGAAAACTAACGACTACTTTTGTTCCCAGTTCATGCCCACCGTCGGCACACACACACACACACACACACACAGCATCAGAGGCCCTTATGTGTTCAATCAATATTGGCAACAAATTAAATTTAATGATGTTTGTAGCTTGCAGCCAATGCCAAGTAGAAAGCAGCAGAATTGAGTAACGAGATTGGCAACTGTGGTAAATATTTGCCAACTGACGCTAATGAACTTGAGCATACAAATGGACAAAATACACACCCAAAAATACAGTAACTTACTTGAGCTCTCTCGGTTTTTATATATATAGATATATATATAATTTTCCCAATAGTTGCCAAAGCAAAGTCGAAGTCGAAGTCGAAATCGCAGCGGCTTTGATTAAAGAGTTCTCCACAAAAAACATTTGCTCACTTACAGATTTGCTCATGTTGTATTTTGGACGTTAGGCGACGTGTTTACTCAACGAATTTTTCGCTATTGATTGTGTGATTGCGACTGTGTGTGTGTGTGTGAGTATCTGTGTGAGTGTGTGTCTTTGTGTATTTACACATATGCTAGGGCATTGTAGGGAAGCCACGTTTGGGTTTCCATTGTGGGAACACACAAGTCAATGGCACTCCTTTGATTTATTTTATTTGTTTCTTTTTTTTTATTTCCACGTTAGTAAGTTACTTTATTTTGACGTAGAACTTGTAATGCATTCGCAAAATTCTTTCCAGATTATTTATTTATTGGTTTTTATATAGAAGGTAATTATTTTGAGTTTAATTTTAAGTTAAGTTAAGTTTAAGTTTTTTCCCAAGTCTTAAAGTTCACTGATCAGTCTTCTCTTTTATTCTTTAAATCAATTTTATACTGCATAATTAATTTTTAAATATAATGTTTCCTTCTGTGGGCTTTCCAACAATTTAATTTCTTAGAGAGAACAATACTTTTTTCTGATGGGCAGACAATTTGCTTGGAGCATCACAAATGATAGGACATTTTAATTAAGAAAATAAATACCCTAATTGCAGACAAATATGGTGCTTTTAGGGCAGAGATTATATTTAAGGTCGCGGCTGCTGATCCCCAACAAGAATGGCATCTAAGATATCTAAATCTCTCTTTTACATTACATTGACACACATAAACTATACTCTTTCCTTAGACACATTTTTTAATGGTTACTCGCCATAAAAATGCCAGTCATTCAATGTGTGTGTGTGTGTGTGTATTTGGCATAAAGTTGAAACAGAATTAACCCAAATATGCAAATGAATTTGCCAGCAAAACGTAGACTAACAACAAAATGCTGCACATTAACTTCCGCAGCTCATTAAGTCGCTGTCAGAGGAACGGAAAGAGGAATAGAGAAAGTGATGGGGCTTGGGGGAGTAGGAGGCAAATACTTGTATATTAAAATATATGCGACGCCAACTGGACGACAGCTAGCAAACACATTTACACACACAAAAACAAATCAGAGGCTGGCAGCAAAAAGTTCGCTGGCTCGCAAAACAACAGCAAACAACAACAACAACAACAATAACAAATAAAACATTTGGCCGCCATGTAAATTATGAGGGCCACAGAGCCGACCCAAGCCGAGCACAAAGAAATACGTAAATTAGCAAAAATAAAAATATCAGCGCCAGAGGTCAAAACTGGGTGAGGAGCAACCATGGTTGCTGTCACCTACCACCTCTGAGCTGCCACCTTCCAACTACCACCCTTAATATACAAGCTAAGCGAAAATGTCGACACATTAAATGAAAATAACCGATTTTTTTTTCTTCTCCTTTTTATTTATTTTTTTGTTTTTTGTTTTTTGTTTTAGTGAAAAACATTTTCTCATCCTTGGCCTCAAGTTTAATTAGGCCGTCTGCCTGTTGTGGCCTATATACAAGAAAATGCTTAAAAGTGTTGGCCTCGCTCCCAGTTGAAGGTCAATTTTGTTTGCGGGCAGCGTTTCGGCCTGGGTGTGGCCAAACTAATTAGTGGCCTTTTTGTGGGCGCTGCTCTGTTTAATGAAATTTTAATAGGAGTTTAATTGAAATTCAGCGCGAGCTTCAAATTGTTTGGATAGATGAGTCAACAATAAAAAACAAAAAAAAAAAAAAAAAAAAATGTATGTAGAATCAGTTTAAATTAACATTGTAATATCGATGCACTTTATATTTATTGTTATTTATTTTTGGCGAACAATTTTTTTTTGGGAATTTATTAAAGAACAACGTTCATTCCAATTTAAAAATTATTTCCCAAGTAGATTTTTATATTCGTAATGTTTTCTGAACATTTGTGTGATTCCTTGCAAGAATTAATTTTTTTTTATTTTAATATATTTATTTATAGCCCATATATAAAAGAGCGTTTCCTGTGGTAAAAGTATTATTATCATTTGAAATCAAACTCATTTTATGGTGGCCTGTGGCCATTTACTGTATAACAAACATAAACTCCATTAAAATGCTCAAAACTGAAGCAGCAATTATATTTACCAGAGATTGTTATAGTACATTTCGATAGAATTTCAATGGAATTCCTTTGAAACACAGGCAGAAAACTTGGTGAATATGGTTAGTAGTGTAAGATGCTAATGCATTTTATGGCAAATTATTCAATTTAATTTTATAATATCTTTAGCTGATGAATGGTAAGTAATCTTAAAACCCTTTTGTACACTTCACTTACCTGATTATTTATGTGTTTATAATTTGGTTAAGCTCGAATCTTTTAGCCAATCAGTTGCGGCTTCTGACACTGACTCGTCTGAATATTATTTCAAGCACGCAAACTGTTATTGCGGAGTTGCTGCTTGAAGTCCTTGTTGCACACGTACGTTGCTGCTTTCATGAGACACACACACACACATAAACATACACACACAGACAGTTATAATTAAGCACACGCGTCGCGTAATGACAAGCAAAAGGATGCCAAAATAACACGGACAAACAACGTCGAACGAAGCAACTGAAATTTATGAAAATTGCACCAGAAGTGGCAGCAGCAGCAGCAGCAGCAGCAGCAGCAGACTCCAGATCACTCATACGCCGCCTGTGCTTGAGGTCTGTTATACCGCACAATTGTTGTTGTTATTGCTGATGTTATTGTTGTTGTTGCTATTGTCTCGCTTATTGTTATTGTTGTTATTTGTACGTCGCGGCGACGGCTTCGTGTGCTGCGTGCGTTGCCTTGCTCGCCTGGGGTAGATCCAGTTCGTAGCACGTTATCAATGGAACTGCTCAACTGCTGATTTTTCTCGTCATCGTCGCTAGCATCACCCCAGAAAGGAATTTTATGTCGTCCTGTTCGTCATCGCGGCATTCTCTCGGCCATTCGGATTCGGCGTCGGTTCGCTTTCGTTTTGGGCGGGCGAGTCTACTTAACGAAAAGCAGCTCTTCCAGGAGCGTAAGCGATGGGCACATTTTATCATACTGCATGAGAGAAGGACAGAGAGAAAACTTACATGGGATATTTTAACATTAACATCAAATGTTACATTAACAGTTACACTTATGTTCTGAATTTGGTGTGGTAATTCAATTGGTAATGAATCATTATCAGATTAATTATGAATATATTCATTCGATTATTTTTATTTATATTATCTAATATAAATTATTTAAAATTTGAACAGAATTTCATACTCATATCAAATTATTTAATATGTTTAATATAAGATCCAGGCCAATGTAATTGATCATTGGCTTAATTGTTTAATTGTTGATTAATGACAACAATTGTTTAATATAAATAGATACAATTATTATATCAAATAATATTTAATAAAGACAAAGCAAATGATATATACAAATTCCCTACGTTATAAACGTTTGCATTGCTCAAGGCTACAATTGTCCCAACAAAATACTGGGAAATTTCGTGGAGTAGAGAATTTATTTTGAATATTTAACGGTAAATTGTCAAATGTTACATTCAATATTTAACAGAATGACAACTGATTTGATTTTAATTGAGAATCTTGTGAAAGATTACATAGGAACTAAAAATTAAAAAAATTAAGAAATACAACAAAAAAAATTTAAGATTGCAAAAGAAAGATTTTTTTTTAACTGACTGTTCATTCTTCAATTGCTTGCGACTCTTTTAAATATTGTGAACTCCAATAGTCCCATTTCAGAAAAACCTGTTTTGCGAGTCTAATCAGTTTTAAGTCACTCAATTTATTCACATCAAGATTTTATTTAATTACTCCCTCTTAATTACATATAATTTAATTTGAAAGTTTACTTTAAAATGTCTTTCAACCCTTTTTTAAAAATATTGGAATTTACCAACACTAAATATTTAAACAAAATAATGAAATAGAATGTTAACTAAATACTTACCACATTTTTTCCATAATACCTTTGTTTAAATATTCTGAAGCCTTTTAAATTTATTTTCGCATTTTCACTTACACAGGCACATCAAATAATTGCCGTTAATTGCAAATTATACGTTAACGAGTTGGGACTATTAGTTATTATGAGCTAACCAGTTAAAACATTTAAATTGCTGAATTATGAGAGATTTTCGCTGCTAAAACTCAATTCATAATCATCATACTTAAATGCCGGCAAATCCTTTTTGTTTAGTCTTTAGTTATCACTTTTGTGAACACCGAAATCAGTTTTAATATGCTTAATATAATTATTAGAGGTGCAAAGTAAATTGTCCCCTCCCCAACTCTTCTTGTCAATTTCCTGCCCCCCCACAGCATGCATACAAATTAAAGCATAATTTATAAAGACGTGACAGAGAGTGAGTGAGTGTGTGTGTGAGTGTGTGTGTGTGTGTGTGTGTGTGTGTGCGTGTGTGTGTGAGTGTGCAATTTCAGTGTGCTTTCACCTGACGCCTGTCGTAAAAATCATGTTTTTATTGTCAATGTCGGTGCCAAAGCCTCAAAATGAAATATGCATTTTGAATTGGCCGCTCTCTTGATTATATTTCTAATTGGGTGTAGAGAGATGAAAGGTGTGGGTTTTGGGAAGTGGGTTGTGCGGGGGTGTCACTTAAATTAGTTTAACGGGGAAAATGTTTCGAGTTGAGCGCACGTGTGTGAATTTGCAAGTTGCTTAAGCTCATGTTTAAACATGCTCAGTTAAGAATGCGGCAAATGGAAAACCTTCACCCCATTTTCAAGAAGTCAATTGAAATTTATTACGCATATACGCACAGCTTGTTTATCTGGGAAAATATTTGTATATTAGATTGCCCCCTGCTTCAGCAGACCCCTTAACCTAAGATCTGCCCCTCTTCTAATGCCACGGGAACTGAGAACTTGTTGTTTCTCTACAATAATTTACAAAGCATTTTACGCTTCGCTTCGCCTGCCATCTGCATTAGCCGCAAAGTCAGTTTCTGAATAAATGGTGGCAACAGGGAATGACTGCGGTGGGGGAGGGGCCAACAATGTCTGCATTATGTAAATATGTTTGTACATTTATATATATATTTGCAAAAAAAAAAAAAAAAAAACAGTAAGCACAGAAATAAGCGTCCTTGATCTATGGTCCTTGGTGCCATTAGTGTCATTATTCAGGTAGCTTTGATGGCGACATATTTGCCATTTTGACTAATGGCCACAGCAAATTTGTGGCTGATGTATTTTTACAGCTTTCCCACTCTTCAACATTTGCGTTTGGAAATTAAAATTTCCAAGCCCAGTTCCATTCATTTGATATTACTTCAATGCTATAATGAACTTCTAATACATTATTAAGAATTTAACACATTCAAAAAATTACATGCAGACTGACAGACTAATTGATTAATTTATCATTCTATTCCAAATAAACTTTAACTTAGAAATATTAATAATTTTAACTCACATTTTGAGCTGCCCGAAAATAAACATTACATTTATCTCTAATTAAAAAAATAAAATGAAAGTGAAATAAACAAATAAATGAAACACAAAAAAAGTAGATTACATTTAAATTTGCTTCTCTTTTTAATATACAAATAATTACTACGTTAATGAACCTGAATTATTTTATATTTAACACAATAAGAGGTTTTAAATTTGTAATGTATATTAATATAAAAAATAATAAATATTTCGATAGTTCTGAATTATTGTAGACTTAAAGCGAGTAGCTGCTCTGCCATTAAGTTAAGAATTTGTGAGAGTTCTCTCTGAGGCGACACAAAAACAATTTCCAAGTCATAAGAAAAGCAATGCATCATTTTTATGCCGAAAAGTTTACAACTGCCGCAGCGATTAATGTGCCCAGAGGCCAAGAGTTGCTACACGCAACACACACGCACACGCAAGTACAGTTAGGGGAAGAGAGTGAGAGTGTGTGTGTGTGAGAGAGAAAGAGAGAGAGTCACACTTGCTAAGCGAGCACAGAGAGTACCCCAAAGGATATTAACAATAATCTAACCAAATTAACCCAAAGCACTAAAGTGTAAGTGACATTAAGTTAATTTTCGTACTGAAGCTGAAGCTGTAGCTGAAGACGAGCCCAAAGCAGATGCCCCGGGAAAATAATCATAGAGCAGGTACAGAGCGAACGAAAGAGAGAGAGATACAGAGAGAGAGAGAGAGAGAGAGAGCGACCGAGAGAGTGAGATGGTGAAAGAGAAGAGCAAACAAAAAAAAAAGTTGAGTTTTATTTTACTTTTTTGTTGTTGTTGGCTTCTGTTGCGGCAACTGTGCAAAATTTCCCACGAGATCAATCAGCCACAGGCAACAGCAGCAGTAGCAGCAGCAGCAGCAGCAGCAGATTTTGTTGTTGTTGTAACAGTTGTTTTTCCTTTGTTGCTGTTATTACTACTTTTTGCAACTTTTTCCTTTTGTATAAGTTGGTGGTGCGTCTGCTTATGTTTTTTCTTGGCTTTTTTCTTCTTCTTATATTGTCTATGAGCAGCAGCTTCTTTTTCTCGTTTATTCTGCTCTCTCTTTTGTGCTTAGCTTATGTTCTTTTTGTTTTACACCTTTTGGCATTGGCCTTTGCAGCGAGCGCAGCTAATGAAGCGACGTTGATGATGCCACAGTGGCGTGTGGTTCAACGTGGGGGGTTTGAGGTGAGGCATGGTATAGTGAGGTTAGGTGAGGTGAGGTGAGGTTAGGTGAGGTGTATCTATTACTCTCGCGCCGCTCTTGGGGATTTCGCAAAGTGAGTTGAAATATTTTGTGGCAAGCGAAAGTGCGAAACAGTTGAGTCATGCTAGCCGGCAAATTTGGATTTTTAAGATACGGCTGTGTTTTACAACTTATCGATTAAATTGACTATTTCATAGTTATTTTTCTGCACACACACATATATTTTAAGCGATATACGATTAGTGAATAAAAAACCCCGATTTTGGTATAATAAATTAAGAAATATTTAATAATATTAATATTATTAATAATATTAAACTTTTCCAAATATATTTTATAAAAACCACGTTCTTAAGGTTCTTATTGATAATTTCAGTGCTGTCACTTTTAAAAATTGTTTAGAAGGATGCTTTTATTTATTTCTTAATCTCCAACACAATGACCAACATAATAATAGATAAGCAATCCCCTAATAAATATTTACACGACGACTCTGAAAGCAGTTACCAACACAGCAAATCGCTAGAATCTTTTTGACTTGGAAATATAACAAAAATAAAACAATTGAGCTAAACAAAAAATCAGAAAACTTCTAGCGTTCATCTCATTAAGAACAAAGCACTTCGAGGCCAACAACGGCAACTTATTGTTAATTGTCTTGCTGTGTATTGCTAAATGCCCCCCTCAACTCACCCCAAGTGACCCCCTTGCTTCCGTTGTGGCAGGCACTCGACAATGCCACTTGATTGATTAATGGATGTCAATGTCAGTGAAGGTGACAAGTGGCCAGCAAGTCAAAAGAGGGGATTCGAGGCACGGTAATCATCAAGAGCTCGTCTACTAAATGATGTGCCAAATTGGACACGGCCTCGCCACAAAGTTTAGCCGAGGGATGTGCATTGGAACTGAGGGGGGCAGAATGGACGATGTGCCAAAATGTATGCAATAAAATGTCAAAATGCCACATGGCAAAAGACAAGAAAATTGTTTGAATTTTCTTCTTTCCTTTTTATTTATTTTACTTTCATGCGGAAACATTTAATTTTGAGCCTCAATTCGGAGCAACAAAAGGGGAGGGGCTTAGGGGTTAACTGCCCCTGGTAAGTAGTTAGAGTTAAGGCAAGGCAAGTTGGCAAAACAGAGTTTCTTGCACAACTTGCACTTCCGTCTACTTTTGCATTTCCGTTACGAAACCTGGAAAAATACTGGAAAACAGAAAAACTGAAACTGAAAATCTGAATTGGTTCTGAAGGAAATGGAGTCCATTGCGGATATCCGCACAGCATTTTTAATGCAATTTTTATGCGCTCGTTTTGGCTTCCTATTTTCGTATTTTATTTTTTATTAGTTTCTTTTTGCTACGCTCTTTATCGTCGGGCATAATAGCAGTTTTGTACCGCGCTCCAGGAAATGTGCCCGAGTGTGTCCTGTCCAAGCGGATGTGCCAGGTATGCTGAATGAATGCACAGCAAACACACTGGCCGCTCGAGTATCGGTTCCACAATGATATCTAGATTCCCAAATAAACCTTACTTTACAAAACAAATTAATTTATTAAGCAAATATGATAAAATATTAAGAAATCAATTTTAAATTTCGATATTTCGATAGCTTTGTATTGATTCAATATATTTTAAGTATATTCATAAATAACTAAAATACTAAATAACTAAATTATTGAACAACTCAAGCTATTCATAAATTTGGGCAAAAACTTCTGTACACCTAAGGGAATAATCAAAGAATGAAAATAATCAATAAAAATCAAATAATTGAGATATTTAAGTTAAATATGTGTGCAACTTTTCAGTGTAGATTTTATATTGAAAAGGTGATCGCAAAATGTAAACAATTCTAATCTTAAAAGTTTGTAATCTTCGAGAGAGCACTTAAGTGCTCCATATATTTAGGGCCAGTATCTACAACAAGTTTTGAGTAATTATTTCAAGTTTCTAGCTCGGTTTGGAGAATAAATTAGTTACTTAATTTCACTCATCGTTTGTTTTTAGCTATGCACAAAACGCGCCAAGCAAACTTTTCCAGTTGCCGAAAACTCTGTCGAAATTTTAGCATAAAACCATTTTACATGCTGCTAACCACAGGACAATGTTTGAAAACTAAGAACACCAGCAGCAGCAGCAGCAGCACCAGCAGTTGGAAGAGTGGGTGAATGCTGCAGCTGCTTCTGTTGTTGAAAACCAAGAAAATTCCATAAAAAAAGGCACAAAAGACGTCAGCAATGTCTACAGCAGCAATAGCAACAACAACAACAACAACAAAAAGAGAGGCATCAATAAACAGTATAAAAGACAGTCGCCAGAGTTAGGACACGCTTCGCAGCGGACAAGGGACACAGGACTAAAGAGTTGAGAACGGCCATAGGGCTTCCGGCCACTGGCAGGCTTTACTGTTTCTTCATATTTTTTTTTTTTATTGGTCAACTGGTTAAGTTGAGAGGGGGCAACCCAGCGTTGGCTGTGGGAGCTGGAATTGGGCGTCAGAAAAAATATACGTCAAAGATCCTTTATTGAGTGAAACAAACAAAGCCTCAATGCCTCCCTTCCTTAGTTTTGTTTTATTTGTGGGTGGAGTGTCAAAAAATGTTTAAGTTTTGCGGTTACTTAAGCTCAGTTATAGAGCATAGCCAGCGCTTAACTGTGGTTACCCCCGCGTCACCAGAAGCAGTTAGACCCCTGCCCAATAATGCTGCAAAGCAGCTGCCGTTGCAGACAAACAAAGCGCTCCGGGCGGGATTTTAAAAAGCACTTATCCAAGCAACCAGTGGTGGCATGTTACGGGAGCGAGGGGAAAGCGAGGCGTCGGCGGATGCTTTGTCAGCCTGCTGGCAAATTTGCAAAATATTGACAGGCAATGGCACCAACAACGGTGACGACGCCGCCGCCGCCGCCGCCGCCGCCGCCGCCAATGATGTGGAGGATGAGGATGAGGATGTGGATGAGGATGGCAATGACGACAACAACGCTTGCCGTGCATAATTTCATAAATCAATATTTTATTAGCTACCATGTGGGCGCAGCAGACTGACAATGCACATTGTGTGTGTGTATGTGTGTGTGTGTGTGTGTGTGTGTGTGTGGGGTGGTGTTCTGAGTGACGTAGGTGACAAGTTCTACAGAACAGATGCTGCTGCTATTGACTCAGAGTCATATATATACTTTGTACATTTTAAGCAGTTGTTATTAAGTTTAGACACATTTTTGTTTTAAAGAAATATGTTTGTATATTGAATACAGATCAAAACAAAATATAACTGTTAAAATACACTTAGAATAGCAAATTTAGATGTCAGCAAATTATCTTCTATCCACAAGATTATAACCGTACTTTCTCGATTTAGATAGACTGATTGCTCCTGTGGCAGATATATTATTAAGTGGTCATCGCCATTCTACATAAGGCCTTCAGCGAAAAAAAGAATATACACAACATTTATTCACAATCTAAATTCAGGCAAACTGTCAGGCTTACATCGCTATATGGACTGAAGCTGATCAAGAATATATATATACCTTATGGGGTCAGAGGTGTCTCCCTTATTGAATTGCATACCTGAGAATAAACCTCAACAAGGGATACAAATAAAAGTATTTAAGATCGATGTAAAATATTAATGTGAATATGATTGCATCTGAAAGAAAGTCATTGTAGTGATGAAGCAGAATAAATAATCTTAAAGATATCACTAAAATAGATGTGGGTGTATTTCAAATTAATAAATAAATAGCAATTTTCCCATTTCACTTAAGTTCAATTCCATGCAACTGAGTAACCTACTTGGTATTTCAGTATTTATATTCTTGCTTATTCAATATCTTTCTTTTCTGAAAATTTAAGCTAATATTCTTAAATTATATTGAATTCCTTTTTTTTTCAATCTGTCCTCGTGCTCGAATTCTTTCCCATTTCTGCTCGAGATCAAAAGCATATGAAACACATGTCCAACTACCACTGACAACCGCACACAAACAAAAACACAAACAGGAAAATGAACAGCACAGCAGGTCAACAGGACCAGGACACCATTCCTTGTCTTGCCACTGAGGAAAGACATTCATATCATATATGTATAGTATATGTGTATAAACATATATCCTTGGCAGTATATATATCCTGCGTGCAGCGCCTTTCAAATGCCTTTCAAATGCACAACGCCTGCAGCGAATGCACGGAGGAAAGAAGAGGTAGCTTCTATTCCTGATTGGTAGTTGTTGTTGTTGCTGTTGTTGTACGCTTTACGCACTCAGCAAAAAATGTTTCAAGTTGCTCAGCTCCTTTCATTACTTATTTCTTTATGACGCTAATGTCCTTAATTCGTCAGTGTTAACCTAATTTCGAGTAGTCGAGCCGAGGCAGGCAACAAAGTTCGAAGACAGGAGGCAGGATGCAGGGGGAGCAGGAGGCAAATAGAAAGAATTATGCCAAGAAAGTTTTCTATTTTGTCGCAGAGGCAAAAGCGGCAAAAGTTTTGCGACCAATGCGACGACGATTGTGGCACACACAGAACACACACACACACACACTCACACACACATATCGTGGCCATGTCCTTTGTGTTTGTCTGCGCCTGCGAGTCTCTCTCGAGCTGTGCGCATTCCCAAAGGCTATATAAATCATAATAATTTTGCAATGTAGCAACTGGCAAAAGGAACGCCAGGAGCAGGAGCAGGAGCAGCAGCAGGGGCAGTAGTAGCAGCAGAAACAGCAACAATAACAGTGGCAGCATTCTCTGTGTCGCATATCCTTGTGGCGTGTCTTTTATTTGCTACGTGTTGATGTCCTTTTGATGGCACTTCTTTAGCACAACTTGCAGGCCGGCCAGGCCGAAAAGCCTCCTGGGCAAATGACTGGCCAAGTAAGCAAACCGCCAAGCGACCCAAGCGACTCCTCGACGACTGTTTGGCTGTGTGTGCGGTGTGTGTGTGTGTGTGTGTTTGTGTATTTGTGCGTGAGTCCTTTCCATCCTGCTGGTCGATGTGCGTGCGTGCGTGCCGCCTTGTATTTGTAATTCGTGGCAGCATGTCCAGCATAAAAATATACTTAAGTGATTTCTCTTGATTCACTTACATAGATTTGGGTTACATTTCTTTTCTATTCCTCTTAAGTCCTTTGCCACAACGTTGCAAATAAATAATTTTTATGATAGAATATGCCCCAGCCAAATCCTTTGCGGTCTGGCCTTCATTTAATTTCGCTTAAAAGCGCCAAAAGTTAAGCTGTAATCATTTAAATGATTTATTCAACTTGATTTTCATATCACGGATCGCCGCTTGTCATTTTTTGCGTTTAGTGGCCTTCGGGAAGGGGGTGGCTTAATGGGGCGGGGCTTTTTATACAAAAACACAAAACGCACAAAACATTTGCTTATGCTTTGGGTTTGGGTTTGGGTTTGGGTTTGGGACGTTTCCCTTGGGTCAACGCATAGATTGGGTACATTCTCAATCATAATTTGTTGGTGTCACAATGATAATAGTTGATTTATATGCATGGCACAGATGCGAAAGGTGAAATTTTATGTTTATTTGCTTTGCGTGGGGTTTTGCGGGTATTTTTCTCTAGCTTTAGTTAAGATTCAAGAGCTGAGTGAATTTATCTTGAATGATTTCCATAGTATTGAAAATCTTTATGGCAATTTATATCTCCCTATCTTTCCGAGGAATATCAGCTTAGTTAGAGAAAATCGAACCAACTCTTTTCAAGCATCTACCCCCAGTAGAGTTGGCCGCTATTCAGTTATTCACAAGCACTTTTGCTTTATCTTCACCTTTATTCAATTAATCAAACAATGGAAAATTGCTTCGCTAATATTCGAAATATGCAACAAATGCGATAATCAACAAAATAAATGAAAAACCTGGCAACAAAAGCATTTTACCCTTGACCTCAGAGCCCGAATCAAAGCGAAGTCATTAGGAGATTTTTTGCTCTACATAAAAATATTTAATTGTTATTTACTCTATTGTTGTTGTTGTTGCAGCAAGGGGCTCTAAGGCGGCAGGGGTAACAGCAGTAGCAGCAGAAGCAGCGCTAATGACCAACTTTTGCAAGGCAATAAGCAAAAAAATAATAATAAAAAAAAAAAAACAATTGCATTGCATATATTTCAGGGCTCCGGGTTTCTATTCCTTGGTGTTTTTGTTGCAGCTGCTGCATTTTTTGTTGTAGTTGTCGAAAACACTCAAAACCCATTAGGCAACACTTTATGCTTAGTTTGAAGTTTGCCTGCACAGCGAAGAAACAAAAACAAACAAAAATGTTACAATCGGATCTAGGCGAAGGAGAAATACCCTGTCTCCTAACTCGAATTTCAAAACGAAATTTTTTTGAATAAGACTCCCTCGAAAATGCGGAATTTATCAACTGAACATAAATATATGTACATATAGTAAATATAAAATCGTAACTATATGCATGTTGTCGAAATATACGAGTACAAAACAATTAATTTTCAAATGTTCAGCTTCAAATGTACTTCAAATTCAAACGAACATAATAAGAACATCGACCATAAAAATAAGGGTATTAAAACCAGTCGAAATACCAAAAAAAAAAAATAACAATATGGATATTTTAAACGTGGTGACTGCAGACCAACAGAATATTGCATATTAGCAGCAAAGAGTAACCGGGACAGATAACGTGAGGTAGATAGGGTAATAAAGAGAAAGAGAGAGAGAGAGAAAGGCAGAGAGAGAGAGAGATGCGTATTTGTTGCAGTCTATAAAAACGTTGCCAGCCGTTGTACAAGCGACACACACACACACACACAGAACGCGCTGTCAACTTAACAGTCGTTGGCGTCGCTGAGACGTGCCGCAGGGGGCGTGGCAGCTGCATTTAAAATGCAATTGCCGTACGCGGCGGCCAGAACCTCCGCCCACACACAATGCAAATGAATGGCGCCACGCCCCAAAGGCCTACGCATACGCCCAAAGTTGTTCTCGTGTTGCTAACTGTTCAAGGGATAGCGCAGTGGTGGCAGATTGGAGGATGTGGATGGGGGTGTTGGGGGGATTGGTGGAGGTAGTCTTGCTGCAGCAGCTGCCGTAGGCGTTGCGTTTACATTGAAAATTACCCCACTTACTGTGTTTGCGAGAAAGCTGCTGATGAGCGACCCGGCGTGGAAAATAAGGTGATGGGATGTTTGTGGATGGAGTGGGTTGAGTAGCAAAGCTATTGTCAGACTGCCAATGTGCAGCAGCCGAACGTCTTGAGAATACAAACGTTTTTTAACAATGGGTAACAACTGAGCAAATATGCAACGAAATTAGCGTTCAGCAAACTCAACTAAATAATATATTATTTATTATAATATGTCATAAATGTATAAATTATAGTAAATTTTAAACAATGTATATTTCTAATATATGTGAGTATTTATATTTATTTACTTATTTTAATTTCTTATTAGATATATTTTAAGAAAATATAGAAATTCTAAGTTTTAAGATTTTTTTTCGAATATTTACAAATTAAAAAGAAACAATCTTTAAAATTTTCAGGTAATTTTTTAAATTAGAGTGCGATTGTTTTTCTAAGTGTAGCCACAGGTTTGCACTTCAATCAAAGCTTGACCTTTTAATTTGAATCAGTAGCTGTGCCAAGTGTATTAGAAATTTAATTAAAATTTCAATAAATAAATCAAATAAATATATATATTATTTTTTGTATGAAAATTTGCCTATAATTAGTATACATATAATAACACTATACAACAAAATATTAATTTTTCGCATAAGTTAAATGCATTATGCAAATTTAAATTGAATTCAAGCAACAATACGAACAACTCTAGGCAATAAAATATTTTAATGTTTTTCTTAAACGTTTATCGATTTGTGCCAGAGTGCGGCCATTGTGTGCATTGTGGGAATTGCAGTGGGTTACGAGTGGTGCAGCCGCAGCACAACGCTTTTGTGGTTGAGGCCTGGCACGCGTATATTAACATAAATCGAATGCGACGCAAAGGACACCGACGAAGTGGCGTGAAGACCCCGGTGAAGACTCCTTTGACACTCGCAAATCACTCAACAGCATGATACATGATCCTCGCCCAGCCCCACACACATCCCCAAAAGGGGGAGGGGAAGCGGATAGGTTGGTTGAATTGGTGGGTTGGCTAAAAGGTCGGTACCCGCAGCGTCATTCAACGCAATAGCGCCAACTATAAATTTTAAATTAATTTTGAAGTGGAGGCCAAAAGCGCCCAACGACGACAACAACAGCAACCAGCAGTGACGAAGCCTGCACATCAACGTCTGACGGCGCCTCATGCCAGACATTTCCGCTTACAAGCGGGCGGACGGGACAGATCGGTGGCAACACACACACACACACACACACACACACACACACATGATACGCATTTTATTGCACGTCAGTCGCACAACTGACAGCAGAGGGCAACTGGTTTGTGTTCGGAAATGGGTTCGGGTTCGGCTTTAGTTTTGGTTCGGATTCTGGCTTTTGGGCAACGGGAGTTGTTCTGTTCTTTAACGCTTTGTTGTCTGTCATTACAAGTGCATAAATTATTGTAACCACATTTGCTGGCGTCAGTCCCATTGACTCGATTCTGCGCATAGGGAGTGCTGACGGGGAGGCAGCAAGTTGGATGGATGGATGGATGGACCGTTCGGCTGGCGTATCATCAACATGGCGGCAATGGCCACTGCAACAGTTGCCAGCACACTTGATGACATGACAAAATATTTTTCCAGGCATCTTTGTTCGTCATTCCTCAGCAGCATCATTCCCATTGCCAGCCACACCCGCAGATCCTTTTCAACACTCGCCCGCCGAAAAGTTGCTTCTGACTTTGATGCCACTGCCACACGGCTCGCCCCACATTACAACCCACTTTTGCCATGTTGCCTTATGACCTTTATGCAATTGCATTCTGCGGCAATGTGTCGTCGATGTCAGCCAACGAAGTCACACACAGCGTGTGTGTAAGCGTGTGTGTGAGTGTGTGTGCGAGTGTCTTCTGGCTGCATGATGTGCTTTTTTTTCTCTGCTCTACTTTTTGTGCATTTCATTGCGGATTCTATCATTTTCTACTCGCATGCTTCAGCGAGTTTTGGAATTTTCAATTTGTTCAGAAATTTTGGACCCCAGTGTCTGAAAGAGATTGAGAGGGAGAGGGATCCAGGAGAGGACGAAGGGCAGAGCAACTGTGCGTGTTTGGCATTTAACTTATGCCAATTGTTATCATATTAAAAGCTTATATTCTAAAAATAAACATTGAAAATTTTTTAATTAAATTTCTGAATATTTAATTAAAATACGCAAAGACTTTAAAAATAAAACAAGACTAAGTAAAGCTTGAACTAAATTAAATATAAAATTCATGCGTGTAATTACAATAGAACAACTTATTGTAATCCACATTTTGATCATAATTTTAATCAACTTTATAAAATAAAATATATTAATTATTTGAATACAAGCCTGCTATTACTATTATTCTCTGTTAATATCTAACCAACTCAACAACATTCTTTTGACGACTTTTAAAATTATATTAAGCCATCTGACAAAACATACGTTAGTAAGTATATAATTTATTTCACATACACACATATATTATTTTCTGACACTTGAACATGCATTTTAATATCACCCGGAAGCACAAGCGTCTTCAACACCCATTGCTTAGGAATCACAACTTAACTTCGATCTGCCAAAAATATTTAACTTATTAACCAAAACTTGAGCAAGATTTATTGCCAACCGCAGCAACAAATAAATGCACATAAATACAAATATCTCATTTTTATTTTGAGCTAAAACTTTTGACATTTAATGTGGCAAGTGTAAGCAAAGTTATTTTCGTCTCAGCCACGCCCATTTAGCTGGCAATTGGTTTGACCTCTGTCAATAATAAAACGCTTGATAAATGCTCAGAGAATTCTACCAAATATTTTACATGCGAATTAACGCAATAAATTTGATGCCAGAGATGCGCCAAACACTGAACAAAACAGAAATCGCTCAAACCTAGATGAAAAGGGGGAGAGGAAGGGAAAGAAGTGGAAGCAACAGCAACAGCAACAATAAACTGTGAAATGCGTTGGGCAAACAGAGAAAACTTTGATTGCGAAACACATTTGTGATTTATTTGAGCACACATTTAACAAATTGCCCCCAAAAATATATACATATACTTATATATATATATACTCATATATATATATACATATACATGTGCGTATTTATTTATGCGAGGGGCTACTTAAGCCATTAAGCAAACGGCTCGCACCACGGCCACAATTCAAACCAATTCCATAGCCTCCAACCCTCAGCCCCAACCCCCAAGATGGTCTGCGCAAATAACTTGATTAAAAAACCGCAAAAACCTATAGAGTGCCCAATGCGTTGACCACATACGGAGGCGCACAAGCTGCCTGGGGTCGAAATAGGAGAGAGGGTTGAAGGTGTGAAGGGGTGAGGGCCGGAGCGAAGGGTTGCTGTAACCATGGGCAAGTTGTTATGGGCGCCGCAATCCGATTCAATGTGTTATTTAACACGAAATGGGGAATGATTGCCAGAGTATAATTATATGTGCGTGTGTGAGAGTGTGTGTACTTGTTTGCTAGTGTGTGTATGTGTGTGTGTGTGTCTAGATACTTCTGCCGACTGGAGGCAATAGCTGACCAGCACTGAACCACACCTGTGGGCCTTTGCCTGCTCTTAATGTAACTTGTGGGCGTGGCGGTGCGTGCTTCTGCTTGCTGTGGTTTGCTGTGGTGCGACCGAACAGTTTACGCACAGTTTATTGACGTTGTTGGGATTAATGTGGCGAAATGGCATAATCCACTGGGATTTGCCTTAGTCGCCAAGAAATTCAAGAATCGAGCATACATCAAGTTTTTCTCTTTTACAAAGTTGTTTGCTCTCCACAAAATGGCAGATTTCTTTTTGTGTGATTAGACTTGCAAAGATTTTGGAGAATATCCTAATTTATGTGCATTAATTTAATTGAGATATTTTATTAAAATTGTAAGCACTTTTAAGTTAAATGAAAACATATTTTACAAATTCGTGTGGCAACTGCTTTTGTCTAGAATATAATTATCGGACATGTTTTTGGCATATTAATGCCAATATCTTTCCGTGTCAGGCAGTTAAAACAAAAAACCCCAGCTGCAACTGCAAAAAGATCGCACACATTTTGCGCAGACCTTTTCGATTAAAATGCGTTGCATACTTTTCAGCGCGAATTCACACATTCACATCAAGGACTTATGTCGGGATGCAGTACCCCGTGTATCTGCCCCCTCTCACACTTGACACTGAGTAAGTACAGACCCGGACTATAACCAGCCCATGGAGCACACAAATAATTAAGTTTTTTCCCCTAACTTTTTGTGTGTGTCTCTTTCTCAGGGTGTTCTGCTCCCTGCACCCGCCTTCACTCTTGCCATGCAACTTGATAATGGTAAAAACTTTTGCATTTCATACAATGCATTCTCCCACTCAGTCTCTCAATATCTCTTCCTCTCCCTCTTTCTCTTTCTCTCTCTCTCTCTGTCTCTATCTCTCTCTCTCTCTCTCTCTCTCTGGCTGATTGTCTGTGAGCGCTACATAAAATGTTAGTAAGTGACGTTGAAATTGAGACACTTGTCGCTTAATTGTTTTTCGAGCTTTGCCACTCAAAAACAGAAAGAAAAAATAATTATAATAAAATAATAAATGAAAAAAAGGAAAACACATTAAGCGAATATGTTGGTCTGAGTTGCATTTACATAGATTCCCCTCTGGTGTCATCGCGTTGCTGTTTTTGTTGCCAGTTGAGAAATTGCACTTGGCAAACGTTCCCCACCCGTGCCTGGGACACTGAAAGGGTGTTTTTGATTTGCCTGTGGATGCTTTTGGCCTGCTTTTTCTGTACTTCTTGGATAGCCTTGTGTTTTTCCTGTTGCCAGTGGGCGTGGCCCACCAAGACGTTGTGTGGCTGTAGATTATTTTAAGTCATTATTAAGCGATTTGCGCAACGACTCTCATCTCTCGAGTCTCTGGTGGGTGTCATTAATTAAACATGTAAATTTATATGTTAAGTGGAAATTAGCAAGCTGCTTGCTGCTGACGATTGTGGCACAACTCTTTTATGGAATTATATTCTTTTTATGAATTTTCGCAAGTTAATGTGGAATTTCTTTTATGAATCCTGTAATATTTGTGTAATTCGTATAATTTAATATTAAGCATCTCACTAATTATTTGGCATTCTTATTGGATTTATAATAAAACAACAATAAATACTGATGAATTGTCTAAGAATTGATTGAATTCCTGTTATTTACTAAGTAATACAAATAGTTTAGCTTAAAACTCCCATTTGAATAGTGGAATTCACAAAATGTGTTTAATTAGCTTAGTCGCATTCATACTTAAGGTTAAGCATATCTGCAATATGTGACCCAAATAACATTTTGACTAATTTCAACGCATACGTTGTGCACACACACACACACACATATATATATATATATATGCATACACTCATACATACATACACAGAGAGAGACAGAGAGAAAAACGCTTTGTCGCAGTGCATTAGGGGACAAGGAAATGCCATCGGCATTGACAACAACTTTTTGATATGTGAAATTGCGGCCTAAGCAAACATTTTATAATTTGGTGCACGGCGCAACACATAAGTCAGCAGCAGCGGCAGCAGTGGTAAGTTGGAGAAGGGGCAAAGGGGGTTCGGGCTGGCAAAGTGGAAGCACTTTCAGCTGCCATGTAAGCGAGTCCTGCAACATGACAAGCACTCGGCACAACAGTCAGCCGTATCAGACGAGTCTGTCACTCAGCCTACATCAGTCTTTCTCCCTCTCACGCTATCTATCTATCTCGCTCTGTCCCTGTTCTCAGTCCGCCTATCTCTGTCTAACTGTGATACTCGGACAGACTGCAAATGATTTTGCAGTTGACAGTTGTCTGTTGCCATTTGGGGAATTTAGTGTTAATTATGGTTGTAATAAGTTATACACACACACACACACATGCACACACACACGCACACACATGCATACAATGACGTGCTCCATTCGTTTGGTTGCATCAACTTCAATTTTGGAAATTTGTCGCAGTCGTCAAATTGCCAGCTTTAGCGATATAAAACCGGCATTTGGGGATAATTTTGTAATAGTTTTCTAATATTAAT
Organism: Drosophila mimica; assembly: GCA_037043585.1. NCBI lineage: Eukaryota > Metazoa > Arthropoda > Insecta > Diptera > Drosophilidae > Drosophila > Drosophila mimica. The sequence goes on from JBAMBE010001243.1 coordinate 986,859, forward strand.
AATTATTCAAAATTACCGCAAATATTAAACAAAAATACCTTTAATGCAGTTTTCACTATTTATGATGACCCCAGTGGGAATAATTTGTTATTAGTTATTAATTAATCATTTATCCCAACTCCAAATACAATTGGAAATGGAAGAAGTTTATAAAAAGTAACCTTTTATTTATTTTAAGCGAAAAACTTCGCTTGCTTATTCGTAGTTCAATAATCTTTTTATAAATAAAGAAAAGATTTAAAGGATTTTAAGCATTTCTCTTCAAATACCTACGCAATTATGTTTGCGTTAACTCTGAAGCAATGTAATGTTGAATATCAAAAGCGCAAGTAATTCACACAATGGGAAAAACAAATGCTATTACTCATAGTCTTATACGTAGCTTACAATTTGGAAGCAGGATGCAGCAATTAGCAGCTCCTCCTTCCCATGCCAGTGATCCACATTTAATGAGCAATAGGCAATCAATAAACCCAATGCAATAGACTTCCCTGTACAACATTATTAACTGCACAAGTGCGTGTGTGCGTGTGTGCGTGTGTGGTTGTTGTGTGCAGGGACAATAGACAAATATTTTGCATCGTAATTATCAATTTCAAGTGCAGTCATCGTAGCTTTTGTTTGCAGCAATCATAAACGTCAGACTGTTTGTGAGTTTCCTCGGCACATCTCCTTGGCTACTGTGCTCCAGCTCCAGCAGGCTCTTGGTCTCCTTGCAACTTGATGACTCAACCGGTTCCTGCTGTCTATTTGCGGTTATGTAACTCAAACTCGATTGCCGTCTATGTTTGTGTGGCATTCACAAGAAATTGGGCAATCTCCATTCCAACCCAATCTCCATTCCAACCCGCACCAACACTAAACAGTCGGTTGCAATATTATTGATTTAGGAAACGTGAGTTGCTTGCCTGCACCAAGGACCACAGCCTACATCCACGTGGCTTTGTGCCCTTCCCTTAACACACACACAGGAACATCGGCACGCAATGCAGATTTATGTCTTTAATTAGGACCGAGCCTTGTTTACAAATGATCCAGAATATACTCACAAGTGGGTACACATAGGCATGTGTGACTTCAAAGGTATCAAACTAAATAATCTACATAGATTGGAGTAGTTCGATGTTAAAATGGTTGTGTAATTGAACGTTTTCACAATGTTTTTTTATTTGCAGGTATTTAAATTATTTGAAATGATTATTTAATTGAATCTACTATAAATATTTATCAAGCATCTAATAATATTTGCCAAATACTGCAATACTATTATTCGTTAACCATCATTAACTAACTTCTAAGACTTAGATCGGGATTATCATTGTCTTCTTTTTTAGCATATTTATATATATTTGATTATTGAAAATCTATGACAAACAAGTTATTCCTGATGAAAATAATTCTAGTCTTGGCAAAGTTTCTATTTCCAAATCTTTTAGCCAACATTTTATTAACATAATTTCTGTAAAAATAAGTAACGACAGAGAAGTCTCATATTATGGATTTTAAATTTTTAATAATGAATTATGCCAATTTTTATATAACTTTATTGCGAGTGAATTGATGTGCACATTATTTTATTATTTATCAACTTTAATATGAAAAAAAAAATACACAACCCTAAGCTAAAATATAGAATAGTTAACCCAGTCTTTTCGGATTCCCAGTCTTGGCTAGACTTTGTAAAGATTTTTTCTTGGTCTTAATGTGCACCAGACTACCTTGGGAATAGTTTTCATCTACAATTTTTATAGTCAAGTATATTTCTCAGTCGTTATCAGGTTCTCACTCGCTCTCAATTTGTTAGCTTAATGCAAAGTTTTCAATATGCAACATTTTCTCGACTTCGCTCGTCTCTGTGACTTTTTTTGTTGGCGTTTTGCTTTGGCCAGGTGTTTTATAGGGAAAAATATTTTCGTACATAAAAGTTTTACGACAGCAGTGGCAACAACAACAACAACAGTTACAATGTGTACTTGGCAGCATTTTGTGACTTATGGCCAAGTTGCTTTAAGTAAAAGAAAAGTTTAGCTGCCTTAAGTGAGCCGTGCAAATGGATGCAGAGCGACATACTTGGAAGTATTTTGCTGCACTGGAGAAGCTTGAGATGCACAGCCATTCACTTAACATAGTGAATATGTGTGCTAAATACAGACTTGGAAAGTGTCAGCCACCCTTGACTATGTGAGTAAGTAATAATGAATTAAAATTGAACATAATGGTGAACACAACAGGCCACCAAATTGTAATAATAACCAATTTTATATTTTAAAAGAGTGCGTAGGACAAAGACAGATACGAGATGATTTCAAAAACATCATTTAAAAAATATAAATTCTTTAATTTAGAGACTAAGGCAAACCGGTATTTAAAATTATAAAAAATACGTTTACAATTAATTACAGGGTGACAGAGAAAGATGATGTATGTTGCAGCATTTTGCAACACTGCACAGCCCACTTTAATTCATTTAACTGATTGCGTACCAAAAAGATGATGGCTCCTTAGTTACGTTACTCACACTCACAGTCACAGTCACACTCCGCTCCACGCCACTCTCCATCCACTCCCCTCCCCACCCCTCCCTCCATGGATTGTGCAGCATTTTCTGGCTGTGTCGCCTCTCGCTTGTTAACTGAACCTAAACAGTACAAGCACGACTGTCAACAACTGTAACGTTTACCGCATGTTACCGCTGCGCTACGTCCTGTGCTGCATGACAGGACATGTTGTGGCTTCTCGGGCTACCCACACACACACACACACACACACACACACACACACTTACCCTCGAGCAGAGCATGAGAGAGAGAGTCAGGAAAATAAAGCTTCTGCCCGGTTTCATATGTTTGTTCCGTGTAAGTGATAATGCATGTGTCCATTTGGGACGCTGCTAGCTGAGCTCGTCGCAATACTTTCCCCTTCCCTTCCCTTCCCCAACAAACATTGTTTAATTGTTGAAATTCATTTTGGTTGCGGAACTGCTTAGTTGCTAGCTCTCATTATTTAATGAAGAATTTTGTAGCCGGAAAAATATTTCCCCTAAACGATTTTCCGTTTTCCTTGTCGAAAGTTTCCCACAATTAATTAAATAGTTTTTATTTTGTGAAATATGTTTTTTTTCAATTTCATGACTTTCAAATACCACTTAGTTCAGTTCCAGTATCTCTTGGAGGCAGGCTATTTGCTTACACCTATTTGCGTTCCCAACTGGCCCATCGTATTCATAAATAAGACTTTGTATGCATTTCAACTATGTTTTCGGTCAAATTTCCAACAAGACTTCTCCCTCACTCTCTCTCTCTCCCTCTCTTTCTACATCTCTCTCTGTTTGTCAGTTCTGCCGCATTGAGCACGCAATTTATGAGCGCACAAATTTCATTTGGTGCACGAAAAAAAAAAAAAATATAAAAGAATATTATTGAAAAAAGGTCAAATATGTTTTGGCAAATTTCTGGACGATTATCAAAAACGTACGCCATATGGGAATGTGTAACACCAGTTTTTTAATATTTATTACCATTTTTGAGCCGCATCAATAAATTAAAAAAATGTATGTTGCAACTTGTGCGATAACAGCTGCTAACAAATATTTAAATAAAAATGCCACAATTTAAAGCTCAAATTAAAAAACAAACATTAAATTATTGTTCGGCAAACGGCAACAGACGGCAGTTACCCCGACCACGGTCTCAAAGGACAAAACAAACTGTATTATCACCTCAAATATGTGTAATAAACTCCCTAGGGGTCCTGACACAACAAACACACACACACACACATCCAGCGACAAACAGGGCGACATGACGCAAAAAAAGAGAACCTTAAAAAAAAACGCAGACGGTTATGTGGCATATGGCAACTGTGGAGTCGCAACGAATCCGAGCCCACAAGATACCCCTATGTCAGCCCCTAAACCAGACTCAAACAAAAGGCATTGCCAATGAAGTTATCAGCGTGTGCCAGACGGAGCTTGGGGAGCAGCCAAAAGCCGAGTAAACATAGAGGGAAATAAATAAATTACACTTAGACTGTGTGTGTGTGTGTGTGTGTACGGGTGAGTAAGTGTGTGAGAGAGCAGCAGCAGATGCTGAAGGGGGCAAATAGAATCTGTACCCACAGCACAGGTCTCCATTCAGACCTTAAAACGAATGTAATAAGATGCCAGTTAACTCTTATTTTTAGACCAAGTTCAACTACCTGAACAATAAGAATAACTTTGTTTTCGAATATCGTATTTCAGTCATATTTTGTAGACAATTTTAAGCCTTTTAAAATTCAAATTCATATTTTGTTTACTATCAATACAAATACGAATGGTGTTTACATAGAAATATAACACTAAGCACTAACTATTGTTTACATTATATTTCAAATATAAAATATTTATCAAGATTTTAAGTTTTGTTAAAAATAAATGTATATAAATGTACAAATAAGTACATATATTTAAATGGAAATTCATTTCTATGTTAAATAATTATTAAATGAAAGTCATCTTTTCACAATTACAACAATAGAAGTATAAAATAATATACTAAAAAGTAAGCTGCTGAAAATAAATCATTTTTCAGGTTGGCTGTTTTCCAACACAGAGTGTTTGTGTTAACTGCACAATCGAAACTTGTATTTAAAATCCAGAAACATATTTTAAAAATTTTAAAATACAAATGGCAAAGCCAACAACAATTAAGGATGCTTTGGCTCGCTGGGAGACTCGCAACAAGCAGGAAGCGATATCTGCTACAGATATTGGCTTGCAATTTCAGTATCCGCCCATTGAGAAAATGGACTCAACACTCAGCACCCTTGTGGCATGCCACAAGTTGAGCTTGTCCTCGAATATGATTGAGAAGATTTCGGGCATTTCGGGCATGAAAAATTTGCGTATTTTGAGCTTGGCGCGCAACTATCTCAAGAATCTGAATGGCATTGAAGTGCTCGGCGATACCCTGGAGGAGCTTTGGGTTAGCTACAACAATATAGAAAAACTCAAGCCTCTAGAGGGGATGAAAGCCCTTAAAGTATTATATATGTCTTACAATCTGGTCAAAGACTGGGCCGAGTTTGCACGAATACCATCGAATCTGCTTGATATTGTGTTTGTGGCCAATCCATTGAGCGAAAGCATGGATGCGGCTGCCTTCAGTGCCGAGGCTATACGCCGCTTGCCCAATCTCAAGAAGCTGGATGGAGAACCCGTCATACGTTAAACTGAAGTTTGTTTTCTTGTTTTTACAATTTAACATGGCATGCAAGTGAAAATAAAAAAATGCAACCACAAACCAGGTCGAAGGGCATTTATAGGCACGCACTTCCACACACACACACACACACACACACACACACACACACACACACACACACACACACAGAGACAGAAAGGCACAGAAGTTGGCAGGTAAGCTATTAAGAACTGGGGACTGCTGGAAACAGGCATTGATGATTCCTGCCCTCTGTGCAAAACATTTTCTTTTCTTTCCCATTCTATTTTCTATTTCTTTTTGCATCGACAATAAGAGAATTTTCCAATTTTCATTGCGCTTCTTCTGCTGATGAGCGCCATTGTTTAGTGTTTTCTGTATGCCCCAAACCTCAACAGTCTTGTTGTAGGTGAAAGGTTTTCGCCTTTGTTTCCCATTTCCTCTGTCCCGCTTCACGTTCCCAACCTCATCATCAACCTCGACTCAACTTGGTACAAGACAAGCAGAGATCCAATTTTTACCTAGCATGGTTTGCATATTTCTAACCTAGTTCAATGTAATGAGTACATATTTTAGCATACACAAAGAAGGCGTGGCATGCTTACAAAAATGTCTGCTTCCTACACAAGCACACATATTGAGAATGTTTACTAGTCATTGTGTGCTACTTGTTCAGAGGTAGAGCAGTGCAACATCTTATTGCTGGCATATTACTTACATTTGATATTATGTTAAAAACGAACAAAAACTAACTACTTCGATTTTTAGAATTCGTATGCTTTCCAAGATCAATTTTATAATTGGTTATTGGAAAATTCTTCCGAGCTTAGTTCTTAAGAGAAGCAGAATGTGAAGGGTATTTAAATTGCTGGCTAAATTAAAGTTCCGGCAACACAAAGATAAAAACCTCATTTGTATATTGATGTTCTCAATGGTTTTTATTTAAAGAAGTATTTTAGAAGTCAAAACAATTGAAGTCAGCGTTGTAATAAAAATTTCAGTTCAATTCGTTCAGAGTGTGTGTTTTTGTAGTGGATCGCTTAGACAGTCTGCCTTTGGCCAATGGGGCAACATTTTATTTGTTTTGTGCGCATAAATAATCAGAGCGGACGCTTGTCGGGTGAGGGGAAGGGGGCAGTTGGTAAGGGCCAGACAGTTGGCAAACAAACAAAACCAAAACATTTATATATGTGAGCATGTGAATCTGTACACGAGATAAACACGCTAAATAAAATCATAAAACGGCACAAATAACAGGCGGAAAGAATAAATTGCCAGACACCAAAGTTTAATGTTTTCTTTATGTCTATTAGACTTAACTGCAAAATTGGAGAAATTTCATCAATTTTATTGTTGCTATTTGGCAAATATTAATAATTATTTCGGTACAGTCAAATATTTCCACAGACGCCGGCAAATGTACACAGTTCAATTTATAGCAAGACAAATTAAGTTATTTAATATCTGTGTTGAAATAATTGGCTGTATTTAATAATCAATGCTAAATCGGAAAAAAACAATTGACTAATAGCAGGAAATGGAACTGTAATTGTTGAAACCTAAATATCAATACTAAATTTAAATTTAAATTTTCAAATTAAATATCATCAGCAGCAATAATAAAATATTAATATAAACTATAATCTATTTAAAAAATATATAACAATATTCCAAATTTATATTGGCCCGGTTATCTGACGCGAGCGAAACAAGCTTTAAGTATGTAGGCGATAACAAAACAAAATGCGGATTTATTTCAAACATTTAATTTTTAGAATCTTTGCCTTACTTCAAAGTCCATTTTGCATTTTGCTTACTCTTATCATAGTTGCGGTATAAATCACACGTTTAGCTGCCAAGTGGATTTTAGAGCCCGCTTTTGCGTTTAACTGTCCACTTTTATGTGGATTCCGCCAATGCCCCACCCAAGCAGATAGCCAGCCAAGTGGCCATAGCCTACTGGTCATTGGCGTACCGAACAAGCAACCAACATATTTAGAATATATGGCAACACTTTGGCAACACCAACACAACCCTTGACCGCAGCATGTGCAGACATAGAAAAAAAGAACACGAACACAGAACAAGCAAAGAACCCAACATTCACACAGACGATTGCGCAACCACAGTGGAAAAACCACTTCAACTAGCACTGGGAATACCCAGTACTCTCGGACAAGTGTTGTACGTTAGTGGGGTTTGCTGTTGTCACTGCCAGAGAGTTGCCAACGGCAACCAAGCACAGGGTTTCGGAGGGCACTAAAACTTGTAATGTTTTTTTAAGCCTTTAAATATAGTTTGGCATTTGGCATTTCAGATTTGTGTCATAACATTTTTGTGCTGTCTCCTTATAATAGGGGCACATAGTTTTTATTTAATTTTATTTTTTTATTTATTTTAATTTTCTAAATATATTTAATAATAATTATCCATAAAAAATCAATAACTCAAACAGAATTTCGTAAGACTCCAATTATTAAAAAAAAAAATAGTTTCTAAATACTTATTAAACTAATGTAGAGTTTATACTTAGTTTTTATATATTACAAATTTATAAAGCTATGCATTTTTTAAGGAGGTAACTGCGGTTAATAAAACATCTACAATTTCCAAATCTATTTCAGATAGCATTTTGTAATTCCCTTCACTTTCTAGTTGACTTGCAGCCTAACATCAAAAAAGTTTTGAACATTTGTTGGCAGTAGCATATCTTTAAGATACTTTAAGCTGCTTGGTACGCAGACACCAGCTCACATCTTGTGCCTGTCAAAGGCGCATAAATCTATTCAAAGACTTTACGAAAAATCCAGACAAATGCCAGAGATTACAATAAGATTTCGGCCGCATGATGCATGGGCCTCAACCGAGCGCGTGTGTGTTTCTCTCTGTTTGTCTGTCTGTCCTTTTGCCCTACACACAAATGTACCCAACACACACACACACACACACATACACGCAAAACAATTAAAGCCTGATTAATAGTTGCAGTTGCGGGGGCCAAACACACATTTCTCACTACCTTTCGCCAAGTTTCCCTAGCTGAGTTATGACTTTTGCTGCCATCGTTTCGGTTGTTTAGCATACTTTTGGGGCCAGATATTGTCCTCGTTCTCTCTGTTTGTATGTGTGTGTGTGTGTGTGTGTGTGACAGTCTCTGTTTGTGTGCGTGTTGGCCTTTACGCCCGCGTATAAGTCAAATTGTTGTTAATTTCATAATGTTAACCCCTTAAAGCACGTCGCAGCAGAGACATTACATAAATTCATTTGCCTAGCGCCCAGTGGAGGTGACCCCGCAACTCTCCCAAATGGTTTCCGTAATATAAATCATTAAATTTTAATGCTTCCCAGGAGATCAATGAACATGACCGCAAATTATACTGAAGCGTGCTTTCAGGCGGATGAAAGATTTTTCTTCTTTTTTTTACACTTTTTTATTTTTTGTTTTATTTTGCACTCGAGTTTTTATATATTTTAAATGCATTTATGCTGAGAACACATATATGCAAAGTGTTTGGTTTGAAGTCGCGTTTTGCGAGAGTGAACGAAGAGTGGGGGAGGGGGGGAGTGTGATGGGTCGAGTGTTGGTCTGTGTGGCGGTTTAGTGGAGCTGCATGCCGCAAAGTTGTCTGCACGAATGTGTATGTGTGTTTTGGCTGCAACTGTTAAAAATATAAGTCCAGCACTTTAACAGCAATTGTAAATTCTTCACATTTCAAGTTGAAATCTGTGATACTTTAAAGTTCGGCAAAAGTGAATTTAAGTGGACAGAGTTAAGGTAAGTGAATAAGTATTAAGCAATTAATAAGTACAATAATGTACAATAATTCTATGGCAAACAGTAAGCAATTACAAAATATTTTGCTATTAAAACCATCAAAATAAACATTTAGTAGATAATACCAAAATAGTATTATTAATTTAATATAATCAATCGATTTTTATTGAAAAAAACCACGGAAATAATGAAATTTTTTATGCTAAATATGAGCTCATTAATAAATAATATGTCACTTTCATAAGCTCTTTTCATTTATAGATTAGTTCTTTTAGTGAAATCGGGCGATTTTTCATCACAACGAGCGTCTAACCTAAGCTTATTTAATATATTTCTTTGGATTAAGGCTTTAATAATACATACCGACTAATTACGTTTTGAGCAATGTAAACAATATAAGTATTTAAAATCCTCAACATTATACACAATATTAGTCCAATCAACGGAAAGTTGAATTTCCGTTGAATAAAATGCAGTCTAAACTTGCACTTCCAGTTGCTTTAAGGCATGGCAACAGAAGATGGCAAACATGCCACGCTGCAGCAACAGCAAACGATGCCTCTCTGCACATAGTAAATCACAAAGTTTTCCAGCGCCAAATAGGGGCGTGTTTTTAGTACAAGTTCCACTTGTAGATATTTCAACTGGTGTCGCCAAGGCTCTTCGACTGCGACCCTGACAACCCCTCCACCCTACAAGTAGAAGAAGAAGAAGAAGAAGAAGAAGCAGGAGCTGGTAGCCAGCCAGCAGTCAGCCACTTTACCACGTATTTGACATGAAATCATAAACAAGTTGTGCAAACTTCGCTCTCTGCACATAAAACTGCATTTTGCAACAGGAAGTCACACAGCTAAAAATTGTATAAATTAAAATTTTCGTTGCAAGCAACGAATTTCGCATATATTTTCACATGTGTGCAGCTGCGAGTGGTTTGTTGTGGAAAGGATTGTGCCTTCTGACAGCAAATGTAACGGGAAATGCTCAGAAGCAAGGCTAAGTAACTTGCAACAATTTATAAACATATAGCTAGCATAACTCATATTTTGTATTTTTGTTAAAATTTAAATTAATCATTGGTTGCTACTATTGTTTAAGTATGCTGTTATTATTCCAATGACGAAAGTTCTTCCACACGAAAATTTATTAAGATACTTCTATGTTGATTTATAGCTTCTCAGATCGAAAGGAAATCTTTGTTAGAATTATATTATCAAGTTGAATAAAATAAATATTATGATAAATATTCGTGAAAATATTTATTGTGTGTCAATTTACACATTTTAATAAATATATAAATATATGTTTACTCTCGGTTTTATTTAATATATTTTTTGAATTAGAATGATTATATAAAACAAATAAGCTACCAATAAATGAAATGCTTGCCTAATTTTACAGGATACATTTCAGCCTATCAACTTTTCAGCTTTCTTTCCGTGTTGTTTTCATTGCGCATTTGTTTACTTTTTATACCCTTAACGCATTAAAAATGGGTAAAAAGGGTGTAATGGTTTTGTGCAAATGTATGTAACAGGCAGAAGGAAGCATGTATATTCTTGATCAGGATCAACAGCCGAGTCGATATAGCCCTGTCCGTCCGTCTGTCCTTCTGTCCGTCCGTCCGTCTGTCCGTCCGTCTGTCCGTCCGTCTGTCCGTCTGTATAAACACGTGGATCTCAGAGACTATAAGAGCTAGCGACTTCAAATTTGGAATGAAAGTTCTTGTTCTAAATCAAGTTTGCTTTATTTTTATCGATAACTCATCGATAACCTCAGTTTCTGAATTATCGATACATTTCGATTTCCGATAGCAATAAATTCCACAATTTAAGAGGCAGAGGCTTCTAATTTATACATAATATGCATATGCAATTGCCGAAATTTCATTAAGATCGGACAAGAAACACCAAAGTTATAGTATGCATAAATACGCGAGCGCATGTGTGAGAAAGAGATGGCATGTATACTGCAGAGCCCCGATAACTACTTTTTCGTGTACGTATGTATGTCTGTATGTATGTATGTATAAGCACGTGCTTGTAGCCAGCCAGTTCGGGTCAGTTCGGACTTGTGAGTAAAAATACTCTGTAAGAAATGCTTTTGCAGAACTAAGTTAAGGGTATATAGTAGTCGAGCCAACTCGTTAGTAGTGTTCTTTTGTTGTTGCCTCCTCATAAGCAGTTTCTCGAATTTAAATATTAAAATTATGTTGTTCCTCAACAGCTTCTTAGAAACAGCGCTAACTTTTGCATATTTTAGCCAGCTTGGCATTGCTCTTCTACGTACACTTACTGCATAACAATTTACTTCCGTTTCTTCTTCTTTTTTTTTGCCTACATGGCGTATGTTTAATTTCCGGCATTGCGTACACACACTCCACCCCCTCGACCATACACTCTAAATTTAAATCTACAATAATTAATGTTTTTTGTGTGTATGTTTGTGCATATCTGTGTGTGTTTGTGTGTGTGTGTGTGTGTCGAAGCCTAGAAGTTCATTTATTTTTACACTGATACAGAAGAACGAACTGTCGTCAAGCTGATAAATTTAAGATGTAAAGTAGCTGTAGATATATCGGATGAGCTGCCTGGCATCAATTTCATTTCTGGTAAAGGCTTGGAAAATATTTGTATTTTGCTGCGCCTGCCACAAAGTAAATAGAGCTCAAAAACAATAAGAAGAAGAAGGAGAAGAAGAATAAGACGAGGCAGCAGCAAGGGCTAAAGTGGGAGCAGCAGCTGTTGGAGAACTCACTCATCTCTCGACACGCTTACCACACAAATCTCTAGCAATAACAATCTTTTGGGCTATCAAATTCAATTATGCATATACCCAGGCAAACTTGCTTACACACAAACACACAAACACACAATCCAGCAGCACACACATACATGCTCAGTTTATGCTGGGGCAGCTGTGCGCCATTTTGTTTGTTCGTTCGCCTTGCGGCTCGCCTTTGTGATTAGTGGCAGTTGCTTGATTTGCTTGTCTTGGCGGTTATGGCCAGACCAGTCCTGTAAAAGCCTGCCTGGCTGCCTGCATAGTCCTAAATATCCTGCACTGGATTTCCTCCAACATTCACTTAAGCAGTTTTCACAGTCAGCTTAGCCACTGCTGCGAAATTGTAGTCCCTAACTCATTTTTAGTCCTATAACTTTGTCTACCCTTGGTCCTGTTGGGTCAGGACTTATTCACTACACCACGATATTCAGAATGTCATTGATTCCATCTGTGTAAGCTTAGCTCTGAGTTTCGAAATTATATTATTATGTTTTAACCATATGGACTTGTTGTAGCAATTGCTTTGAATAATTTTATATTTATTTTTAATTTCCACAGAAGTACAGAACTTTCTTAGTAAATGAAAAACTTAATTATTTTCTGAATGAAACATAAAAAACATTTCTTAAAAAAACGTCTTTATAAAATGTGTTAGCTACTTACCTTTCTTATTTTTAATTTTAGACTTAAGAAGCTTAAATATTGTTTGAAGTACTTTAGCCTTTTTTGCATTTTACCGCTTTTTGCATTATTTTTTGCAACTTTATCGCCTTTTCCATCATTTCAGTAATCGCTTAAAAAATGTTGTGTTATTTATATTTTTTTCGCCTGGCCCCTTTTTTATTGCCTTTTATTACGCGCTTTGTCATCTGGTCAGCCGCTCCTCGAACATTTCCTGTTGCCGCCTTTTCGCATTTCCCTCTCGGCTGCCTCTCTCGTTTTCGCTTCGCTGATGTGTAAATTAATGTCATTTTGGTGGCTTGTTGAGTGTTTTGGGTCAGTACTTTTCTGTCATTTGTTTTTGTTTTTGTTTTTTTTTTCCAAGTGGACTGATTGAATTTTTATTATGCCTCGCGTTTGTTTTCAAATTGTTTGGCTTGCTTTGCGGGCTACGGGAGTAGAGCTTTGTGTGAACGGATGTAAACCATAATTAAGGTTATTTTATGCAGGCTTTTTCATTATGATCATTATGGCAACTTCCTGTTTGTTGCCTTAATTGATTTTATTTAATTTTTTATGCGAATCTCGCACAATTTTTCCGCATTATCTGTGTCAGATGTTTGGTCTCTTTTTAGGTGTTTGTTTGTGTTTGCATATTTTCATGTTAATTACACAAACTTTGCTCATTCGATGATGACGATGTTGGCAAAAACTATTCAAGCACAATGAACAGTGCGAACAGTGCCACGCCCACACAGATCAAATATGAACGCCCACACAGCAGCAGCATTAGCACTCGCTTATGCTTGCTGTTGTTGTTGTTTTATTTTTTGAGTGCTGTGAGTGCACTCGAAAAACAATGAAATGAAATTTGTATACTCAAGTTTTACTGTGCAGACAAACAAGCAAGCAAACATTTTCGTACTGCCAGAAACTCATTTCGTTAGCATAACAAAAGAGGAAAGGGGAGAGGGGATGTGCTGGGCTTGAAGGGGGATGGGCGTTGTGTAAGGAGGCTCAGAAGAACTTAATAACCTACTAACAAACACACTAATTTGCACTTGAGCCTAATAATGAGTGCGCTGACGAGTGTGCCACGAATGAGTTGCAGATACAAAACAGACACACACACAGCTGAGAGTGAACAAGAGCGAAGGCGAGAGAGATAAATGAAACTGGAGTTACCTCAAGGAGCTGTTCTGGATGAGTTTAGTCTGAATGACTCTCGAATCTGGACGTAGTTGGCTTGCTGCCTGTATTTTTGGCTAATTTCTAATTTGAATGCTGATTTATGCAGTTTGAATGGCATTGTTAATGCGGTTTGTCTGTCTAGTTTGGGCACAAGTTTCGTGTTTCAACAAGTGTTTCAGAGAGAGACTCGCATAACCCAATTTAAGGGAAGGCAACTCTTTCATAATTAAAATACACCCAAAACTAAGCCAACAACGTATAAATTCGACAGCCCTTTTTAAGACCTTTCAGCAAATGGGTTGAAATACGCAAAAGACTCCGCAGAATAGAAAAATGCATGGAATCTGAGGCAGTTCACATTTCAACATTGAACGAATGCCATTCAAACTATATTCGTATACCTTTTGAGATGCTTTTGGATTTTATTTATATCATTTTTATTTTTTCGTGAGGGCCGCTGGGGCAATGGATGGAAATAGCTTGGATTTTAAGCTTACCGCAAAATTAAATGATGTACAGGTGAGCGACGTTGAAGGTTAATCTTTGACTCTCGGTGCTGTTGTATTAAATGTCTGCTAACAAAATAAAATAAAAATTACAACAAAAACGAGACTGGAGAGGGATGAAGAGAACAGAGTGTAACGGACGGGCTTGGCTAATAACCGTAAGCCGTCAGGAATTAGTTGCATTTTCATCATTTTCATTTTCTTGATTATGTTTTCTTTTTTTGTTTTGCTTTGTTCCAAGTTTTTCATTTACGGATTTTTGAAATGAAATAGAAAATGAAAATGAAATGTGTTCTGTGGTTAGATGAAAATGAAAGGGATACGGTGTACAGGTTCCATTCTGTGCTGCCACAAGATTTTCATGAATAAATGAGATGGTTTTTGTGGTCGAGCGCTGAAGGCGAAGCCTTCACACAGAAACATGGCACAAATGGCATCTAACTGGCAGATGCTATTTAAGACTAGATTTTTATGCTCCCAAATCGCAAATAAACTTAATGCTCAAAAGATGATTTAAATCACACCGAAGATTGCACTGTGCTTTCAAGTGGTCCTAAAAGACAAGTAATTCCACATAATTAATACTCTGTTATCTAAAATGAAAATGAATTCAAATACCATTTATTGTTGTATATAAATATATGCGAAATATTTAAACGTTATATTTTTATTACATAGGAAAGCAGATAGAAAATAACAAAATAGTGATATTTATTGCTTTTATTTATTTATTTTCCTTACACCTTCCAAATATTTTTCTTAATTATTAATTAATATTATTAATTCTATAGAAAAATTCTGCAACTATAACTAGTCCGCAACTAAATATTTTGCAGGAACTTAGTTCCACCCAAAGCACTGACTAACTAAAATGCAACTAATTTAATACAAATCCTTCTACTTTATGCACAAAGTACAATTAAAACATTTTGATTTGGATTTCAAATTTAGTATTAAGATAAAAGCATTATTTTTGTTTTTAATTATTTACCTTTTAGACAGCAACAATATCCATTGAGATTAACATAAATGTACCAAAATGACGATAAATTCGAAAATCCAAAACGAAACACCGCATTTTAAAATTGCACTTGTTGGTCCATGCAACCACCGAGCACAATTATCGAACCACCAAACCACAAAACAGTGCAGTATTGTCAGAAGCGAACAGATTTAACAAGGGGTTCAGTTTTTGAATACCTATATTCAAATATGATATTTTTATTTAAGACTAAATAATTTATATATTTACGAAAGTCGATTTTTTGAAAGATATTTGAAAATACTGAAATAGCAATAATATAAATATAATTGCAAGGTATCTTTGAATAGCTTTGAAGCTTTTAATAGCTACAGCAGACTGTCCATGCAAATCGACAAGGACATAAAGACAGGATGTGGTGCGACCACTGCGTGGCTGTGAGCCTCCACCTTAACTTGTTTGCCACCAACATACTGAATGCTCCCGCACTTTGCACTGCAATTTAACAAATCGATTTGTTTTGCGTCGACCGCCGTCATTCGATTTTTATGGTTTTCAAAAAGCCAACAGAGCAAGAGAGCTCCAACCCCCTCTGCCCCTGCTGCGCGTTATGCAATGCAATAAAATGCGCAGTCGACAGACAGCCCATAGTTCCAACAGTCCAGGACATAAAAAATCGCTAAACGGCCATAATAAAGCCGGCATTGGCAATAAAAGCACGATATGAATTTATCTATTGTAGGTAAAATTGAAAATACACTTACTGAAAGCCTCGAGTTTCAGTACAGTGCTTAATGTATTTCTTTGCATATAAAGATATTTTGCTCATAATTCCGCTTTTATATTTTATTTGCCTGCCAAATCTATTATCATCTGAGCTCTTTTCCTATTATTTTTTCAGTGATCCTCTTTACTTTTCTCCTATTTGTGTATTTTTTTGTTATTGTATTCGTGAGAAAGAGAGAAGAATTTACATAAATTTTAAATGGTTCTTAATCTTATTAAGACTCCTCGCAGTACTCTGAAATACATTTATTTTTTAAAGAGCCCAACGCTTGGTCTATTACAAATGCTAGGCTTCTTTAGGTGGAGTATCTTTTTCACGCCTTTGGTGGCTAAAATTCACTTGTTGGCCTGTGCAATGCGTTCAATTGAAAGTTGGCATCACCGGCTGCTGAGATGTCAGCCAAATAGACAGACGACCAAACAGCGAGAAGAGACCTGTCGCCTCTGTGTGTGTGTGTGTTGTGTGTGTTGCGTGTGTTGTGTGTGTTCAACATGGATGCCTCTCAGCGTGGCACAGACACGTACGTTGTGAAGTTTGCTGGCTCTCTTTTTCGGTGCAGATCAAAAGGCATTAATGCCTAGAGGCACGGGGAGATTGGGACGCGGGTGGGTACTGTGCTCCGAGGAGCGGCATGTGGCAGGTGGCATCAAGGGTTTGGGGCTGTTTGCACATTAGCGTCAGACATTTTAAGCTAATTTCGCATGTGAAACAGGTAGAAACAGTTCCAGTTTGCAACCAACGACACGCGCAATTATTGCCCGGCCATTTTCGTGATTGCAACCATAACAGTCTGTGTATGTGTGTGTGTGTGTGTGTGTTGGGGTGAACTGTGTGTGACTGGGCTGCTTTTGTGTGTGTATGCGTGTGTTAGTTTTGAACGTGGCTGGCATTTAGTTCGTTTGATCTAAAAGCGGCAGCAATCAAACAAATTGAATTGAAATCGATTTTCGTGGTAATGTTAAACTTGTGGAATTGCAAAATCATGTCGGGGATTCAACTTTCAAACTTAGGAGAGAAAATAAATGGGTTGTTTATTAGGTGGCAATAAAATGTAAGACGTTAGTTGACAAGTGTATACCGAACTCCTAGATAGAGACAGAAAATAGCAATCCATTAAATTTGACAGTATTTCTCTAACCAAAAAACTATAAGCAACAATAAACATCAAAATATAATAAATATTAAATATGTATATAATAAATATCAAATATGTATAATAAATGTTTAATTATATATAATCTATTCAATGTAGACTACATTAATAAGTTATTAGATAAATAATAAATTTTATCTAATTTTAAATGTATAATTAAAATGAAATGTAAATGTTTTCATTGACTATTTGCATATGTAAATAAATATTTATTTATCAATTTCTGCACCCCTAAAATTGGACTTCTTAATTTCCTAATTGATCATGTGACAATCTTTTATTTTTCGATGACCTTCTCAACGCACACCCGTATATTCTTGCTTAGGAATAGCAGATGTTAACAAAAGTCTATGACAACTGTTCCACATTGCTGCAATGCCCGCTTGGCCCAAATACACAGCGAATTAATCAGCAGCTAAAAAGAAACCGTGCAAATTAGTTGAACGCAAATGAAAATGCAAATGTAAATCCAGAGCAAGGGCCACAGCCAGAGACAGAGAATGAGGCAGATGCAGATGCAGATCTGAGGCACCGCATAGAGGCTCAGTTGACATGCACAGGCCAGCTGACAAACTGACAGCAGACTTGCCTAATTAGGAGGCAAGTGTAATAAAAATATTACACATACGCCATGTATGCTACGCTTTTTAATTTACCAACAGGGGCAGTACAAACTCTGTGTGCCCCACCCACAACCCCCGGCTCCTGATTCTGTTGCATTTCAATTGACACAACAAAAGTGCAAAAGTTGTTGCAGTTGCTGTTGTAATGCGCATTCGAAATAAGCACACGCATATGGGGAGAATTGAGGGCACATTAATGCACAGATCCTGGGCGCGAACGAATGTTAATTTAGACCGCCCCACACCATAGAAATTTAGATTCAAATGTGCATGCAACTGAGGCCGGGCAGCCAACCGCACTATCTCACAAAAGCCCTGTCGCCGCAACCCCGACAACCACGTATAAAAGCGAAAGCGCCAGCCGACTTTACCAGGGACCTGGGTCTATGGTTGGATCTGGGCCTGGGCCTGGTCCTGGGCCTGGTCCTATGCGGGGTCCTCATCAACGCTGTGAAAATGCGCTGTAACTCTTTTCAAATAATAATTAACAATTTATTCCCCAAACAGAATACACACTGGCACACTCACAAATACACACACATACACACACATAGATACACACGCCCACAAACAGACAATCTGAATGCGAATGACGTGCTGTCAACGTTAGTCATATCATTAGAGGCAACGTGTTGCTGACTTTTTGGGGCTTAGACGGGCCAACTGGGGAATCAAAAGATACACTGCAACCGAATGTGGCAGGAGGTAATGTATTTATCATAATTTCATATGCGAATGCATTTCTTTTTCGCTAAATCTTATTGAAATAAACTCTCACAGAACTATGAAATAAATGCAGATAAACTAATTAATTGAAAACAAATATAAACAAGAATTAATGTTTGGAAATTTCGCAAAATTGTAATGATAATTTAAATTTTTTGAATTATTTTTTTCTATACACTTGTTATATGTAATAAACCTATTTGTATTAATTAACGAATTCTTATTAAGAAAGTAATTAAAAATTAATTTCATGTTCTAAAACTTATAATAAAACGAATGTTTAAATTAATTGTAAACTAAAAAAAATAATGTTAATTTAACAATGCGCATACGGAGTAAGCTAACTTAAAGAATTTAATTTATCATCACATACAATTTAAGCTCCATAAATGTTAGTCATGTTCAAAAATGAAGTGTATTTTAATAATTTTATTTTTGTAATTTCTGGCAGTCAAAAATATTTTGCAAGTGTATGTAGAAAAAAAGTTATTAGCAGAAGCCGCGCTTAATGTTGCCGCTGCTGGTGGCTGTTGGCTGTTGGTTGTTGGTTGTTGCCTCTTAGGATCTTCTCATTTTTCGCTGTGCTCAGCGCACATTTGTGGGTAGGCGCTCGAAAATATGCAACTATATTTGTGTCTTTGCGGTTATATTTGTGCAGCGTACACTTACACAACACACACACAGACACACACACAAACACATACACAGAGAGGCACACAGTTGTTGAGACGAGTCAAATGCATGTGGAAAACATTCCAACAACATGTCAAGCGGAAGTGAGTGTCTTTCATTTTTGTTTGCCCTATCCCCCAGTTGCCATATGTATATATGTATGTGCATATGTATTGTATATTCGTGTGCACCATATCTCTCAGCCAGCTAACTCATCTTCTTCTTCATCTGCCTGCCACCGAGGCATCCTTCTTAGCTATCTTTTATTTTGCTCGCTCTCATCGCTGGTCGCTTACTGTTAATTAAAAATGGGCGCCAGAGAACAGCAGCCAGCAGGCAATGGCAAAATGAGAAGGCGAACTGGCAACCGAAGCTGTTGCGGATGGCAACGGCAACGGCAGCGGCAGCGGCAACGGCAAACGCATCGTATGAGTATTTTAATTAGTTTGCATAATTATGTGTGCCTCACAGCTTCAACCCACGCATCCTCTGCGGTTTCCCTTTGACATATACACAAATTTACAACAATTTCCTTGAGCTTTAA
Source organism: Drosophila mimica (assembly GCA_037043585.1). NCBI lineage: Eukaryota > Metazoa > Arthropoda > Insecta > Diptera > Drosophilidae > Drosophila > Drosophila mimica. The sequence continues at coordinate 1,006,460 of JBAMBE010001243.1, forward strand.
CAACTCTCTGATACAAACTGTGAGTGTGCTTTGTTTGTGTTTGTGTCTTTATGTGTGTGGGTGGGTGTGTGTGTGTGTGTGTGTGTATACATTTCCCTTTTGCGGCCAAGGACAGTGCGTTTTATTCATGCGTCTTCCTCCATTTGCTTCTTCAGGCAATGCATTTTATTGTTGAGTTTATTGATGTTTGTCATACAATTTTCTCTCTCAGTTTCTCTGCAGTTTACTTTGCCAGTACGCATTTTTTTATGTGTGCAACCTCATCGCTCACCGCCCCGCCCCCCCCCCCCCCCTCGCAATGATTTGTCCTTACGCAATGGGGCATATGCATAACATCGCTGCTCCGATACTTTCTTACATTTTTAGTGCGCTTCATTGTCCAACCCCAAACTTGAATACACAACAAAGGCAACAAATTGAATTTGAATAACGCACCATAAAAAACGCTTTAAAATGCGAAGCGTTGAGATTTGTGTTGCCTCGTTTGGAGGTTATCTTGTAACAATGTTACAAAGTGTAGTTTATAGGAATGTTTCAGATAGTAGCAGCATTTTGTTCGAATTAAGTATAAAGCTCAACAATAAGAATGCTATGATTTGCTTTCAGTTAAGTCAGTTAAAAAAAATGTTTAAAATTTGAATATAAAATCATTTAACCAGAATGTAAATTATATATTTATTTTATAATTGGGCTTTGTAGCTTATAAATTAATCATATACTAACTGTAACGTCTATGTATTTAATCTCACTTTTAGTGCTAATGAGACACATTAGAAGATAAGCGTGTCTAAAATAAAGCATATGTTGCATCGAATTAAAAATGAGATGTCAGAACTAACAGCAATTGACAGCTCATTAAAATATTGTAATGAAAAAAATCAATAAACCTATCAATGCAAAAAGTGTATAGAAAAAAATTAGCAATTAGCATTTAAAAAAAAAGATAAGACCATAAAATCTCTATTAATTGTGCACGACTACATATACATATATGTATATACAAACAAAATATTATTTAGGCAGTGTTAATGGAGAGGGAAAGAAATCTGTTTGTGTCTGTGTGCCACATAATTAATAGAACATAAACAATGACAGTGCAAAAAATCGGCTTAGCAATTCAATTGATACTGGATTAAAAAATAAAGTACGATTTGCTAATTTAAAATGTGTAATTAAAATTTAAGCGCGTAATTCAACATTGCTAGCATAAGGAGCAGCTGGAAATATAAATATCAAATACAATAAAATAACTTTAAAAAATAAAATCTAAACTATCCGTAGTTGAAATATTTGCTGGTAAACGTATTTCCACAAGCTAAAACTCACATGTTTGAAATTCAATTCAATTCCATTCAATTCACATCCATTCAATTCATTTGGCAAATTCTTTTGCGTTGTATCCCCATTGAGAAATAATCAACAATATTTGAATACCTTTATTTGATTACCAATTGTCAAAAACGTTGCCATTTGGGTTTCAATTGATTTCACCTGGACAAATGACTCGCTTAAGCCATGAATGTGAATTATTCACAAGTTACATTGAATGTGCCAAGGGGCGAAAAAAAAATGAAAAATAATAAGAAATATATGAGAAAAATAAAATGTAACAAACTTGTTTGCCCGCAAAACAATTTCTGTATATCTTCTTCACTGTTCATCCTCAAGTTGCTGTCAATATTAAATGTATTGTCATTGCAACAATATTACTATGTGAAATGGATGACGAGCAGCACAATTGGGCGTGGCATGTGCGTGCTTCACAATAAACTAGTTGCCGCTGAAGCGCCTTTGATCTTGATGACGATGTCAAACTGATGATGCGCAATTTCTCAAGATATTTTCGAACATCATCAATTTTTTATATAATTTTGTTATCAAGAAATATTTTTGTCGTTATTCATTGACGTTGTTTCTTTTGTTGTTATTGGTATCTATTTGTCAATTTTCCCATAAATATGTGCACATACAAATTTGTCACTTTGCCAAGGAACAATGTTTGAAATATTATTATTGTGAAATTGATAAGTAAAGACTTACAATTTAAAGCATATATTAGGTGTGAATCCTAAGGGAAATATTTACTTTAAATATATTTAAAAACATAACGAAAAATAAAATTCGACACAATTCTTAAATGCCGTTACCTATTAGAAGGATTTTAACTTATATAAATTTGAAATAGTTTTACTTAAAATATAGCAATGCCAAGTGTTGAAAAATTCATTGGAGAAAACTGCAAAGGTCTTCATTTTTAAGTAATTATTCAAAGTCAAATTTCATGGTAAATGAATAAATTATTTCATCATGCTTATTATTAAATATTGGCCCACTGAGTGCTTAACTACAGCAGAACTTATGTGGTTTTACGCCAGTTTGTAACAGAAGATCCAGCTGCCACGCAAAGGCGACCTCAACTTGGCTGAAAACTTGCATCACGCATAAAAATATGCAACATGTTTATAGATTGTTGCAAAGGCAGCTACGTCAACTTCAACGGCAACGGCAACGCCAACGACGTCTACGTCGACATCAGCGTCGCTTACTGAGTGAAGAAGTTGCAAGTTTTAAGTTTCACTTTCGGGCCCAAGTGAATTTATGCGAATGTGTGTGTGTTGCCTTTAGGTGCACATAACAGTTAAGTAATGGTTAAAAACTTTGCCGGGAATGCGGAAACCGTCGGCGAGCCATCCGTGCCAGCAGGTAGACTCAGCGTGGCACTCATATAACAAGCTATACTATATAGAAATGTTGCACACACACACACACACACACACATACACACATAACAATGTGCAGCATGGGCGTGGCCTAAGCTGCTCTGTGCGCAACTTTATTAGTGGGGCACATTATGGCTTTGGTTAGGTTAGGGTCCTGGGACTGAATGCTTCAGCTATGCAGGGCTCTCAAAGTAGTTGCCTTGATTAAGGAAGCCTCGGCTCATAACCGTAATCAATTTAGCGCATTGCAATTTAAATTTTAAATGCCTCACGTTCTGAACTTTAAGTTTCTTACTCGAAATTAGCCAACAAATGTAGTATCTTAATTTTATAATCCCCTGCGCAAAAAAAAAAAAAAAAACAAATTTAATATATATACAAAAATAAGTGTGAAAATAAAATCATGGCCCGGTATTTAGCGAATGCAATTGGTAATAAAACGCAAAAAATCGAGTTGTCGAAAAGTTTTTGCTTCATTAATGAGCAGATAAAAAACAAAGGACAGTTAAACAATTCAGGCTCAATGAGGAGAAGTCATTGCGAAAGAGCAGCTAATAAAATGAATGTTAAAAGGATATTTCGGACACTATTTATTTGCTTTTTGTTCAAATAAAAATGATAATAAGATCGAGAAGAAAATGCCCTGTAGCAAGGGTAGTCCTTATTAAACGGATCCTTTTGGAACGTCTCCAATGTCTTAGAAATTTAAAAAGCTGAAAAGCTCTCAAATAGAAATAAAAAATAACCAAAAACACTCTCTAAAAAGCAGATCCCTCACAATTTTAATGTTTCAAGGCTTTCCAGCTTTACTTATTTTGAATTATGTATATATATTTATATATATATATATATATATATATATGCATATATAAAGGAAGTCACAAAGGAAACATCTTTTGATTTAAAGCGTGTCTTGTGGCAAATACTTTTTTCACTCTAACGCACACACACACACACACACACATACACTGACAGAAAAAGAGTGAGTCAGTTATTCTTCTTCTGTATGGCTTCATCTTGGTATTCTTCTTATTTGTTTCCTTTTCTTTTCATTCCTTTCCTTTCCGCTTTCAGCGAATTAAATGGCATGAAATTAAAAGTTACTACAAGAATTTTTGTGCTGCATTTGCAAGAAACGTGAGAAATTATAAGCCAAAAGGGGATGCGCGTTGGGTGTACTCCAAAAAGGAAGCCAACATGCAAAAAAAGAAATCATAAAATATGAAAAGAGTCAGACAGAGACACAGAGAGAGAGAGAGAGAGAGAGAGAGAGAGTGGGTGAAGGACTGGAGCTGTAATAGTGGAGGCGTATGCGCTTGTGGGGCAAAGGGGAGCAAAAAGACAAGAGGCAAATCTGCTTAAATGTCCTGGCGAATAGTAAGCCTTTCATTTCCTTTTTTTTTACCCACATTCGTTCCGACTGCCACTCTCTCACTCTCCCTGTCTCTTTCTCCATCCATCTCTCTCTCACTCTTCCTTTCCTTATGCATTGCTTTGTGCTGCTTTGTAAAGCGCAAGTAAGTTGCTTTGTTTGTTTTTTAACTGCCCTTTTTATAATACATATTCAAAGTATTTTCGCAACGTTAAGCAAAAAATGATGTAGCAGCGAAATACATTTGTGACTTATTACAGTCGGGTAATGGGTAATGGCCAACAGAGGACTAAGCTGATGGAAATTGGCATGGGATTTGTTGATCAACAGTTGCCGTCGTTGCTGACTCAAGAAACATAAAGACAGACCGTTAAAAGTATGTGTAAGAATTAACATCAGTTCTCATTCTAAAGTAAACCAATATTATATTAAGCTTAACTTTTAATAAATTCATAAGAATTTCTCTGAATGTGAATCAAATTATTCACATTTCTGTAATATCATGTTTTAAATATTTTATCTTATTCTAAGCATTCTAAAATATATAAAAATATCTATCAATTAAATTTGACTATATTTAGCATTTACCTAAAATTTGATTTACTTTATGTCCAATTTTAGTTTGATTGGAATTTAAAAATAGCGCATCTCTATTTGTAGCAAATACTACCACTATTAATGCCACACGTTATGCCACTGTTTCGATTCGCTTTATTTGTGTTTATTGCAAGTTCTTTGGCAACTAAACCCTGAATATTTGTATTTTTAGTAATATCCTGGCGCTGTCATTTTTACTTCATTGATATTGTGTATTTTTATATGTTGTATATAAGCGCGAACCGTTATTCACTTTTTCCATCATTTACTGATAGATTTTTCGATGCGGTTTTATTGCCGGCATCTGGTCGAATGAGCTCGTATAGATGTAGGCGTAGGGGCGTGGCTGAATACATACACACACACACACAAACACATAGTTCAAAGTGTTGTAAATATTTGTTTTACAACGTTGTTTGCACTTGGTGAAATTTGCAACCATTTTTTATGCGCAAAAAAACTGATGGTCGCTGAATTGCGTTTGGTTTTAGATACAGTTGCGATGGGTGTTGGGGGCGTGAAGGTTTTTCGGGTTCTTTCGGATGTGGGTCTGGTAAATGTTTTTACACCGAGGAGCGGTGGTCGCTTGTTTATTTTTTTTCCGCTGCATTTTGACGTGGATTTAGTGAGAGCTATTTTGTTAGCCGTCTCACTAATATTTGATGAGTACCGAACTATCTATTTTCTGATACCCTGCGCTCATCAAATAAAAGGAAAAATTAGGGTTACGCAGCAACACTCCAAGTTGTATGTGATTTATTGTAAACATGCATACTAAGTAATTTAATAGGCAATAATAATAGTGAACAAAGAAAAACACTGTTCGTAATTTAGATTTTAATATATTTTCTAACTGCAAGCAGATGCATTTCTAAATTCAAATTTGAAAACAGGTACTCGATTAACCAACTAAATTAATTATTTGCTTAAAAATATATATTCTTGAGAAGCAGACGATTTGTTGAATAACTTAAGTTGATTAAATTAGTTGATCCTGCATACAGGGTATCTTTTTGACAAACGCTCGCTACAACAGCATTGCTACTCTCTATTTTGGCGAATATATCAGTTTGCAAACGGGTTAAAAGTAATTGCATTGAAATACATATGGAATACTTTCGATTAAATGAAAAGTTGCAGTTGACATGCACCCCTCGACCCTCATTCTGAGTGCAGTGCTCCAGATGCCCATTGCCCCATTTACTAATAGTTGCTGGGCAAATTGATAATGCGCAAAGTCCACACTGTTTAATTGAGTTAAGTTGGGGGTGGGGGAAGTGGTACCAGAATCTTTGCCATGGCCAAAAGCTGTCAGGCAGGGCAACGTTTGCCTGTGCCTAATTGCATTTGCGCTAATCCAATAGATTAAGACGCAGCTGAAACTGAGGCAGCAGCTCAAGCTGAGACTGGGACTAGGACTGAGACACAGAGTGAGACTAGGACTGGAGCATCGGTAGCTTGTGACTGTTGACGGTTGCCTTTTGCAGCTGCTTTCTCTTGGCCCTGTAATGCAATGGAAAACAATAACAAAATTATGCTGGCAGCAAGTGACAAGCTGCCAGTTCAGCTGACCTCAAAATTTAAAATGAACAGGAACAAATAAGCAGAAAAATAGCAAAGGAAACTTATTTCTCATTTCATGGCTTCTTCTTTATATTTTCTTTAGTTTTCTAGTTAATTTTTGTAATTTAATTAGTGACAGCGAATATGCAAATCATGCATAAATTATTATTTGCGTAAATGACGCTAAATGTTCAACGCACACATTTGGGCCGGCATTTTGGCCAACTAATTATATGGTGACATGACATTTATTTGACTTGCATAAATTAGCCAATTAGTTGAGTAGCGCAAATGAAGTTAGCTCCCATCTGCTTCTCAGGTGTGAAAGTCAAATATGCGTTTTCCTCTTCCACCCCATTTCCATCACATCCCATCTCTGCGAAAGTTACGCTCAGAAGTTGTGCGCAAAACAAGTTAAAGTTCAGCATTATAAACCAGGGCTAAAGTTCGAGATTGTTTTGAATAATTTGCGAGAACTGCACTAAATTTTGAATAGATTTTGAATAAATTTTGAGTAAAAGAGTGCCATTAAATCGATACACGAAAATTTCACAAAATTCAAGTCTTAAGTCGAAATGAACACAATCCATAATATTTATGCTCGTTAATCGAAATATTAAGCGGAATATATACAATTTTAGAAAATGTAAATGATAAAAAATGCATTCAGAGGAGATTTTACAATAATATTAAAAAATTGAATTTTAAATATTTTTATACTTGTTAGACGAAAAATTATGCAAATTATTTTTAATTTTATAGAATGGTAATGGGAGACGAATACAGACATGATTCCAAATATATACAATTTCAAGTTTTAAATGTTTTCAAATATTTCCTTAACAGAAACTCCGACATCTTCTTGATATTATACAATCTTTGACACGAATACACTTCAGCCACTTCTTTGTGTCTGTCTCTCTGGCTGCCTGTCATCACCTGAAGCAACTGGGGAATACATAAAAAGAGTCTAGTATCGCCCAAAGTTCACGAATTTGGGGATGCCATGTAACAAACTATAAAATAGTTAAAAATTGTAATGAAAGGCAAATACATTTGTTTAAAAACGTTTTTAATGTTTAGAAAAGCGGGGTAGTCATGAAAAAAAGAACTTTCTGGATTGCATCGATATACTTGTGCAACAACATGATAGTTCTACCACTTAATCCAAATGGCTGCAGGGTATTCTAAAAGAAAAAAGATGGAAGTTGCTGCAGTTGAACAACAATTCGTAGACATGTGCAACGCGGCGCATACGCATTGTAGCCAACACATGACCGAGTGCAATGGCTAAAAACAACGCCCACACATTTGCCAGACGACGCTTGTCATCATTAGATTAGAGTGCAGAGACACACACCCCCCACACACACTCACACACACACACACACACACACACACATACAGAAAGACAAAAATTAAACTGTTGGGCGTTGGCAACAGCGACAACAACAGAAGCAGCAGCAGCAGCAGCGACTGCGTTTTGCTTGTCAGAATGTGCGTTAAATTGTAAAACAACACAAAGAGGGATCTGGCCATAAAAGAGATGGTGCAAGGGGCGAAGGGGTAAGGTGGGTTATGGGTAGTCATATTGGATTGGGCCCAGCTGGCTGCTGTTGCTGTTGGGCTGTCATGCTGTGGCCAGTTCTCGTTTATTTCTGCGTATTAGACTGCTGCTATTTTGTGCTTATTGTTTCCCAGCCCAACAACGAAGCCAACCCCACAAGCAACTCCCCAAATCCGCCCACATTCACCCCCTGCTAGCGGTAAGCTTCCTTTGCTGCTCATCGACAATGTTAGCCCTGTTATTTTTCGGTTGTTTGGATTCTTGGTTGCTGTTCGCATTGTCAGCTCATTTGTAATTTTTGCGCTACGATTTCAAATTAAGCAACCGGAAATGAGCTGACATTTTGCCTGCTGTCCTTGTTATTCTGCTGCTTGTTGTACTGTTATTGTTTTTGTTGTTATTGCTGTTGTTGCTTTTATCCTGGCATTGGTTTAACGACACTTTTCGGTATTCAGCAACGCTTCAAGCTGCATTTCAAGTGGTCCAATACAAATTTGCTGCTTACATGTTGTCCATTATGACAATATTAATATTTACATTTTGCAGCTATTGTCCTGTTTTATCATTCACATCCTTCAGTTGCTCCTTCTGCACACATGCATTCGGTATTTTCCTGTTTATTGCCTGTGGTGCATCCGCCTTTACAACACCCCCCTCCAGAGTTGTCAATATATTTGCCATTGATATGCACAATATTCAGCAGTGGATCTATCATCCTTTAAGGTGCCATCATTAATGTTTTCACAGCTTGAATGCATCCAATATAAATGTATTATCTATTTTTCTAAGCATTAATTACATTATTTTTCATAAGCTGGAAAATCGTTTTGGATTAAAGTTTAGTTGACTGGATTGTTGAAGTAGTTATTGACTAAATTATGTAAACGGCTCAGACAAATTATGGCATAAAAGCTAAAGTTTAAAAAAAAAAACTGATTTAGATCTATAAAATAAACAGCATGCTGTGTTGCAGCATCAAAATGTGGAATCACTGGCACGATATTTAAAAAAAATAATCCTTATTCACAATTTTAATTAATAAAATGAAATAAAATATATATTTTTAAAGCAGATAATTGGTTACGTGATTAAAGTGCGAAAGCATAGCGTAAAATTATGGAATGATCACGAGATTAAGGAAAACATTATATTTTCATAAATTTTACAGGAAGTGATACAATTTTAATTGTTAAAACCAATTAAAAAATAGTTTTTAAGTAACTTTATAATGACCAAGAAACATAATAAGTAAAAATTGTAACCTGTAACACTCATATTTAATCCCTTTTAATTGAATAAATACTAATTTTGTACTTAATTAAGTCAAATTTAAAATAATAAATGGGCTTACTTTACTTTACAGCAGCATTTTTTTTTTATATCCTTACTTTTGTGTTCTACAATCATCCCAAATTTTGCTTCAGATCATTTATAAAAGCAATTTACATGCTGTTAACTTAACAGCGACTGTTAACAATTAAATTTCCCTTCGAGGGCACAAATTCGAATTGAAAAGCTTTTGCCAATTACATCATACGCTGGCGACGCTCTCTCGCAGTCAGCTGTTGGCTGCTCGCATAAAATTACCCCACACGAAGCACAGACTTGGCCGAGTTAAACGCACTTCGGTCGCTTTCGTTAAGTTGCGAGTCACAGTTGCAGGCACCCGAAGAGCGGCAGGCAACGGCGTTGGCGACAGCATGCCCACTGCCGGCGACTGCCACAGCGACAGGCAGGCAGAGGACGACAGCTTCCTGCTGCTGCTGCTTCAGTTACGTTGATAATGTCAAAACGTTTGGTTCACTGTGCTGCTGTTGCTGTTAGTGCTGCTGCCTCCGCCGCCGCTGCTGCTAAAGCTGCTGCTAACGACGCTGCCACGCAAGGACAACAACACTGCAACACGAAAACATCGACAACAGCGACAACAATGAAAACCCATAATGTTGCACGGTGCGCGCCTGGTGCATAAATAAGTAAATTAGTGAACGGAAACAATTAATTAACAATACGAGACATAAAGTTGCATTTGTCGTGAGACAACAAAGTGAAATCAACACAAAAACAACAAATATAAAACGAATGGATAAAACGCCACCCATGGCAAAGTGTCAGAATTGCGAAAATTAATATTTCACTAGAGATTTGAGTGCTTTGGCAAACAAACAGTGCAAACAACGTAAACTTTTTTCGGTTTTTAAAACATTTTATGGTTTTTGGTCCACAAAACACACACACACACAAGCAGTTCTCTCTCTCTCTCTCTATCTCTCTCTCTTTTCCGTTGTTGCGCGTAAAATTATGAAAAATATGTCCAAAATGTGCAACAACAAAAACAAAAAACACGTAAACAACAACAAGAACAACAACGTCAGGAAAAACAACACGTAGGACAGCAAAGTCCGGTCTCGGTTTGGATTTGGATTTGGGTTTGGGTCCCGTTTCCAATCGCCCGTCTCCAGTCTCAGTGTCGGTCTCAAAGTTCAAATCCCTGCCGTGTTCTCTCAGTTCGTGTCCGTTTTGTGTTTTTGTGTGTGTTGCTGTGTGTGTGTATTTTTACACAAGACTGCAACCAGCAAGCGTTGTGTAACACTGTAACGTGCTAAATTTGTTAATTTATGACCACTGACTGCAAATAATCAAAAGCAACAGCAACGAGAAAACATAACATTTGATATTTGTTATTCCCCAACGGTAAGCAACAACCAAAATTATGTTTAACACCCAACTTAAGTTAGAGAATAGTTTGAAAATGCACATAATTTCTAAGGTACTTATATTCAATTGCCTCTAAATTTACCAAGATATAGTTAAGTTACCCAAATTAATAAGTACTCAACTCTATTATTGTTTTAATTAACAATCTAATAATATGCACACAAATTCATTTGCATCAAATCCACATGATTTCTGTTGGCAATTTCAACTGAATTCAAACTTCAAATCGCTTTGAGTTTTGAACAATGGACAATGAATAATGTAAGCCGCATTAATTTGATGGACTTAATAGAAGACAACTTGTCGTCTTGGTGATTTGCAGCAAATTAATTTCCATTTGAAGCACAGCACAAATACTTGCCATATTGTGGAATGTCTTTCTGGTACACATTTGATTGACAACTGTTTAAGTAGCAACACAATTGCAAGAATCCATTCAAATTTATTGTTGAACAAGTGAAACAAAGATTTAAAATCAGAACTTATACAAACCAACATGATATTTTAACAAGCTATTCAACGATCTTTTGAAATATAAATTATAATTAATTAAATTAATATGCGAATTAGCCAATGCTGTAAATATATATTCCGATTTTAATTAAGTAAATAGAAAAAACCATTGAAACTACTTATAAAAATCATAAATCAGTGGATCATAGAAAAATTCTAAAGTCTGCTTGAATTCTACACCCAATAAAACAATTGTCACCGAGTTTCAGAATCGCGCAAACTGCATTTGCGTAATAAAACTTGCGGGGGCAGCTACTTGCCCCAGTTGTTCATAGCAAAAACACTCGTTGCAAACATGTGAGCAATTAAACTAATTTTCAAAAGTTATAAAATACGTAATATATGTTGTGTAAAAAATATATAAATATTATCCTGTGGGCACAGCAAAAACAGCAATGGCAAACAATTTTTTTAATTAATTGACAATTCGAAATATTAATTATTATATTAGCAACGATGGAGCTGTTAGAATAATCTATGCGATTGGTACATAAATAAGCTGCATATTAATTAGGGCAATTTAAACAATTTGATTAAGCTTAAGCAAAGAAAGATATTAATCTTTACTGCATTCTGATTCTCTTCAATGCATAGTTAAATAATGTAATAATTGAATTTATGGTTATTTATATAAGTAGAGCTTAGAGTTGATTTGAGTTGAACAGAAACAGATTAACACTTTAATAAACAGTCAGCGATGTATCTAACTAAATAAAAATGATATATTTTCATATACAGAGTAAAATTGATTACTTTGGTAATATATTGAATTTATTCAGAGCTGTTAAATAATTAATTACACTTAAATAAATATATTTTCATTGTACTCTTACACAGTCAAATAAAAGATGATATTTTCTCACTTCCAGTGCTGCTAAAAAATATTTCTTATATATTAAATGATATTCATAATAATAGTTTTATTTTTTTAAGCTAAGCTTAAAGTGTTTTATAAATATTTATCACATTCTGATGAATTCAATTTAAAGCCAGTTTCAACAATTCCTTACGCAGTTATTTAGTTTTCAATCAACTAGCAGGTTACGGAAAATAAACCTTCATAAGCCGATAAAAAAAAAAAAAAAAAACTGTTCCAATTGAAGCCCCTGACCTATTTCAGACTACAATACATTGTTATGCTCTGTTCAAAAATATAAAAGAACAAAAAATATATAGTCTGAAAAACGCAATCCTTGCTTTGCACATCGCCGGCTTTTTTCTTATTACTCTTTTTGTTGCTCTTTATTTTTGGGGTTAACCCGAAAACAAGCAATTTAGCATTCAGCGCTTTTCCATTGTTTTTAAGCCAATGTTTGTGCTCGTGGAATATATACATATAAATACACGTACACATACATATCTTTGGTGATTTTTTTTTCAATCAAGTGCGAACATTAAATTGGAAAAAGTGTTGTATAAAAGTTGCAAGTGTGGCAAAAAAAATTATTGAACTGATGAACATAAAACTAAATCATGTTCACATACAACAAATTTATTGAGCTCAAATAAATGAAAAGCTTAATCGATCTCCTGGGTTAATAGAATGGTCCAAAGCAGCCCCATTCCCAGCAGCAGGCACATCTGTTTCGCACAAAATAAAATGGCGGACAGCAGCCGCAGTCGCAGCAGCCGCAACACTCCATGCAGGGCAGCACCGGGCCGCAGGGTCCGCTGGCCAAGCGATAGGAGACAGTGCCACACGGCTTCGGAGCACAGCAGTTCTGTCCACAACACCTCGGTCCACAGCGACTGCAGCCGGATCGCCCGTTACCGCAACAGTTTTTGCCACAGGGGCCGCACGGTTCGCAGCAGCCCATTTAACGGTGCTTACACCTCACCTGTTGCTTGTGTCCTCTTGCAAATGATCCACACAAAAAATGTGCTAAATATAACAGGCAATAAGCAGCTGCCCTTTCTTAATTTAGCGCCTATTTTGGCTTCGATTCGCAGGAACACTTACTTATGGCAATTTTTTAAGTATATTTGTTTGATTCGTATGTATTTTTAGATAAAATATATGTTCTGACAAGACGCATGACATTTCTCTCCATCTCCCAAATATATTTCTCAATATTTGTAACTGCCTATTTAATTTTAATTAAAAATCATATTTGCTCTTTGCGGTCGCTTATTTGACTTTTCCAAGAAAACCGCTACTCCACCTCCAGCACCGCCTGTTCCTCAAACTCCTACTATATATATATATGTATATATATATCTGCTGTACAGTAGCTAAACGACACGAGCAAGGAATAGGTTCTGGTCTGGGTATGGGGGCATGCCGCTGCGGCTGGTTGGGTCAGTGGGGCTAATGTAATTGATTGTCTGGGCATGGCTGAGCAAGACCTGAAAGTGCACTACGGCAAGTGCGAAAAAAATTGGATTGTCTACCACTCGTTCTCTCTCACGTTTTCCGGGCGAGTGTGGAGCACGATTTTTGCATACCAACTGCGTGTGAACTGCACAGTGGTTGACATTTGTAAATCTATGTTAAAGTGTTGAATTTATGAATTTATTTAAGATTTGTATAACATATCTAGAAGATTAGCTTACTTAAAAACACTGAAGCAAAGGTCTTTAGATAAAGTAATATTTGTTTTCAAAAATAACGCTAGTTATTCCATCAAAAAATATATAATTATAAACTTATGATTTGATGACAGCCAATACTGAGGCATGCAGTAATATAAATTTCACCACATGCATTGCATTTATTTCAAAAATTGTACAGCTAAAGTTTTTCGAATAATAGCTTAGATTTCAAAAAGACTCAAATAACGTATGCACAATTTTAGAGAGCTGTCACCACTGTGCCTGGGTATTGGATTAATTTCACTTTAGCCTGCCACTTTTTTAAGCATATTCCATTCTTTTTTTTTTCTTTGTTCGCTATACGAGATTTTCGTGGATTTCAACACGGCTTGGGAAGATTTACGAAATGGTCTGGCGTGGCTGTCAGGTTGCCTGGTTACTCTGGCCCAGTGAATCTAGGGCTGAGATTTCAATTGTACAAGTCGGCGGTGCTGGGCATGTCAACAGCTGTCACGAGTAACAGAACCGACGATGGAATGGGTTTCATTCTAAATTCCCACTCGATCCTGGCAACAATATCAAACAAACAATAACCATTCGCTCCCCGTTTTCACTCCGGCTTCAGTTGGGTTAACTACAAATTTCCAGACTTTTTTTTGGCCAACCCGTAGTTCCCCTATCCTCCAATAACAATGTGTGGCGGTTGGGCCTGTGCCTCCTACGGCATTGCCTGCAGCAATCATCGTTTGTCCAATATGCGCTTTACTGGCCGCTGTTTTGCCCCCACGCCGTGCGGCCTCTGCGATAGTTGCTCCACCTGCTGTGGCGGGTGCTGTGGCGGTGGCGGTTGTTGCGGCGGTTGTGGTTGGTAGTGTAAACATTAAAACATAGAACAAGCCGCCGGCTCAAACAACTGACTGGTAAGTCAAAAACTGTCTGCTATAATTATTTAATAATCCAGACTGTTTTGCAGAAGCCTGACAATAATGGATTCGAACAGTTGGCTTACAAATCTTGACTAGCAATAGAATAATAAAAAATGAAATAGAAAATATATAAGTCTATTCGTTGTCAGCCAACGTCTAACAACAAAATTTTACAGTTTACAGAGTAAGTACAACATAAGCGCCAAGTATAACAAGTTAATAACAATAATCACAGTCAACACCTAACATCCCTTATCGAGATGTGCGGCGGCTGGGCCTGTGCCTCCTATAGTCTGGCATGCAACAATCCACAGCTTTCCACACTGCGCTTCACGGGTCGCGATTTTATACCGACACCCTGTGGACCCCATGACAAGTGTTTCGCCAAGGATACAAGCTGCACCCGTGGCAATTGCATGCGACCGCAACATGTCTCAGTCGAAATGAATCCTTGCCTGGATCTAACCAAAACTGAAAAGCCCAAAGGGGAGTCGCGTGCATTCAACCAGGCGAAAGAAAATTGGAAAACAGCATATGAGAAAGTTGTGTGTAGTCCAGCAGTCAATTCGAAATAATCACTTAATTATGAGAAACCGAAATAATCACTTAATTATGAGAAACATACAAATATAATATTTACATTTTGAAACTATGCAGAGTTGCTTTATTTTAAATATAAAACACTAAAAAGTAAAATCCAAGAAATACATTTTCAACAATTTTATTTGCCAAAACCACTTACAAAACGACCGAGAAAAAAAATATTCGTTGTATTCCTACGCAACTGTACTATTGATTATGGGACTAGTAGAAGGGACCAAAGCAACCGCGTTCTCCGCAACAGCAGCACCTATTTGGTGGACAAGTCCAGGGACCACAGGGTGGGCAAGGACCGCAGCAGCAGTTGTTGTAGTTCATCGCAGGCAAAGCGGGCCCGACAGGACCATAGGCCAGGGCATACGAAACACTTCCGCAAGGACTGTTGCACATCTTTTCCTAAATTGGTATTTGGCTACGAAAAAGATAGCTACAGTTGTATACATAATAATTTTCAATATTTTCTTACCACTCTCAAAAACAGAATATATTATTTCTACAGTTACTTGCGTTGGGAATACGAACGAAGATTTTTTTTTCGTTCCACAAGTTTTCTTTTGGTGTTACAGTTGAGGCGAAAAACAAAAATGGAATAATGAAATTGGAGCTGTTGTAGCGTCGAACATCAGATCCATCCAGAATTTCAATTCAATGCCAACTTGATTTGTGCTTTAAAAACTTTTCCGTAAGTGAGCAAAGAAATATCGATCAAAAGTTGCACATGTCCATAGCTTTTCTCTCTTTTTTGCACAAATTTCACACATCAATGATTTAACACCAGGTCGAGCTCAATAACAACAAAAAAAAACCTAACAAAATAAAAACACTAGAAAATAAAATGGAATTTTTGTAAACGACAAAATAGCGCAACAGTTTCACCCCATAGCAAAAATAAGAAATCATTGAAACATGTCTACGAAAAATAAAAGAGTCGAACCAAAAGCGCTCCATAAAACGCCAGAGCAAAGTGGATGGCAAAGGATTTCGCTTACCGTGCGCCTGCAGCTCAGAGTTTCAGGACTCGACTCGAGTCGACTCGACTTGACTCGAAAACTGGTAAAACTGGGGCAAAGTCGAAGTCAACCCACAGACAGCAGCCATGAAAGTCTATTAGACTCAACGAAGCAACCTTAACGTCATTTCAACTCGATGGGGGTTAATGTCTCAGTATCTGTGTGTGTGTGTGTGTGTGTATGTGTGTGTGCAAGTGTGGCACATAACAGTACACAACACGACTGAATACCTTACAGTGCCTGTGCATGTGTGTGTGTGTGTGTGTGTGTGTCTATGTGTGTGTGCTGTGATTCACAAAAGCTGACAAGCTCATCGATGCCTGAACATTAGCTAAACATAAATTACACAGATGACTGAACAACAATTGAGGCGTTTATTATAATGTGTGTTCACACTTGAAGCTTTCTAAAGAGCCAACACTCCCTGTCCGGGCATAGGTAGAAGCGGGCATAGGATGGAAAGTGCAGACTTAAGATAAAACAAAGTATAAATTGTAGACTTATTTTTCTTGCTTTAAATCTGACGAGCAATATGTTGAGGCTGAGATAAGTTAACAGGGAAAATCAGTTTCTGGTACATGACACAGGGGAATATATTTTAGCTGAAGATGTGGATGTTGATGTTATTCCTGGAAATGCATATTACATAAAATATAAAAAAAAGGTTAAACTTGACTAAAGGAATATGTTGAGCAACCTTATGTAACCATCGGTTGAAATGAGTAACCAATTGTTGTAAGTGGTTGCTAAAAAAAATAGTACATGAGCTTATTAGTTAACATTTAAATATTATTCTACCTTCAACATAGATATACTCGTAACTCTTGGTTATAATTTTTATTAATTCTTGTCTTTCAATTATTACAATATCTAGTAAAATTATGTGTCTAATGGTTTATTTATTTATTTTTATTGGCAAAGTCTTTTTAAATTATTCTTTACTCCAGATAGAATAAAATATAGATGGAACTAATGATATTTATTTAGGTTAATAACATTTTCATATTAGATACTATCTATAATAGTATTAGATACGATATTTCGTAGTATTTAAAACTTATGCTTAGAAATAATAATCCATGGCTTATTCAAAGCATTTATTTCCATGCATTTTCTAACTATACAAGTTTTCCTTGTTGAAAACTATTGTAAAACTTATTTAGAAATAGCAGTAAAAACAAAAACCGAATCAAACTCCACTTGCGAGGGTCGCTCCAAGACCCCTTGAAGGGGCACGGCTGCATCGGCCCCAGAAAAATGGTAGCCCACTTAAGATAATCTCATTGGTGGCATGCCAAAAAGTTTGTAGCGCGCCCAGAGAAAACATACACAATATAAAAATGTCACCACAGTGAACAAACCACAAAAAAAAAAACAGCAAAAATAAAACATACACACAAGAAAGTAAATAATAGCAGCAACCGCAACAATAACTGAAGAAGGCACATATTTCCTTTTAAATCAAATAGACGACCAAAAGTTCTATAACAGGTTTTTTTTCGGTTTTTGTGCTGTGCTCCTTTTTGCTGTGTCCTTTTTTCAAGTGGCTGTAGAGAAGCAGCTGCAGAAGCAGCAGCAGCAGCAGCCGGAGCCCCCTTCATTTCACTCCAGAAACATATTGAGCCGCTGGCACTTGAGTGTGCGCCAAGAGATAAGCGCAATTATATGGCCTCAAGTGGCGGACCCGATTCGCCACGGTCCAGTCCGGTTTGCGTCCTGTCCCCACACTGTATAAATTAGGTAAAAATCGTAACTTATGAGACGTGGCCCTCATTGAGTCCCACTGCTCGGCCTCGGCTTTAAGTGCACTTTTTTTGTGTGGGTGTATAGCACTTTAAACCTATATATATATATTTATATATGTATATACATATATATATATATAAGCCATTCAAGATATTGAAAAGGTATCCTTGCAAGGCAAGAAAATGCCTGTGAACTTTTGGCATGTCACATTTGTCTTCAAGTGCTCGTTATGGCCAATTTTTGGCAACTGCTTTCGAGTTTTGGCTTTTGTTTTCCAACCGCATACTGTGTGGGTTTCTGCATGTGGGTGTTTGTGTGTGAGTCGAGGGTGTGGTTTGTTGTGTGCTGTTCTTATTCAAGTGCTCTCTTAGGTACCCCGATGGCATTTCAAGACTTGTGGCATGCCAAGCAAATTATTGCAGAGAAGTGAAACGTTGACAAGTGCTCATTGAAAATAAGACACTCAAGTCGTCAATATACTGAACACATGGAATTTTGGTAAGCCAAAAGATTACCCAAACTAAAAGAATATATCGAAACACGGGTCACTTTTACCACATTTATTCTCTAGGGTTTACACAACACGAGGAGATCGTTGACAAAAAAGGAATTTCCACTACAGAAATAATTAATTTATCAATTGTATCCAACACAATTTGCATAGATTAAAACCGAGAAACTAACGTGAAAAAATACATTAAATCAATTAAATTTTTTTTTTTAGAAATATTGTTCATTTTTGTTTAATTTTCTACATATACAATTTATAATATTAAATAACACAAGAATAACACACCAAAACTTAAGATTTTATCAAGGGATATAAAAAAATACAGGGCAGTTCAGTCAATGTTTGATCGCTAGAATAGTACTACATTCCAATATGGAATCGGTATTCTGACTCGGTTTTCTCCAGAATAAAACTACATTTAAATTTAGAAACTGACTCGACTATTATATTTAAACAATACTATTTAAACAATACCAGCATTTTTAAGGAGCTGCGCTTTGTATCCCGCTTTCTCTGACAACTATCTGAAATAATGGTATTGGGGTGTGATACTGAGTAAGAATATATGTACCTAATGGGGTTGGAGGCCTCTTCAGAGAGTTATAAAGATCGAGTCCGATTAGTTGATACCCTGTAACTAGATACATATTCAACTACATATATATTCAAAAAATTGTATTAAGGAAAACAATCAAAATTCAACTGACAATTTTAAATATATTTTTTACAAGACTTTTTTGAATAGGTTACCTATATCTGCATATTTAGCATTTGCGCAGCCTTCAAAATACTTATAATTTATTTGAAAACCTTTGCATATCCCTTCATTAAATATTACATTTAGCCGTAATCCTTTACCCAGACTTACTAAATCCGGCTTGCATTAACTCAAGCGAATTACTGAGTTGGGTTCAAGTGATTCGTGATTTGGCTGGCGGGTCAGGAATGTTTTAGATATTATTGTTAAATATTCTGCGTTCTGTAAGAAGTTAAATTTTTGCTCAGCGACTTCTGTTTCTTGTTACTCTAGAATGTATCAATATATATATATATGTATATATATATATATATTTATATATATTTTCTTGTTCTCTTTGAGGCAGCAAAATATTATTCGTTTATTTGCACAGCCTCCTCGTCAGCGTCTTTTGTTGCTTGTTTGGTTGCTTGCTGTTGTTGTTGTTGTTGTTGTTGCTGCCGTCTACTTGGCACCGGCGTCGTCTGCTGCTTCACGCCCACCCCGCCCTCCGCGGCAGTAAGCATACTGCTGCTGCTTGGTTAGTGCGACTCGGTTCCTTTTGGTTTTTGGGTTTTTGTCTGTTTGCCAGACGCTTTCTAGCTTTCCCCGTAGTCCCATGTGCGTGGGTGCGTATGAGTGATATTTTTTTCTTATTCATTTTTGTATTTTTTTTTTCTTCTTCTTTGCCCTTTGTAAATGCTGGCAAACATAAAACATCAAATGTAAATTGAAAGTCGTTCGTGTGTGAAACTGAATGTGTCATCAGTTGAAGCGTTTATCATTTTTTACAGCTTTTGACTGGAGCTTGCTTTAAGAAATGTGTTGTTGCTGTTTTTTTTTTTTTTTTTTATTTGCCTGGCGTGCCATGCCTTTAAAAATTGGGGGCCGAGGAAAATGGGCGGAAAGTGGGTGAATGAGTGAGTGGGCGTGTCTAAGTTGTTTGCTGTGAAGCTAGGCGAGGCATTGACTGTGCAATGTTTTGTAAAAATCTTTTATTTCCGCACAGCCACTCCCAGGCAGGCCGCCCCTTTCCCAATAGTAGATTTGCGACACATGTGGCATCTTTTGCTGTTTGAGTTTCGAGACTGCTTTCTTTCATGTAAATATGAATGCTAAGTACTTCAGCGTAAACAACGGCGATATTCAAAGGTTGTCATCTGGCTCATAGAAATCTGATACAAAGGAGTAAAAAAAAGTTGGAGAATTGTAGGAAGAAGAATCGCATACCATGAGTATATTATATATCAATGGGAACAGTTGATAATTAACTTATAGTCCTACACAAGCTGTAACATATGTACAAAGGACAGACTAAGCACATTTAAAATGTGGAAAAGAAACGAATGGAGTTCTTATTTTACAAAAATTAATTTTCTATCTGCATTGGATTTCTTAATTATGTTTATTATTATTTCTATACTCGTATGTCACATTGCCAATGAGAAGCTAATGACAATTTTTAATAACTATATATTTTAAGGTTCAATTGTACACAAAACTTAATTAAATTTGTTGATATTGTCAGTTACTAATTATATTCTTGCTAAGCCCAGAATACATTTAAACTAATTTGCATATATCTGACCCCGAAAGCGTGTGGTTCAGACGCAAATACAGCAATAACAATGACATGCGAAATTATGGCCAAAACTCCAAACGCTGAAAGCCATTTCATTTATACAACATTTTGGCTTTTGTTTGTATGTTTACAAATTATTTACAAATTAATTGAAAGTTACGCAATTAACGAGCATTGCGCTCTCTCTCGATGGCACTCTCTCCCTCTCTCTCTCTCAATGTTTTTGTCTCTCTCTCTCTCTCTCTCTCTCTCTCTCTCTCCTTTCGTTTACGTGCAATATGTGTGTGCCACGCAAATGTCAAACTCATATGCAAATAATTGCATAAATGCTAAAATACGTTTCAGCTGTCAACTGCAACTGCAACTGCAGTTGGTGCTACAACAACTGCAACAGTTTCGGCAACACCATCTGCCAGCTGTGGTTAGCTTCTAGTGGCACAGTTGTTGTTATATTTGTTGCATTTGCTCCTGGCTGCTCCTGCAGTGGCACTAGCTTCATGTCAATCCTTTGTGGCTTTGCCAGTCGTTTAATTTGAATTTAAAATGTTACTTCTACATTTTTGTTTAGCTCCGTCACACCACCCTCGAGTCCCCCGCCACTGCGCACTCATTTTCCACTTATTTACAATTACCACATTTTACTATCCCCGACCGTCGCCCCTCGCCACTCACCCGTTTCTTCTTCCATTCGCCCGCTTCGCTGCATTTACATTTTGCCATTTTATTTACACTCCTGTTTATATTTGTCACACTTTTGTCTTTGTTTTCCCCTGTCGGTCCATTCATCCGCCCTTGTCGTACATTTTTAACTGCATTTTTGTGTATTTGTCAAGACCCTGAACCTCTAACCACGATGGCCACCTCCCGTACCCCTCCTTTCTCTACCCTTTGTCCACGCTGGTAGATTTTGATTGTATTTTTGTTGATTTTGTTGCAATTTTAATTACTTTAATGAAAGTTTTAATTGCAAAATAGCAAAAACTTAGACCCACAGCGAGAGCAGACCCGTAATGAGTTTCTGTGGTTTAAGAAAGGTTAGCAGCTCCAACAACGACAACGACAACTTCAAGCACGATTACAACGACAACTGAGCACACCGGAAATTTCCACATTGTATTCCAAATTGCTCTTGATAGGTAATTTATTGGAAACAATTGATTGATATGTAAAGCTTCTAGTTGCGCAAGCAGCAAAAGCAAAAAGGTGAGCTAACTTGAACTGTTACGAGTAAATATTATTATATCTATAAATTAATGAGATTTTAAAAGTTACATAAAACACAAGAGAGAACGTTGCAGTCGGACGTAACCGACTGCGAAATACTGTGATACCGAAATTTGTGTGCAGCCAAGAAAATTGGCATTTGAGATAGGTCGAACATTCAAAAGGCCATAACTTCGTCAAAACTCGACGCATTTTCAAAAGCAAGGGCGTTTTAAACATAGTTTGGCCTCTAGATCAATCCTACATTTAAAGTTGACAACGTGATTTTGGGTCGGAATACAAGTCAAATTTGTAGTCCGAAAATCGGAAAATGGGCATATGGGCATAGGTCGAACCTTCAAAATGCCATAACTTCGTCAAAACTCAACGCATTTTCAAAAGCAAGGGCTTTTTAATCATAGTTTGGCCTCTAGATCAATCCTACATTTAAAGTCGAAAACGTGATTTTGGGCCGGAATACAAGTCAAAATTATAGTCAAAAAATCGGCATATCAGCATATGGGCATAGGTCGAACCTTCAAAATGCCATAACTTCGTCAAAACTCGACGCATTTTCAAAAGCAAGGGCTTTTTAATCATAGTTTGGCCTCTAGATCAATCCTACATTTAAAGTTGACAACGTGATTTTGGGTCGGAATACAAGTCAAAATTAATGTCCGAAAATCGGGATATAGGCATATGGGCATAGGTCGAACCTTCAAAATGCCATAACTTCGTCAAAATTCAACGCATTTTCAAAAGCAAGGGCTTTTTAATCATAGTTTGGCCCCTAGATCAATCGTACATTTAAAGTTGACAACGTGATTTTGGGTCGGAATACAAGTCAAAATTAATGTCCGAAAATCGGGATATAGGCATATGGGCATAGGTCGAACCTTCAAAATGCCATAACTTCGTCAAAACTCAACGCATTTTCAAAAGCAAGGGCTTTTTAATCATAGTTTGGCCTCTAGATCAATCCTACATTTAAAGTTGACAACGTGATTTTGGGTCGGAATACAAGTCAAAATTAATGTCAGAAAATCGGGATATCGGCATATGGGCATAGGTCGAACCTTCAAAATGCCATAACTTCGTCAAAACTCAACGCATTTTCAAAAGCAAGGGCTTTTTAATCATAGTTTGGCCCCTAGATCAATCGTACATTTAAAGTTGACAACGTGATTTTGGGTCGGAATACAAGTCAAAATTAATGTCCGAAAATCGGGATATAGGCATATGGGCATAGGTCGAACCTTCAAAATGCCATAACTTCGTCAAAACTCAACGCATTTTCAAAAGCAAGGGCTTTTTAATCATAGTTTGGCCTCTAGATCAATCCTACATTTAAAGTTGACAACGTGATTTTGGGTCGGAATACAAGTCAAAATTAATGTCCGAAAATCGGGATATCGGCATATGGGCATAGGTCGAACCTTCAAAATGCCATAACTTCGTCAAAACTCAACGCATTTTCAAAAGCAAGGGCTTTTTAATCATAGTTTGGCCCCTAGATCAATCGTACATTTAAAGTTGACAACGTGATTTTGGGTCGGAATACAAGTCAAAATTAATGTCCGAAAATCGGGATATAGGCATATGGGCATAGGTCGAACCTTCAAAATGCCATAACATAAAAGCAAGTGCGTTTTATTCATAGTTTGGCCCCTAGATCAATCGTACATTTAAAGTTGGAAACGTGATTTTGGGTCGGAATACAAGTCAAAATTATAGTCCGAAAATCGGAAAATGGGCGGATACCAGATTTATGAATGGTGTTTCTAGCAAACTACCTTTGAAATTTGATGACTTAAGCTTTCAAATTGCGTGAGATATATGGTGCTGTTGTGAGGCTGTAGAATATTTTTGAAAATTATTGTTCGGTTTTTAAAGATATATAGTTGAATTCAATTATATTAATATAATTACGATATTTGCAATGAACAACAACACTGAAAATCACTCACCGCAAGTAATTTAATTGTATAATTGTATATTTCATGTTCCATAAAAATAAAAACTATGCAAATATTACAAAAGCCGTTTAAAATTGCTAAAATTACATTCACAAAAAAACAAAGCAAACCAATTAATTTAATAAATGTTGTAAATTAGAGTTACGCAGTAAATAAACCTTTGTATCAGCTCTATTTCCATTTGATTGCATAACAAATGATTTCAAATGTTCCGCAGTGAATGTGTATTTAAATTATTTTTAAACTTGATTTGTAAATAATATTGAGAACAATCCCTTCACTCCACTTAATTCCGATCAATGCTCCAAGTTATGCAATATGCACACATGTAATCGTTGTTAACGTTTGTCCTTTGAGGCATCCTAATGGGGGCTTAGAACAACATCAAAAACATTTCAGTTGAGAGATTGCCTCCGCCCACAGCCAACAGCCAAGAGCTTGACCCATAAAGTAAAGCAAGCAAATCAGCACAAAGAGCAAAATATATATACACACATGTATATATATATATATGTAAATGTATATATATACATGTAAAGAAAACGCATGTCATACTCGTCCTGGTGTTCGTACAGTCTCTGATAGAAATCGCTTAAATAAAATATGCACACAAGTGAGAGACCGCAGGGCACTGGGAAATGAAATAAGTGAGCCGTGGAAACCAGGCAAAGAAATAAATATAAACTCATAGATATAAAAACCAAAACCTAAAACAACAATAACAAAAAAAGCAGCCCCATCAACTGAAATGTGAGACTGCAAAGTCAACGAACTGCAGCAGTTACATGATTTACAAAAAAAAAAGGAGATGGACGGAAAAAAAACTACGAAAACCAAAAGTATCTTTGAGCTGGTGCAGAACTGTGATTTTGATGACGTCGTTTTGAGTGTTGTGCAGCAATGAAAAAATAACTCTTATTTTGTTATTTATATACATACATAAGGAAAATATAGATTTGTATTCCTTATTTTGTTATTTATATACATACATAAGGAAAATATAGATTTGTATTCCTTGATGTCAGTTTGTCAATTGTGTGCGTGTTTGTTTGTGGACTCTTGTGTTTGCAACAAGATTGCAGATACGCCAACGGAAATGTACTGCACAGATACGAGTATCGAAAACCGAAGTAACCTTCAAGATTAACACAAACACATACGATATGTTAAACTTTGAGGTTTAACTACACAAAATATCTCATTTATTTTTCAAACTCTAGAAATAACTATCTTAATGAAGTCGAATGCCGACAAGATTCGTAATGTATGCGAAGTAATATATTGGAGCGAGTGAAAAACATATTGAATATAATTTATAATGATCTTAAACGATTTCTAATTATTATTTGTTCCAAATACGTTGATGTTGTTTTCCATTCCCCAATCACTTTACTTAAATTTCCTTAACAATTCATAAAAAATTCTGAGCATAAATTCATCATAAATACTACTTTAACAAGTCAAGTTCTGTTTACTCGTATAAAATGCAAATACAATTTTAACTATTTTTATTAGCTCATTCGAAATATATTCATGTATTTTCATTGATTTCCCATGAATTTCGTGATTGTACATTTTAATGTCTGCTATTGTCTTTCTGGTTGAGCTGACTGTCGACTGTTATTTAAGCCATTGATGCAATATTTTGGTACAACTTTGGGACTTGTTAAGTGCATGCGCCATGGACTTTGGCCATAAAGCGCCTTAAATACTTTCAATTTGGCTGGAAAAACAAACTACGAAATAATTATACTACGTATGCTCAAATAGGAAAAATGTAAATTTGGAGGAAGATACCATACACTCTATTTAAGAAAATCAAAAGAAGAATCTTTTATCCTATTTATATAGATATGTATATTATAGAGAGTCGAATAATCAGATTACTTTACAAATGCACCTATTTTTGAATACTCGTCAGAAATGACATTCAATGAGTGTTGCGAGCGTCATTGGAAAATCGTCATACTTTCGAAAATAGGGTAAACGAAATATACGAAAATTGCATTTTTTGGCAACATGCTTTTAATTGCACTTTGTATGTGCTCATTACCTTAAATTAAAAGCGAGGCAGGCAGCGGCAGCTTGCGACTCTTTCTGGCGCTTGGGAGCCTTTTTAATGCAAAACTTGGCAGCTTTTTTTGGACAATTCCACTGGACGGGCCAAAAATAAAACGAAGCCTGCATTTAAATGCATGAAAGAAGTCAATGCAAAGCAGAACAACAAATAAAGAATTAAGAGGGAAAGAGAGAGAACGAGTTCACATATGTGTGTGAGTGTGTGTTTGTGTGTGTGTGTGTGTGTCACGTTTTGTTGTTAATGGGCGCTAAAGTAGCAAAGCGAATGGAAAATGGAAAATGCGACGGAGAACGAGAACGAGAATGAATGAAAATGATATTGCAAAAAGCGTTACGAAAAACTTTTAACGACGAAAACAAGCCGAAAAGCGGAGCCTGGGGCATAACACATACACAAACTCAGAGACACACACACACACACACACACACACACACACACACACACATGTGAGTGTGTATATGTGCATTTTATTTAAATGTGTAAAGACTGGCAGAATAATTAAAGTGTGGATTGAACTTATTTTTGGCACAACGAAAAGACAATTAGGAAGTGGCCCTCGAAGCAGTCAACAAACAAGGAGTGGGGGTAGTGGTTATGCCCTGATACGCGTAATTTCAATTAAATTCAGCATAGGGAATACCCTTAACAGCAACTGAGATTTTGCAGATTTTGTTATTTCTTTTAATGCATCTATTTTTCCTTTTTTTCGTTTTTTTCTTCTTACTTTGTTGGCCGTTGGCTGTTAATACTATTATTTTTTCATTTGCAGCAACACACGCGGATTAGTGTTGAAATGGAATCGAATTGGGGTAGCAATATGCAGTGTAGCATAGCATAGTACATGTGTGTGCTCTGGAGTGATTTTTAATTAAAGCGCTGCGTTAATTGCATTAATCTCAGTGTTTGCATGGGTGTTAGTTGCATTTCCACAGAAAACATAAGGGTGCCGAAAGCTAGTGTGGCAGATAGAAAAAGGGAATTACCGAAGCATTTCAAATTCAAGTGCACACAAACTGAGCATGGGAAAAGCTCTTTAAGTGCAGACTTCATTTAAGACAAAAATAAACAAAATAAACATATCAATTTGTTGATTAGACCAACAAATAATGCAAGACGAATAAAAATGCCAACAAGTTTTCGATAGCTTTGATAGCTTCACTAGTAGTAGATAAATCTTAGAAAATATTATTTTTCATAAGTAAAATGATATTCTTAATATAAGAAATATCAAGTATTTTCTCTTGTCTCCTGATCCCATAACCGAAGCTAATCTACTCCCATATTAATGCTCATTTTAAATTATAATCTTATAATTGCAGCTGGTTCCGCTGACTTTAAGTTCGCCAGACATCGGCCAGCAGTGCGGTCCAAATACAATTGACATTTATTGGCCAATATATATTTATAAGCAGTCCGCCCAAAGGAAGTGGTTTCCTTGCAGACACAACACATTGCTAGAAAGAGAGAGAAGGCAAAGGAAAGAAAAACTAAAGGAAATAAAAGAGATAATAAAAACTAGATTTATAAATCTCGATGTCATCATTGCTGCATAAGAATTGGCAGCAGACTCGCATGCAAATGTTGAGCAGGACGACGAGAAGGACAAACAGCACAATGTCGTCCTGCGGGCAACGTGGGCGTGCCCCGACATCGGCAACATCAGCAGCGGGCCCTAACTGTATCTGCTGGCTGGCCTTACTAGTGCTATTAATGCTCGTTCCCGGTAAGTAGAATATTGTTGACAATTCTAAACTAAAAACTCGAAGCAACAAAAAGTGTTTGTCAAATCGAAGCTAATTTTGTAGAAGATTTATACAAAGTCCGGCAAAAACTTTCTGACGAAAATATTCAGAAAAGACGTAAAGCCCAAAAAACAAGTGACACAAAACTGACAGCCTCGCAGAGCCGACGATAATTAATTTTTAAGCTGCACAAAATGAAGCGCGGACAAGTGACATCCAAAAGATACTGCGAGAAGGACGCAATCAGTGCGAATTGCCGACTGGTCTAGGGATAGCGGGGGAGGGGGGAGAAGGCAAAATCAATCGTTCGTAAAGTAAACAAATCTTATTTTTCCGCAAACATTATTTCTCATCAGCAACAGTGGCAACAGTAACAACAACATTAATAAACAAATCGAGCGATGACAACAAAATTTTTCATAAATGCGCGCATTCATCTGCATAAAGCGATGACCGAGGGTCGAGGGGCTTTCGGGAGGGCGGGACTGAGATAGTGCTAGAGAAAGATAGCAACAAATTTGATGCCGAGGGCATGCAACGAAATTCTTGTCGAGGGTTTCTCGAAACAATAATATCGAAATAATAGACCCCAATAAAATTTGAAATCTGAAAATCGCGAAGTTCACATAAATATATGAATATTTGTAGAATATATTTGTAAATTTGTAGTATTTGTTTATCGACCTTGTTTATATAAAATAATATATTTTGTTTAATTATATAATCTTTTAAATGTATTTTTAAATATATTATATTATCTAATTCTAAATGATATACTATATTTATATTGTCTTAAATTAAATTTGCAATGACATATTTTTTAATACAATCTAAGGTCGTAAGGAATATAGTATATTTCCTTATGGACTCTTAAGCTAGCCAGATAAAGCTTAAAGACATCCAGCTAGTAACAGTTTCAGTTATATTTGCTCGAAAACTAGAGTTGTCACACTTTTGGCCATTATCAGTACAATTTTCAGCTAATATGTGTATTTTTGAGTTAACCCTCGCATTATAATAATAATCATAATAATAATAGTAATAAGAGGCAGGCAGCAGCTCAATGCTTTGCTTATAGCACTCGAAAAACCCCCAAAATGATGATGTTGCAAAAGGAACTATGAAATACTTAATATCCATTCGCAGACTACCATTTGCTATTTTGTTTTTGTTGTTCTTGTTGTTGTTATTGTTGTTTTACTTATTTCATTTTTGTGTGTAGCAAAAGGCACGTTGCAAAAAAAGGCAGACAGTAGCTGAAGTGTAAACAAACAGCAAACGAACAACAACAACAACAACAATGAGCTCTGAAAGCAATTGCTGTCTTGAAAAAACTTCATAATTTTTTGCGTGATAAAGTCGCATTTGCTGGGATTAAATAAGATTTTCCTGCAATTACCCAACAAGTGCACAATGTTTTTTTCCCCCAATATTGTTTGTATTCATTTCAACTTGGGAATGCAATATTCAGACACAGATCAATCGATAATTTCTAATTTATGCCGAACACAAAAGAACCAGTTCAATTTTTGGTCTTTTGTGTTTTAATCTGTTGACAGCGCCTAACATGCAACATGTTGTGAGCTGCAAGAGTAAAATACAAGAAAGAATAAGGAGAAAGGTCAGCTTTCTGCTGCTGAAGTGTAAATACCCTTGCTGATGTATGGCAGATGTACGATATAATATTGAAGTATACCAACAAGTTCTTACATAGCGGAATAATAAGAACATAAACTATATAATTATCCAATCTGAAAAGCTAGTTTGACCTAAGAAAAAATATATTTCGATTTTCATTAATATTTGATCACGTCACAATTACTAATAAGCCCGAATCGGATATAGCAACTTGGCACATCCAATAGCCAATTTATGCACTAGGAAATATCTCCTTTAAAACCTTGACCACTTTGTCACTTAATTAATAATACTCTCTGCTAGAGTAGAATACGAAAACAATTTTTCCAATTGGCCTCAACTTTCAGTTGAGCATGAAAATCTGGTTTGTCTCTGCATGTTGCTGCCCCATAGAATACCGAACATCGCACATACGCACTGTTGTGCAGTGCTCTGTTTGCTAAGCACCTAAGTGAACTGGTTGCCCGCCCTCCCATTCCTCCCATCTACCCCCTGTATACCCTCAATTTCCGACATAAAAACAGCTCCACTTTGCATATCACATGAACTTGCACTTTGCAGCTGCCGTTTTTAGGTTTTTCTTTTTTTTTTTTGTTTCCCATGAGAATAGGGCAGGGGTAAGGATTGTGTTTTGTCTAGCAGACATTTGCCGTTTACTGTTTTGACATTCCAACTTAATGCAGCTGATGGGTGACAGGCCCAACGACTGACTGACAACCCCCTTTGTCATTGTGCCATCAACTATTGTGGGCGAAAGTGTGCGGTTCCTGTCAGAGCCTGTCTAACTGGGTAACCAATGGAGAATCAGGTAACTTCTGAAACCAGGCTGAAGCTGCGTTGCACATCGATTTTGATTTTGCAGAAGCTGCAATGTGTAAAAGCAACGATAAGTATAAATAAATACTACACCGAATGAAAATATTATTTTAAGACATTAAGGTACCGACTATACAATGAGTCTCTTCTTTTAATTTCTTGTTACCAATTAAATGCAATAAAGCTTAACCGAAGGAGTGAAAAATTGTATTTATGTTAAGTGACAAATGTTTGTGTTTGCTTGCAATTGTGGAAAATTTGTATTGTCGTTAACATTTCGTGGCTTTATTTGTAGGTCAGTGGGCAGTTTTAAGCCTTTATCAATTTGTAATAAAATTAATATCAAAAGGTTGTGTCTTTTTGCAATACAATAAAG
This sequence comes from Drosophila mimica, assembly GCA_037043585.1. Lineage (NCBI taxonomy): Eukaryota > Metazoa > Arthropoda > Insecta > Diptera > Drosophilidae > Drosophila > Drosophila mimica. The sequence continues at coordinate 1,036,981 of JBAMBE010001243.1, forward strand.
TACATACATATATCAGCTTTAAGAGGCCTAGAGTTGTCAGTTGGTTACTGAGCTGCACTTAAAATTATATTTTAATAGTGGCAAAGAAAAACATGCAAAAAATTTATAGAAAATTCGCATATAATTTGCAAAATTGAAAAAATAAAATGAATTAATATACAAAATGTTTTTCACATTGGAGTACAAAAATTGTACTTTTGTTTGTTTTTTTTTCGGATTGCAAGCTTATGACTGTTTGAGCTTATAAAATTTAATGATAAAGCAACATGCACCACTCACAAACTGTTGTAAAACTGGCTTAAAATCTCATATTTCAGCTCGCACCGTGTTCCCTGAATTTTATATTCATTTTTTATAATTTTTTTTTTCATTTAACAACAACAAATAAATGCAACACCAACAAGATGGTCAATGTACCCACAGTGGTTGTTATTGTCTGTGTTGTTGGTGTTGTTCTTGTTGGATTTATTTTGGTTATGAAATATGAGTCAAGTTTTCAATGCATGCCGGATGCATTCATTACCGTTGACGACTGAGTGGGGTGCGTGTGCGGAGAGAGAGAGAGAGAGATGGACCGAGAAATGGGAAATGAGAGGAAGTGAGGCAAGTGGAAGAGACAAACTTCATGCATACACATGTTGGCCATTATGCAACTATAAATGTATGCTTGTATGTGTGTGTGTGTGTGTGTGTGCGTCTGTTTGCGTCGCCAACTCAGCTGTGGATATTTATTTTTTCTTTTGCGTTTTTTACATTTATAACAAATGCCCTACACATCCACTCACACACAAGAACTTTATGATCTCATGCATATGTATGCGTTTATAAAAGCCAGTATCCACACACTCACACACACACACACACAAATGCATTACAAAGGGCACTCAAAAAAAAAGAAGAAGAATTTTACTGGGAGCTAAGCTATGAAAATGCTATAAGAGACGAGCAAACTCAAATAAATTTGGATGTAGTGAAAAGTTTATGTGAAACAAGATCTAAAACGAATTGATGAACAAAATTACAGTTAAGAACTTTTATCTCTATGTAATTAAAGTAAAAATTCGTTAGGTATTTTTGCCTAAATATTATATTATTTTCGTGAAATTAGCGGTCTAAGATACATTTGCTTATAAGCTTTCTTTACTCAACAAATTGATTTCCATTAACAAATGGATTACAAAAAGTTATATTTATTTGTTTAGTGCCTATGTTTTGACTGATTGGTTAGCAATATTCCGCCCTCGTTTATTTCTAAAAACAAAAAACTTCTCAAAGACCATAATTTCTTAATCTACATCAAATGTTGACAGTTTTATTAAAAAAAAGAGCGAAAAACTTTGCCACCGACATGCGAAATGTGAACAAATGAACAGGAAACGGAAGTTGTATGACAAAAGCTAGAAAGAAAAAAAAAAGGACACAAAATCAGGGAAAAACACAACCCAAAGATGTGTAAATTTGTTCGCGTTCTCAGAGTTCGGGGCAAGTGCCAAATGTCACAAGACCCAAGAAAATCCCAACCAAAAAAATAAAAATAAAAGGGAGACTAACCCCTGGAACATGTTTCAAGTTGCCAGCGGTCGCTGTTTGTATTGATGTTTGCTGAAGTAGAAATGAGAAAAGTTTTGGACAAAAAATTGTAGGGGGTTAAAGTGATGGTGCTTATTTTATATTTGTTGCCACTCTGGGGGACAGCCAGAGTTTTAGTTTAGTAATCAAAGCAAAACGCTGTTCCTTTCATATGCGTGGGCAAAAATTCGTCGAATTTGTTTGTTTTCCGTGCGCAGGCATAAAGCACATAATAAGAGACGGAGGAACAGGAGGAGGAGCGAAACTAATGTAATGGAAATTTGAAATTATTGAAAATAAATGAAAACAAATAAATATACCCAGAGCAGAGCATTTTATTTATTTTTCTTTCTCTCTGCTGAGCTCAAGCGAAAGCCTCGGCTTCTAATTTTGGGGGTGTCAAAGCGACGCGTTTGCCATTTACCACTTGAGGGTAAATGTGAAGAGCAATGAAAGAGGATATTGCGAATTTGACATGCTGTCTGCCAAGAGGTATATATATATATAACACTACCAAAAAAATATTTCGATTTATTTATTAACATATTAAGCAGAATGGATAAATTGTTCAAACAGTTATCGATCTCTTTTAATGGATATGACTGTGTATATGTCATCAGATATTTAAATATACAAATCATAATATTATAATAATATTAAATTATACATATTATGGCATTTTAATATAATTTTATATAATAATAATATATTCACAAACAAATTCAATTCAATCTTACAAACAAAAAGTTATTGCTTTACAATTTGTAAAGAGTATTCAAAGTGCGAGGTGACAAATCGTCGCTTGGCTCTTGTTTTTTTATGGATAGCTTGGTCCTCGTATCGCTTAATGGCGTGTAAGTGTACAAATTGCCTAGATTAGTGCCTAAATTAAAAGTGAAATTGAAATAAATTAAATATTTGCTCACACTCCAGTGGCAATCTGAGGTTCTAAGCGTTAGAGGGCTACTTAGCCTGGTCGTATTCGCTGGCAGTGTTTTAATTTTAATTTTTTTTTTTTTTTTGAGTTTATGTGCTTTTTTCTATGGTGTTTTTTTTTCTTTGCCAAGCATCGTGAAGAGATCCACAGGAAGACTAATGTTAATTATTGGCATGGAAAATCAATTAGCGCAAAGTGGAGCGCTTATTATGATGATATGTGAAGTGGGTATTCGGCTGGCCTGCTTGCAGTGCTATAAGATGATAATTACATGCTAAAACATTTATTTTAACAGCAAAAATAATGCTCCGATTTCGCAAATATAAATAGGAGGTTATTATTGTAGAGCTATGTAAGTCTCCATAGTCCCAAAAATATATAATTTCTTTATTAAAGTAAGGTGGGGCGATTTGTTAAATGTTGGCTATTAATTTATTATATAAAATCCTAATAATATTGGCAACCATTCTTAGTAACCAATCATTGAATTATTATATAATTCATTTGACAAACAAATCTTTCTTTGAATATATTTTTATTTTAAAGAAAGCTTAAAGTTAATTATACATTTCACTCAATAAGAAAATATATTATTTATTAATTTATAGAATGTTTAAAAAAAATGTAGAAACCAATAATTAAAAGATTATATAATTCGTCCTAATTAGAAAGAACCTAATTATTCTATAATTTATATAAAATTCTAAGAATAACTTTAGAAAGCAATCTTTAAACAATTATTTAATACATCCCACAACACAGACACCATCGCTAATGTACCAACATGGGATGTATTTTGTGGTCCTGGCTAACCGCAACCGAGGATGCTGCACACCTTTCCTCGTTGTCGGTGGCGCCACTGGCGTCAGGATAAATGTTTATGTTATGACATCTTTAAATTTTAAGGTGCATTAGTGTAAAGTGCTTTTTTCGCCAAAGATGTAAAGAATGACGCTGAAAAATGTGCAGGACGAGTGCAGAAAATACTCTTAACACTTTCATTTTTCGTCTGCGCTGTGGTGTTGGTGTGTGTGTGTGTGTGTGCGCGCCCTGGGTGTGCAGCGGTGTGTGTAAGTTTTTTGATTGTCACCCGACATTAAAGCAATGAATTGTTACCATAACCATTAACTTAAATTTAATTTAGATTTGTCAGATGAATAATATTTTAAGTGCTTAATAGGAAAAAAATTTTTTACTGTATATTGCAAACTTTTATATATTTTTATTATTAAGAAAACAACCGCTTCTGTTATTACGAATGTCAAAAAATAGCTTAGAAAAGAGATAAATATACCAGAATTATTGAAAACATCAAACATATATTTGTTATTTGTGTCTTTTAAATGTGATGTATTTTTACTCCAATATAAATTATTTTCCTTTAATTTTTGTTTCGGTATTATTATTATCTTAGGGATTAATGTGCATAACGTACTAGACAAATTTGTCGCCTATGCCTATCTAGTGTCTGCGGCAGGTATGTAGTTTTGTTATGGTAGTTGCTGTGTGTGTGTGTGTGGGTGTGTTTGTATGCTTGTATATAATTTAGCACAATATCCTCTAGTTGCAGTTACCACTTGCCTCAGCTTTTTTAGCATTAAAGCATCGTCTGCAACACCAACCCAGCCAACAAACTCACGACCACTCGCTTCAGACTTGCAACAAAATGCAATTTATACATTTCCGTTAGGCAAGCGAAATAATTTCTTTTTACCCACTTTGCTCTGTCTAAGCGTTATCCTTATACCCGTGCACTGGAGTCTTGTCTTGGCAACAAGTTTTTGCTTTTAGTGGGAAATGAGAACTATTTTTGTATGCAAATGCGATGTTTTTGCCCCACTTATTTCAACACTCTCAATGGCTAATTAAAATGTCACAGGATGCCGGAAATTTTATAGGAAAATACAAATATGTTTTTGTGGGCGAGGCAGCAACAAATCACGACGTTAATTTATGGGCCGCGACTTTTGGCACGCGCCAAAAGAAAAGAAAAATATTTAATTTTCCAAATCAATAAACACACTGATTGCATTGGGGTGACAATTGAGGCAATAAATCTGTGAAAGACAGAAGAAGTGGGAAATGTTTGACACAAAGCATACCCTGTGTTCGTTTTGAAATTGTTGTAATAAGAGTATTGGGTATTTAAATGGTGTGTATTCGAAATAATCTTATTAGGATGCGTCAATTATCTATATATTTATTTAAGTGGATTTTTCAAGTTTTTTTTTAAGTTTTTATTAAATTTTTTTTAAATTAATTTTGTTTTTCATTTATTTCATGATTTATCTTATTATGATATCATCATAAGTCAAAATTACAAAATACGTGTTTTGAGTGTCAAGTTATCTAATTTCCTTGTCGGTTTTTTATATTTAAATTATAGTCTGTTACAAATATTTCGCTCCAGAAATGGAAAATGTCATCATTAATACATAACAAACTAACAAACACTTCACTAGACTTATAATACCCGCTTAAGTCTGTCTAAAAGGCTGGGTATCAAAATATTCACTGCAAAAGATGCGCTGGCATTTTTTGGGATCACTTTCTGAGTGCAAATCGAATCCCAGCAAAGGTCCGCTGTTGACCACAGCAACAACAACAAGAACATGACCAAGAGTAGACCGTCAATGTCAACTCGCATGACCATGAAGTAAGTGAAAAGAAATAATTGAATTCCCCAAACGCCAAAGTGGAATTTTAATTTGCACCCCACAAAATGGCAGCCGGCTGTTTCCCGTCGAAGCAACTCGCGCTGATTGCTCCTGATCAGTATGCAAAATGTGTGCGTGCCAAAATCAGCGTCAGCTTCTCCCGGGGGTAAGGAAAAGAATATGAGTATCGGGAGTGGAAATGCTTGGGCTTCTGCTTGCGGATTGGGGTTGGAGTTCGCACATTGTCACACGTACTTTTCGCTCACTACGAATTGATGTCTTTGAAAATTAGCAGACTGTAGTCTGGACAAATGGATGAGCAAAAGAATTTCATGGCTACAGCCAGGATTCAAGCATCGCCAACAATTTCACCCGCATTGCGAAACCTTTCTTATTGTTTTGCTTGTTTGTTTTTTTTTTACTGAATAAAAAAGGCAGCGCCTGAAAGAATGCAATGCAATTTGTATGCACACCCGAATGGGTTGCAATTTATTTTAATGTTAATTTCAAAATGCTTGTGCAAGCAAACAAAAAAATAGATAAATAAATGACTTCAGTTTGGCAATGTTAGAAATTCTGCCACCTGTCGGAATTTCTATTGAAATTCGAAAGTCGGAATTCGTATTTTTGCGCAAAAATTCTTCATTAATTCTTGTAATATTTTAATATTAAGTAAGTAATTACAATTTTCTTGTTTTGCAAATTTCTATGTCTTCACTAGGTTACTGTGCATTCGTCTGGATAATAGGATCTTTACTATATTTAAGAACTCCAACAATTTAAAGTAGTGGGGAGTACAATCAGTTTAGAGCTGAAATTTGTTACAATTAATTAACATAACTGTCCTGCACAAATTGTTCATCCATGAAGAGGATGTTTCATGTGCATTCGAATTTGAAACAAAGACATTTTTTTTTGGCAAAACTCAAATTCTCTGCTGCATTAACTCAATTCTATTGCCTTCTACAAAGCGATTCTGTCTCTTGGGTGTGTGTGTGAAAAGTAGAGGCAACTTATACACATTTGCCCAAGCTGCCTCATTCATAGCAATTAAAAAATGCCGTTATGCATGATTTTGCCACAATAGCTGAGTTGGATTCTAAGGAAAGCGGATCAATACTCACTGTAAATGGGTTCTGTGCTGCTTTCCCTGACCAGTGCAATCTGCATGTGGATTGTGATTACAGTTTGCCGTTTACCGTTTACCATTTGCGTTTCGCAGCTCGCAACGGGATGTGGAGTGGGAGTAAGCTCCAAATTTACCCCAAAGCTTGGTGCTCAATAGCCTATCTGCAACCCACACGAAGCAGCACCTCAAAGAGAGCTAAACCACACCAAAATGCAATAAGTGACCAGTCGATTTTGGCTATGAGGCAGAGGCAAAAGCAACAGCAAATCACCTGTTGCCTGTTCACAAATGGTTGGCATTTGGAGCTCGCCGTTAAATTTGAAAATTCAAAATAGCAACTTCGAGACCAGAGAGAGACTAGACGAGCAGATATTATATTGTATTATTGCAAGACATATTATTGTCTATTTATGTTCCTGTTCCATATGTGAACGCTAAACTATTGATTTGCTTAAGAGATGCATTTTGATATCATAATTATTTCTCTTGTAGAAATAATTGAGTTTTCAATAAATCAAAGCAACATTAGCTTACAGGAATGACACACACAAGTTTTAAAAACTTTCAATTGATTACAAATTTCAATGATATTGAGTTATCATGTTATACGACATATGTATATTATTAATATCAAGGATTAAACTTCCATATTGTTATTGGCGTACTTAATGCACAGCAAACCAGTTAGTTGTATTGTGCCACTAGCTATTTGCTCTCATCTACATAAATATATATTTATTTATATATATTTGGACAACTGCAGAATAGGCTTGCATAAACATAAATATATGTTTTTACTGTAGAACTATCGAATTATTTATTTGCCACAAATTGTATAAATTCATACAATTTGATCATGTCAAATATCTAATTGCCAATTTTACTTGTTTCATGTGCAAATTATGAATTACAACTTGTGCTTGTTCTTGTTTGGCATTCTAATTACATGTTTGCTTCAATTTGATTTATAACATTTGCTTTGTGTAAGCATGTATATATTTAATATTGATTTATGGGTCTGTCATTGGATATTTTCTAATTGTGTAAATGTTTGGAATGGCTTTGGCTCAGATCATCGTTTGGCCATTCATAATTTTCTAGTTGGAATCAGCTTTGATTTGCAACAAAACGTTGACAATTTTGGCTTTGAGTTGTAAGGAACTCAAAACATACCACAAAATGAGCTGTCAAATGCAATAGAAACCAGCCCGTTTACCTATTAACCAGGGTCAGAAGATTTCACATTAGCATTTTCAGTACACATACGACTTGTTGTCACAGGCAGAACAATTGGGCCCGAAAATTCACTTTCATTACGACCTTTGACACTAGTTCCCCTTGGGCTTGGGTTGTAACTCTCTTAGCTCATTGTGTGGATGCGTCCACCCTTTGTATTAATTGCTGTGACATACTATTCGAGTTGAGATTTTATTGTACGTTGTCAGATACAAGTTTCAGCTGCGGACAATTCATTTATAGTCGGTTGCTGCTTTGTCCGACAAAATTGATTGAATTTACTGCTTAAAGCCAACTAGCTGGCTGGCCATAAAGACAAGACTTTGTCTTTACCTCTATCTCTCTCTCTCGCTCTCTCTCCCGCCCTCTATGTCTGTTAGGGTGCGGTCATTTCACTTCAAATCCCATCAAGGATTTGTAATGAAGATATATATATACACACTCAACACACAGACACACAGACACACACACACACAGACACACACAGACAGACAGACACACGCACGAAGCAAATCACTTAGTTTCACATTACAAAGCTATCCTGACAAAACGTGGCAGCAACTCCTTTGGTTGCTCTCTGTTAGCTGCCTGATACTCATGGAACATATAAATTAATGAATTCGATGCTTATCAATAGCACACAGAAACAACAACAACAACAACAACAACAATAACAGCGGCAACAATCTGAGTGTCCATCTATTAGTTGGTTAGCTTTGTTTTTCGGCTTGTCGTGTGATTATGTTGAAGTGACTCGACTTAAGATTTGTGTATAAGACAAACCAAACATAGACACATAAATACACACACACACACACACACATATTGTTTGTTGTGCGTGCCTCGTGTATCTATCTTAAAGTCAACAGTAAAGCTTCTCTTCTGGTTCATTTTTTTGTTTTTTTTTTTTTTCTTTTTCATTTATCATAGCACATTCATTTGATAACAGATTTGGAACCTCTCAATCATGCTTTTGTGTTTTGTGTCTGTGGCCATTGCCGCAATTCCCCCGGGTTGTTGTTTGTTTTCCGTTTGGATTTGTAATTTGTATTTGATAAGCAGCTCTTCAAGTGCTGCCTCTGCCTGGCTCCGGCTTAGTCATAGACACAGACTGAGGCTGAGCCCCGTGGCGTTCTCCAGCTTTTGGTCTTTATTACTGCATTAGGCGTATTTGCCTAGATCTGATTAGCACGCCAGTGACTTATGTAAGTGTATATATAAATATATATATATATATATATATACATATGACGGCATTATTATAATCTGTCGAAATAGATATCCCTATTAGAACATAACTGCTATCTACACTAAACAAAATACAAAGCTTGATGTGCATTATTTGTTTGATTATCTCTTAAGATTGTGATCCTTGAAAATGAGCAAAATTCATATTAATATTTTTTTCCCCTTGAAGGGAAACATTTATATTTTTATTTTGATTAATTTGTATATGATTGCGAAACTATTTAATGTTAAAAATCTAATGAAGAGCAGTTAAGTAAACTATAATCTAGCTGCTTCTGGTTTTAAAGCAGACACATTAGTTCGTAGAATAAAGATAATTTATATACTTTTTGATTGTATAAGAGATATATGGTCAACAATTGGCAGCCCAATGTTAGTGCTGTTAACTGCGAACTGGCTTGTTGCCACTTTGCAGTACCAAAAGTTATTAACCAAGGGGAAACACACAAAATGGGAAACGCTATATAAATTTGTAATTTCTTTTTGGACTATCAGAGGCGGCAGAAGTTTTTTATATATTTGTACAAACCTGAATATGTATAGTAAGTGCGGTGTGGAACTGTGTATCGAATTTGCACAGACATTGTTCCATCAAACAATCCAATTTTCAGTATTTTCACAATAACGTGCAACGTGTTCTGGTGCTTGCTATTGACTGAAAACTGCAAATTGTCGGTTTGCATTTCTTTATTTTTGCTGCCTTGTTTGGGGCAAGGTAGCAAACAGACAGAAATTGTTTTTCGGTGGAAGAGTGAACGAGACACCTACACAGTTTGCAAAAGTCGAAGCGTTCTTAATTAAGGCATTCTGATAGGCATTGAACAATAAAAGGAAGTCAGCTTTTCAACGCATTGGTCTATTTTTGAATACCCTGTTTTAAATATAAATGAATTAAAATGGGCAGTGGTAAAATTGAGTAAACTTAAGTTACTTAAATTGTTGCTTATAAAATAACATTTTTAATTGGATGTTCAGTCCGATTTTTTAAAATTCCTTTATAATTGATGAAATTTCGATATCCAAACCCATTTTATTAGGTCTCATAAATTTTCCAAATTGTTAGGACATCTGCCAGTTCAGTCTCACTGCCTTCCTACTGTCGATTTTTTTTATGCCATCACGGCAGTTGTTTTTTTTATTCGGCTTAAATGGCACTGGACAGTTTACAATTTGCGCATTGGCCATAAAGTAAATAGTATCCGTTGCAGTCTCAAAATATCAATTTATCTTCAACTTTCAACTCCCAGCGAAACTCCAGCTGCAGCTCAAAAAACTTGCTTGCTTTGCATACAAAATGGAATGGAATGAATTCTGGGTCTGGACTACAGCTCCTGTTCCGGCTACAGCTACTGCTCCTTACATCAGACACGTAGCTGGGCAATTTTTCAGGCTGAAGTTTTGAATTCGAGTAGCTGCTGCAATGACGATGCATAAGTAGCAACAATAAATACAACAAAAGTATGCAAGAAGATGAAGCAGCAGAGATGGGCCATCACTTTTGGTAGATATGGGAAAAACTGTCTAAAATAAAATAAATTACTAAACAATGTTTTGGCCACAGAGAGAAAGCAAAATAAAACTAGAGAGAGATAGATGGATAGAGAAGGAGAGGTCCTTCCACTTTTATACCTTGAAGCAGCTGTCATTGTTGTTGTTGTTGTTGTTGGAGTTGTTGTATGGAGGGAGGGTCCTGACGTGCTGGCACTTTTTGGTTACCCCATCACTTTAATCTAAATGTGAATTGCACATCGACAGAGAGGACTCGCAACACTCGACAGATATGTATTTGCACAATATTTTATATGTTGTTTATGGCACTCAAATGGCAATGTATGGAAAGAAAAGGATAAGTTCTGGGGACCATTCCCATATTGATCGCTCGAGTGGATTATATTGACATTAACACTAAACGCTCGTTTTGACAAGGCATCTACTACAGTCGTTAATTAGTAATTTACTAAATTTAATATACAAATTTGGAAATATTAAAGCTTAAAACAAAAATTTAATATGACCAAGCAAATCTCTTATTTAGTAGATTTCGCAACTTTTATCCCTTACAAAGATATTTAGCTATGCTTTATTTTGAATATCTAATTTAATACGATATAATACGATTCGTATAATTATTTGTTATGCATTACTCAGAAATATACAAACTCTTAAAAAAGGCGAGTTTTTTCCCATCAACACAAAAAAAAAAAGAAAAAGAATCTACAAATTCGATATACATATGTATATGAATATATATTATTCAAAAAATATAATTTATTTCTCTGACAATACAAAATAGTTACAATTTTCAATGCCGTCTCTTCTATTAATAATAGCAGCCAAAAATCATTGTAAATCTATCAAACAAAAAGCAAAGCAACAGAAGAAAAGCCAACGAATATTTGTTCATGCATTTGGCATTTCCATTCAGCGTGAGAAATACAAAGGAACAGACTTGGAGGTGTACGAGAGATGAGGGATGGGTAATACACTGCAAAACATTCATGAGTGTGCCTGTGTGTGAATGTGTGTGTGTGTGTGTGTGTGTGCGTCCGCCAAAGCGTCGCCAACAGCATCATCAGCGCCACTCCGCCTCCATCCCAAATGCCCCCAAAGTCCTAAGAACTTTTGGTAAAAACTCATTTCCATTGATGTGCAATGAACGACTGTTTGAAAAACGCTTAAAGGGTCATTCACTGCTGCTGTTGGCCATTCATTTGTGGCTTTGTTTATATATTTCGTGTTTTGAAAAAGCAACTTTTGGCTTAGCATTCACAAAAATCATTCCAGCCATTAAGAATATACGTATTTTTAAGATTAAGTGCAGCATATAGTGAATTTTATCAATTAAAAATCTGATAAGAAACACAGACTTTGTTCATAATAAATTGTATATTGAACAGCTGGTGTAAGGGTATACAATAGTCGTCTATCAAGAGTATGTTAGCTTGTTTTCCGTATTCAAAATTATTATTTTTTATATGTATAAAAAACCTTAAACTTATCTTTTAGATGTACTATAATATTTTATGCAATAAGAAATAAACTTGCATTGCTTACAAAAATTATTAAATAAGTTATTTTAACGACTTAACATCATCAGAGTCTAGCTTTCATTATATAATTATTTTTAAAGCTTGTCCTTAAAAGTCTTTGCTTGTCTCACCAATTTTATTAGAGGTCGCACTAAAGAGTTTATACACTTTTTTTATATCACTAAAGGGGGTTGGGGGCAAGGTGTTCAGGTGCACAAGTGGGCGCTAGTGATGCATGTAGAGTTGTGAAAAAAATTGTTTAAAAATGCATACATAAATGCTGCGTCCAGTTTTCTGTGCAACTGAATGACAACAGTTGCTGAAAACTCACATGCAAAATGCATTGAAACATATTTCATATGCAATTTCTGCATATTTTTTTTTATATTTACTTTCTTTTGTTTATTTACTTGCGAACATTTACTATTCAAGTTGTTGGGTAGCTGCATTTGATGGCTCGATTTGTGTGTCGTCGATTCCTGCAAATGGATTGTTGCATAAATTAATATTGTATTTTTCATGCAAATTTTTGCAAAAACTTCAATTTTGAGTGCTTATAACATATGTTCCTTATGGATTTCGAAGCTTTTAAAGTGTAGCTGTCAATTTACCATAGAAAATACATAAAAGTTAACTCATTTCTTCTTTAATTTGTATACGGTTAGTTTTGATTATATATTTCATTTTATCAACTATATAAGAGAAACAAAACTTGAGAGATTCTTGATATAATTGCATTTTGTGAAAGCATACAGGCTTTGAACTAGTTAAGTTTATAACAAAACCATTTATTCTTTATTTAGAAATGTTTTTATAATGAATAACCAATTTAAACGAGTTTATTATCCGAATAAATTTAACAAATTTAAGAATTTCCGATTCAGCAACCGAAAAACACATTCTGTGTTTTGTCAATGTCAAAATGTAGAAAACATGACAACAAACAAGTGTCAAGCGAAAAATTGCAGATTTGCCTTTTGCATAACGCCAAAAAAAAAAAAATACATAAACACAAAAAAAAAAAAAAAAAATTATATAAATAAAAATCACCAACATCGAAAACGCTGTTGTATTCTTATTGTGGTTGTTGTTGTCGGGGAATTGCCAGCGATTCAATACAAATATGTGTGTACAATAATAATAAAATTTGTATGCAAAATAGGCGTTGAGTGTTAAATGCATGCAAAGAGTGGAGGGAGGGAGGGAGGGGGGGATGATCGCGGTTGCGAGCGGAGGGAATTACATACAAAAATATGCAGTCAGCTTGCTTTTGTTATTGTTGTTGCTGGTGTTGTTGTTGCTGGTGTTGTTGTTGTTGTTATTGCTGTCGTTGCTTTGTCGCTGCTGCTGCCTGTTGAAAAATCGTAATCAAAAATTGCGCAATAATTTGCATGTTTATTTAATAGTCGAGCGTCGAGCGCCGAGCGGCAAACCCAAAACGCTCTCTCTCTCTGTATCTCTCCATCTCCCTCTCTCTATCTATCGCTGTGTCTCTCAGTTCGCTAACAAAACAATTCACAAAAATGACATTTGTATGTATCAGTGTGTGTGTGTGTGTGTGTGTGTGTAATGCATTTCCGGTGCAGTGACAAACATTTTGGGTATGTGCCAACTGCAAACTGCGTGCGATTTTGTATTTGTTTTTAGTTTTTTGGGCATTTTCGGTTACTTACCTACCAGACCACAACCCCCTCCATGGGGCCAGGCCTTAACCAACAACCTCACACAGTGCTCATTATTGTGTGTGTGTCTGTGTGTGTGTGTGTGTGAGTGTGTGCCTCAGTGTCTGTTTATGCTTCCATACTTTAATGAAATTGTCTGCGGGCAGAGCTTTTGTCCGCTACGCTCTGTTCCCTGCCCGCACACAAAATTTTACTTTGTTTTCTGTTTGGTGTGTTTTCACCATTGCGGCTAATGAAAAGTTTTGCGGCAGATTTTGATGGTCCTCCAAAAATTGAGCGGGCCTTTGCGCGGTTTTTCCAACGCTTTCAAATAACCAAATTACCAAAATGATTTCACTAAAAATAATGTAAATATTTTATAGGTTGAAAAATTCGAAAATTAATATCATAAAATTGAGTGTAAGTGAGTTTGTATGCATAAACAAAATTAATTCCATAAATGATTTAGAAAAGTTTCAAATTTATGATATTTCGAAAATATCCGAGCTAATTTTATTTAATTTAACATATAAGCAGCAAATTAGTTTTAAGAGGCTTTGCAAAATAATTGTGGAAAAACGGGACAGAACAGAATTTCAAAATACAACAGACATGCATGAATTTCGATTGAATTTCGATAATAAACTGTTCAAATCTTTAATCATATTAAATTTACACACATATTGAGTAAGTTTTTGTTGGCCCTACAGTTAAACAAAAAAGTTTTTAATACACCAACTCATCTTCTTACCGATAAGTTACGTATTAAATGACCAAAGTACAAGGATATGAAAAATGATCAACAAAAAAAAAATGTCTCTGTAATAACAATCAATTCAAAGGAATATTTTCTGGCAACTCTAAAATAAAATTCAGAGCGTCGTAGACATACGACAAATACAGTGAATACTCGTAACACAAATAAACAAAAAAATTGTATTTTTTCTGCCTTATCGTCATAAATGACTTCACACACAGGGAGAGTAACACACAGATGCCACAATATTTTGACTGTTTTGTAATTTATTTGACATATTTATGGGGTTCATAAATACAGATACATATAAAAATGCGTTTATTTCGATTTGCTATATTTTTCTTTTATTCCATTTTTTGAAGTTATATGGCAAAATACAAAAAAAGTCAGCCAAAACACAAAATTTCAACAGCAAAGCGTTGTTGTTGTTGTTTTTTTGGCTATTTCAAAGTTTGGACTACTTCCAAAACGAGAGGAGAGCCTTTTACTGCAACAACAACTACACAACTGTGTGAGTGTGTGTGTGTGTGTGTATGTGTGTGGCTCATACGGCGCCTGGTCAAAGTTGCAATAGCAAAACATAAAACACTTTTATGTAATGATTTTCACTGTTTCTATTTTTCTTTCCCATTTTTTCCCTGACCAGCTGCATGAACTATTGACAGCTGATGATAAAAAATTGTTACAAAAATAGAAAAGCGAAACAAAAATGTGGGTAAAGGCTTAAAAAAAGGACTAGTTGATTACGTTGGAAGAGGAAGATATTTTGGTCAGCTCTTCGCAAAATTTTAAATATTGATCTACTCGCTTACGACCAGTAAATAAAACTCAGATTTGGAAAAAAAAATCTTGAATTGCTGACTGCTTTAAGGATGAAAAATAGTTTCATTCATCATGATTGTTCTGAATGATGCGAAGCTTAATCCTTTATTGGAAATATACAATATACATAATATAATATATATTTAAATACTTTATTTTCTGTTCATAACAATATGTAATTAGCATTCAGACAAAAAAAAAAAAATAACAAATTTGTATCCACCAATGACAACAGTTAATGTCAAATTGTTGATTTTCCATAACAATGTCGACAGTGGGGAATTTGTTGGGAAAAACTGCACCAGGACGATATTTAACTCAAATTTTCAGTTGTTAAGCACAGAATTTAATTTAATTCACGCATTGAACATTTCGCGCCTTAACACTTTTAATTTATGTATTTACTTTTTGGCTTATTTGCTTTTCCTTCGGACTCCCTTCACTGCCCTCTCCCTTATGCATGCCTACCACCTGCGGCATTTTCACTGCGCTACATCCAGGTCCTTATTGAAATTCCAAAGTTGAAATGGCTACAAGACAAGCAGCCAGGCTGGCTGGCAGGAGTAAGGAGTAAGGAGGAGTAAGGGGTTTAGGGAGGGAATGGTTGGTCAAATGGTTGGCTGCTGTGTTGACAGTCGACTTCGTTCTCAGTCATCAGTTGGCTGGGAAGCCCGCTGATGCCACTTTTTTCTGGTCAGGTTATATTTTTGTGTGGCTTTTGTCGGCGCTCGAGCCTCGGTCTCCAGATGTAAGTGGGTCTGAAGTTGATTCTCGCACTCACTCAATGTGTGTCTGAATTCGGTTGTTCTGACACTGCTCTGCTTGTATATATATATATATATATATATGTGTGCGTGTGTCAACTTAGTGGCACCCTCGTTTTGGCAACACTGCGAGGCAACACCACGACCCTTAACCTTTACCCCAACCGCCCCATATCAAATCGTTTTGTGTTTGTTTTGTCTGAGTTTTGAGCAACACTTTGAGGTGTTTGTCTCACAGTTTGTTTGGCTGCTTAACTTTTGATCAGCTTTTGATGTCAAAGCCAAATGCATTTCGTCTGTAAAGTTTCCAAGACCAGCTGACTTATTAAAGTCATTGACTGAGCAGCAAAAGCTAATCTAAAAACATGATAAATTCAACCAAACCGCATTTATTTAAAGATCTTAAAAATAATAGCCAGTTGGCAATGAGCAATAAATAAACAGTTTGCATTTCAAAAACAAGTAAAAACTAATCCCAGAATTTATGTGTAGCCAGAAAAAAGAATAATAATAATAATAACAAAATAGAAGCAATGAAAAGTTTTGCGCATTTTCTGGTTGGGTAATAGAAGCAAATCTAGCATCAATTTTATAACTTTTTTCCCTGAAACTTAATCAATAAGCGAGAAAAGAAATCATGGATACCAGCAAGTGAAAAGCTGAAAAACTTTAAATTGTAAATTAATATTTTGCCAGTTTTATTGGTATAAGAAAACAATAAAAAAAAAAATGATTTGAAAGTCTTCAATTTTATATAGCTTTTATCAAAATAGTTGTACTTTGTGGATTTTCAACAATTCCCATCAAAACGCATTTCAATTAACTACGGCAACGATTGGAAAACCCAAACAAAAAACAACTTTGACCTTCTTCTTCTAGACACATCTAAAAAAAAAAAAAAAACCAACAATAACGAAAACGAAAACAAACTCTGTACAATGTGCATTGCATATGCGCAAATTACAAGCCTGAACAGTCCAAATAGAAATTGAAGCCAACCACAGCTCAACGCCCACCACTGAATTGAACCCTGGTTGGAGACACTCCATTGTGTTTGGACTTTGCAACAGCTTTCGATAAGCAAGCAAGTTGCAAGTTTCTGACCTGACCGCACTCCGAGCGGACCCTATTTCATTCTGTTCGCATTTCTTGTTGCCTGGTGCGTTCCATGTGACAACAAATGTACTCCTAAATAGCACCATATATATACCCATAGGTGTACCGCTCCCGCTCGCACTTAATGACTAAGCTGGCAGCCATTGTTTTGTTTTCTGTTTTCTGTTGTTTGTTTTTACCATTTAACTTCGATGTTTTTCCTCTTTTTTTACCATTTGTTTTTTTTTTTTCCTCGCATTTTAATACATTTTCACAATGCTTTTTGTTTCATATTGACCCATATAACGAGCGTGCGCTTTGTTTTTGCTTTGGCTCCACATATCGTGGTGCAGTATTCCACTGTTGCCACAGACACCGCCACCCCCGTCAACCTTCCGTGCCCCCTGTGCATTGTTGTTGCTATCGGACTAGGGCCGGCGAGTAAAATTGTCCTTCAGCAGAGGTTGCTGCTGCTTCTGCTGCGATTGTTGTGGTTGCAACAACTTTTTGGCTGGCATTTTATTTTGTTATAAAAAACTTTTACAATCTACATTTGTTAAGTATTTTAACGGCTTTCTCTCTAGCTGAGCATGCGGTGCTTACAGGTAATATAAACCAATGAAAACTGCAAGGGCAACTCATTGTCCAATGTACCACCACCCCAGCCATGATATGACCAAACCCCTCCGTCGTCCTTTGCAAAGTTTCGCCATGTCTGCATTGGGTGTTTATCTGTCAGTTTATGTTTACAAATGTCCACTTTTAATGGTTCTCCATTTAGCTGGTTGCCAACGAACCAACGAAGGTTGGTTGAATGCAGGCTTTATCATACTACCATGCAGTAAAATACTATTTCAAGTTTGGTTTTCCGTTTTTCATTCCGCCTGTCCATCTATCTGTTTGCCTTTCCGTCCGTCCGTCCGTCCGTCCGTCGGTCCGTTTATTTGTGTATCCTGCCATTCATTCACCCTCCTCCTGCTACTGTTTAGCACTTCATTTTTGCCACTTTTCAGTTTTTGCTATTTTGCTCTGCAGCAAAGTAATGCCCTGACTTTTCTATGCCATTTATAATGTCTTCCCAGCATGTGAAGCTACTTATACCGTTGAAATTTATCGAGTACCCCTCTTCCTGCTAGTCGATATTGATGGATTTGTATAGATCCTTTCTTTTTGAATGCCCATCGAATTTCTATTCGATTTTCATGAACTTAAGTACAGCTTACATTTCGCAGTTTCTCTCTCTCTCCCTGTCTGAGATTATCCAACCAGCTCCAATTTACGACCACGAATTAGCCACCAATTTTAAAAATGGACACTTTTCATCTACCGCTTTCAAGTATATATAGAAATTATCAGTAAAAAAGCAAAAGACTTGCGGATACTCAATAAAAAAGAAGCTTGCATAATTGGAGCTCGCCTCTATATTTAAATACAAATGTGTACTTAAAAAATATGGGTTAGTTATATTTAATTATTATTGTTAAATTTAAGTTTCTTACACAACCGAAGCTAACTGTACACACTTGTTTTTAGTTCTGGTTTACCACTTAAGTCAATCACCTCGTTGAAACCACAATAATAATAATATCAATAACTGCCTACCTCCGTCCCTGGAGCCTCCTCGACACGGAATTAATGGAATTTCACTAAATAAGCCACCCTCTTAATTTCTGGCAACGTTCAGATGATAACAGCTCGTCGTCTGTGCTTAATTTCATTTAGCGGAACGCATATAAAATTATATTATTATGCACATACTCGTACCCCTAATGTTTTATGTTTTGTGTTCGTTATGCTTTGCAGATTTTATTGTTGCGCTCAAGGACGTGTCGGTGAGGATTCCACAGGCGGTAAAGCGGGGCAGCAACGCCCTGTTCACCTGTAATTACGATATGGAAAACGATACGCTATATTCGGTGAAATGGTACAAAGGCAAGCGTGAGTTTTATCGCTATACCCCCAAAGAGAATCCGGCAATGAAAGTGTTTGCCATGACAAGTGGCCTTAATGTCGAGGTGAGTACACCCTGAGAAAGAGTACATATTTAAGTACACACATATACACATATATATGTACATATATGGAGTATGCCCCATGGGCTATTGAGTCTCACATTTGTGTCTCACATTAAGAGCACATGCTGCAGTTGCGTGTCATAAAATAACAAACGCACTGTAAATTATGGCCATAATGGCTGATTGCATTAAGCCAGTCGCTGGCAAAATCTCATTCGCTCGTTTCGCAACAATCTCTGAATGTTGTAATTATGCACAACAACAACAACAACATCAACAGCAACCAACAGCAACAACAACAGACACACCGCCAGAGTAAATCCATTGAGTTCGGTTGCCCAATTAGTCTGCTTGCGATTGACTTGCGGCTCATTAAAAAACAGTATATGTAAATTGCATTATATGAAAAAAAAAACACAAAAAAAAAATTACTCTCATAAAGTTGATGAGCGGAGTTCTCAACTTCAATTTTTACGTGTAAATGCAATCTGGCCAATTAGGTGTCCGGGCTAAATTGGGTTAAATGTCCGGCGAAACCAATTCACTTCAGTCCACTTCAATTCAGTGCAGCTCAGTTTCAGTTTTCAGAGCTGTCAAGTGGCAAGTGTCATATTTTTCCACATTAAAGCCAATCTTTAAATGCAATTTATTAAATTTAATTACAACACAGTAAATACGACACACATTCCACAAAGCCACCCCCCACCCACCCACTGTCAAATATTTAATTTCGCGTAAACAATTTCCAATTTTCCGAGTGGTTGATGAGTGGACAGGTCTCGAGTACTTGACAAATGCAACACATTTGTGGCACACAATTAAATGAGCAGCTCATGTATGGTTTAAACTGTACCAAATCGAGAATTTATATTGCTAATATCAAAATAATCAGGGCTTATTTTTAATATCTATTATCTGGATTTATTTGATTGCATTTGCATTTTCGATTTGTATTTGTATAAATCGATTCCTGGCAGTTATTGTTGGCCGTTGGTCAACACATAAATAAAAGATTTGCGAGCACTTCATAATATTTTTAATATAGCAAATCATGGCATAACCAAATTGCAAAACTCCTTTGACTCAAAGCAATCAAAATGGCCAGCTCTTAGCTCTTAGCTGTTAGCTCTTAGCTGGCAACTTAAAATGCAAGCTCCACAACCATTTGTGGGGCACCTTTCATCAACGTATGCTTTCCCCTTAATTTTTCTTTGCACTTTGCGTTATATTCAATTTCTATGCAGTGCATCTGGCAACATTTTTCCAACTAATCCTCTCTCTTTCTCTTTCTCGTTCTTTTGTGGCATCTTTCTGCGTCTCATTCGCTATTGCCACACTTTTGCAGAGGAACCTCTCGAATCAAAGTCATGTCGTGCTGCAGTCGGTGCCGCTGAATATTTCCGGCAAATTTACATGCGAAATATCCGTGGAGGCGCCCACATTTCAAACGGCTATGGTGTCCGGCGAAATGGAGGTGGTGGGTAAGTAAAAACTGAAAAGATGCAATAAAAATCCTGTCCAGCTAAACGGCAAGCAAAAAAAGAAAATAGAAAAAACGCACACAAAAAAGCATAAAAAACATAAAAATAAAGGTGAAAAGCAAATAAAAATTTGGCGAAAGGCGGTCCCTTTGCAAAAGCAAATTAATTAGACAAATGGGCCCACAGCCTTTGCCATTTTTCGAGTGCTGGTCAGCTAATTTTACATTTCCATTATGCAGTCTGAACACACACACACACACAGATATCTCCCTCTCTGTCTGTCTCGCTGTAACTGTGCTTGTTTTCTATCTCTTTTGCGCAGAGTTACCGGAAGAGCACACAGTGGTTACCGGGATCCAGGCACGTTATCGCATTGGCGATTTGGTCGACGGCAATTGCTCAATTAAATACTCGAAGCCGGCTGCTAATTTGACATGGACTATTAATGGTATTGTGGTAAGTTTTGGTTTCGGTTACTCCGCGGCAACGTCATCCATTTCGATCCCGCCCGCCATTCAATTAGTGAAGAGCGCTTCCAGCCAATTTCAATTGATGGCCCGGCAATTTTTCAATTAGTTTCCCAACCGATTCCCATAAAAGTTTCCATCCTCACACTTAATTTTCACTTGAATTGGCCAATTGTAGGCCAACAAATTCAAGTGATGTTCGAGCATTTTTCAGTTATTTTAGGTATTCTGGTGGCGTTGACACCTTTTATAGGTGGCAACGGGAAACATTTTGTGGTATTCTTGAAAACTACATAATAATAATAGCAGATCTATGAATGAAGATATCCTTATCTTGAATTCAATAAGCATCCTTGGTAGAATTTATAATGTGCTAACTTTAATAATAGAAATTCCACAAAATAAGTGAATTGTTGCTTTCCTTTTAGATAGTTTTAAATTTCCTACTTTATTTATAAACAAATTATTACCACAAAGAACCTTTAATTGTAGCTTTTAATTTCTTAATTTAATCTTTTAATTATTTGCTTTATAATTTGTATATAAGGTAACTTTAATCTTAAAATGTATCTGAACTTAATAAAATCTTAATTTTCCATTCTTCAAACAGATATATTTTTGTTCCTTATGTATTCCAAAATTGCTCTAACTTCAAACATTCGATTTCTTTTTTGATATTTGCCTTAAATTGTCTGCCGCTCCTTGGAGCTATCCACTTGTGATTACTTTCGCTCCTGAAGCTCTAAAACAACTTTGTACAGTTGCATCGTTTGCCAATCTTTTAGCGTTTAGTGTGCGATTTTTCATGTGTCGTGTGTGTTGCACACTTTTTGGCACCTGCGTTTCGTAGGTTTCTTTCCTATTTTTTATGCTCGGTTTTTTTCTTCTTTGCCTGAGATTCCCCATATATTTTGATAGGCAGTCACTTTTTATGCCTTTTGCTTTTGCCTGCTGTTTTATGGCTGCAACCACAGCAGGCAGTTTCAACATATCCCGGCAAGACGGGGCAGGGGAGGAGTTTCACGGTGGGTTGCTCTCTCTTGGCTGCTGTCATAGTTCTGCATGATTTTATATAGGTGTGTAACTGCGTAGTGGATTATGGGGTGGAGGGGTGGTCGTGGGGACATTAGGAAGTCGAGGCAAGTAACATGACCCGGCATTTTTGGGTCTGCTGTCATTTTGCAGCATTTGTTTCAAGGAACGTTTAGGTTGTCAGCTAGTTTTTTGTGCCCTCGCATTAGGTATAGAATTTTGTCTGCTTCCACGTTATTGTTTCTGTAAATTATTTGGCTAGTAAAAAGAGAGAGAGAGAGAAATGTGGGGTGAGGTGGTAACTTTGTGAATTTCAGTTTGGTTAAAGTAATATATAATAAGGAGTGGGTTCCTATGAGCCGCCTACTACTTGTAGGTGCTGTGATTCAAGGCCTAGCAAAATGGCATTTCCATTGTGAATTGCGAATGCAAATAAAATGCGAGAAAAGTTTAAAGTTGAGTTTCAAAATTAAATTGCGATTATCGAGCAGCAATTTGAGTGAGGGAATTCAGGAGAGGAGACTGCGGATTTATATTGTCGTATTGGTCTTTCGGGCCATGTCCTTCATATTCTGGCTAATCTTTTGATATTTTATGACTCTCCACCTTAGCAGAATAAGGCGGAGGAGAAAGATTCCGATTCAGAATACTAAAATACCAACTTATCAATATTGATATGGAGATAAATCCAGCTTCAGAAAATTAACCAGAGCTTGCTTTCCAACAAGCAAAATAAATATTTTATATTTTATTTTAAACAAAAATTTCCCAGGTAGTTGGCAATTATTGGTTTAGTGGCTGTGTGTAGAAACAGGACCTTGGTGGCATCAAGTGAAAGAAACAGGAGAACAACTGGGAAAGTTGGAGAAAGTTTGGGAAAGAGACAGCGGGATGGAGAGATAAATAGGGAGTGAGCGAGAAAGTGGCGAGATAGTTCATATTTTTATCATTATCAAAAAAGCAATTCAGCAAAAACTAACACAAACAACACTTAAGTGTGGTTGGGTGTGTGTGTGTGTGTGCTGGTGTGTGCTGGTGTGTGTGTTGGTGTGTGTTGGTTCGCCACTTGATCTTTTAGCTAACGAGCACTTTTCAACAGGACCTGCCCCACCAACTCAGCCCCATCCGACTCATGTGTGTGTGTGTGTGTGTGTGTGTGTGTGCTGACAGCATAGGCTGATGACGAAAGGGTAGCGGGAGGGGGAGGGAGGCAGAGGCCTGTCAGGCTGGCAACGATATCTGCAGGCACTTCAAACTAAACTCACCGCAAACAAAGTGGCCTCGTCCTAGCTGCCTGTCTGCCTGCCTCATCCCCCCTCCTTCCCGGACAGTGTTCCACTTAATCACTCAAGCGTGAATCTATTCATCATTCATAAGTTATAAATTTGCCTGCGATGGGTATGTTTTTGGGCGCAACGATGGCGTAAGAAGTGGCCCCGAACCACGTTCTGACTACGGCTCAGGTTCATAACAGTATCCACTCAACAGTCGCCACTTGTGCATTGTGCATTGTGTGGTGCTGTGTGTCGGGTGTGGTGCGTGATAAGTGCTCTGTGCCACACACACAAATCGTCATTGAATTGAATCGTCGCCCAAAAATGTGTTTCTAAAAAAGATGCCACGCCCTTTCATATTGAATATTTCGAAATTCATCGTCAAGCCAAGTCCGTTTCTATCTCTTGAGCTGATGTATTGGAGCGTGCACTCATTCGATTCATTCGTTTCATTCGTTCGACACACTTGACACACTCACTGCCCATTCTGAATTCAATATTTGGTTTAATCGCAGGTGCCGCCGCATCACATCAAGACGTATCAGATCGAGAAACAGGAGAATAGCACTCTGGAATCTGTGACAAGTGCCATCCACTTTATGGTCACCAACCAGCATTTTCTCAAGGGACAAATGAGGGTAACCCACAACTAGCAAATAATCCATGAATATCAAGTAGCAACAATTGCTGAAACGTTTTCCACGATTTTGCAGCTCAAGTGCACGGCGAATATATTTGACATATTCAAGGAGGAAATCGAGAGCATTATCGAGGAGGATCGCCCCAGAATAATGGCATCGGGCAGATCGTATGACATCAACAATTATCCACTGGATGAGCACGGCAATAACAATGGGGATCGGGAGCGTGGCGGCTACGAGGATCACAATGAATCATATTTGACATACTACTCGGGTAAGTCGTGAAATAAATATAAATTCATTATAGAAAATAAATTATATTAAGTACGAGTAGAGCGAAGGGAGAATGTCACAAATAAATTAAATGTTACTTTTTTGCAACATTTTGTTTTTAGCTCAATAATACATAAATAACAAACATTAATCGTTTTTTGAGCAATACAAAAAACATATTTTAAGAATTCGATAAATTCTTAGAGGCTTAAATAACATATAAATTATATTATAAATTAAGTTATATTATATTATAAATGAAGTTTGTTTATTTATAGTTTCTGATTTTAAGCAATCATAGTTCGAAAATTACTTAATTACTTAATTTTTTTTTAATTTTTTTTTGGTAAAGCGAAAAGGATTTCATAAAAATTCATAAATTGCTACAGGCATCAATCAAAATATTTTGCAAGTATTGCAAATAAAATAATAATGAAAAGAGTAGAAATACATATTTATAAATGAAAAATAACTTTTATTCATTTGAGTCGATGCAAATTCCACAAATAAATCGACAAATTTTGATACCAAAACGAACCACTTTAAAAAATGAAATAATTTCTAGAATTTACTCAGCGTTGAGTTTTGTTTTTGGGCGCCTTCGAGTAGTTTAAAATTGAACATGAAAACCTTTTAAGAAGTGTTTGTCAGCCTGATCCTAGCTACCAGTTGCAAGCATTTAAGGATATAGGCGGTGGATTGGAGGGGGGTGGGCGCAAGGTGGGGAATTTGAAGAGCAACATTTTTGAGCATCTGCTATGTCAACTTTCAATAGTTGCCCAAGCCACTTGGTGTTCTGCGTCCTGAGTCCTATATCACCCCCTTCCCCGTTTGCTACTCGAACGTACAAAGTAAATTATGCAAATAACATTTGCCAGCATAAACATCCAGCTGCAGCTGCCTCTGATGCAGATGCTGCCTCTGATGTTACTCCTGATGCTGCTGCTTTTGCTGCTGCTGCTGCTGCTGCTCCTGGATAACCGAGACGCTTATCGAATCAAATGCTGGGGCCAAATCAAATTGGTATAAACTTCGTTTAAGACATGAAAGATTGTCGCGGCATCCAGCCAGTCCGACAGACAGGCGGACGATGAGCTCCACTTCCTCTTGCAGCAGCAGTGGCCCAGCGGCAATTTCGAAAGGCTGTTTTCCTTTTGGGGCGCTTTTCTGTAATTTTCGCTCGGGCAAAGCAGAGTTGATTGTGGTGTACCGCTCTCTCTCTCTCCCTCTCCCTCTCTCTTTCTCTTTCTAATCGAGTTACTTACTTATTTATTAAAATTGTTGTATTTACAATGAAATCGACTTGCAACAAATATTCAGCATGCGCTGCAAAGTATGCAACATTATTTGTATTGCATCCAACCATGCGAAATGAATTGCATTTTGGGTGTGGATTCTTTTTACTGTTTGCCGATTGGAACCGACTCCTACTTGCTGCTTGCTGCTTGCCGCATGCCGCTTGCCGCTTGCCGATTTTTGTGAACTTTATGCAAATGCAATGTTGACATGAACACCAGACACACACGAGAGTATATTTCGTTGACTGGTTTTATTTTTATTTTTATTTATTTTTGGTAGACTTATCATATATTTTTCAGACTGCAGCAAGCGAGTAAAACTCAATGGAGTGCAAGAGAGTTGCGAATAAAACATGAGTCTATCCTCTAAAATGGAAATGAGAAATTCTAGTATAAATAAAATCAAAGAGCAATTTACTTAATATACAAATATTCCAAACATATTTTGTTGGCTCTCATAAGGAAAAGCGCAGTTTAATTGTTTATGATAGGATCGTTATTCTGAGTTAAAAAAAAAAACAGCTCTTAATTATAATAACAATGGCTCTTTGCTAATGCATTTCATGCAACGCAACAAATATAATCGTCTCTCTTTATAATCCAGCGTCTCTAACAATTTCCGTCTCTTTCACTCTTCCTATTGTAGCGGACAACAGTGCGTCGGGCGCTGCGAGTGCAGCGCATGAATTCTTCTGGCGCCTTTGGCTGTTAAAGCTGGTGGAGGCACTGCCTTTTCAGCACATCGCAAAGCTCTACAGACACATCAACAGGCAGCTGGTGAAGTGGGCGTGGCACTTTTATGCATTCGCCCAGCAACCCAGTGGGTTGGGGGCTGCCCATCAAATTATCAACTGTCAATACGACAGTGAGAGGCTAACAGCGACGCAACAGTCGACTAGCGACGCAGACAGCGGCGGCGAGAGTGAGCGAGAGAGGGATAGCAGCAGTGGTGTGACAATGTCAAAGGCAGCGTTGAGCAGCGACAAATGCTTTTATAATTGTCAAATGGCGTTGGCAACACTTTCGGCTGGCAATTCGAATCTGGATCAGGCAAACGTTCAACGAGACGAAGAAGAAGAAGAAGAGCATATTGATGATGATGACGATGATGATGACGATGGCGAGTGGAATATTGCGAGTGCTGCCAGTTTGAGAGATGATTTAACTGCAGCTTGCGCTGAAGCAGTGCCACTAAAGCGTCAACAGCTGTCAGCGACACTTGCCAAAGGGGGCGTGTCCACGCAGTTGGATCAACGATTATTGATGACTTGGCAGAAGTTGGCAACGCGGCCAGCAGCCTCTGCTCTCATCGCGTGCTGATGCTGAATTGATGATGAAATGCATTTCAAAAAGTAGCTTAAGGTGAAACGGAAAGCGGCGAGAATATTTCTCTTAACACCCCCTCCCCCATTAGTCTGCTCTTTCTTTTGTTCTCTTTTTATTTGTTTTTGAGAGTGCAATAATTAATGCCATAAGACGAGCAGAAATGAAATAATAAAATGGAAAAGTGCTTAACTGCTAAAATGACACTTTGAGGCTTGAATTGAATACAAAGAAGAAAACTTGTAATTTGATATTAATGCAATGGCAAATGCGAAATATTATTAAATGTAATAAATTAAATAAAATATAGTAAAAATAAATTATATATTTAGAAACATATGTATGCCAAATAAATAACAGGTGAAGCGCATTCAATATATATCATATATAACTATATAAGATTTATATTTGTATAAAATACATAGCAATTACTAAACAATAGACAAATGCTAAAGAAAATTACTTAATAATTAAACTATTTCAGTTTGTTTCGCGTGTAAACACAGTTTGAATATCAATCACAAACCTATTTGCAGTTTGAGAGCCACTGATCGTTTCTCTTTATTACAATACACAGCTGATTGTGCTGATCACAGCCAAAGTTTTTTCGCTCTCGCTCTCACTATTTTATATTTTGAAGAGAGCTTTCAGAGGCTGAGACTAAAATTGCACTTGAGCTTAGCTTTTTGTAATGCAGCGTAATTTATAGCAAAAAATAAGTTTGCGAAAGGAATTCAAAACTTTTACAGAGCTTAGACACACACATACACACATATATTTTGTTACCACGGTTCTCTCTTTCCACGAGCATTTTGTAAATAAAGTTTGGCTAATCAGTAGAATAAGGAATAACGCATAATTGATAAACGTTTAAATAAATAAGCAAATATAATAAAAAGCATTATATAGAAAGGAACTTTTTACGGTTTTGGAAGCATGCAAAATTAATTACTGATAGTTTTCATTTGTAGACACAAAAAACAAATTTTAAAGACAATGCAAAGAAAAGAGAAAACAAATTCTTTAAAATTTCAATATTATTTCAAGCAATTGCAAACGAAAAACTACAAATTATTTAAAATTTTTGGCAAACAAAAATCCAACGGTAAATAGTTCCTTTGCCTTATAAATAAAACATTGTAATTGTAAATTGAATCGAAATGAGAAAAAATTCAAAAACTAATAAATAATTGCAAAAGATTCGGAAATTTATAGAAAACTTAATTGAGAAATCGAATAAAATACCAAAAATATGTTTAATCAGCTCAAGTAATATTCAAAGAAAAGAGAGTGCAATAAATAAAAAACAAATATAAATAATAATAATAATAATGATAAATAATAATCAAAACTTTTGAAAATTGTATATAGTAAAGTATTTTAAGCAGTTGTCTAAACAGCACAAAAGAAAAGAAAAATCAATTGTGAATTTATGGTTAGTAAATTTGTATGTGTAAATGTTGAATATGATACAAGAACATATATAAATATAAATAAAAACATAAATATTTCTATAGATATAAAAATATATAATAATATGAATTGCATGCGCTCAGATTTATGTAATCAAAAAGTGTTGTGAAAGTTGTCTTCCCTTATTTATTTATTTATTCATTTGCTCAATTGTCGATGTGAATCGGTTTATTCGGTTGTCAGTTTTGGGTCTCAGTTCTGCTCATCTATATAGATATATTCAAACTTATATCGATATGAGTGTATGTTCTGAGTGTATATAGAAAGTAATCGAATTTGATTAATTTTAATGTTTTTCAATTAAAAGGTATACAAAAAATCAAATTAAAACATAAATGTTGTCTAGCAGCTAAGCTCGAGGTAGTCTTAGATTTATATAAACATATATATATATATATATATATATATATATATATATATATATTGGAATAGGGAAAACAAAATGCAATTGCTTACATTGAATATAAAATACATATTCATATCTAAGGAAGCGATTAAGGCGACATGAACAACAACTAAAAATAACCAAAAATGTAATGCAAAGAATTAATAATAGCCAAGAACACAAATCCAATGTTGTAAAAAGTAAATACCACAATAAAAAATCCCTTATTTTAAGCATAATATTTAAATAGATGGGCAATGAATGTAAAAAGTAAATTAAAAACATGGCAAGCATTAGTATTTATTGGCTATTGGTTTAATAATAAGAAAATTAAATATATAATAAATAAACAATAATAAATTATAAATAATGATATATCCATTTGATTAGTTTAGTAAGTTAGTTAGTTCGAGAATATTTACATGCTGCATATATTTATGTCGACCACTGTAAGCACTGCAAGTTAGCAGCGCCATCTGTGGCATTTCCTTATTTTGCACAGCTGTGGTTAGCTTTGCACCAAAAAGCTCTTTTAAGAACTCCGCTTGCGAGCCTGAAGTGAAACCAGGCAAAGCTTTCTGTTGCTGCTGCAATTGCTTTTTTCTTTTTGCTCAGTACACGTGTTGATCACCAGGTGGTCCCCGCCTCCACTGCAGCTCGCCGTCTCCAGCTCAGCAGTTAGTCAAAGCTCCGCGTGAAGGTCAGACGGGACAAGATCCAGCTTCGGGCTATGGGCAGTCAACGCTCTTCAATGACGACGAAAGCACCGGTCGCGGCAATTTGCATATACTACGACGCGTTGTATTTCGACAAAAATCTAATTAAGCCCCATTAAGTTTAGTATTTAAAAAAGAAAATTAATTATATTAATTAAAACTTGACCTTGACTCGAATTCGGACAAAAATTTAAATTCGCTATTTCAGCTTTTCTCCTTTCTATGTTTTTCACGTTTCGCACGTGTCTTGATTTATTTATTGTGCCCCCCTTGCACCCCTTCGACAGTGCTTATTTTTTTTGGTTCAATGGAAAAAAAATAAGACGACTGCCAACAACATCCCTAAGCTCAAATTTGACCAATTGACGGAACATTAATTGTGCCCAAAGTTAAAAGAATCAATTCATTTTTTTTACGTGAATAAAATAACCTTAACGAGCGTCTTACTTGGATAAATTATATTTTTTGTGTCCATCTATGATTTTATAAATAATTGTAATAAAAAAAAAAATAATAATTAAAAGAATATTTGTGTCTTTTGTGAAACTATTAAAAATATCAAGTCTACATATAAAGTAACGGTAAGTGTTTTGTTTTGGCGGGAATTATTGTGTGTGTATTGGTGTGCGTAAGCTTTTTTTTTATAATTTACATATTCGCAATGGCGCCAAAATTTACGCGAAAATGTTAATGACATTAGAACAGTTTAACAGCGCCCTGTTAACACTGTTGGTAACATTTTCACAGCGTGTTGTTTAAAGCTTAAAGTTTTAATTTCAATCATTTTATATGAGTTACTAACTTGGCTGCAAATAATAAATAAATGCAATGTGCAAATACTAAATTTGATTAATTAAACGGAGACTAAACTTAACAGAGAGTACAAACTCAATTGGTTTTATATCAAAGAATGAAAACAATGGGAATTGTTACCCTTTAAATTTTTTAAGAGAGCCGCTCTCTGCAGCTGTCCCCTGACAGCCAACTGCAGCTGTGCTCGGCTCTCTCCGCAAGTTTGTTTTGTTTTTGCATGATCTATTTTGTTGCGCTCTCTAAGAGCGGTTCGTTGACCGTGGCATTGATTCGTGAGTATTTCCCCAGGCTCGAGGCCAGGCAACATCTCTCACTTTAGCCAGACACAATTTACCGTTCTTTAGCCAGCAGCTTTTGCTGATACGCGACTGATTCGATTCCCGACTCCATCTCAAAATTCCAAAGAACGTTCAATTGCCTTCGAGTCGTACAAACAAGTGGTAGCATTAAAAGTTCCTCAGCTAGCAGCAAAAAAATTCTTCACAATTTACAGAGCGAGCGGGAGCGAGAGGGAGAGAGAGATAAAGCGACAATTGCACAGAACACATATGTATATAGCAGAATATAACGCAATAATATTAACACACTCTATATATGCATATAGATCACAGTAAATAAATGCCTTTCGTCGAAAGATTCGTGCAAATCCGCAATTTTGTTATGAACGTTTGTCTCGTCGAGGCCATACAATTCGTCCAGGATCTCTCGCATGCCATTTGCTTGGACTTTCGGGGCCTATTCAATCTCAAATAGAGTCGCGAACTGGTTCGGTAAGTCTACAAAGAAAGTGATTGGAAAGTGGAAGGTGAAAGTGTCCAATTAACTGTAATTTATTTCTATATGCTCATTTTTTCCTGTGTGTTCTTTGCGTTTCCGTTACGAAAGAAGAAAAAACCTCATGGCACCTTAACAAATTCAAGTAGAGGTTATGTTTGTGGCATTCAACAATTGCATGTGAATGTTAGCTTATACTTACTACAAGTGGCTTATAGCACTTAATTAGTAACCGGCAAGCTCTAAGAGAAAGCAGCGAAGCAATTTATAAGAAGCGAACTATGCAGAATAAGTTCAGCAACAATTTCATTTAAGAATCGCGTTAGTAAATGCATATACACATATATTTACATATATATATAATAATATATAGTATTGTTCCTTAACTAAATACTTCAAGCAAAACTATATGTGAATAGCAAAAATATTTCTTTAGCCTATCAAAAATGTATCTTAACATGTTTTTTATAAACACAAATGTAAAATTTCGCAATATAAAAATATGGATACGCAGCACATACTCTTTATATTTAAATAAATTTATAATTATTTTAGATTAGTATTTATGCATTTTTGAGAATTAAATAATAATTAAATTTCTCATTTTCAAATTATGATCAAATAAACTTTTCACAATATCTTAATTTATCAAATCCTGTTAATAGTTTTCTAAATATATGTATAATATATATATGCTAGAAATTCCACTTGGCCCATTTCGTCACCCACTCTTCCTCTTCCCACGTACTCTCCCTTTTTCACACACTCAATTATAGTTAATCCTTTACCAGGTTTTCAGTCGACTCAAATTTTACATTTGCTTTTTTACACACAGCTTAACTCAACAACACACACACACACATACGTACTTACTTACACACTTACATACACTCCCACACAAACACACACACTCTAACACACACACATATACACACTCTTACTCGTACACGCACAGTATCTCAACTATCTCAAGACATTTAACTTGGTTTCTAAACCTAAACGACCATTCGATAAACAAATTGAACAATTTGAACAACAACCAACCGTCTATCGATCAATCGATACCCCATAACTGATTACCGATTACTGATAACCGATAACAGCGACATGCTCTCCTGTGCCCCATTCAACAAACTGATTTATCAAACAACCGCCGATGTCCCCGCCATGTCCAATGGCAAGGGGACACCTCTCGCCCCGGTTGGCCTCAGCACCCTATCGCTGCCGACGGGGCCGGGGGGCGGCAGCGGGGCGCCGAGCGAGATCTCGTCTGTGGACAGCGATTGGAGTGACATACGCGCCATTGCACTCAAATTGGGCGTACAAAATCCGGACGATCTGCACACGGAGCGCTTCAAGGTCGATCGACAGAAACTGGAACAGTTAATAAAGGGTAAGAGTCACAGATTTGCGTTCCTAGTATTTGCTTTAATGCAATAATGATTTCCCACACATATATATATACCCTGTAGCGGACAGCGCCATTGAGGGCATGAATGGTGCGGAGTATTTCTTTGATGATGTAAGTTGAAGAAATTCTCGTTTTAAATTAATATTGAAAATAGTGATCGAAAAAATGATTTGCAATGAATTCTGCTAATATTAATAATTAATAAATATATACAATTTTAAAAATATTTTTTAATTAGTTAAATTACAAGACTTATATAGAACAACAAATTCAAAGATCTTCATAATTTAATTTTATATGAACAGACTTTGTTCTGAAAGATTATATTATTTATTATATTATTATAATATTTTGTTTTATTTAAATTATTTATATTATTCATGTAAGTTATATTTTTACTATTACTAAGCATATATGTATATAAGGTTTTTTCTATTTTATATTATTTCTTATGTCGTTTCAATATCAAGATCAAAATTCGTACCTCTTTGAAGTGCAACAAAATTTTGAGGGCGATCATTAGTTTTGGATTTTATTATTCGGATTTTGTACAAAATATTTAAAAAAATTTTACTTTGACTAAGTTTAGTCCTATTATTTTGTATAATGCCTTCATATATACTGTTTTAATTGGAAGTCGGAGTAGGCACTGCAGTATTTGCTCAGATTTAAATAATTTCTACACTCACAACAACAAAATTCACTTTGAAAGACATTAAAAATTTTAGTGAAGAAACCATTAATGTTTAGCTTATTCTAATTACCGAAACAAAATTCAAGTGTATTACCTCTAGACGCACAAGTAGATGAGATATCTGAATAACAACTAAATATATTTTAGATCATGAATACCACGGATACCTATGTGAGCTGGCCTTGCAGACTGAAGATCGGCGCCAAGAGCAAAAAGGGTGAGCACTGCGACCATTTGCATATATAACGACTATTGCAATAATATGCATAATACATATTTATACATATCCCCTCCACCCCCCGCAGATCCCCACGTACGCATTGTGGGCAAAATGGAGCAGGTGCATCGCGCCAAGGATCGCATTCTAAGCAGCTTGGACTCCAGGGTGCGTATGGAAAACTACAATTTACTTTTCTTATCATTCATTCATGTGTCATTATTTTTTCTGTCAGGGCACACGCGTGATTATGAAAATGGATGTAAGCTATACGGACCACTCGTACATCATTGGACGCGGCGGCAACAATATTAAACGCATCATGGACGACACAAATACGCACATTCACTTCCCGGACTCGAATCGCTCGAATGCGACGGAGAAATCGAATCAGGTGTCGCTGTGCGGCACCCTCGAGGGCGTCGAGCATGCCAGAGCCCTCGTTCGGCTCTCCACCCCGCTGCTCATCTCCTTTGAGATGCCGGTGATGGGGCCGGGCAAACCGCAGCCGGATCACGAGACGCCCTACATCAAAATGATTGAGAGCAAGTTCAATGTGCAGGTAAGCTCCATTAGAAGACCAGAAAAGAGGTTAAGTCTACCGAATTATTATAAAATAATTGGAATAATACAGTTAAATAGTGTCAGAAACTGTAACTTTTTTTAAATAAGTTTATATAAATAACATTTGATTTATTTTTACATAATGAAAAAAAAGAAGAGATTTTGTTTTTTAAAATTTTTAATTCGATTTTTATACTCTAAACCTATTTGAAACCATTTCAATATATATATAACGACATTCTGAAAAGTTAAGAAGTTTTTTATTTAATATAATATGCGAATAATTATCATTTTATTCATATACATTTTTTTTTTTTAACATTTCAGGTCATATTTTCATCGCGACCCAAGCTGCACACCTCGCTGGTGCTGGTCAAGGGATCCGAGAAGGAATCCGCTCAGGTGCGAGATGCCACTCAACTGCTGATTAACTTTGCCTTTGAGAGCATTGCGGTAAGTTCAATTCAACTTGCCTCAGGATATCGAATACAATCTAATCTGCAACTCTAAATTTAGAGTCAAATTCTTGTGAATGTACAAATGGAGATATCGCCGCAGCACCACGAGGTTGTCAAGGGGAAGAACAATGTGAACTTATTGAGCATCATGGAACGCACCCAGACCAAAATCATATTTCCCGATCTGACTGATATCAATGTGAAGCCGCTGAAGAAGTCGCAGGTGACAATCAGCGGTCGCATCGACGATGTCTATAAGGCGCGACAACAGTTGCTCGGCAACATGCCCGTTGCATTGATATTTGACTTTCCGGACAATCAGACCGATGCCTCCGATATAATGGGCCTTAATGCCAAATACGGTGTCTACATAACACTGCGCCAAAAGCAGCGACAAAGCACCCTGGCCATTGTCATCAAGGGCATTGAGAAGTTTATAGGTGAGTCTATTACTTCAATTTTGCTGATAATCTAAAGATATATATACAAATATATAATTTATAATTGGGCAGCAATGATTGGTTGTATTGTAAATTAGAAATGATAAAAAGTAAGATCCAAAAATTTAATGAACAAGTGAAGTACGAAAATCAAGCAAACATTTTATTATTAGCCAAAAATATCAATTAAAATTCCAATAGAACAAGTTAAATCGGACAGGAGATTTTCCAATTTTATTTCTTGTATTGAATATTTAATAGGTAAAAGGCTGATTATCATCATAGTCTTTTTTTGATAACTGTAGAACTGGGATAAAAAAATAAGATAAGAAAAGTCCAATCCGCAATATTTGCAATTTTGGTTAATCCCAGATTTGCTAACTGAGTTAGGTAGGTTAGAAACGGGGACTTCCCGGGCTGTCTTATCTCTTAAATCTTATATTTTAAATTAAGATGAATTTAAATGAATGCTCATCAAATTTCTTACCATTGTCAGACAAAATCTATGAGGCACGCCAGGAGATATTGCAACTGTCGACGCCCGCACTCCGGCCGGAGATACCCGAGCACTATTACATGCCCAAGGACAAGGCTGTGAATGCGGCGTATCGCGCACAGCTGACGGCTCTGCTCGCTGGGTATCCGGATAGCCCGAAGACGCCATCGTTGCTGCCACCGATAATCGCCCAGTTGGCGGCCTATGGCAACAAGAGTCACAACATGTTGCTGGGCAGCAATGTGGGCGTTGGCCTCGCCACGCCCACCGGCATATGTGCGCCCACGCAAAAGTACATGCAGCTGCACAATAGCAACTATCAGCCGCGCCAGGTGAACACGATGAACAACAACAACAACAACAACAGCAACAGCAACAACAACAGCAGCAGCAGCGCTAACAACAACAACAACTATCTGCAAGTGCCTGGCTCCAATCTGCTCAAACCGCTGCCGCCAGTGGCAGGAACAGGAACAGGAAACATAGCGGGCGCAGGATCAATGGCATCAGCATCGGCAACGGCAGCGGTACAATTATCGCCACGGAACAGCTGCAGTCAGAATACGAGTGGCTATCAGAGCTTTAGCAGCAGCACCACCTCGCTGGAGCAATCGTATCCACCATATGCCCAGGTGCAGACCGTCGTCTCCTCGACATCCAGCTCGTCGGGCGGCGGGGCCGGCGGCTTGGGCTGTGCGAGTCGATCCCATTATTCGCCGGACTCCACGTACAGCAGCGAGGCGGGCAGCATCGCTGGCGCCGCTCGACTTGGCCGTCGCCTCAGCGATGGCGTCCTGCTCGGCTTGGGCAGTGCGACGACGGGCGGTGCCCATCTCTTGCCCGGCAGTGCCGAGAGCTATCGCAATCTTCACTACGAGCATCAGCAGCAGCAGCAGCATCATCATCAACAGCAGCAGCAACAACAGCAGCAGCAGCAGCAACAACAACAGCAGCAGCAGCAACAGCAGCGTGCATTTGATTTTGATATGAAACGTGCGCTCGGCTTCAAGGCCATGGAACGCAATCCGGTTGCTGGGGAGCTGCGCACCCCAACACCCGCCTGGATGGGCATGGGTCTCAGCCGCACCTCGCCGGCACCCCTCGAGACGGTTGACGACGGTGGAGCCACCGGCGGTGGTGCTGCCAACAATTGGCGAATGCCGCCACCGCCGCCAGGTCTGGGGTCATCCACATACGGACTGAGCGCCACAACGGGTCTGCTCGACGCAACACCCGTGAGTCGGCGCATGCAACTCTCGCAACACAAGGATATACACACCCTGTTGACAAGCCTCGGCATGGAGCATTACATCAGTAAGTAGCCAACACCAAAACTACAAACGACTCTTTGCGAAAGTCTGTATTTTATTTTATTGACATTGATAAGCCAATTAAAGGAAGTCTTCCATTTGATTAAAAAAATCTTAAAAATTAAGATCTCATAAGAAATATTCAACAAACAGTTATAGTATTTTTTTTAATTTTTTTTTAACAAAATTTAGCTATAATTAATATAATACTAAAGTACATGATTTCGGCTAGGTTATTTTGACTATTTAAAAGTTATTTTCTTTTTCGATTTTTTAATGAGGGTTAAGAAAATGGATAGCATCAGGAATATGAATTGAATTATGCAGAATATCAACCGTTTAATGCTTTGATAGGATGTTGATAGCAACTCTTGCTATTGTTCCAGGATATTCGAGAATGTGTGATTTTAAGTCCAGGTTTTTGAATCATTCATTGGTGAGATGTGATCTCTCCTCTCTCTGACAGTTGGAAATGGTCGTGGCTGATGTTCTGTTCACTTTGTAGCTGATTGTTGTAATTATTGTAATTATGTTATAAATAATCGTGTATTTATCAGGTTTTTTTTTCAATATTGGAAGACATATTCCGATTTGCAGAGTCAATTTGTATATTGTTGAAGATGTCAGCGTGTTATTCTCTACTTGAGAATCGGTGTCGAGTGTAGTTTTTTGCAGAAACGATTAACTCCAGCATTTAATTCATAATTTAAGGATATATTTAAGATAATTCAAATTGATTTGTGTTGGGGGAATGGGAAAGATGTGCTATATTGAGTTGGAAAAGTGCTATTGATTTTTTTTATTTTGTTTGCATAATTATTAATTATTTTAAATTGTATGATTCGTTATTCGACAAACATATTTATATATATGTAAATTTGTGTGATGTTGTTGTTATTATTTGCTGTTGTTAATTTTAAATTATTTGTTTCCATTTGTAGAAATTTTCGTGCTAAACGAAATCGATTTGGAAATGTTTTCAACACTGACCGAGGAGAATCTCATGGAGCTGGGCATCACCGCGTTTGGAGCTCGCAAGAAGCTGCTGGCGGCCATTCATACGCTTCTGGCAAATGAAGCTGCCTGCAGTAGTATGCCCAGCAGCAGCTCCTCGCAGAGCTCCTCGCCGCGATTCTCCGGCAGCGCTGCGCCCGGAGCCGAGCGTCGCCCCTCGAATCAGTGGTAATGCTCTGGTGATGTTTTTCCCCTAATTGCAAAGTTGCAAAATATGAAAAAATTAAAATTTAAAAAAAAAATTTATATACAAATCACATAAAAAAAAAAAAAAATTATTACTATATAATAGATAAAACTAAGCCAACTCATTTATTTATTCAACGTAATTTTAAGTTCGCTTGAGACATTGAAAGAAAGAAAACCACTGCCTTGGCAAATGCGGTATCCGAACAACAAATGTGTCAATCGAAATGTTTGCAGATCGAAATTATCGATTTATAGTTGGCTTGACTCACACTATTCGCATTTGCACTCAACCGAAACTTGTTATATGAACTATTTATGAACACTACCAACGTATTTATAATGTATATTGTAAAGAAATGAATTTAACTGAAGGAAAACAAATTGTTAGAAAAATACATATGTACCCACCCCCATGTAAAGATCGGAAAAAATAAATAATCATCTGCTTTGGATACAAATTCTTGTTTTTCTGAAACTAATTTGAACGGTTACCAAAAAAGAAAAAAAAAAAACAAACATCACCGTTCATTCTAAGAACAATAACATAATAATTAAAATATTATATTTAAAGGCGTTCCTTTACATGTTTCTTATTAGAAGCTATAGATTTTCTTATATGTGGTAATTATTGTGTATTTTGTATAAACTGTTCCCAAAATGGGTTAATTTAAATAAGAAAACCGATGTGTAATTATGATAAGAATCATTTTGTAAAGTACTCGAAATAAACGGTTCAGTTTTTTTTTTATTATTATTAAAAACTGAAGCAAAATGTTTAATTGGCGTCCGAGCAGTAACCGTCTTCGAAGATTTAAACAAATCGCGAGTTAACTCAAAGTGACCTGAAGAACCACGCTTCGATATTTAACTACTTTTTTAAAGAAAGAAATAGATATTAAGTAAGTAGGTTATTTTAATCTAATTTAAAATTAATTTATCTCAATTCAGTATGTTTATTTTGTATTAAGCAAAAATGTTGCTGGTAATTCATTTCTGCTTAAAATTTGATTTTATGTGGCAAATGGAAATAATCTAAGTAGGCGTCACATTTCCTTTTTTGGAAGTTGCCTGCCTCTCGAATTCAGAGCTGTGATAAATTCAGTCTAACACGGAATTGTATACTAACAACATCACATTTTAAGCGTAAAGTGAAATTTATATAACATTTTATATACAAAAAAAAAAAATTTTTATATATTTTCTCTTGAATACTTTAATAAAAAAAAGAAAACATAATTTAAAATGGCATTAAAACTGCTGAAGGTAAGTCAAGTAGAACAAATCCTAGCTATATATGTATATATACATATATATATGTATATATATATATATATTTATATATTTATATATTTACATAATAAGTTAGTTTTAATGTTCGATTGTTCCAATTTGCAGAGACTCGTTTATTGACAAATCCCAAAAGGACTTTTTGTGCTGCGGAACTTCGAGAGGGTTTATTTGGATGACTCTAGATGAAGATGAATGTCAGTTCTTCAAAATGCGGGATGATTTGAGAGTTCTCTTCCTCCTTTGGACGCTGCTCGGCTTACTTTAGGTGGTAAGTTTTCTATCCAAAATAATGAGAACTATTTATTCTAATCTCGATTCGTCTTAGGATGATGGGAGTTTTGCTACCTCCCGATGTGGTACGCATATATGCGTATATATAATAAGATGACTGGTCTGGGCTGCATTGTACACCAAATTCACAGTTTTGAACAGAGCTCTCTTTGGATACTTTCTTTTTGCATTGTAAACCAAATTCGCCGGCCTCCTCCTCCTCCCCCTCCTCCTCCCCCTCCTCCTCCTCCTCCTCCTCCTCCTCCTCCTCCTCCAGCTCCAGCTCCTCTTCCTGCTCCTCTTCCTGCTCCTCTTCCCTTCTTCCTCCTCTTCTTCCTCTTCTTGCGACACTCGAGGCTGCTGTGGAAGTGCAAATGATTTTCAATGCTTGCGAACTAAATTCCGGTTATGGTTATTTTTTTTTGGCAATAAAGTAACCAAGAAAAATCACTAGAAATGTGTGGTAATTAATTTTAAGTTTAAACTGGAAGAACCCGCTCCGATTCAAAATCGTCGTGGAAGATTCTCTGGAACGTTATGTGTACTGTAAGCATAGCAAATAAGATAGGAAAAAGTGCAATTTAAAAGTAAATCAAAATAAGGAAAGTAAAAGCGAAAAATTTTAAATACAAAAAATCTGTTAGAGAATGAAAACTAGTTTAAGCAATGAAATCTCTACAAAATAAATAAAAATGGATCCCTTGCAAGAAAACGACCCTTGTATGGGTAAAAAGTGTCGCCTGCATTCGGTGGGTACCGACTAAGTAAATATTGTTAGCTATATAAGGATGGCATTTTAAGCAATAAAGTTAGTATGAATTTACAACTCTACTCGTGAGTTTGAATTTACTGTTCAACTCTAAAAATAAACCAATAAAAAGTGACGTATAAAAAAGAAAAACACCAACGAAATTAAAGTGGTTAATTTTTTGAGGCCGAAACATTGAAAAAAAAAATAGTGAAGTGAAGTAAAAAAAATCTGGAAGAGACGACAGTCGTCGATGCAGTAAAATCCTTGTCGTTGTTGGCGAAAATTCGTCGCGGGAGAAATTTTAATGCGGAAAAAAATTCGTCGAAAAAGAAATATTGAAGAGAAAAAAAGCAGCAAGAAAATTCGTTGCAAGAGTCGTCTCTAGAGGAGCGAAGATCATCGCGGGTTTTCACAATTGTTACAATTCGTTGTTCGCACTTCGGCATGATGGATACTGGTACCTGGAGCATGTGAGCACCGGGAAGGAACTAATACTGAAATCCGGCACTCAGCCGGTGGTCATCTGTCGAGCGGCCTTCAATTAGCAGATAGTATCACAAATAAAATAATACTAAGATATGGTATCTGTACACGCATAGTTTGAATTTTTACTCAATAAAGTCAGTATTACTTATTTTGTTCATTTAATCATGGATGGAAAAACGTGCTCACATTTAAATTGAGAAGATGATTTTATTTGCAAATATATTATAATTATTATTACTTATTGTTTGGCCAAATAAAGATAGTTATTTTTTTAGAGTTAAGTGGAAGCTACACATCTCGATTATCTCCAAATAAAAGCATGTTATCCAAAATTATGCGTCTGGCATAAATCACAGCCAAAGTAGCCCCACTTAAGGACCTATTTTGGGCACAATTTTTAAGCTCGCCAGTTTGATGCCCTGCCAAATGTGGTGCAGGGCGACTTTGAGTCTGTAAAATGGCTCAACTGCATGATTGTAAATCAAAATGCAGAAGGAGCAGCAAATAATTGAGGAAAGCAGCACAGGATAAGCAATGTCCTTTCCCCTGTATGTAAATGAAACGGAAATTAGTTGTCATTTGGGCAAAACCACTTCAAGCGCAAAATGTCATAATCATAAAAATTGCAATTATGCTGATGTGGAACAACCCATTTCCAGTTCATTAGCCTGCTGCCACGCCCACAGACTGTCTCCAAAATACACACACACACACACACACACACACACACAGACAATACATTTTTGTTACTTGGCAAGCATCGAGAGGAGGTTGCACTAAAAATAATACAAATTATGCAGCCAACTGGAGACGATAAAGTCATTAGCATCCATAGGCCAACTAGGATGACAAGAAGGATAATAACTTATACTAAAACGAGAGTTCATCGACTCCAGCAAATGATGTTGCAAATGTGGCACAAATGTGCAATGTGTTCGACCATCAAATTGCTTGGAATCTCAGCTCTTGTCTTAAATGAAAAATTATGTAAATCATAAATTGCTTCGAAACTTGTAGCTAAAAATTAACTTAACTGTAATTTCTAATTTTATTTTTATTTAGTTGAGTTAATTTAGAAATATAATTAAGAGTTGTAGTACTAGCGTAAAGGGCATTTAAATCTAATTTAAAATTAATTTATCTTTATTAATTTATATTTATTTAAGTATGTTTCTTTTTTAATAAACAAAAATTCTGCTGGTAATTCATTTCTGCTTAAAATTTGATTTTATGTGGCAAATGGAAATAATCTAAGTAGGCGCCACATTTCTTTTTTTGAAGTTGCCTGCCTCTCGAATTCAGAGTTGTGATAAATTCAGTCTAACACGGAATTGTATACTAACAACATCACATTTTAAGCGTAAAGTGAAATTTTTATAACATTTTATACGAAAAAAAAAAAAAAATTTCTTGAATAGTTTAATAAAAAAACGAAAACATATTTTATATTTATGTTCATATTCATATTAAATTCAGAAATTTTGTAATTCAGAATATTATATGGATATAATGGCATTAAAACTGCTGAAGGTAAGTCAAGTAGAATAAATCCTAGCTATATATATATATATATATATATATATATATATATATATATACGAGGGTGGTTTGATGAGTACCTGACCTACATAAGAAAAACGAAAATTTTTGGAAAAATTATTTTTTATTTTTCAATATAATCCCCTTTCAGCTCTACACATTTATTCCAGCGATGCTCCAACTTTTTTATTTTATAAAAATATGATTTCTGTAGATCCGCAAAATACGTCTCCGTAGTGGCAATAACCTCCTCGTTCGACCGAAATTTCTGCCCAGCGATTGACTTTTTCAAATTTGGGAACAAGAAAAAGTCGCAAGGGGCCAAATCCGGAGAATAAGGTGGATGGGGCAGCAGTTCGTAGCGTAATTCGACCAATTTGGCCTGGGCGACGCCGGAGGTGTGAGCGGGAGCGTTATCATGGTGGAAGAGCACTTTCTTCTTCACCAAATGGGGCCGTTTCTTCTTCAACTCGGCGTCAAATCTTCCCAATAGTTCGGCATAGTAGAGCCCTGTAATCGTTCTTCCCTTCTCTAGGTAATCTATGAGGATAATACCTTTCGAATCCCAGAAAACCGTGGCCATCACCTTTCCGGCCGATGGAACAGTTTTCGCCTTCTTCGGGGCAGATTCGCCAGGTGAAGTCCACTGTTTCGACTGTTCTTTGGTCTCTGGTGTGTACCAGTGAATCCATGTTTCGTCAACAGTCACGAATCGACGCAAAAATTCCTTCGGATTACGCTTTAACAGCGCCAAACCATGCTCCGAAGTGGTCACGCGGTTGCGCTTATTGTCTGGTGTGAGCAAACGCGGCACCCATCGCGCCGATAGCTTTCTCATACCCAATATTTCATGTAGGACATGAAACACTCGTTCTGTTGAGATGCCTACTGTCTCAGCTAACTCGCGCACCTTCAACCGGCGGTCTGACAATACCAGATCATGTATTTTCTTCACTTTATCCTCCGTGGTTGCTGTTTTCGGGCCACCTGGTCGTGGCTCATCAAAAACGGACGTGCGACCACGTTGAAACTCACTAAACCAATTTTTGATGGTGGTCATCGAAGGAGCAGAGTCACCGTACACAGTATCCAAGCGTTCTTTGATTTCACTGCGTGATTTCCCCTCCAAAAAGAAGAATCGAATCACCGACCGATATTGCTCTTTTTCCATTTTTCTAAAATGCGTGGACACGACTGTTTTGACACGTGGTGAAAACAAAACTAAAAGTCCGATTTGACTGAAATTTTCACTGTGGCTGTTTAGGTTTATGTACTATACGATAGTCACGTCATATTGCAATAGTGGCGCCATCTGGCGTCAAGGTCAGGTACTCATCAAACCACCCTCGTATTATATGGATAAAACGGCATTAAAACTGCTGAAGGTAAGTCAAGTAGAATAAGTCCTAGCTATATATATATATATATATATATATATATATATATATAAATGTGATGTTAGTTGATTTTAATGTTCGATTGTTCCCATTTGCAGAGATTCGTTTATTGACAAATCCCAAAAGGACTTTTTGTGCTGCGGAACTTCGAGAGGGTTTATTTTGATGACTCTAGATGAAGATGAATGTCAGTTCTTCAAAATGCGGGATGATTTGAGAGTTCTCTTCCTCCCTTGGACGCTGCTCAGCTTACCTTAGGTGGTAAGTTTTCTATCCAAAATAATGAGAACTATTTATTCTAATCTTGATTCGTCTTAGGATGCTGGGAGTTTTGCTACCTCCCGATGTGGTACGCATATATGCGTATATATAATAAGATGACTGATCTGGGCTGCATTGGACACCAAATTCAGTTTTAAACAGAGCTCTGTAATGACTTCTAAATTCATGGACACCCAAATTCGCTGGTCTCCTCATCCTCCTCTTCCTATTCTTCCGACACTCGAGGCTGCGTCGGATTCTCAATGCTTGCGAACTAAATTCCGGTTATGGTTTTTTTTTTTTTTGTCATAGTTTACCACAGATTTTTGGCCAGTCTTTTGTGTTGCCACCACAGATATGGTGAAAGTGGCGTGAGACCGTGATGATGGCGGAGCAGAGTGATTTTCGGATCACCTGCTCCTTCGTCGAGTTGTACCAAGAGCACTT
The DNA here is from genome assembly GCA_037043585.1 of Drosophila mimica. Taxonomy (NCBI): domain Eukaryota; kingdom Metazoa; phylum Arthropoda; class Insecta; order Diptera; family Drosophilidae; genus Drosophila; species Drosophila mimica. The sequence goes on from JBAMBE010001243.1 coordinate 1,081,084, forward strand.
CTATGATCTATTCAACGCTGAAGAGGCGACGGCGCAACCCGAGGAGCCGCACATTAGCTCGCTCGCCACCTGATTGGCATTGGTCACTTCCACCTCGGTGAGTTCACGCATTAAAATTCCATTTTTATCCTCACGTATGTATGTCGATAATGCTGTCTTCCCGCCTGTTCGGCGCAAATAGATCGTAGAATTGTTCTTGGTACAACTCGACGAAAGAACAGCTGATCCTAAAATCACTCTGCTCCGCCATGGCGACCTTCTTTTCAAAGATTTCGTTGGCAGCCCGCGGAATAATGCCAGCATGCTCGTCCATACTGCCATTAAACGCGGCTCCCATTGGATAAGTCTTTCCGGACCCCGTCTGGCCATAGGCGAGTGTTGCAACGTTGAAACCGTCGAGCAGCTTCTTCAGTCTGCTGCCTACGCACGTCTCATAGTTGTACGTAAATGCTTTGTTATTCACCGTTACATGGGCAACTCCAGCGTCGAGGCGCTGCACTGCTATGCGGCAGCCGCCTTCCACCTCCGATTTAACAAGTGGGCGAAAAAAAAAACAACACAAAATGAACTGAAAGTCAGTCAAAAAAAAATTGCAGCACTCGAAAATTTCAAAGCTATTCCGGCGGTGGCGTCAGTAAAATGAAAATGAAAATTTGGCAATAACTAAGAAAAATCACTAGAAATGTGTGGAAATTGATTATAATGATTGTTACAAAATATATACTACATTACATGCCTGTATTTTTTTATATTTTTCATTTGTGTTTCCATAATAGATGAGGATTTAATTGCCTCTACAACGAATGCAAAAACATAAATATTAATTTTGTATAAATTATATTTGCCAAGTAGTGCAGCAAGCAGTGCTAAGTTATTTCTGGAGAAATGTGGTGAAGTAGCAACGCAGGGGAAGTGGGTACATAGACAACAAGCAGTGCTAAGTTATTTCTGGAGAAATGTGGTGAACAAGTAGTAGCAACGCAGGGGAAGCGGGTACATAGACAACACAGTTCGTGTTTGGCAACTGCTTGCTGCAACATTTCCTGTATCCACCACACATTCCCATTATGGCCACTGCTTGTCCAAAATAGGGGAAATTAAAAGGTGGAGTATATCAAGCAGTTTATATGACAAGCAGTTAAAAAGCAAAATTGCTCAAGCAAACAAGATAAAAACATTGTTTCCGAGAGGGGAATGGAAACATCTATGCAAATCAGAAAGAGACAGCCAAATACCAGTGCTAAATAAATATCTAGAAACTTGAAGAGCTGGAAAGGCTAAGAAAATATTTGAAAATTATTAAATTTTTCAGAAATAATCCCATTCCAATAAAAACAATTAGATTAAAATATTCAATTCTGTAAAATAGCACAAATCTATCTTTAATGTCTTAAGCAGATAATCTTTATTAGATGCAACACTAATTGCACGACTGCAAGCAGTTGCACTTCTTGCTTTTGTCGGTCCCACTGCAAGTTGACATACTTAAAAGGCCAGGCGCTCCAGCAAGCGCCGCTCTCTCTGGCTCTCTTTTGCCCACTTTCTTGTGCTCTTACCTTCCCCAACAGTATTCGTTTTTAAACTCAAAGCCCGACTGCAGCTTCGTGAGACGTTTCGTGCCGGGCAGCCGAAGCGGCTTGCTCGGCATTCGTTCCTTGCTGTTGTTCTTGTTGTTCGTTGTGGGGAAAACGAACCGTTCATCTGTGCAAAGCAATCGGCAAACTCCGTGTTGCTTGGCGTCGTTAGCTCAGTTCTCGTTGCGTTGCCTTTGCGTGAGGTTTGCCATTTTTTAATTCGGTCCGTCGCTTCTATCAGTCACCAGTCACATAAACGAAACAACAAAAAAGCGACGTATTCCAACAAAGTGCAGCTGCAGCAACAATTACGCGAATTGAAGCTTACGTAGCTTCAAAGCAGTGTATTGTGCATCTCTCTGTGTGTGTGTGTGTGTGCTCATATTTTGGAATTTCGTTCAGTGAGTGTGTGTTTTTGACATTGCAGCAGGCAAAAGGAACAGCAAGAAATAAACAGCCGGCGATCGACCTAACGGCACATTTTGTTCGTGCAGCCATAAATTTCCCGTGTCTGGTTGGTGGTTGCATATGTGTGTGGGGGGGTTAAGCTGTTGCTTCGCCTATATAACGCCTCAATGTATGTGTGTGTGTGTGCGCGCTTGTGTGCATGACATGCAGTCACGTGTTCTAAGGTGATTTTAACGAGTTCCGTGATACGCGAAATGAGATAAGAAACAACGTATAAAAGTCACAAGCAACGACACAAAAATACAACAGAAAAGGAATAAGCCCTATACATGTGTTTGTGTGGCAGGGAAAAGTCCAGAACAAAAACCACAACAACAAACGTCAATACATACAAGCAATCAGAATCACACACACATTCATGACTCTGCGACTTTTCTTTTGAACATGATCGAAAACTAAATCGAAATCGAAGTGCATTCGAAATATTTGCCACGAATATTAACAAGAAATACGACAAAACATTTGAATTAACTTAAACATTACCAAGTATCTTGTAGAAAACCTGAACATATAAAATATTGCATTTATTTCGGATTTATCAAGGTAGGTTTATTTATTATATTTTATATTATTATTGGCACTCAAACAAAATTAAAAATTAAAAATAATAATAGTTATTTAAAGTTTATTTTTAAAGAATACCAAAAATATATTTAAATCTATGAGATAACGAAAGGGAAGAAGTTAATTTCTAATTTTGCAAAGTAAGAAGGAACTGATTTTAAGCCAACAACAGAAATAATTCACCTTTGTACATTGTTACTATATAGTTTTGAGACAAGGCATAAACAATTACTATAAAAAAACTGGGAATCATTCTGTTTTGAATAATTTTTGTTTAGTTTTTATTTCTTTTTGGGCTATTTTAAGAACCCAAATGCGCACATCCCGCCGAGGTTATCAAATATTGTTCCTAGCATTCTTTGTTCATAATTGTGCTTATCGCTAAATACATTGTTTTGAATAATGATTCATAATTTTGGTATGTTTTTTATATATTTTTGGACTCTTTTAAGAACCCAAATGCACACATCATGCTAAATGAAATTATTCCTAGCATTCTTTGTTCATAATTGTATTTATCGCTAAATACATTTTTATCAGGCAATTTAGGCAATTTCTTAGGCAATTGCCCCATGTGTCGGAGTGCCACAAAAATGTCCGCTTGTAGCACGTCAATCAAACTAAACTTGTCAACTGCATAAAAGTTGCTCTTATGGACTCTTATGCGTTGGACAGACTTGGAAGGATATCGTAACTGTGGCTACTGCTAAGCAACAATGTCCTGAGCTTTTTCCTCGGCTTTTCTTCTTGTGTATCCTTTCACATGTCTTGGTGTGCTCCGTTTTATTTTTCTTTTTTTCTTTCTGCTTGTATCATTGACGAAAAATGTCAAATGCATAGCATAGTTTTTCTTCTCCTTCGTTTTGCCTTTTTTCTTCACGAAAACTGCTGAGTCAGATATGAATGTGTGTTTTTTTTTTTTTTTTGTTGCTATTGTTGGTTGCTGCTGTTGCGTACAATCAATATGTAGACAAGTTTCTGGGGCATGTTTGATTGACTGATTGATATGCGTCATGATTTATTATGGTCCCAGCAATAAGGCCAAGGACCCCTGTTGATTGGCTTTAAGTCTTTTAAACTGCCAAAGAATTCTTGCATTCTCGTATTAATCCAACCAGCCGAAATGCAAATGCAGTGAAATAAAATTTATTTGCGCACTCACTCTCTTTATTTTTCCTTTTTCCCTTTTATTGCATTGGCCATAAAAATGCAACAACAACAATAAAAAAAAAAAACAAAAACAAAAAAAAAAATAAAATTTGGTTTTTGCGCTTTATACGAAAGTAAAGTAAATAATGAAAGCTATTTAACACGGCCAAGGGGCGCATTAAGTTGTACGGGATTACCCCGAATGTTCCCCGCACCAAAAAAAAAAAAAAAAAAAAAAACACCAACAGCAGAGGGAACAACAACAAAAACAACCACGACGATAAGCAAACGGGGCAACTGGTGACAAGCGTTTAATGAGCTGTGAGTTGCGAGGCAACGCGAGCGAGGTCCAGTCGAGGAATTTTAACAATTTTTTACTGCCACCTGCAAGGACAACGCATTCTTTTTCTTACGCTTCTGCTTCTTCTAGCTGTGCCACCGCATCGGCATCAGCTGAAGGCATTTCTCATGTCGCACTCTTTCTCTCTCTGTGTGTGTGTGTGTGTGTGTGTGTGTGTGTGAGGCACTCGCTTTGCTTCTGTGCTGTGGTTTATGTGAAAAATATTTCAAAAATTCCCGAACGAAAAAGTCTCTGCGCAGTTCACCTTTACCTGGCTTGAGCTGCACTAATTAGCTTAAGGTGTGTCGCTGTGGGAATTTTTCAGAATTATTGCCCAGGCCATTCCGTTATAATATTCCCTTCATCTTTTTACGTTCGTTGCATCTTTTTTGCCTGGCTTGATAAACTTGCGTAATTAATTTGCATTTAATTTAATGAAATTTACTTAATGCTGATAAAGGCATGTGAGCTCAAGCAAAAATGCAATGCTGCAATTTGTATGGATCAGTTGATGGCAACCGAGAGCCGTAAAAGATGATGCAGTTATGAATTGTAGGTGGGAGTGAACTTAATATGAACTGATATTTTAAAGCGAATAAACGGGAAACTTAGTGCGTCGAAACCGTCTGTGGCCATAGAGGATTAAGTGTGATTCCAGAGACAAACTGCAAAACGGAAGAGCAGTTAGAATTTTCTGTTATCCTTAAAATTATATTTTATCCTTGCAAAATTACTAGAAATTGAATTTTCCGCACTCGCTTTCTCTTAATAATTAAAAACTGTCAGATAAATTATTAAAACTGGCTTAGCAGAATATGGGATTAAATTGTTCTTGTTATTTCGACTGTAAACGGAAAATCTGATAGTTTTCTTAAATTAACTTTAGCTAACAGTTTCTAGAAGTTTTCAAAAGTCAAGGATCTTAAATTTAACTCTCTTAGAAATAAATTTTACTGCCAAGCTATTGTATTCTCTTAGCGTGAATATTTTGCATTTACTTTAAAACTATATTTTTTAAACAAAGAAATCGAGTTGTAAGCTTTGACTTAAGGATACGAAAAGAATAACATGTAATGTCAAAATGAAAATGTGAATATAAATACAGAGTAAGGGTCAATATTTTAAGTTTTCTCAGCTCATAAATATACACAAATATATATTTATGAACAAAACATTTATCAAAAGTTGAATTTACAGACTTAAGCCCTTAAATTGCCTCTGCCTCTCACATTCGTACTTATTGCCACAAACTCTGTTGACTTTTTGGGATTTCACAAATGTCCCAATTACTAAATATTTAAAGGAAACACAATAGTTTTAGCCCCCCAGTAGATACATTGGCAAACGAGAAACGCTAAATCAAAAGGTTCCCAGAGTTTGCTCCTAAACCGCTTTTAGCATTGCGAACCAAGGCAAGGACTTTCTCTACACACACACACACACACACTAACACACATGCAGACATGGTTAGACAGACAAACTTGTGAAAATTGGTAAACAATTTATGCGGCCAAATAGGAACACAGAAGTGCAACTAAAAAGGGGAGAGAGTGGAAAAACAGCAGAAGAAGAAGGCTGGAAGCATTCGCAACACAAGCAAATTTATTGCAGCTCCAAAAGAACCAAAGGCCGCAACTCCGATTGCGGCTGCCCCTGCAAGTATGAAATACAATAACTGCATAGACAGACTAAGAGCGAAAGACTAAGAGAAAATGGGGCACGAGCAACTGAAGGAGAGCGAGTGCAATGTTCAAGGATATAAATTACATGCTTAGCTACTCGTGGTTCTCATATGAAAAATGCTTTTTTTATTTTTCCCTTTTCGGGCCTGGGTTGCTGTTGTTGTTGAGATTATGAAATAAATTTCCACATGCCACAAAATTTGGCAGTCAACCGCAGCCAAAAAAAACAACAACAACAACAGCAACAATTTAGACTTTCTATTTAGACTTCTGTGCATTTTGCCACTCAGCGATGCCAGGCAAATTTATTGTTGTTGATGTTGCACTTGAGATGCAAGTAGGCAACACACATATCGATAAATATATTTGTATATACATACATATACCTATAAATATATATATGCATATTTATTGCACTGTGTATGCAGCTAAACAACAACAACAACATTTGCCAAATTTACATATGAAAATATTTTCAATCGTCCAAAGGTCTGCCTGTTGTTCTATTTGCCCAGAGAACTTTTGATATGTGCATCCATTGGCTAAACTTTGTGTGGCATCGAAAAAGTTCGCCACTTCGATCTGCACTTTTCCATTTTTCTATAGCACAGCATTTACGCTGCAAATTTGTAAAGTTCTTCCATGCAATTTTCAATATATGAGGCAGGGATACAACACAAAACAATAAAATAAAAGGAGCAGAGCAGATTGCAAGTTGCTAAGCCGCTCTTCCATCTCGAAGTTCAATCGAGTGTTACAATTATTTTCTTTTTGTTCTAGAAATAATAGGGGAATAAAGTCACTGTCCAGCTGTGAGTTTGATGGGGAACTGCAGCAATGCAATTTATAGTTTTGTTTTGCAGTTTACGAAGTGCTTAAAATCAACCATCAGCAAAGTGAAGCGAGAAGAGAACAAATATACCTATAGGTAAATGTTTTTCGGCTTGCACAATAATTTTAATAAATAACTGTTATTGGCTAAAATAAAACAATATGCAGTAAATACAGAACTATAACTATAAAAGTGGTAAATTTATTAAAATGTTTTTCTTCTAAATAAATAACAAAACTGTAGATCCGAATCTTTTATTAGAATTTAAATATTTTATTCTTAAACTTTACTTAAACTTCAACTTTTTGTGTAAGGTTAAAAATGCAGTTTTTATTATTTGATGTTAAAATTATTAAAAATACTAAAGTTACATACAAAAAACAAATAAAATTAGCATTAGTCGAATCTTATTAATTAAAATATACATAATCAAATATATAAACATATTCAGTTGAAAATACTCAATCAATTCAATTAGCGAATTTTCTCATTTAAGAAAGGCTAAGAAGATTTAAAGTATTTAAAAAAAAAAACATGTTATTGATAAAAAATATGTTTTCATGTAGTCCTAACTGAAGTAGCGTACAGGTAATGCACAGAACACGTTCTAGTTTCTGTTAGCGGAAAGTCAAATCAGAGAAACGCTTTAAAAAGTGATTTCATTTTCCTTCTTTTTTTTCTATCTTCTACATAGTGTTTGACCAAAAACCAATTAAAAGGATGCTGCGCTTTTGCCCTGAGTGCAATTTTTGTTTCGCTCTTTCAACCAGGAATTGCTGCCCGTGTCCACTTTTCTGCCCACAGTGTCTTGCCCGGCGAAATTCTTGTGCCTGGATTGCAGTTTGCGGCTTATCTCGCTTTGGACAGACCCAAAAGACGCTGCTGCTTTTGTTGTTATTGTTGTTTGTTGGTTTTTTTTTTTAGCCCATCGAGCACTTAGTTTGTGCAAAGGCGGCAAGGGGTCAGTTGGGAGTTGGAGTTTGTCAATGCATAAATTAAAAAGTTGTTTCTCTTTTTTTCACTCTTTATATTTGCTGTTAATGAAGCTAAAGCAATTAAGAGAAGGCACTACAAAACTCGAATGGGTAAAAATACTTTTATTAAGGAAATTTCATTTTGTGCACATGAGTTTTGGGGTTTTTTTTTTTGGCAGCCACAAAAGATTACAGCATGTCAGAAGAGTGGGGAAGGACGAACGGAGCCTGTCCCTAGTTTGGTCTAGCATGGGGTTAAGGGGATTATTATAATCCGATTTTCAACTTTAAATGTAGAATATTTCTCATGTGAACATTTTTTGTTCACTGTTTTTTGTTTTTTGGCAACAGTTTGTGGTTCGTTTAGTCCCCCCTTTAGTGTTCCAAAATGGCAAACTTTTAGCCTAAAGTGTATTGCTGTGTGTGTGAGTGTGTGTATGTGTGAATATGTGTGTGAATGTGGGGAGTCGGAAAATCGCTGCAGTTTTCTTTATAGTTATTACTTTATAAAGCTTTCTGTTTCTTGCCCTGCTGGTTCTTTTGCCTTTCTTGATTACAAAATTGCTTTCAATATTTTGCGGAACTACAACAAACTCGCCTTAGCCACACCTGGCAAGGTGCCCCATTTGCTGGAGAGGCAGAGGTAGCCAGAACCATCCTGGCAACTCCAACTGCAGCCTAACTTGAGTTACGTGTTGCAGCAAAAGTTTAACGCATTAAGCAAAACATTTTTGTTGTTGCTGTTGCTGGTATTTTTATTGGTCTTTGTACAAAGTTGAACTTTAAGGGGCAAGCGAGTATTTTGGCTGCCTTGTCGGACTTGACTTTCTTGCCACAAAAGCTTTGTAATATCATAAATAACCATATTAGGCTTGGTACCTAAATTTAAGAGTGGGCCAATCAGATTAAAATAGCAGCAGATTTCAAAATGTTTACAGTTTTTATAATTTACAGATAGCTTAACAGAAATATAAAAAATTAAATATTAACCTAATCTTTAAGATCTTCAAGGGTTGCGTAATTACGTAGTTTTTCTATTTAACAGGAAGCTTAACAACACATGAAAAAATAAAAATTGTAACTAAATTTGTTGCTTCTCTGAGGTGTTTTAAGCCTGAAACTTGTATATTTGAGAAATTGTTCCGAGTTTTTGTATATTATGTATTTATGCATAGTAATAATACAATTTTTTTTTTCTTTTTTGCAGCATTTAATACAAAGATTATCAAAATGCGGTTTCTGCAAATTATCTATCAATTTGTGTTCCTCTGCACTATATCCGTCGGTAAGTTCTGAAAATGTATCTATATAAAATATTTAAATCAAGCTTAATAAAAAATACCTTAATCTAAAGTTACCGCGCTCAACAAGAAGATACAAAATTAAGCGATTAAAATGCAACTTTAAATAAGAAATAAAAAAATTGTAAATTAAATGATTAATAAAATAATATATCAATAATAATCGCATAATTATTCTCAATGTATTCAAAAATTAAATACATAATAAAAATATTAAATAACAAAATTAATACTATTTCACATAAAAACAATATTTACGCGTATTAATTGTATTTGATAACTGGGCGCCACTAAAATATATTTTTGCTAAGTAGCTTTAATTAAATATGATGCCGTTATAAATGTTGCGCGCTTAAAATTGATGCATTTTGGTAAATGAGCTGGAAAAAAACTTGCAATTTATTATACATTTGTAGGCTTAACAAAAGTCAACTCAACTGACAAATAATAATATTGAATAATAGATTTCACATAAAATCAATTTAATTAGTTGTTAATGGCATTTAATTAGCGCAAAAAATATTAAATTAAGCACTTAAGCGGCTTTAAACATTAATTTTATTCAAGCTGACAAGTGTGAAATTCTTATTACAATTTTCGCTTCAATGGTTTACACATACTTTGGCAGTTTTATTTTTATTGCCAGCACTCGTCTTGCGGCTTTCACCAGGTCTGCGGAGGCCCATTTTATTTACCCGAGCACATAAATTTAAGAACCACACGCACACACACACACATGGTAGCACACGTGTACACGCACACCGATAAATATTTGAAGAACTCGTGAAGTAGAACATGCCACTGATTTATTCAATAAATCACAAGTTCCCCACCTAGAACATGTGGCGCAGATTTAAATTTTATCTCAGCTCGCTCAGCTCACATACATACATACGTATATAATCGACTTGCTGGTCTGTCCGCCTGTCTGTCTGTCTGTCTGCCTGCCTGCCAGGACGTATGTCAATAAGATTGGCGACTGACTCCTAGTTTCGATGTGTTCGTCACTTAAATGCACTTAACTTGCCGCTTTTTTGAGTTTATTTTTTCTCCTATTTGCATAGAGTTAGTTGGATAACTGAAAGCGTTCCGTTGTTGTAGTTATTGGCAGGGCCAAGCCCTCATCGATTCAATTCAATATCAATACACACACACACGTGTGTGTGTGTGCGTCTGTGTGAGTGTGTGTATGTATATATCTATCAGTCGGTTTATCAGCTCGCAACTTAAATGACAGTGAATACATCAAATGACTTTCAATCCTTTCGCGTGACTGAAATTCTCGACTCTTTGTCACTAGCGACAGGCGCATCTCAATGTGTGAGTGTTGGTGCTTGTGTGTGTGTGTGCATAGGTGTATTTGTGTAGGTGTGTTTGTGTATGTGGGCGTGAGGGTGAGGGTGTGCCATATGTTGTTGTTCTTGTTAGCACATGACTGTTGTTACCTTCACACGCGGCTTGATAAATGTGGGCAACGTGCCTCGCATTTGGTTTTCTTTCTTTTTTTTTTTTTCGTATGCGGCATAGAATTCGAATTTATTTAGTGTTGCAAAATACTTTTTCGGGCAGGTAAGGGCTAACACGGTTTTAGGCCGTGACAAGCTTAGTCTTATTTATGCCTTTATTTTAAGCACTGCCAACCCTTAAAATGCCACTAAACTTTAGATGTGTTAAAACATTGCATCATATCACGAAGGAAGATTCACTTATATGTATATCTGGAATTATGTAAGAAAAATACTTTACAATGACAAATGCAAATTATGTGCTTGTTTCCCTTAAATTTATAGAGTTGATTTAATTTATAAACATTTGTAATATATGGAGTAGGTTTGAAATGGTTGTCATCAGTATTTGAACTTAAAACTACTTTAAGTTTAATCAGAATACAAATCTTAAGTAGTCCACAAGACTTAACTAATATGTATTGTGAACTTTTTAAGATAATTTTTTTTTTTATGATAAATTTTCTTACGAGATTCTTGAAAAGCTGAATATACAAACTGAATACTTGGCAAACATTTTAACAACATGCTTATATTTTAGTCGGTATTGTTTATTTTCAACAATACAGCAACTAAAAGGACAATATATAATTTGTTTTTACTTAAAACTTTATCACAGTCACCAATCTATTCACATACTCCCAGAGTCAATTTAATCGTAATGCTAGGCTTAAGCAATTCCCACAGCACACCTGAGTATATAAAATCAGAAATATGAACTTTAACACCTTCGGCAGGTGAGCGCAAAATATGTCATTAATGGAAAGTGCCTGGTTGTGTGCCTAATTCAATATAATATTTAAGTATTGCTATAGGGAAAAAATCAATAAAATTATCTACGTTTTGATTGCAATTTAATATACATTTTCAAGTAGTAGAAATTTGGGCACTTATCGCCCACATGCAAGCAATATATAATGTTTAGTATTTACATATATGATAGTCACTAATTTCACTCAGACTTGAAGCAAGGCCAAATTGTAATTAAATGTCAATTTACAGGCCGCCAACAAAAAAGGCATTAAGACATTAGCAATGGGCCAGAAAAACACAATCGTATCGAAACGAAACAAAAGTCAAGCATGAAAATCGTTTTGTTTAATAACAATAGTGGCAAGGTTTGATTGTACTCATATATACATATATATATATATGTATGTATGTGTATATATATTCCCACGTGGAACATTTGAAAGTGCGTTGAGGTAGCGCCCGAGACTCGAGTACTTATTAAAATAAAATCAAACACACAACCGATGTTCGACACTTGCCCAAAAAAGCCAGCCGCAGACTAATTAGGTATTTTGTATTGTATTAGCTGCTCCCTGGGGGCGGTTGTAACGGTGCTTGTGGTGGAGATTTTTGGGCGCAGACACTGCAAATACAAATTACGCTTTGTTGTGCTGCGTGCTCAAGATTCTTATCGTGGCGTGTAAATTGTGCACCAAACAGACGGTTCGCCTGACACTGAACGACGCAAACGACGCGCTCTGTGGGTGCAGTGGGTCTGCCCGATAATGGCAGGTTAATAAACGTTATAAAACGACATTTGTACACACACCCAAACACGCACGCATACCCACACACACACACACACACACACACACACACACACACACACACACACACACCCGCTTGACTGAGGTTCAGTTTTAGTGGCACACTTTCAGGCGTGCGGCAATTTGAGAAAAACGTGTCGCATTTAATATCGCTGTGCAGTGCATAATTTTTAATGTACCGCCAACTAATTGAGTTAATTTAAGGCACACATCGAGGCTGCTCGGTAGTATTTAGGGCGCTTTTCAGTATTTACAGAGCAGCGTTTCATATTTCAATTTAGTTACACATATTTTTATAGTTCAACTTGGTTTAGGTTTGGTTAAGGGTGCTCAGCTAAATCTAGATGAGCCGGAGGGCTTTCAAAGTATCACTAGATATCAGTTTGTGGTTGAGTTGGTGGAAATGATTTTGGGTCGCGAAATATTGATTGACAACCATGTTCTCAATCATCTGCCTTGGGCTGTCATAGTTTGCTTGTCCTTAAGAGCGTTTTTTAATGAGTTTGTCTTTAATTATTTTTTCATCTAGGACTGTGACAAACGAAGACATAAATACCAGACAGAAAGAGACTGTCATCGAACTATTTACTTCAAATAGTCAATCTTTAGTGTGCAAAGTTGTTGATGTTAATCAAAAACTAAACTAAGACATTTCTACAATAACCAAAATTTGTTTTAAATTGGCTTTGATAGAATACCACACATATCACTTCGATCACTCAAGAGTGCAGCCATTTTTCCCCAGAGAAAAGGCATTTGATTACTAATTGATTTGTCAGAGCTGCCATCAATTAAATTTGAAATATGCAACAAATTATGTATTCTGTGGCTCTTCACATTCTCCAACAATTAGTTGGCTCACATCACATGCATTTTTTTTGTTGGATTTTTTGTGGCTATGTCGCATTTTGTCAAACTAACACATCGTTTTCCGGTGAATGCATTTTGAGGCTCGATCCCAGTGCGCATTTGGATGCGTTAACATCACGCAGCCAGAAGCATAAATGCGCATAGAAATTGTTTCCTGTTATTATGCAAATGTCGGTGTTGCAACCTGCGTTCGTGATGGCGCTGAGCGAGAGGCGCCACACAAGTTTGCTAACTGAAAATCAGTTTTTGGTCCTTGCTGAGTACACAATCGAGTGTGCAGAGAACTGACTTTAACAGCAATTAAGCCGCTTAACCTTCATGGCCATAGGCATGCTCGAAGTGCCCACTCTGCGAGTAATCCAGTCCCTCACTATTTCCCACTTCCTCTTCCTTGGCCCGCTTCAAAATTGTTAAGCTGCAGGCCACTCATCCCCAATGCCCATACCCCCTATTCCCCCACTATCAACCACTTGACAAATGGAAAAATGGCCCCAAAAACTTCCGGCTGTTACAGCTGCAGTTTGTCAGGCTGCAGCTCCAAAGCTTCAATTTGTTTTCGCTTTTCCATTTTGGCTTTGAGCTGTAGCGCGATTTTCATGAATTTCTGTAAAGATCTCTACAGTCCCTATGTATACATATATATGTATACATGCACCCCACTCAGGAGGTATGTCACTATTCGAAAAACTGACTCGAATTGCAAATTCAATAATAGTTGTTTGCTTCGTTTGTGTCTTTTATGATTTCTATCCAAGTTATTGAAGTTCTCCTCCATCTCAAATGATATATGTCCCCCCACAACCCCTACAACCCAGGTTTATTCATATTTTTACGTTTGCCATTGATTTGCCCGTTAGTTTTTAGTATGCCAAGCACCGTAACCAAAGGTGCCTGATAAGGGTGATTGGGTGCATCGTTTTCTCGTTCCCTGGCACGCAACTGGAACTGGAGGATGATGGTCTCGTTGGCCTCGTCTCGAGTGCGTCTCAGCCAAAGGGGTAGACTGGGAACTGCATTGTTGTGCTCTGTAATTGGTTCGGTAATAAATACAGCGATTGATTTTTTTCTCAACGCTCAGCGCGTACATTCCGATTTAATTAAAAGCAAAGGTGTGTGGCAAATCTAAGTGGGAAGTTGGGAGAGGATTGCATAAGAAATCACTGGTGAGGTGATAACGAATACCGTCACTTGACGATTGATTACCGTTTCTATGCAGGGTCGTTGGCTTCTGGTTGTGGCAGCTATGCTCACTCGACTACAGCAATCTTAATTATTTGTTGCTAAACTCTTCCATAACCCATTTATAATTCTTAGCATTGTGTTACTCCGTGTGCCATGTGCCAAGTTACATAGCTAATTATATAGTCCTTGTGGGTGTCCGTGTGGGGTGGGAGCGTGTTTAAAATGACAAATATGCATTTAGGCTATTATCTTGATGTTGTTGATGTTGTTGTTATCCTCCCTCGCCACAGGCCAAATAGTTAATAATCATTATTAACAATTAACATAGCAAGCGTCCAACGCATAATAACAAAACGCTGCATACATGCAAATGGACACGCATACTCAGACACTCACACAGATACGACAATTACACCTGCGTTTTGCACCTGGAGGCCAAGGTAAGCCTGACTTAGTAAGGTTATCCAGTTGAATTGCACATGGCATTATTAAACGACGGGGTTCGAGTTGCAGCTAAAGTAAATTTATGCGATAAGCAGTTTTATTTAAAATAATTTAATTGTTCAATTGCGATGGAAGGCAAATAAGTATAATAAATGCATTTATGGCATGAATTATTTGACCATATTTATAAATGAATTTTGTACATGCAGAAATAAATTTGTTATTGACTTTGTTTTCTAATAATATGTAATTTAATTTTTATTTTCTGTCATTTGTTTGTTTATGCAATTATTTTACGCAAAATAATTAACAAATTTCTACACACATAAAATTCACAATGAGAGCACACACACACACACACACACACACACGAACACACAGAGAAGTTATTAAAGTACCCATAACTGAATGGCATAAATAAAATCACTTAATTTTAAATGAAAATTGTGTCGCGAGCAAACAGCATTTTTGGATTTTCCTGTGAAAATTAAAATACACAATTTTTGGAAAATGACTGCTGTCATGTTGTGCTTTTTATAGCATTTAATTGATTTTTTCTTTTTAATATGAATACTTATCAACTGTTTCAGAAGTTGCATTCTCAATTAACATGAATTTATCGAAAAAAAATAATCAATGAATATTTTATGAAGAGTTTTAAATGGCAAACAGCTATTTTAAAAATATTTCTACTATTGCTTCTTGCATTCGTCAGAGAGTTATGGAGTTTTAATTTACAGTAGAGAAATGTTGACTTTTATTGATAGTGGTGTTTTTCGATAATTGAGCTTAGGATATCATTTTATTTTATATACAAATAAATTTAGATTGATAATTTTTATGGCTGACTTCTAATTTATGTGAGGCACTTGCTTCACTCAGCACTCGAATGGCTGTTGCATTTTGTATATTTCCATTGAGTGTATGCAATATGCCTTCTGCCAGTCTTGTTGTCTCGCCACAGTAATTTTATCTTTCCTTTTTCCTTAGTTTTCTTTTTGCCATGTGGAAATTGTATTAACATTCCATTGAACAAATTCCTACGTGTAGTTTGGTCAACTTAACTGCCACTAGAAAATGCATGGCAATTTATAAAAACTGTCACACGGAGCGCTGACTGCACCTGTTCCGCTAGTTGAATGTTGTGTGTGTGTGTGTGTGTGGATGTGGGTGTGTTTGTCTGCATATTAAATAACCATATCAGCGTTATCACACATGAATTGCTAATATTTGCAGCAATAAAAACTTAATGAAACCATTTTCCCTGTCGCAATTACAAATTTATGAGACACGTCTCTAAAGAAGGCAACGTACTGCAAATGCAAATGCAACAAAAGTGGCAACAAAGGTGCAGGAAACAACTGTTTTACCTATTTGTGAAATTAATCAACTTGTTGGCATTTGCAGTTTCGTTGCGTTTTGTGCAACTTTCAACATTTCGCTCCAATGGTAATCAAAGTTATTGATTACAATTCTTGCCTTGCCTCGCCTCGTCAGCTGAATGGAAGGTTCGCCTTTGCAAAGTTGAAAGTTTGGTGCCAAGCAAAATTCCAATTTCGTTGCACATCTCGGATGTGACCTCAAATGACGAATGAGTGGCCAAAGTTGCCAATAAACACGTATTGCATATCGAATATACGGAATGACAGTAATGGGTCACCCAGACTTTTGAGGTTTGGCATCGGATTCATTTCTGATTGGCAGTTGCAGGTGGCTAAGTGGGAGGCTAAGTGGAAACCGAATGTAGACGCACAGAGAGCAACATGATGAAAGGAAATGAGCCTGTTTTGAGTCGATTATAAAACGTATTAACAAGCAATCAATTGTTCTTCGAGAAACATTTAAAAAATATGAAACGATATGTTGCTGTTTTTGACAGTTTAGTTTATTGGTGTGCTTCGAATTGAATCGAATTATATAAGCCAAAGCAAATGTAGTCAATAACTAATATATTATAAATAAAATACTACCTATGTATATTGTTAACGACAAGTTAATCAAAATTAAGCTAGAAAAGCCAATTTTCAAAATTGATTCTACACATAATTTAGGATTACTTTAATATTATTTTAATATGAGTTAAAAAAGGATTTAAAGTAATCGATTTTTCTCACAAATTATTTTATTTTATTATTTTATCAAATGTTCCCTTTGTCTAAGCCACTAACTTTATTGTTATTCTCGTTATGTTTACGTAATTGTTAACTGCTCTGTGCCTTTATTAGGGCCATTTCAAGTGCCTGCTAACTGCCTGTCATTTACTCGCCCTGCCCAAAGTGCCAACCATCAATGAATAAAATTGCACACAAAACTCAATTTTCAAACAACTTTTCCGCATTCTAAACACAAACATTTTTCTGCAAACGTGCCAAACGTGGCCAACAACCATTTGGCTGGTTGGGATAGGCGACAATGTTGCAAGTGCTTCAGACTGAAATTAAGGGCAAGACGTCATGATAAAAACTTTGAGCGCTCTGTTTGCTTTGCTGCTGCCACTGTTGTTGCTGTTGTTGCTGTTGTTGTTGTTGCTGCTACTGTTGAACTTGACGCATGTTTGTTGGCAAACAGAGCCGGTAGCGACGCCCCCACGCAATCTGGGCTCATTAAAATGCGGGGCGTTAAGTCGCGTGGGTTGGCATCAGCAAAAGTTGGAGGACCTGACCTGGGCCGAGTCGAGTCACATCTTGAATGGCAGGCAGCCAAACAAATCTTATTTAATTTGGCTTTGGCGCATTTCACGCGGCTGCTGCCAACAAGTTTGCCACGCCCCACACCAGACTAGCACCTCATCTCGCACACACACACACACTTAAGCACACACACAGATTTCAACTCGTTTAGCAGGTCGCAGCTGTTGCTTCAAGAATTTCAAGTGCATTTGAATGGCTGTGTGGAATGGCGTCACCAGCCTGTTTGCCAAAGTGTTAAATGTCATGATGATAACGGCGAAGTGGTTGGGGCATGCAGGGTTGCCACCGCACAGCTGAGCCTTTTGGAATTTATGTTAGTTTCACTGCGCATTTACATTTACTACAAGCCATATTTATTATTTATGCGTTAACTTTCTATCGGCCTCAGTCTGTCCTCTCTCTCTCTCCCTCTTTCCTTCTCAACCCCTCTCTTTCAATCTATCGCACGTTGCCTGCCAATAAAACTGACAAGACGCATTTCCGACTTCATGGCTCGACGACGGTTCGCGTCGGAAGTGTGCGCTACGCGATTTCCGGTTCATATTAGCCCACTGAATGGCTGCCCCGCTGGCCTTTTCAATATTTTACACTCGCTGCATTTCTATTTATGTGAGTTACATCAAAATAGAGCAAGGGGACCGGAATTAATATGCGCACACGTGTTTGTAACTTGTCAACTTTTTTCTTTTTTATCACTTGTTGAAAGAGTATAAATTGAATATACATCAAAAATTATGCAGCACGTTTTTCTTTTTACCTGGGGGCAACTTTTCGCCCAGGATTGGGTGGAAAATGCGCGAGTACACAACTCTGGCATATTAATTCTATTTAAACTGATTTTTCAGGGAGCTTCACGTGGATATTTTGCAGTTGAATGTCGTCGAAGGTGTTGACAGCTTTTTCATCGAATGAGTGGAGTGATACAGAAGTTAGTATATCATCAATTAGCAGTCATGTTGCATGCTGACTGATAGACAGTTGGAGTGTCCCTTCATGTTGCCAGTCTGGGTTAAGGAGTAGCGAAATACTTTTGAAGTTTGCGTTCACTAATTGACTCCAGTTGCAGTTTTCAACTAAAGCACAAAGCTTATCATTTGTTGTGGAGTTGTAATGTACTTCTGATTTGTTGTTGTTTGAGATGTTACTATTCTGGAAGAACTTATTACAAATAATTAGATTTACGTAATAGTAAAATTATGGAAACTGTGGCTTACAAATAACATTTTCTTGCAATTAGTAAATATGTGTTCTCTAAGCTAAATCATAATTGCTGTTTACAGTAGAACTTAAAAGGATTTACGTTTACTTCATAATACTTGAAAAGCTGTCAAGTGAGGTACTTTTAGATGCCCAATAAATTGTTATTCGAGCCACTGTTCGCTTTCTTGCTGTCTCTTTGCTAGCCACACTTTCTAACCGTTTAGACTGAGCCAATTTCACTTAGCCGCGTGCTGCTAATGACACAAATTTCAAGCACAATTGAAGCCAGTTTAAATGTACAAAACGGGCGCCGGCCTGCCAGTCTGCCAGTCTGCCACTCTGGCGGTCCGCCATCCTTGACAGTGGCCAGACTCGAGTCAAGCCGCAAAAAAACCCTCCACGTTTTGGCTCCCCACCTTGCAAATCATTGTGCTGCCAACTAGACGCCAGTTGGCGGCATTTTGCGACTCGGCCGTGGCAAGAATGGGCGGGCAAAGGAGAACACGGCTTTATTAAGTTGAAATTAGTAGCGTTTAAAGTATAATGAGCGTATAAATGATTAATTCAGTTTTGTGAAATTGACTTAGGCAGCGAAAGCTCAAAAGCTCACTAAATGACTGACAGCCAGGTTTGTGACACTTAATTAACTTTACTTTATTTTCCGATCAAATTAAGTTAATTGACTAAGTGACACCTGAAGCCGTCGCTTTTGCCTTTTTCACTTGGAGTGCAAAACTTGATTTTTTTTTTTTTTTTTGTTGTCATTTATTTGTTGTGTTTGCTCAGTTTGCGTACAATTCAATTCAATTTCTTGTCCGTGTCTCGTCTTTTCTGTCGTAATGAGATTATGCGCAATTCCCCATTGTGGCTGCCACTCAGCAATTGGGAATGTCTTTGAGTCAGCTAGCTGGTAAAGTCGCGTCTCACAGCGATTTCTACTTGCTTTTCACAATCATTTGTTGTAATATTTTTTGTAACTGTTCCTTGCGAACAATAATATTTACAACCGCATCTTTTTTCAATTCAATTTAAGCCTGGCAGCTGGCTTTCAAGGGGTGTGGGGTAGAGTTGCCTCCAAGGACCTAACGCAAAAGTTTCTATTCCTTTAACTAATTTATTAATGTTGTTGAAATGTTTAGGGATTTGTTTACATATTTTACATAGTTTGCAAAGAAATGGGTTGGCAGCTATGTTGGGCAAATATTTGTCCAACTATTCAAATGTATTCATAGTTAAGAAAAAGTTGGTATAATTAAAAAAAAAAAACAAATTTATTTGATGTTTATATATATTTGGGAGGAAGGCAACTCGAATTCAACCCGTGTCACATTAAAATACAGTAATCCCTGAGATGGAAAATTAGCTGAGGAACCAAATGAAATACGAGATAAACTATTTAATTTTATTTAACAGATTATTTTCCATATAAGTGCTAGTTGAGCAGTCGCCTTTTGACAATTGGTTTTTATTTAATTCAATCAAATAATTTCAATAGCTTTTGTGTGTAGTCGCCTCCGCTTATCTCTAACCAAGCAGACAATGGCAATCCCAGTTTAGCTCTTGTTCTCGCACACAATTACCGCCATTAACATTTATGGTGTCGACCTCAAAAGTAGAAAGCAGCCAAAACAAGCTGCGAGGAAATTAAGTAGAAAATTGCAAAAATTAACAGCAACCAAGCAGAACCCGAAAAAAATAAAAAAAAAAATTGAGACGGGAGAATTCACACACAAATTCCAGTTGTATTTGTTGCTGCTTTTCTTTTCGATTCCTTCCTTGCCCCCTGAGGCTTAGACTGCTTAAGGAAAATTAATTAAAAATAAACATGGCACACGCTTGTACTTTAGGCATTCCTACCAGAATAGACCTGTGGCAAAAAAAAAAGAGAAAGCGGAGAGAACAACAGACAGAGAGAGAGAGAGAGAGAGATACGAATGCCTGGCAGACAAATAGGAAAAAATAAAAGCTTGTCGAGCCAAATTTCAACAAAAGCAAATGAAACGTTTGCGACCACAAATCCGAGACGATAAGAAAATAAGTAACACTAGCGAAACATAGACGGGAAAGGAAAGAAGAGGAACGAGAGAGAGAGAGAGAGAGCGAGAGAACTCAATGAGAGAAATGTAAAACATACAAAAGAAATTCCTGGCTACGATATAGAATCGTTTGAAAACCCAGACTGGACAACCTGAGCGCCAAAAGTATTTAGTAATTACGTCTAGCCCACGTGCCACAAGGCTTATAGGCGGTAAGTGGGCCAGGTGAAAATTGCATTAGGTACCGTTTTATTTTCGTTTTTTTCCCCGGTCTGGCTTCAGTTAGCTCCGTGACTTTGTTATGTTTGGCGTGTAATATTATGAGCATGCGAGGTTATAGCTGGAAATAAGCTGAGCCGATTTTGGCGCATTAACTGGACTCGAAATGAGAGTGTGATGGTAAATACCCCAGGCTCATAAAGCTAATGAAAACTTTAACACTCTGGCTAATTGAAAACTTCATATCTGTGGATTTAACTACATTTTTTATGCACATAGACAGTTATTATAAATTTGTGTTGTGTTAAATATATACATAAATATATCTAAAAATAGGAACATTTAAGTGATAATTTAAAAAGACATCAAAAGTTTTTATTTGCAATTCTAGCTAAGCTTTTAAATACAAAGCTGGTCAGCTCTTCTTAAATAACTTGCAGTGTAGATAATCCAAAAAGCATCGTTTAGTTTAATATTTAAATTCTATTATGCTACCTTTAGCAAAAAGACTTAAGAGCATCGATTGATACATTATTCCGATTTATATTGTGCAACCTTTTAGGCAAAGCCTTACAGCACTAGGCATAAAACTTATTAATGTCCGTTATGTCAGATAACTCTGATATTTCTCTGTGTGGAGAGCTTTTCATATTCTACACATGAGAAAAGCAATTTTATTAAAACAATAATGCGAGCCAAGTAAGCTGATAAGCGATTCACATGCTCGCATGAGCACATGGGTATATAAAGGAGTAGTGGCATTGGTAGAGGCATGGGTGGTTTTTTGTGCATGATAATCTCAATGAATCTCAAACTTTTCTCCGCTGCGGCTCGGAAAAGCATAATTTTTATTAAATGTTTCACTATTTTATTGGATTTTTAGTTTGACACACAAAACGGATTTAGTAACACTTTTTGATGTGGTTAGAATGGAGCTCAAATAAATGCTTTAAGAAAGTACAACGAAATTTGGTGAAAATATAGCTTGACATTAAATATGTAAAAAAATGTATTTTAATAAATTTCGAGTAACAACTAAATTTTCCACAATTATTTCCCTGAATTCGAAATATCCAGACAAATATGTATTTATTTTTGTATGAATTAATAAATATGTGTCATTTAACTGTCAAATGCAAAATAGTTTGTTGAAAAAATTTGATAGAATTTCAGGAATTCTGTGTAACTAAAATTTAATTAAATTTTCTGCAAAATATTTTTGCTACAAAGTGCAGCAGCAGCCATGTTTTCGCTCTGGCTACACTGCCTGATATTATGCTGTATATGTACATGAGCATATATATATGTACATATACATCTATATATATATATATATATATATATATATAAATCAATTGATTGCCAATGCGTTTTGATTGCCAACCAAACTGCCAACAGCAAACAGAACAGGCAAAAAATTTGTCGCAGACACGCGATGAGACAGGAACTGCGAGGGGTGGCGAGGGTGCGGCAGTCACTTTATTCCTTAATAGATGGCATTTATTTTGTGTGGCTGGTATCTGAAAATTTGGCTCATTTAATATATTAATGCCCGACATGCACTCAAATGTGTTTTATTGTCTGCGAATCAGCGAGACTTTAACCAGTTCTGGGTTGGCTTTGACATTTGGTTTCCTTTTATTTGCTTTTATTTGCAAAATGAATTCAAATTGCAAATTAGAGCAAAACTTGAATCGTTTGCAGTTGGCACAAAAATGTCGACAGTTATGGAAAAACATTTGGGAAAGATAGTTTGGGGCTATCATTGAAAATTGAATTCCAATTTTATGCTAGCTGATAGGATGTCAAACATTTTCCATTTATTTAAAGTTTTAGACTACATTATTAATGAGGAATCAGAATAAATGAAAATCGCTATTTCATCTTCTATTTGTGTTAACATATTATACGTATTTATTTCAAAACTTATCTATAATTAGTTTTAGTTTTTCATCGCTAAATAGACTTGATAAATTGTGCTGTCTTTGATGGCAATCTCTATTTATAATTTAAATAAACGGAAAAAGATACTTAAGTTCTAGAAAACATCAAACTACGTACTTTTAGCATAAACTCGCCTAAGCAAAAATCTTAAATATGTCTTGAGCATGAAGACATTCTGCTAAACTTAAGCTCATAAATTTAAAGTACATAGACCCATATATCATAACGATAAAAACTATTACCGAGCAGCAGAGATTGGCAGCACTTGCACCCTCCACTCAGCTGTGTGTGGCTATTACCCCAATTTTGTGTATTATCTTAGACCCCAACTAAGCTTCCCTCGCTCACTATTAAGCGACAGGCAGCACGCGTAATTTTTAATTTACCATGACATAAATCGTATAAAACTGTCACAGTCACTAAAAGCAAAAAGCAACAGCCTGGTCTGGTCTGGTTTGGTTTGGTCCCGGAGCTCCGCCTGGGTACAAATTATGTCGGCGAGCACACACACACACACAGAAGGGTGTCGAAAGTCAATGGGGAACCCAAAAGAAGAAGAACAAGAAGAAGAAGATATAGATGTAGATGAAGACGGCAGACAGAGGGTTTGCAAGGATAGCCAGAAATCCGCCCGGCAAACCAACAAAACTTCAAAACAAAACAAAGTAACGCAGCGGGTGGTAATTCAGAGTCTCCCAGTTTGTCTGCCTGTGTGTCGTCCTTTTGCCAGGATGGAATTCCGGCTGGCATTAATAAGTAAATCTTCAGCATGTGATGGCTATCAGTGGCACTTCCGAAACAACCCTCCCGCCCTTTCCCACGACACACACACACACACACACACGCACACCCACCATCCACCCCGCAGTAAACAATTCAGGCTATTTATATTTTATCTTGTCGTCGTCGTTGCTGGATAAGTTCTCTAAAGTTCCGCCGCGTTCTCAAATGAAGTTGCCAGGGAATGTTACTGTAAGTTTCCCATGTTTGGATATGGTGAATGCCAGAAATTGTCTTTCGGTGGCTATGTGTATGTGTGTGTGTGTGTGAGACACATAGAGTATATGTGTTGTCACAGCCGGATGTTGCAATTCCTAGTTCAGTGCCTATAAATTTAACTTGGTCTTTTGCTGGACTTCTTGTATTGCCATTTGTGCCTTGTTCTTACAGGACATGCGAACTCTTTGGCAGGGCACTCAACAGTTTGGCTCAAACTTTCAGGCTGCACATTCGTTCAATTAGATGAGCTCTCGAAATGTGTTTCTAAATTTATAGAATTTTTTTCTTGATCAGAATTATAAATGATCAAATTAAATGAATAGATATTGGGCATCTACAGCTATAAGTCTATTGTCTCTGGCATTTGTTCACTTCTTATAATTTTTGTTATCGAGAGATATTATCAATAAAATTTTAATATCTCAAGCTTAAAGCTGAAGTACCTCATAGCTGCTTTTTAGTAAAATTGGTGACATCAACAAAAACACACTTTGAACCCTCCACAAACGTAACGAGCATTTAACACACATTTCTTGAGTATGTTCGGTTGTGGCAAATTGTGTAATTTTATAGTATATATAGGATATATGTATGTGTAGAAAAAGGAACTGCGCAAATTTAGCAAATCCGCAAATAATTTGAACGTAGGTAGGCGCGGCTCTGTGCGGAGTAAGGGGTATACATTTGCAGCTGTAAAGCACGGCTTTTGGCTTGCCCCAAAACACGCTGCCATTGCAAATTCCCCATCGCAAGGAATGCAAAAGAGTGTAAAATCTAAAAAGCATTGCATACACAAAGGAGCACTTGCTTGGCTAAAGGTCGGCGGGCCAGAGGAGTGTGCGGATGTGTGTGGATGTGGGTTGAAAATGGATAATAAAAAGCTCATTGCAACAAATTCTTGCACAATTTTCAGTGTTAGATTAGAAACGCTTAACGGTAGAATGGGACACCTTGCAAATGGAGGCAGCGGGCAGCATGTTGCAACACGAATCGCTGTTCACTTTTTGCCTTTTTCTTCTTATCTATATCCTTACATAGAGTATATTAATTTCGATACGAAAGTAGACATGCCCCTAAGTTGCATATACTTGAACAGCAGACTTATCTATTTTTTTTGTAGATAAATCTTTTTGACGCTAGTTGAATTTATATTCATAAACATGTTTAATATATTTTTCGCTTATATATTTCTTTATATAAAAAAAAAATTTGTAAAGCTCCAGTACTTTTTTTAATTTATCAAATGTGTCTTATTTATGGAATTTTTTTTGACAAAACTCACTGACAACTATTTTAATCAAGTCCTCAAGTCTAGAAGGGTATTTATTTCTCGGTGGATAACTTTCATTCTAGTTTTTCTTTTTTATTTCCTTTTTTCTTCATGTTCTGTGTCTCTTTCTTGCAGTTGTTTGATCCCATGCACTTTTTCATGGTCCTGGCTCACTTTTTATTTTATGTTGCTCCATTTTTTCCATAGCTTTTTTACTTTTTCACTTTGGGTTAACATTTGCAACGCTGCTTTACACGTTGCTTGCACTTGTTCGTTGGGGGGTTTTATGAGCTTAGTTGGCGACTTAGCGATGCTTGTCTTATTTAGTTTTAAATAAATGGCCAGAGTTGCCCTTGCTCCCACCTCCCGCAGATATCATCGTGTTTATTTCGGTGTTATCCAAAGTCGAAATGTGAGTGCGACAACTGTTAATGCATTGTGAATTGCCCAATGTATATATAACTCTAAAGTTATATACATACATAACGATTCATTCACAAATATGGTTCAAATTTGAAACTGTCAGCATTACACTCCAGTAATTTCAAGCATTAACAACTGGTGTATCTACGAAATATGTTTGTAATTAAAAACGAAATGCATTAAATTTAAGGAGATGCCAACAAGAGTCGGCAATGTGACTGTGTGGCTGTATGTATGGCTGTCATTCAGGAAAACCGGAAAATGTGCCATTAAACAGCAAACAAGGAAAACAACATCCAAACAAAAGGAATGAGGTTTTGTGCTTAAATTTCATAATCCGCACAAAGCAATGAGTCGGGACATCAATGTCCTGGCCAAGCTTCAACATCGCTAACAGCGTCAACTTCTATTCCTGCGGCTGTCGCTTTGAATGGCTCCAGCGACGCGGCAAAGACAACCGAAATGGGGAAAGACTCATCAACTTGGTCGCAATTTCGAGTTGCCAGCTCTAAAAATGCATGAAATGAATGGAGAGCGCATTGCGTGCTGAAATGTGAGTGTGGGTGAATTTGCGTGAATGTGCAGTGCAAACAAACTGTGGAGAATGCGCTTGAAAGCGAGCCACAGTGAGACTCGCAGTCGGAGTCGCAGTCGCAGTCGCAGTCACCGAAAAAAAAACTGACATCCAAATGCATTAAGCAAAAATTGTCAACAATTTTTCAGTCACCCTCGCAACCGACATCACCCTAACCCCCACCAGTGAGAAGCATCCCCGACGCGACGGCGGCAAGTCCGCTTGAGTAAATAGTCGCCTGGCTACAGGGTCGGAGTGGTGTCCCGGACAGCGTCCCTGATAAAGTCAGTGAGTCAGCAGCAGCGCCAGCAGCAGCAGCAGGATCAGCTTTGGTTGCGTGGTTCCTAGAGATGTGAGAGATGCGTGGAATTTGTTTTTCAATTTGCTTTAAAATGTACATAAATAACATACATATAAAGAGTTTCTGCTAAAATACATACCGATATGTGATAATAAATAGTATTTTTGATTTGGGTAAATGCTTTTAATTCCTTTCTTGTGCTACTTTCATATTTAACATAAATTGAACATAAATTAGCAAAAGCTTATAGCTGTTTTTCGTGTCACGAAAATACAAACTTGCGCTGATATTAATTTTTTATTGATATTACTAGTATTCTATTAATTATATCGTATTTCAAAAATTCTCTCAGTTTAATAAAATACTCTATTAAATTGTATATACATATATCGTATTTAACTCGCATCCGCTCAGCTCTAGTGATTATTGTACATTGGAGAGGCGACTGCCGAATCTGATTGAATAATGACTGGTCCACAAAGTATGCGGCTGTCACCCTGACACTAATAGTATTTGAACGCTTTGTCTTTTTATAGGGGGCAGCTTGTGGTACTAACAGCTAACAGCAGCAGAGCCCGCATTGAGTTACACTTTGATGCGCTTTTACATTTTTAATGGCTCGAATGTCTGGGCAAATTATGATGAATTTGGCGTCAGTCGCCAAAGTCAACCCCCACAAGTGTGAAATGGCAGCTGCCGATAAGAACAACCACAGTTCACGCAGAGCCCATGAAAATTTGCCATAGTTTTTGGGATTGCACCTGCTCAGTCTGCTGCATTCGATGGGGTTTCAGTTGAAGGGATGCCAACAAGCCTGCCTGTCTGCCTGTCTGCTAATAGAAAATTTAAATGCCATGTCCTGGCAGCAACTGTTGCCCAAGTGAAACTTGATGTTGTGCAACAATCTAAGCTAAGTTCATAAACTTACCACGTCGAAAGTTTTTGGTAAAGAGCCTCGCTTCGAAAACTTGTAGTTTGTACAATTTTTCTATTAAACATTTTATTTTATTTTGTTTTTATTCCTAAGCAAGTTCCCGGAGTAACCTTTGTGGTCAGTGAGGCAAATGTTGCTTCTAAACAGTTCATCTGGAACAAAATTATGTGGCAGTTGTGGACTTAGCTAAGCCATAGAGAGTAAGAGGAGTGGGAACAGAGAATAAGTATGCGTCTAGTCTTCGGTTCAGATCAAGTTAGTTCTACTTTCAGCGATGTTTGTTTCTTAAGTGCTTAAAGTTTGAATTAGCTACGACAAATATAAGCTGACTCCAAATATCATAGAGAACATATGTCTTACTTTTAATATGAGTCTAAGTTGCTTTCCGTTTGAAAACTTTAATTAAAATATGTATAGCAGTGACATAAAGAGAGATAAAAACGAAGGGAGAGAGAGAGGAGGAAAGCAAGAGAGTGTGAGACATATCTGAGAATATATAACTATAATAACCACTCAAGAAATGAGTCTAATTAAGTTTTTAAATATTTTATGCATAATACTAAAACTAGGTATATGAGAGTTAAGAATGGTTAAGTGCAACCCAACGATCAAAATTTTGAAGTTTAGTTTGCTACCAAAAACAAAAAAAAGAGAATGAATTTTTTGGTTACGTATTCTCCTTCAAAATAATCTCCCAACTTGGTTCGGAGTAGTTTAAAGTCTCTCCCAGTAGCCAGTTGAAGTTCATTAGCCAATCTATTAGCAGGTTTATCACTTGGACAATCTCCTGGTTGTGTGATGCGAGTGTAAATCACAATCTTTGCCGGACATTTGCTTGTCTCTCGGGGAACGGCTGCATAGAATGTGTTGCATGCATGTTGCATAAGCAAGGATTAAATAAAAGAAGTCATAGGTTCTGTGACTAGCCCCTTTTGAATGCGACGCCCCCTATGCGCAGCACAAGTCAAATATTTGCCGCTGTGTGTCGCCTCGACAAGGACATGAGCTGAGACTTGCCATTTCACTGCCAGAGTTTGCCTCTATTTCCCTCCCTCTCTCTCTCTCTCTCTCTCTCTCTGGGAGGACTGCTTTTTACTTTGTGTGCCACTCACGTTATGCTCGTTATTCATATTTATTGCACACGTTGCCAGTGCCACCGACAACGACGAATAAGAGGATGAGGGCTAGGATGAGGACGAGGACGAAGCCAAGGACGAGAAGAGGGCTTTCAGGAGCCGCAACTCTGGCAATTGGGAGTTGCAGACAAATGGACGAGTTGCATGTGCATTGTTCCGGCTGTTGCTGTTGCTGCTTATGTTGCTTTTGCTGTTGTTTTGTTGTTGTTTTTCTTGTTGTAGGCGTGCGCTCGTGTCTAGCAGCAAAAACTTTGCAATTACAGTTATTTTATGGGATTTGTAAGGGTTACACCCAACCAAACACC
Organism: Drosophila mimica; assembly: GCA_037043585.1. Classification (NCBI taxonomy): domain Eukaryota; kingdom Metazoa; phylum Arthropoda; class Insecta; order Diptera; family Drosophilidae; genus Drosophila; species Drosophila mimica. The sequence continues at coordinate 1,109,559 of JBAMBE010001243.1, forward strand.
CTTACACACACTTACACACACACACCCACACAACCACCATGAATCCTTTCACCTAACTTGTATAATGCGGGTGTTGCCTGTTTGGACATTCATTTGCTGCCGTAATTTTACAGCATTGACGATTTGCTGTGAAGGAGCAAAGGACGACGGAGAAGGGGTATGTGAAAAGTGGCAATAAATGACAGGAATTACAAAAGAGAATAAAGTGGTTTTATAGGTACTGAAAAGAAAAGTTGGAAAGTGAATTGTTAAGTTAGTGAAAGCAAATAAGAAAATTGCTTAAAATTAACAATTTTTATTAATCGCACAAATCAATATACGGGGTAATTCAATAGAATTACGTGGGTGCGCAAATGCTTAAACGAAATATATTAAAAGTAAATATAAATAAAAAATTGCAATAACATACATATTTTTATGGCAATATTCGAAATCCCAATCGTACGATTTTGAATTTAACAACCAGCTTTTATGAACGTAAACAGTGACTGGTGTTGTTTTTAATCTTATTACACTTAATCAGGCACAAATCAAAAATAATTTTTGTTTGCATATTTTATGACGCGCCGGCAATAAACAAAAGAGGTAAACTGCTGCCTGCTGCCTGGTGGCTGGTGGCTGGTGGCAGAAGGGTGGCTGCTTGTTATATGCTGATTTCTAATGTAGCGACAGGCAGTTGAATTGATGGCCTAAAAATGCGCTGACAATAAACAAGCGGCGACATGTGTACGAATGTCAGCAGCAGACAAAGCGCATATAAATATGATATATACAATATATAAATTATATTTGGTTATAGAGCCTGGCCAACAGCAATGAATGACTGATTTATATAAAAATAGTTAAATAGAAATTCTTGACAAATTTTGAGAATGTACTTTAAAATTATAATGAACAATGGTCATTTAATAAATTATGGACATACATGTACATTTACAATAATTATCTTAAAGAGCTAAAAATTATGACTCAAGTCCAAAATGGTCAAATAACATAATGAATAACAACTTCTGCTGCAACCCCAAACAATCGGCAGACATGTTTTGGGATTTGCTGAAGTCCATAAAAGGCTGTCGGGATTTATACAATAAAGCACAAAAATAAAATATAAAATGATAAATCATATATAATTCACTGAGCCATCAAATAAAAACAACATTGATAATAAAATGCAAATTGTTAAAAAAAAAATATAGAGCTGTGCGGGAGTGAGCTCGACTACGATATACCCTAAACCCAGCTGTTTAATATATAAATATTATTATTTTTTTAAATTTCCCTATAATGAGTTTTTCAGAACCAAATATAAGCATTTGTGGAATCATTTCCTATGATTGACAACAATATTGAAGAGTCATAAAAACCTATTTTTATATCAACATTCGAGAAACGGAGGCCGTTATCAATAAAATGAGGCAAATCTAGATTTTAAGTGTCTCAATTTTAAAGTCTCCTTGATAATCGAGTTAATATAGACAGACAGATGAACTTGGCTACATCAATTAGGCTGTTGATTCTGATTAAGAATATTATACTTTATGGGGTCGGAGATGCTTCCGTCTGACTGTTACATACACTTGCCCAGAAACATTATACCATTTGTACCCATTTTTAATGGGTGCAGTATTTACAAAAAATAATAATAAATATGAAAAATATAAAATTCTTTTTAATGCGATACTTTTAATAAAACCTTTTTGAAGTGTTTGTAAGCTGAGGTTCATTTGAAATGCTGTCCGCAAATAGATTTATATAAATAGCAATTTATGTTAATGATTCTCTCACTTTTTTTCCACAGAAATCAGTGCTCTGCGGGATGTGCGAGTGCGAGTGCCACATGCGGTTAGACGAGGGGAGAAGGCGGTGCTTAAATGCTTCTATGACATAGAGGATGACAGTTTGTATTCAGTGAAATGGTATAAGGGCAGAAGAGAGTTCTACAGATTTACACCCAAGGAAACACCACCGATGAAGGTCTTTCATTTTCCTGGCGTTAAGGTAAAGGTAAGTTGGCCTCGTTGTAGGTTTATTATTGTAACCTTGTATTATGACTATAGAGCTCAAAATGTAAAACACATGTTAACTTGAATATTACTTAGCTATCTTTTACCTGAGTTTTTGGTATTTTTAATCAAAGATAAATACAAAACTATTCCGAGCTGTGAGTTTGAAAATTGAGTTGTGAACCTACATAAGAGCTTTTAAATTTATTTACTGTAACAAGTTTTGTAAAAATTTGTTTTGTAAAAGCATTAAGATAAACAAATGAAGGACTTGAGTCATATTGTATGTCGCATTTGTTTTAAATAAGTTAAAAAACGACAAAATTTTTTTTTTAAACATATTTCCAGCCAGAGTTTAAGTTTTTCAACAGTTTGTTCATTGCCAACTTTCGAGACCCTTTTTATTGCAAGCCAATAAAAATCTAAAAAAAAATTAAACTAAGCGCTAACTCAACAATGTGAAACATTTGCATTTTGAGCGCATCGAAACCAGTGAAATGCTTCACTTAACCGAAAGGCACGATTGGGGGCAATGCTGTGGGTAGAGGGCATAGTTCGACAGACCCGCAACATTTCAATGCACAATCAAATCAAAACACGGTTTTTAACTTCCGCTTGATGGCAGTTACGAGCCAGAAAACAAAACGTATTTTCGCGGCGCATCCTTTTTTGTTACTCATGAGTTTTGTTTTGGCAATTTAGTTTTCGGTTCCCTTCGGTTTGGTATGGTTTGCTTTGGTTAGGTAGATTGGCTGTATGCAGGCAATATTTTTCAATAAATATTGGTATTTTTAACTTTTTTCACAATTTTTGAAATTATTCACGCATATGAAGAAGTACATGTGAATTTTTATTTATTTGTATTTCCATTCCCATTTTAGAGACACAGCAGCCATACAAAAAATAAAATAAATCGAAAATAAAAGTCGCAAATAGAAATGTTTGTTTTCGAATTGCACAAAGGAAAACATTGCAGAAATTTAGAAAAAAATAAACAATTTATTTTAAAACAGGACCGCATTTTCAGTACAGCTAAGAATTGTGTGAATTTTGTGGAACAGAAATCCGTTTAGCTATATCTACATTTTTATTAAAAAAAATATTTTTATCTGAGTTATACAATATTAAACGTTTTATAGATGTTTTTAGCATGTCATCAGCTGGCTTTGAATATTTATTAATATAAAATTCAGTTGTCAAAGCTTGTCAATAAAGCCCACCACTGGGATTTTAATATGCCAATTTGAAAGTCTGGAAATTTTTTCACGCCAAAAATTTTCAACAGCCAACAAATAAAATATTTAATAATTCATTTAACATTTCGCAACACCTTTCATCATTCGACATTTTACTTTTCCCACGTTGAAAAAATTAATATTAAAAACACACCAAATAAAAAAAAACATTTGACAAAAATGACATACAGACAGTTTTATTATTTAACTCGTTGATGATTTTAAAAGCACATCCGCCAGCCGAACCTTATTCCACGCAAATATAAAAAACAAAATACATACCAGACTCAGAAGCTTACGGGATGTAAAAATAAACTACGCCACAAACATTCGTTGACCAGTTTCAACAATTTTGCTGCCACAACTGTAGTAATTTTTATTTATGTTGCCCGCCTGCTCAATAATTGAGGAGCCCCAACGCGAGTCCGCCAGCAATCCACGAGATACATACATATGTCGTGCAATTTTGTATATACCACACGGTGCATATATAAATATATGTATGTGTGGATATTTACTTATGTATATTGTATATTTTTAAACAAATTTATTTCGCTTTTATATCAAGCACTTCCCCTTCTCGTGTTCACAACTCTTTTTTGTTCGCAGCGCTCATCCTCCAATGAGAGCCAAGTGGTGCTCGATGCGGTAACAATGCAAACATCCGGTAAATACAGCTGCGAAGTATCTGCGGATGCGCCCTCATTTCATACATTAATAGCGGCCGCCGAATTGGAAGTTATTGGTAAGTAAAACTACACACAAAAGCACAAGTCAGAAAAATTGTTGGCACAAGGATATATTTAATGGAATAAGCCGAATTGTAAGTCTTGAATGGAATGCATCAATAGATGCGATAATGTAAACGAGTTTACAATTTTGTATGTTAGTTACAATTTTTGTTAAATAAGAAGCTGGCGAAACCGTCTGAAAGCAGACCAAAAATATATTTTGTTATAATTTATCTATGTAAAATACATTTTAATATATTAGCTGTTGAAATTATGTTCTCAAGTGCCTGGTTGGGTGACTACTATTAGGATAACAGCCTCGGTAAGATGTATGCACATAATTAAATGATGCACACCACAAATGTTTATCCATAAAATAGGAAAACAAGATAATATGGCGCTCCACTGTATTTGCGCTGTGGCAGCCTCCCGATTGCCACAACCAAATATATCTGAAACACACACAAACACACACACTGACTGCGGTGGCCATATAAACATGAAATTGACACGAGCAAAGTTTTGCTGGGACAGGCGAGCAGCCAATTTGAGTTGCCTCACTTTGGCAAAGCTCGTAAGCCAATCATCCACACACACACACACACACATACACAGAGTCAACACACACAAATACAAATACACACATTTACACTCGTATCTGAAAGTTTATTGACCATCGCAAACGTTTTGCTAGAGTTTTTTTTATTTTATTTTGTTTGTCTGCTTAAATATCTTCATCTTCATCTGGAGCCGGCAAATTTGTTTGTATTTTGTCTGCACGACTGCCGCACATTCGAACTTGGAGTTTATTTTTAAGTCACGCCCACAGATAGCGCCCACATTTAATGTCTGCTCTGCTGTCTGGTAAGCGTTTGCTCTCTGACCCCCGACTGTTGACATCGGCTCAAGTCCAGGTCTTTTGGCCTGCCCCATTGAACTTGGTCCTGTTCTCAGATGACAGCCTTGCATTGAGTTTGACAATTGCCTTTCGTGTTTATGTTTGACCTGCTACAAGTTTATGTTTAGTACTAACTTTATTCCCTTGCCACGAAGAAAAAAAACATAAGAAATACTTTTTCAATTTTGTCTTTTTTTTGCACTAACTGAACCTAACTTTTTTTATGAGACACTTTACACATGTGATTTGAGGAAATGTAAATTAAATTGAATATTACAATCGGATTTTTAGAAAAGTTGGCAGCAGTACAAAACTGAGAGATTTCTGATCAGAATCAAAAACATAGTCGATCTAGGCACATTCTTCCATTTGTCTGTCTGGATACACTCTTGCACAGAGGCTACTGTAGTAGCTCTTAAATAAAAAACACATTCTGCCATTTTCCACAACTGAAACTCGGCTGCCAATTATATCTGTGTACCATTTATTTTCCGTACGCGTAGGCAATACAAAAGCATTTCAATTATAGACTGTGAAACCGCAGGGATCAGACCTCGACTGACATCACGCAAAATATCAAAATGTCGAAATCCACATTCACATTTACGCGGACAAAAATACAGACACGAACACAAACACATAACCAAAAATAAAAACATCAACAATATGGAAGGCCTTCAAAATTCGCCAGACATGAAAGCCCCGGGGCAGTGAATAGTGGGTTGTGCACGAAAGCCACAGTGACAATTGCATGGCGGGGGGGTTGGTAGGCTAGGACAGGACAGGACAGGACAGGACAACACAGAGTGGAACGGGTCAACTCACAGTTATATCTTTCGTTGCATTTACAGAGACGCCGCACAATGCCCCATTCATAAACGGAATTCGGCCGCGATATCGGGTCGGCGACATATTGCGGGGCAATTGCACATCTCGACACTCGCGACCGGCGGCCAATCTCACATGGACGGTGAATAATGAAGAGGTGAGTCGGAAATTATGCAAACACAATTTTCTTGTTTTTAAGCGTCATCTGTGTGTAATTTATGCGTGTGTTTGTGGCGAACGAGCTCTGTAATTACCAGCCATATACACACACACTCACACACCCACTCACACACCCACTCACACACCCACGCACACACTCATCCACGCATGCAACACTCGGATGAGCGCAGTGTGTGTTATGCCACGCCCCATGCATTACGCCCACTTTTCAACTCTCATAGCTTACCGCAGTATTATGAAAGCACTAGATATGAAAATGTGTGAAATGCCATTGGAAAACTCTTCAGTTACCAACAGTTTCGCACAACATTTTTAGCTACGCCCATCTCTCATTTTGTTTGGCTTTCGGTGCAGCCCAACTAATTTGCCAATTGGTGTGCTCAAATTTATGCAATGTTATAAGTTTTTCTTTTTGGGCGGATTGCATCGCAGTTTGCTGAATATCTGCGCATAATGAAGTGACTGTTTGTCTGATATTTGTAGCTCATTATGATGAGAATGGGTTACGCATATGGATTAGATTTCTTGCAAAGAACGAAAACAATCGATTGACGAGTCGTCAATTGAGTCTCTACAATCGATACTCTATTAGCGACTCTTGCCACTCCATTATTATTCACTCGTTATTTTTTCTCAGTGCAGGCACACATGAGCTATTTGTTAATTTTGCACTCCATCGACAAAGTCGATCCGAATATGCACCCAACTCAAAGCAACTCAATCTTAATCCACGAATTGCAGGTTGTGCGCAATTTCAGCTGCCAACTTGCGTAATTTCGGCTTGTTGCCTGTGTGTGTTGGCTTGTTTGAGTGTGTGTGACTTTGTTTGAGTGTGTGTGGCTTTGACTGTGTTTGTGCCTCGCTTTGTTGCTACCATTTCCGTTCTTTCTAGTCGCTGTTGTTGTTCTTTCCGCTATTCTGTGGCATCAATGCGCATTGTTTGCCAGGGACTGAAGCTCAAATTGCCCCAACAGTCGACGTGTGAACGACAGTGTGTTTGTGTGTAAACTAATTATTTAGCTGTCTGTTTAATGTCTGACTTCCATTCGTAAGAAATAAACATTGAATAAATTGCTTATCAAACAAATCATTGTTTTATTAACAGTCATGAACAAACTAAAGAAGAGAGTTTTTAGAGACTGTTTTCAATATGCCATGTTGTTTAATATATTTCTTACTTGTTGTGGAAGTCAATTGCAATTTCCTTTAAAATTAAAAACGAGATTGTTGAGTTACTCGTCTAATAAAATATGCTTTTCAGGTGAATCCCTCACATGTGCGACATCATAAGATACTTCGTGACATTCGCAACGATATGGAAACTTCAATTGTGGGCATACATTTTGTGGTGACCGATCAGCACTTTGATAATGGCAAACTGAAAGTAAGTTATGACACTTGTCAATATCCGTGGAGTGAATTTAATTAGACATGTGCTTTGTGTCCACAATTATAGCTACGGTGCAGCGCCCAGCTGCATGATGTGTACTGGAAGACGACGGAGAAGACCATATTAGAGGCGGATCCCTTTGGCAAATATGGCAGCAATGGGGCCAGCGGGAATCGCGTGGGTGCCGACGAGATATATGACCAGTATACACTGCATGAGGATGAGCAATTTCATAGCAAGAAGAACAGTTACCTTACGCAGCTGCAGGGTAAGTTTTGGCAGCCAATTAACGTTACACACACACACAGTAACGTAGACAATAGAAAGCAACAACAACAACAACAACAGCAACGAAAAATTATATGGCCTGCATTTCTCTATTTCTCGCTAGACTTTCTGTTTCATTTTGTACCCTCAGGCGAAGAAGATGACGGCGCCGATGGTTTAGAGGATGGTGGTGCCGCCTGGCGTGGTGTCAGCTCGGCGAGCAGCCAAAGTGTAACTGTGGGTGGTGCAACTGCGATTGCAACGCTTCTGGCGATGCTCAGCTGGTCGCTGGCCAGGCAATTAGTGTCGCAGCTGGCAGCGATTACAAAGAATCGGCCGATGCGGGCAGAGGTTGTAGTAGTCCAGCAGAAGCAAAGACAAAGCCTGCGGGTGCCCAACTGCACGAGCTGCACTTGCACCACCAGCAAAGGATGCTGCAGATGCAGCAGGCAATTAACATGATTCAATTGTCACGCAACTCTTGTGCCACACTTCAGGGAGGGTTAAACAGCAGCAACGGCAGCAGCAGCAGCAACAGCAGCAGAAGAAGAAGGACTCGCAGCAGTAGCAAAGTAGGCTTCAGCCCTAGGCAACAGCAAGCAACTGCTAAATGTATCTTAAATATTTACACCTACATATACACGAACACCAGTTTCAGCTAGCTCAAAGTAACTTCGAATGCATTTAACACAAAATAACAAAATAACAAAACAACTTAAATTGAGCTAACCGGGAAAAATCAACAAGGAAATGCATCAACATTTTTGTTTAAGAAAGAAAAATTGCAGCCTTTCGTTAGGTTTCGATAAACAAAATGTGTTTTTTTTTTGCAAGCCGAGCCAAAAACTAATTACATTCTTGCCTAAACTCCTAAGATAACCACTTGCAAACCGGTTTAGTTTTTGGTTAACTCAATTTTTGATAACTAGAAACGAAGACAAATTAAAGAAAATGTTGTGCTAAGCTTTTCACTTTGTTTCTCTACAATTCTTATATATATATATATATATATATTTATATATCTAAAATGAATATTATTTATATATACTTATTTATAAATAATTGATACTTATATGTACTATATAAAGTTATACATATATACATATGTCGTATATGTATTATGCCTAATTGTAATTCCAACAAAACCAGAAAAAAGAATGAAACGAAGATAAGCAATTAATTTATAAGTATATAAATACACCTATATATGTAAAAGAATATATGTAATTGTACATAAAATAAAAGAAAAACGTGAATGGTATAACTGATAAGTATTTACGGTAGATAATCAAAAATAAAACAAGCGAACGAAAGAGAAAAACAAAAAACAATAAAACGCTTTTTAATTAGATTTGGAATTAAAGTAAGTAATAAAATATTTTATCCTCTTGCAGTTTTCAGATGGTTTGTGTTACTTAAGTTTTATGGTCAATAAATTTGGTAAAGGACTTGAAATTAAAAATAAATTTGATTATTGAAACAAAAAATATATCTGATATTTACATTTGTAGTTATAAATCATTGCACATTTTATGCGGACCCACTGTAATCCCATGTTTCACATTATATATATATATGTATCTTGTGTTGCTGCTTCACATAATTACACAATTAATTATTTACATTCCAAGAACTCGCAACTCACGCCCCAATGGTGTCCCATTAATGATCTCATGGGTTGTACAGAGCCTGGACCGTACCGGACTCGGAATACTTATAAGAAATGACAACAATAAAGATGAGCTGCCCGGCATAGTAGTTGTGGGAGGGATAAGTGGAGGGCCTGAAGAGGCGACCCCTACAATTAGCATAACTAAAACGCTCAATTAGGCGCCTAAAATGCTTCTGCAGGCTGCGGATGTGGGATAGGGGGACTCCCCCACACCAATGCAATTTGCACCTTTTATTACACATTTCTTCGTCTTTCTTTTATTTATATTTGCTTGCTTTTCTTTGTCTGGCATTGCGTAATGCTTATTTTTAATTATATTTTTTGCTCAGTGTTTTCTTTTTTCACTTTTGTTTTATTTTCGGTTTGTTGCTCTTTGCTTTTTGTGTTGCGGCTTTCATTGTTGGCGATTTGTGGGTGTAATAAACGTTAATGGCGGTTGACCACAGAGAAAAATTGGGCCACTTCGTTTTTCGGCCACTTCTTTTGTCGTACTTCCTCTGAGCGCATTTCCCTGATTAGCGCACTTTTCTTTTTGATTATTTCACAGGGCCCAGAGCATTATATTTAATTGGTTCTATTTAATTGATGATTTGTTATCAGCTGTTTAGTGCTTAATTATTTGCATTACTTCTCCCATTATATCTAACAAAAATAAATAAATAGAAAGGAAAAGAAAAGAAAAGCAAACACAATAACAAGAACAACAACAACGAAAACAGTATCATCGAGCGCTTCAAGCGTATCAGTCAAGTTTCTGACAAAGCGGCTAAAAGCATTTAGCGAAAGAAAATAAAATGGGGAAAACGCAGTAAAGCAAATTTCATCTTCCTATGCGAATTTTCGTCTTTTCATTTCTTCGGATAGAGCTCACTGGTGGTGAAAAGTTTTTGCTCAAGCGAAAGTTGAGTATTTATAAAAGTAAAGCGGCTTTTAAAGTTCAAGCAACTTGCCTTGGCGACGCCCAACAACAACAACAACAACCAAAACAACAACAACAATAACAACAACAATGACATGAACAATGAGGCACACATCAAGTTAAGTTGGTGTAGCTACATATTCATAATGCTGATTGTCGTTGTTGTCCTCGAGGCTGTCAGCCAGCAGATTCAAAATTTATTCAAGAGTCGGGCCAGTCTGCAAGTGGCTGCTGCCTCCTTCTCACAGGATAATAACTTTAACTTGAAAAGTAGCTCGCAAGCGGCTTTGGACTGTAGTTTCTCATATTCTTTTCACAACTGAGTTCGCGTCGCTTTTCTTAGTAGCCGTCATCACTGGTAGTAGAAAAATCCAGACTCGCATAATTGAAAGAATCCATGTTGAAATCAACTTTAAGTTTGCCTTATGAATATTGCCGGCGACATTAAGTATTCTCTCTGTGTGAACTATGAATGCAATTATGTGCCCAATTGAATCCATTTAAGGAATATCCCATTAAATATGTAGTCTTATGCTTTTAATGCTTTTAGCAACCATGCGTATGTGATTTAATGTAGATATACATATATTAAATATGTACAAATGTATTTAAGGATAACCAAAATTCATACGGTGAAGTATAAATTCAATGCATAAAATACACCAAACTAAGGTACACTTTCAAAATTCGGTGTTATAACAAAACCAAACACTGAAATAACATTAATCATTTATAAAATAATGTTTTTTCTGTATATTTATGCCGCACACATTTGCCATTAATTTCCAATATTAATATTATCGTTTTATTAAAAAATGTATTTATTGGAGCAAGCACAAAGTTTGGAAATTGTTTTCAGTTGTTCTTACTACAATTAGAGCATCAATTTCAGCCTCTCAACTGAAGATATGCTTTTGTAAAATTGTAAAATTTTAATTTTTTTACAAAAATTGGTCGAAATTATACCAATAGAAATGGCAAAATGGCCCAGTGCGTAAAGGATTTGAAAGAGAAAAATAGAGATAATTTAATATTTGCTTTCTTTCATTTTTAAAACATTAAAAAATGCAGAAAATGTTGACAGCACAAATTGGAAAAAAGCCTCACATGAAAATGGTATGCTTTTGCTTATTTTTGAATTTTATAAGAGCAAAGAAAAAATTCGGAAAAGCCAATGTAAAATTGAAGTTAGTGCATCTTTGGAGAAGGCAAAAGCCCAAAAAGAGAATTTTCTATTAACGCACGTATGCACAAGCTGAACTGGGAGGAGAGCAGATGTTCCACACATAGTCAAGTCAGTTTCAAGTATTGCAATCAAAAGAAAATGGCCAGGGTAAGCTTGAGGTAGGTAAAAAGCTGAGAGAGACAAACTGACAAAACCTCAACATGCCACTAAAAGCATAATCATGCACTTAACTAAAGCCAGCAGCCAGCTTACAAATGTGTAGGTGAGTGTGTGCGAGTGTGCGTGTGTGTGTGTGTGCACAGGTGTAAGTTGAGTCGTGGTAACGCACGTAGAACTTAAGTCATCATCATACAAATAAAAATGTATGACTTTAAATGCGAACTTGTGTGCGTGTGTTGTGTGTGGAAAATGTTTGTGGTTGTATGTATGTATGAGTGTAAGTGTGTGTGTGTTTGTGTGTGTATGTGTTTGTGGTAGACCCACAAGTCAGTTTGACTGAGCTTTGTGAAATGTTTGTAAAAATACCACTTTATTTGCATTTGGACTTGTTTGTAGTTGCTATGTAGTTGGTAGTATTTCTAAGTTTTTTCTTTTGGTTAGCCAAAGTTGGCATTTTAGACAGCCCACAGTTTAGAGAATGAACAAGTAAAGCTGAAGACAGAGCATTAGAGAATGTAATACATAACAAATATAAATGTACAGCAACAAAATATTGAACTCTTGAAAATCATTTTTCAATTTAAAGATGCTTTAAACCATTTAATAAATGTTTATGTGAGCTACAAATTTCATAAATAAAATAATATATTAAGCTATTCATAAATATTTGGCTTGAAATGAAGTTGCGAAACTGCAAGCAATTTCTCATCTCGTTTGCAACCACATTGATAAAATCATAAAATAAATATTAACTGTGAAATACAAGATACAGTCGCCACTTTGTGGCTACTTTGCATAAAACGCATAAAATGCCCCAGAGCGCTATCAATTTTGATAGGCATATGCTAAAACTACAGCATAAAAATACAAGTTGAAACATTGTTAGTAAAGCTCTGGCTATAAAATACAACATGGCATAATGAATCGCAAACATAAAAAATACCCAATGCATATAAATCTTAACAAGCCCTATAAAAATGAGTAAGATACGCCAACTACTTATACCAAATATATATATATACATATATATATTTATAAACATAATTATGTGGCTGGCAAGCAAGTTGCACATGGATTTAATAGTCTGAACAAACGGCGGACTGCCTGTGAATTATGTGAATTGTGCCTGACTGTAAGATAATAGTGCAAAAATCTACGCAAGAAATTAGAACATTTTTTGAAAACGGCGGACAGGGAAACAACCAGACAGACCAGGCTGACGAGCAGAGCAGACCAGAGTTGTTGCTGCTGATGAGTCATGCGTCGCAATGTCTGCGAGTCGTTGCCAGAAAAAATACAAGAGCAAAAAATAGATGCAAGTCGCAAAAGAAACATCAACATAAATTTTAGTCAAACAAAGCGTAACTCTCATGTTTTTTATACACCAAGTGCGAATTTCGGTGAAGAGCTTGTGGCTGCCACAGCTTCCACGAACGAATTCTAGGGGGCTGGGGTAATAGCAAGTTTGTGTCGTTGCCAAATGCCAGCCTGGCAGCGATTCTAATGCCATTTTTGCTGCATGGCTGCAAATGTTGCGTTTTATAAGGCGTAAACACTCACAATGTGGAAGTGGTAATTCACACACACACACACACACACACAAACACACACACACATACAAAAGCATGTAGGATACGAAGAACAATATTCAGCACTCTAAGAATAACATACCCTTGGAGATTGTAATTCAATTGCTTATATCTCAAATTAATATTTATATCTAAACTCCTGTTATGTGTAATACTTATTGATTGACTTGATTTGATGCTGAACAAGAACATATAAGTTGTAATATGAGGTTGTAGAAGCCATTTTCAGCTCATTACCATTTGCAAGGGTATACAAAAAAACACACTCACAATACCACAATAATGTAAGGTAGAGTAAGAAGAGCGGCATGGTTTTTTGGCTTGCAAAGTATGCAGCGAAAAAAATCACATCTCCATGAAAAGCCAACAAAAGCAACAACAAAAGCAACAAGAAAAGCAACAAGAAAAGCAACAACAACCACAAGCATTCATGCGTTGGAATGTTGTCTGGTTGCGTTAGAGGGTTAGCAGTTTCCCGAGTTCCACTTGGATATGGAGTTGGGTAGAAGACCAGACCCAACCCCATATCCAACTGGCTCCGTCTCTCTTTCTCTCTCTCTCTCTCTTTCTCTCTCTATCTATCTGTCTCTTTCTCTCGTCGTGTGGTGAAATGATGCGACAAAGTATTAAATGAGGTTGTCCTGAAGCAAGTGCCGCTGCCACTATGGCTGCTGCTGCTGCCACTGCTGCTGCTAGTGCAACTGATGCTGCTACTGCTGCTGTTTACTGCAACATAAATCAAAATCAGAGGCATGGCAAAGAAATCTACACACTTGGGTCGTGGCTCTTAGTTTAAACGGGGAGGTCTGCCATTGAGTCAGTCTATAGTCGTGTATGTGCCAAAGAGAGTGGAACGGAAATGCAGCCATGTAAGTAAGATAGTTAGATATGTTGCAATAAAGAAATTTGGGTTGCTGCATGCAAAAACAACGAAGGTAGACAGCTCGAGACAGGCAAATAACCAAGTGTTTGCTATATACATATATATAAGTTATATACGAAAAAAGGGTGACATTTGCACATCTATTTACAGTTACTGCAGAAATTTAACACTTGCAATAAACAAATCAAATCGAATTTATATTAAGTATATAATTTATATTGTATATAATTTATAGTTACCTGCATTTAAGAAAGATAAACTGCTGATTATGAAGAACTTAATTGAAGGATACTCTTAGATTTCAGAATACATCTATCCACATTTTCGTATGCTGCATTTATTCATCATCTCCCAGATGTAACCCAGAGAGGTGCTCTGCAAAAAACGAATACAAGAACTGAACAGCAAAACATGTTTTAATAGAAAAACATACACACAAAACTCACACACTTATATTATTATTAGCTGATAAGCACGTATATGTCAAAAACTCCCACTCACACACACATGCAAAGGCAGAGCTTATTAAAAACTCACTCCCTGCTAAAAGAAAAATCATAGCATACTTATGCGCACTGAAAACTGTTTGAACAAAATGAAAAGTGAAAAGGCGACAAATACAAATAAGATTTTTTGGATAAAGCAAAGAGAGAAAGAAAACAATTTTGCGTTACATTCGAAATGAACAGAAACAACTGCAGGCGCTGCCACCAGACTGGTGGCAAATAAAAATAAATAAATAAATTAGACGCCTTTGGACGCATTTGAAATTTCGCACCTGTTTTCTGTATTAAAATAAATATTTGATTAAGCAGCAGGCGGCCTGCTCTCAGCAGTGCTGCCAAATGAGTTTCACGTCGCTGCCACAAAATTTAACCGAATATGTGGATGACTATTGTCTATAGCCATACCGAAACGCATATGTATTGTCTTTACCATCCAAAATACGCACAGACACTGATGACAACCCTGCTGCGGTGACGTACGGGACGTATGAGAAATGCAATCCTCGACTGAATGGCGAATAATGAATGGACACTGCGTCAGAACGTGAGTAGGCGAGTTTGGCCTTTGTGTGTGTGTGTGTGTATGTGTGTGTGTGTGTGTGTGTTGCGTGGGTGTGTGTTGCGTGTGTGTGCGAGTTCGCATCTGTTCAATTCCATTTTGCATGCACAATAACAGAAGTTAGCTTGTGTTGGACACCTCCTTTCAGGCAGAAGTTTTTTCAATTTCTATGGTTTTTGTTTGTTTTTGTTTTTGTCGTATCGCATTGCGCTTTGCCATTTGTCTATTATCAGACTGTCCAAACTCAGACGCAGATTGCGATTCAATTTCAATGTTTGTTTTTTGTACTCTGCTGCCGGAGGTATTTGGGGGTATAAGGGGCAAAACAAAAATTAATTATCTCAAATCGATAAAATTACATATCTCTGGAGATTGTCAGTTTATTTTGTTCATGACATCCTCTGTTCAGCTCTTATTAGACTGATATTAGAGTATTCAGCAGTCAGTTAAGCCTGCAGCGTTATCATTTCCTTTGACTGACATTTCGCTTCGCGCACAACAGAGACTGAAAATTCATTTATAAATTGGCTTGGTATTCAGTAAGCAAAACAAGGGCTTTTGTGTTTTGTTAGGTGACCATTTCTAAAAGACTATTTAATTAAAAATTTTATAAAAATAAAACTAATAAGTATATTAAGTAAGATCAGCTTAATAAAAGTGCCTAAAAGAAGTTGTAAAACATGTATAAGAAGTTTCTTTGAATTGATTTATAAAAAGACGTTTTGATAAAATTTATGACGAGATAAATGATGTATTTTCTAATTTCATTCAGTCTCTAGCATTGTAGGTCGTTAGTCAGATCTCAACACATACTTAGAATTATTTAAATTCACACTAAACATTCTTTTGAAATTCGACACAACATTTTATTCGAGTTGAGAATATTTTTTGGTTACCAAATTCAATAAGTTTGTATGTGCGACACAGTGGTCAAATTAAAAAAAAAAAAAACAAAAAAATGTTTGCTATGCAAATCAAATGACATGAGCCAAGGGGCAATTGAAGTAAAGCACAGATCACAGTGGGCACCAGCAAAATCCAAAGCATTAATTAATATTCAAGTGCGCTGATGTTTTTGTGCTCTCTGTTTTTACATTTGTTTTGCTCCCCCTTTGTTATTCAATTTGATGCAGGCGACACAACTGGAGCTGAACTGCCAGGATGGGAGAAGGGGGAGACATAGAGAAGGAAAGCGAGCGAGAGTGTCCCGGGGGAAACTTATCAGTGTCAACGTTGTGCCAATAAAAACTATACTTGTATGCAAATATTTCCACAATCAAACAAATAGCTGCTAACAGCGGCAGCAGCAGCAGCAGCACAATAACAACACAGCTGCAGATGTTGGCCAACAAAGGCTGAGAAATCCCGCAGGACGGGAAGCACAACACACCAACAAATGTGGCATGCATAAGGCATGCAGAAATAATGGTAAGGAGCAAGGCGACGACCAAAAGGAAAAAGGCACAGCACGAAAGGGAAGTGCTCGAAACTGAAGCAGCTGCCTCACGTTTTCCTTTAACGCCACAGGACACAGTTATAAGAGGACAACAACCAGAAGGCTGTAATATGCTTTTCTTTTCGTTTTTTTTTTTTATTTAGTTTTTATTTTGCATTTTCTGCGTTTGCTTTCTCTATTCGCTGTTCCGATTCGTTCACTTTCCGCTTTCACTTTGGCCTTTGCTTTGATTTGCCGCAATTCCAGACAGGGCTAAAAAGCACAACAACAAATTTGCATAGCTCAGTACTATTTTGCATTCTTTGTTTATTTTAACTATTACAACAGCAGCAACAACAACAACAACAACAACAACAAATACCACAATTTGGAGAACATTAAGAGCAATTCCCTTGTCTCTTTGCTTGTCTTTTTCACTTTTTAGCGCAAAACGCGACCAGCTTTGCAAACTTTCATACGCCATTTGGGACGCACTTTTTTTGTAGTAAAGTCAGCCGCTGTTTTCCTTTTCTTTACTCCCAGTTGATCCTGATATTCTCTAGCAGCCACTTAAATGTTGCAACTTTTATTTGCCACTTGACGCAGATTTTGAATAATTCTCTGCTTTAAATAGATAATCATTCCGTTAAATAGTACTAATATTATTTATCCATTCTATTTTATTTTCTTTGTTTTCAGACAACGCTCAATATTTAATTATAATTTGAGCATTGCAATAGATTCCCTACTCAGAGTTTAACGCTTCTTTCAGTCTCAATTTGCCTTTGGCACATTTTAAATACATGTTATTTAAGCGTGTGCTGAATGAAAAGCCCGCCATTTTTTATATGCAACATAAAACATCGCATAAATTGAAAATATACTCAACTCATGTCGTTACATAAACACAGCACAGAACTCATTAAGGACATGTATTTTTAATAAAGGAAAAATATGTATCGAAAGTGACCGATGTATGTGTATGAATGTATATATATAAATACATTTACATTTTTCTTTTTTGTATTTCGCAGTTTGTTATAAATTGAGTTTTAAATCAATAACATTAATTTTAAATTGATTTAAATAAAAACGGTTTTATCAAAATTAAGCTGAGCGAAATACCTTCAACTGTATTTGACAAGTTAATTACATTTGAAAGCAAAACTTGACACTTTTTAAAGTACTTGTCAATGTATGTTTGCGATTTAATAAAATAATTTATTATTTTTAAATTTCATTTATGCGACATTTAATTTGTTTACGCAAAAGTGAATGGAGTATTTGAAATAAAGTACTAAATTTGTAAATTTATTAAATATATATTAATGCAATATTTGAGTCAAAGATTAGCTTAGTAAGCAGCCTGTCATTTAACCCGAAAAGCTTGCACATTGTTGCCATCATTTGAGGGGCTTCACTTTTTAAATAACTTCATTTCACTTAACCCAGACAAATACGTCGCTTGACGCGGTGCACAACTTAAAAGCCATAAATGCCGACACAAAGGCAGCAATGCCTGCCCTGCACCACGGCCCTTAACAAGGATCCACCTACGCAGTTTATGCAAACTTACGCATTTCCCGCCCGACTCCAGAAGTTATTGGTGGCGCAGGGTGGGTGGAGTTACGAGCTGGGAAGTTGGGCTTGATAAACTATAAGCCACAAATTTGCATGAGGCTGACGCTCACCGACTACAAATTGCCATTAAATGCAGCAGGCGGCAGCAGTAAGTGGGCGTGGCAACGCCAGGCGAGAAAACCAGCCCGGGTAAACGAATCTATGTACTGTCTGTACTTTATACTTAGCTGGCTACCTGAGCTATCCCAACAATAACTGACACCAGTTGCTGGCTGGTTGGCTGGCTGTTTGGCTTTCTGGCTTTCTGGCTTGCTGGTTGGCGCCCACTTTGCCACATTCAACGCTCCACTTTGTTGTAACAATTTCAGTGCGAGCGCCCCCGAGGCGTTCGTTCCTCGGATGTGAGTAACAAGCGGGGCAGGTCGAGGGGGCGGTGTTGCTGCTTCATTGCATTTAATTCATTTTTATTGCAAAAGCTTACATACAGATAGAGCTAACGGATAGAGTTACAGGACAGGACAGGCCAGGACAGGACAGGAAGCCACTTGCCGCCGTGGCCTGCTCTTTAAAATTATATTGGCGAAATTTTATGCAGTTGCAGCCACTGTTAAGCCATGAAGGAGCAACCATCTGACGTCACCCCTCCTGCCAATCCCCCAAACGACTCCTTTGCCATACAAAAGTTTTTACAAAGTAGCTGCGGCAGCAGCTGCTGCAAGTTTTCAACAGAAGACGACTATCCGAATAGTGGCAGCTATTCAGCACAAAGCCAGGACCAGGACCAGGACCAGGCACGCCGGCAGACAAGCAGGTCGAGGCATTTTGATGAAGCTGCTCCATATTGGTCGGGTTGTAACAGCAGTAGACTGTTCCTGGGCTGGAAACATAATTTAAATAGCATGTAAATTAGACGGAAGTCTAAAATGAGTGCAGAATGTCTGCTTAAACTGTTCTAAGTGATTGTAATTTAGGATAAGTTGCGCGTAACTCGACGCCGCTTGCGCCAAACTCTGGCGTAATTTTCATCCCAACTTCGGACACAAACTTAAGCGCAATTTCATCGCCGAGCTAAGTGTAGACAGGCAAATTATTGCCAAGATTAAGCAGCTAAGTGAGCAGCACTTTGTGGTTAAAAATACAAGAGAATGGGTAGATTAAGAGTATGTCAAATGAATTATTCTATTAGCTTTCTTTCTAACTCTTCATTTAGTCAACAATTTTGTGCAATGTAAGCAATGCTCATATAATATCTAGATTGATTTTGAAACTTCTAACCATATTTGTTTAAAGATGAATAAATGTAACGTAACAAAAACAAATAAAAAGACGGACAGATCTGGGACTTAACTTGTATAAGACTGAACCTTACATGTGCCTGCAAAACCGGCTCTGCAATCTACAAAGGAAACGTAATTGCAATTTAAGGCCCAGAATGAAAAGCTACTTCAAATCGAAAGTTGAAGGCCACCATTCGTATGGATTGTGCACGAGAATGGAAAAAAGGGGGAAAAAAGACAGACGGAAGTAAAAGGTGCTAATACCGTAACAAATCCGCTGAGCAGCATCCATAGCCACAGACTTTGAGTCGAGTCTTAGTTAAGGTAATGCTTGGGTTGCCTATTCGCAATTTGGGGCTCTGTTTTTGGGATTGCCGCAAGAAGCTTTTGCACCAGAAAAACTGGGAGTGTGATATGTAAAAGGGGTGACAAAATGGACGGCAAGCAACAGAAAAAGCTAAATAAAAGAAATGAGAAAAGTACTTGAATTTTTTTTCTCGAGTACCCATGAAATTGGTCGCCAAATGGCCAAATGAAGTTTGAGTAATAAACTGTGACAAGTTTTTTTTTTTAATCTACTTCTTTGAAGGCTCTCATTTTTTGTTGAATATTTTTCCCATTTCCATTAACGGTTTCATGTGCTATGCGAAGCGGCACTGGCCTGTCAAAGATATGAGGAACACACAGTGCTCAGCTAATGTAACGTGGTTAAAAGTTAGATAAGTCTTTAATCATCTTAGATGCAACAGAATACATAAGGGCCATAACTACACTTCAATATGTTCGTTAACTTTGCCTGATGAGTGCCCTTTCCATCTGCTCATAGACCCACTCTAATCTATCAATAATATTATTTCTAGTTCCTCCGGCCAAAGTACTTGGATAACAACTTGACTGGCTAGTTGCACCCTGCACCCTGCACCCTGCACCCTGCACTCTGCGCTCGCCGTGCGTCTGTCGAAAGTTTCGTGCCGCCACCTGTAAACTCCTTCAGCTGCACTCAACGAGCTTGCGTAATTCCTTAGGTAAATTTATAATTACTGTAAGCAACTTGAACTAGTTACGGTGGCAATTGAAGTTCCTCCCTTTTACCCAACGGGCAGCAGTTGAAAAGGTTCAGTTTTTTAGTATTCGACAAAAAGTTACCACGTATTGAGTTTTGAATGGTGCTCATCTATTCATACTAATTTTAGAGTTTGATTAATTTCGGGCAGACAAAGACATTTATCTTATTTATAACCTGAAAATATCTGCTCATTATTTGCAAGCGAAAACTATAAATTTAGTTTATCTTTATGTATATAATGGAAATGAAAGCACGTTAAGTAATCCATCTTTCAGATGTTTTTCAATGATTTTTGCCGCTTTTTATTGGTACAGGGTAGATAATAGAAAAGAAACGATAAACTTGTATCAAGTTTTATCTGGCAAACTGGCTCCGGGAGCAATTTAATTTCCATTTGCACCGGGCACTACACCTACTTGCAAGGTAACAAACCTCTTTGGTCCTTGTTTCCTGCTGCTTGCATTTTCATTAGTTTTTCATTATCATGGGGCACCCGCACCTGGCAGTCTCTAAAAGTTCTTTGCGCAATAAAGTGACATTTTTGGGCGCCAGTTGTATTATAAAATGCACTTTCCCAAGCATAGAACGATAGGGAAGGAAGGGGCAGAGAATCGCCTTTTATTGATTATAATGAAAATGCCATTATAAGTTTAGCATACACAGGATCCGACGCACAGTGCATTAACCAACATGATTAATGCCATGTTTGACATTTTAATTATGCTCTCTGCTCCTCGCGCTTTTAACAATATAAATATAAATATCATTATTTTTAATATAATTGCAATAGAGTTTTTTTTTATAATTTATGGAGATATTTGCATTCATTCTTGTGCTGTGCATTTTACCA
Source organism: Drosophila mimica (assembly GCA_037043585.1). Classification (NCBI taxonomy): domain Eukaryota; kingdom Metazoa; phylum Arthropoda; class Insecta; order Diptera; family Drosophilidae; genus Drosophila; species Drosophila mimica. Next base: position 1,130,773 of record JBAMBE010001243.1, read on the forward strand.
TAACATTTTAAATGTCAAATAATTAATTAATTTTTTACTTTATTTATTTTATTATTAAGTGATGCGTAAAATGTATTTATAAATATTATATATCAGCGCATATCTTCTGCTAGGCAGAAATCTTCTCTTTTTTTCAACATATATTTTATAATATGTAAATTTTTTATTAAAACCTTGATGCATATTTTTTATATTTTTTTTATATATGTATATGGTTTATGATGCTGAAAATCTAAATGTGAAATTCTGACACTAGTTTGTTTGAGATTCTGAAAATATCTTATTAAAACTCAGTAAAGAGTTTAAAGCACATAATATTAACGGTATATCCAGCACATTTTTCCATCCCCCTCTATTTTTATTTTTTCATGTCACTTGCAGCAAATGCGTGACACTTTAACTCACGTCAATCTGCAGCACTTGGCCTTAAGCGTGGAACATATAAGAATCCAATTAATTTTCATATCAGGCTCGTGTCAGTTTTTGCAATAATATAGCAACATTAGCAATGGCAGCCGCGGCAGTTTCCTGGCTTTCAGACCACTCGAAGGCGGCGCACAAAGGACACACGCAATTAGTCAACAAATTTAACACAGTTCACTGAGCAAATTTCAACATGGCAATCTAATGACATAATTTGCCACTGAGCTGAATTGGACAATATTCTATATGATTTCTCTGTCTTTCGCTTAACTTTCTCTCTTTTCATCCACAGAGTGCTCTAGTTTTATCTGCCTTCGTATCTAGTGTTGTGAGGTTAATTCAAATGATTTGTGTAAGAATGGAAGTTACAAGCGAATGTCTGCAGCGAAAGATTAATGATAAGAAAATCATTAATGAAGGACTATATTCATCTGCATGATGTGTTTAATATAAGTAAGAATTTCCATCTCGCTCTCACACTTTTGATCTGCATACTTTCTTATTCATGAGCTTTAAAATTTTTTTTTTTTTTTTGCATATTTACCTTGTCATTTTATTACGTGCCGGATATGAGCAGAGCAAAATAAAATAAAATATATATATATAAAAATAAAAATAAAAACAGAGCACAAGAGACAGACAAGTGGAAGCTGCCACATAAACAGCGGGAAAACATTGTCACAGTATGAAGTCAAATGTTTTTTATATGCAAAAATATTTCATTTCCTACAGCGACAAAATGAAACGAAATGTTTAATAATAAAAAAACAGAGAAGACTTTACGTCAAGTGCGACAAAGTAAAAAAAAAAAAACAAGTGGAAAAACGAAAACAAAAAAAATATATATATCGGGATACGAGAATAAGAAATGCAAATAAAAAACTGCAATAAAAATCTGTTTAGCAAGAACGGGGTGGGGCAAGGAAAGTGTGCGACAAAATCTAGAGCCACAGTCAGTCAGTCAGACAGTCGCCTTCGTCCTTGCCATCATACACTTTACAACTTATGAGTGCTAATAAAATTCACTCGCCATACCCTTGACAATTCACAAAAAGTGCGTGAAGGTGGCAACCAGGATAAAGGCAACAGCAGCAGCAGCAGCAGCAACAGCAGCAACAGCAGTAACAGCAGCATCAGTGGCAGCAACAGCAGTTGTGGGTCCATTGCATAATGGGCAGCATAAAAAGTGATTTCATTTCAGATTTCAAAGTGAAACAGTTTCTTGAATCAGCTTTGTGCACTTTCTGTGATAATATATGTCCATTCAACCGCACAAAAGCAAGAGTTTATGAAGTCTTTGATTTTCGTTATGATTTCATATTTCTTAGAAATTTCTGTCGCATTTAATTTTTCGGTTTAGATAATTTCCTAGTAGTGAAAAACAAGTTAGCAAAGCTGTTGACTTCACTTGGAGTTACAAAACAACCTGGTGCTTACTTATATATTTATATCTTGGCCATGTCAAGCAGCTGGCCACTCTTTTCACTATTGCTAGTGTTTCTTTTAAATTTGCAGGCGACACAAGCAATATGGTTTCCCTGGTACTATAATCACTACGGCTTTCAGTCGCACAGTAATCGTCAATCGAAGGGTGGTAAAACAACACCACCTGGAGCAACCGACAAAAGTACAGCAGTAACAAACAAGCCGACGAAAGACAGTCCTGAAACTTGTCCACCTGGCTATCAGCTGAGGCCAAAGGACACAGTAACCTGTCCGCCTGGCTATCAGCTGAAGAGCAAAGGCGGCGCTGTCTGTGCACTCCGGACTTGCGACGATAACGCCTTGGTACTGCAACTGGCCCGCCTCTATGTGGTCAGTCCGGAGCGTATTGTTTTGCTTTTGGCACAGCCTCAGCTCAAGGAATCCTGTGCTGAAATTGCCGATGTGCTTGATCGCATACATAGTGCCACAAGCAACTGTTTCCTTGCCGAGGACAATATCTATGGCAAGCTAGCCGATGGTCTCAAATACTACAAGGAAGAGGTGTGCGACGGTGGAGCCAACAAGAAACGTTGCGCAAGTCTCAACGAGGCGCACAGCTGCTTCAAGGACCTGCGCACGGACATGATCGAGTGCGAAGGAGCAGCGGACTGGTACGAGAAACACAATGCAAACAAAGTCTGTCAGAGCTTCAACGATATCCTCGACTGCTATTACACGCGTGGCGCCTTGCTGTGCGGCTTGGAGGCGGCCATGCAACTTAGATCCTTTGCGGCCGACAGCATGAGTCGCGCCATGATCCATTCCTGCGAGGTGAACAAGCGTTTGCCACACGTCACAGATCCCATGCCCGCTTTCGCAGAAGGTTCTGATTGTAATTTTAGTATTTTGCTACTCGCATTTTGTTTGTTGCTGGCTTTCTAATTGTCCATTTAAATGTATTCATTAAAAATATATTTTTATACATTTGAAGAGAATATCATTATCAATAAAGTATACACTATATGTGAACCTATGTTAACACCATATAGTAATTTCAAACATTGCATATTCTGGGGGCTATACAAATTTTTACCTTGTAAACTTGATTCACTGTTCTACCTACATCAGACTACCCTTATGTATATCTAAACTTTAGGTTGAAGACAAATGGCAGCAAGAACTTTTTGAATTTGTCAGATATTTCACCAGTGTTTCTGTCCTACCTAAATATTAGTCAGAAATTAACAAAAGTGGACTAATTCACCTTATAACTAACTATCTGGCAAACTTTGCTCTGCAAGGACATTTATTATTTACACATTTATTTTGACCCGTGAGGTGACCGGAAATCATTTATCAAATGCTCGACTCCGTCTCAGGGCCTAATGCCAACTTAAGTGTTTTGCCATAGCAAGTAAATTTCAATAAATACCCAGTAGACTTAAACTGTCGACAAAATAAGCCAATTTACCGACATTCCAACACCCATCAACCCTATTGCCACGTGTGTGTGTGTGTGTGTGTGTGTGTGTGTGTGTGTGTGTGTCTGAACCGCAGGACACAAATATCACACATTCGGCTTTGCATTGAAGATTTGCTTCAAGCAGGACTCATCAATTATGTTGACGCGAATGCGAATACTGACATGGCTTTATAAATACGACATACACATGTATGTGAGAACGTGTGTGAGTTTGTTGTAGTTCCTGCTAATGACTCTTTCACCAATAAAGCCCCACAGACAGAAATGGACCAGGTGTAAGCCAAGTGATGTACAAACAGATGCTTTTCGAATAAAAACCAACAATATCATAATTTAATTTCATTGAAATAACGCTAAATTACCTTCAGAGCTTGTTCGACATATTTAAAGATACCATTGCAATCGTAATTAAAAGTAAGTATTTTACTAAAGCAAATACAAATCTGATTTAATTGATATTGTCAAGTTAATAAAATAAAATATAAATAATAAATATATATATAAATAATTGTGTTGTAATTTCATCATTTCAGAACATTCGAAATTAAATCAAATAATTAAAATATACAAATGTAAATTTTATTAAAATTTAGCTTAACTAAAATTTTGGGTAAGTTTAAGAATTTTGGGTAGCACTAATTTGCTTAAAATTTATTATTATGTTAACAGAGTTACCATGGCTTATTTACCTTACCAGCAAAAAAAAAAATAAAAATAAAAAGTTGTCAATTCCAGCTAGCAAAATTTATTAGTGAAATTGTTAAGCTTTTTGCTATTACTTAACACAATGCTGATATCCATTTAAAGAGCTTAAAAAGCAGACACATAGAGAAAATGCTGGGATACAGGAATAAAAGGGTGCGGAGGACGGGAAGGGCTTTGAAAGTGGCGCCCATTTTGTGTCGCCAACGAAGTTATAGTTGATGTTGTTGTCTACTCCATTAAAAGTGGGAGCCATTCGGTTCGGTGGCGCCAACGAGACGTTCAAAATAAAAAGCAGATTGTTCGCAAACAAAACACGGCAGCATTTCAATGCTTTTTACCTGTTACCTGTAAATACACAACGTCGCAGCAGCGGGGGCAAATAGACAGCCAGACGGCTGCTGTCGCCTCGCACAGATAAAATATATTTTTGTTTTGTTCCACAACTCCACATAAGTGCTTGTAGCACAGCACAGCAAAGAATCGTAGCGTCCGCACCCCAGTAATTTTAACACATCTATTTTTTGCTAAAATTGATAATAAACACACTTTGACCCCAAAAACAGTGTCCATTAGTTCATATTAATCTCGATTGCCATGGAAATGAGGCCCTGGGACTGCTGGGCGTATACATAATATGTTTTGCAGTGTATTCGCTGTTTAATGTTGCATATTTACGCACAAAGTGTATTCATTGTTAATTTGGCATAATACGTTAATGTTAAATAAATTACATTCAAATTAATGCCAATTAAATTATTAACTCACTGCGTTAAAATACAATAAAATATTCACAACTGAGTGCGTCTCGAATATATTAAATTGACAACAATGCGTATAATCAATGTGCCGCATTTAATTAACTTTTTGAATGTTCAAAAGGGAGTGTAGGAAAATTTTTCGATCAGAAAATAGTCTCATTATTTATAATGTTCTTGTGGAGGGCAAAGGAGACACCTGCAACCTGAACTGAAATTGAATATTGCTTTATTTTAAAAAATGGTTAAGCGCTTGAATATAGATTTAATATTCGCATAATTTCAACTATAAGTATTTTTTTTCATTCAAGTATAAAAAACTAACTGTATATTAGCTATATCTGAATAAAAATCTTTTCAAATACAACATTTAAATAGCTCTTAAGCTGCATTATTATCTCGTGACATATTTAACACTAAGGTTTCACACTTTGCCTTCAGCTTATAGCAATAACAAGAGATCCAAAAAGAGGAAAACCACACCTTATAATTTAACCATCAATTTTGTCACCGCATCCCGAGGCAAAGCTTTTTTACATCATGACATTCAAATGCCACAGCACGTATTCCAACGCAAAGAAAAAAGAATACAGAATTGAGCATATTTAATAAGTTGACAAAACATATTTCACACGCACAAATGCGTCAGCTTTTTGGTTTGGTTTGGGATTCTGTTTGTGTTGCCTACTCTTCAGTCTACATACATGTATGTCAAGCATCATTATTAACAGATTTTGGGTGCGACACGCACTGCAAAGGCAGACAGCCAGTCAAGCAAATTCTGGGCTTACAACCCTCAGCACCTCACAATATTTCACTCACCGAGTAGGCTGAGGGATGAGGGGATGACGAAAAAACAACAAGCACAGCGTGTGAAAATGTTATTGACGTCTATTTCAATATTTATAAACACCCGAAAGTATTATGCATGTTAAATAAAAACACCAACTGGCATAAGGGTGCTGGATTGAGGTGTGAAGGGAAAGTTGTCGGTATTTTGGCAATAATTCTCCGCCAGTGGGTGAGAACGTGCCTGACTTTAAAACCCTGGCAACTCAATGAACTCAGACGACACCCAAAAGTCCATCGAATTCAATTTATCAAGGCTTGTGGTATGTGTGTGTGTTTTTGGGGCGTGTGTGTTTTGTGCGTCTGCTTTCTGATTTTGTTCATTGTAATTTTTGCCACTAAGGCATGTAAGTCTCATGAAATATGCATCATTTACCATTTACGACGGCAGTCCAGGGCCAAGAACTGCAACTGACAGGGGGACATAGCGAAATCCAATGGTTATGGTTCTGGCTGCCTGGCCATAAATGCCACAGCATTGAATTTGACACTAATGCTCAAAGCTCGGTTAGGCAACTAATAAGCGTGTGCCGAGGTGCGCCACACACAACTGGTGGCACAGTTGAGTCCAACGCCCACTTCCAATTTGTCTAAATCTTAGAGAGGCGAAAGGAACCCAGTCTCTCCCTCTACGACGCCCTCCTTCACTCTAAATCTGAACTGCAATTAAACCCATATCAAACTAGAGGCATTGAACAGTTATAAGCCAGACTAGACAGCGTCAATGCTCTTCCAAGTGCCAGACAGAAGAACAAAAAATATAAATGGCACCTTTGCAAAAGAACAATGGTCCAAATATGCAAACTGTGAAAGATAATAATTAATATACAAAATTAATTAAGAAATGAAAAAATACAATAATATTTAAGATCGTATTAAGTTAAGTTACATTAACATATATATAGCTATATGTACTTCGATTGATTAGCTGACTCTTGGCTGAGATATCTCCATAGTGCCCATGTTGAATTTAAGTCAGTACGCAATAAGCCAAGTCTCAGACATGCAAAATACAAAAAATGACCAGGCATAATAAGCAGAAACTATAGCAATGGTATATTTATGCAGCACAAGGGTCAGACCGAGAGAGAAACATCATTGATTATATGGATTACGCATACGCCGCATGTGCGGACTGCCAAATTTTGGACTAGAAATTAAATTAAAGTTTGCTTTGCCGGCACGGCCAAGTTCAATAAATTATTGATTATGCCAGGAGCCAGGAGCCAGGCGCCAGGCGCTGTGGCAACTCAAAACTTTAATCAAATGAGCCAGAAGAGTGCGGGGTTGGGAGGGGTTCGTTGCTGGCGACGGTTCAGTTGGTGGCTCTGCCATGGCACTTATTTAATTTATAATCAAATCAAAAAACGGCCAAGTCAAGTCAATAAAAGTCAGGGCAAAGTGCGAGCACAAGAACTTGAGGCCTTTCTGATTATTGGACATTCAAATTGCCTCAAGCATGAATTATGTGCGGGCCCAGCTAGACGGGAAAATTGCGCTCCTTGTTGTTGTTGCTTGTTGCTGTTGTTGCTGTTGTTGCTTGTTGTTGTTGCTTGTGCTATTGAAATACTTGGAAATGAAAGTAAATAAGCGTAAAGATTCGCTTAGTGACTCTCGATGCGAATGTTAAATGATAAGTAAATTTAACTTTTGTTTAGCTATGAAGTTTACAGTTGCTGCCCACCCCCCCACAAATATTCAGTATGAGAAATTTTGCGGTTTGGGATTTTAAATGAAAATGAAATATTTGTGTTTTCCCTCTGCCGCTCTTTGCGCAATCATAAATTTACAGCTGCGGTAAGATTGGGGAGTTATTGCATAATGTGGGGCAGTAAATTAGAAAATAAATCAAAATGTTGAAGCGAAGCTAAGGAAATTCGATTTGTGCTTGTATATATAGACAAATATTTTAAGTTCTTGCTATATCCTCTTTAATTTCGATTTCTTTACAGTAAAAGTAATCGGCAGAGCTTAACAGACTTTTTTAAAAAAACTTAAAGTTTCTTAAGACTGATATGATATTTAAAATTATATAGATATGTTTTTAGCTGTTAGGGGACACAGTACAAGTGTGCAGGATTACATAAATTGTTTTTATAACCTACTTAAATATTTGAGCACAATAATATGATATTATAAAATTCTCATTACCAAAGCATATTACGCATTCAATGTGACTGTTGAGTTTCAAATAAGTTGCTATAAAATTTAATTGTATACATAATAGGCACAAATGTGGTACATTTTTTTTTGTTAATAGTAATGCGAATATAGCTCACTAATTATTTCGACTGTTAATTACTTTAAAAATTAACTGTATATGGGAAATTATTATTTTGAACAAACCAAAAAAATAAATTCCTTTTCCGGACTTAAAATTCAATAATTAACTACCTGTAAGTTGTTCATTCTGGAGACAAGTTCTTGGAAACACTCATTAAAATGCTATCGCCCCACATCACTAAATATAAAGTAAAGGCAAGACAGTCACTTGTTGCCACGTTGCAACAAAAAAAAAAAACACGAAAGATAGTCAGATAGTTAGGCAACACTTGAGTCAAGTTCTTCAGCTGCAGGCAGACGGGTCTTTTTTTAACACTAATGATGTACCAAGTAAAACATTTAAGACTTGCTAACTCTTTCTGTTCTACATAAACACAAAGTATGGCATACTTTTAGACTGGCTGCCCGAACGCGTTAATATGTCAATGTCATTATGCTAAAAGTGTAAGCGACTTGAGCCATACGAGCCTCGACTGCAATCGCATTTGCTCATTTCTCTTACATGAAATAAAAAAATAAAAATAAAAAAAATGCAAACAACAATAAACTCATAGAAATATAATAAATATTTTATGTACATGCGCTTCGCTGCATCTGTATGCATGCATATATGTACATGTGTGTGTGTGTGTGTGTTTGTGTGTGTGAAAGAATTTTTATGCTCCAATTTCCAATCAAGACACGCACCAGAAACTGATTGCCACCTGAAGCATACGAAGTTGGACATTAAATGTTGGTGCCTTCAAATTTCTGCGGTACCATTATTGTGGCTAACAGTAGTGGTATAAATTATTTGGTTACGATGAGTATCGTTTTACGGTTAGTTGTAGTTTTTTGCAATGCTGAATCCCAACAGTCAAAAAAAAAGTCAAAGAGATTTTTTTTGGTAATGTTTGTAGTAAGAATAATGTAACATTTTTAAAATACTATATACAGTGTTCTTTGATCGAATGGTAGTTGCAAGGATAAAAAACAAAAATAATATTGCATGTAAAAGTATTTTACACATATTTTACAGCATTACTTGCCATTTATTTGTAGTATTCAAACACATTTCCATTACGTAAATACCGAAAAATAATTTCAAATTGAATGAAAAAGAATGTCCATCGCTGACACACTTTACGGGTGACGTTTTTTACTTTTCCCGTTGCCGCATATGTTATCTGACTTGACTCGCGCTTTCCATACAAATTTAATTAAAGATTTTCCAGTGTTTTTGCTTGACAAGCAAAAATAAATAAATAAGCAGCAGTGAAATCAAAAAGATTTATTTACCAAGTGCAAATTTATTTTCTTTTACCCCACTTAATGACTTTATGCAGGCGAATACAGCTCCAACAGACAACGTCGGAGACACAACATGTGTCGTTGCCTCTATTTAATCGCTTGTGTTAAAACTCAAGAATGAGATTCTCTCTTGAATAAAGGAGCAGGCTGTGTTTTTATTAGTGAAGACGAAAACAGAAGGTAGCATCCATACAACTTCTTTAGTTGCAACAACAACAACATTATAGTATTAAAAGTTTTCGTTAAATGCATTTACCCGTAGCAACTCAGGTTTGTGTCTTGAACAGCACAAGTTTAGCTGTATTCCCGGAGCACACGTATCGACAAAAGATACTTACGCTCCCATTTAATACATACGTGCAGTTGCAAAGCTCTCAAACTGAAGTAACTTACCCCTTCCTGCAATCGGCAATGTAATTTTCACCTCCTTTATTGTCTTTCGTGCTGTGTAATTATTTCCTCTTTTGCTTCCAAGCCAAAATTGCCTTACCAGAAAATTTGCAATTGGCTTTTTCGTTGCCCGTTTGGTTTCAGTGATGTTTCTGCTTCTTTTGAATAGCTATTTTATTTTTAATTAATTTTCGAGGATTTGGAAATGAATTAAATTATCTAAGCATGACACGTTCGCTTCTGAGATAATTAATGACTATTGCACTTTTTTTACGATGTCTTATTTTTGTGTCACAATAGTTTGACGTAACTTAATAAAATTTAAATTTCTTCAAAACTATCAAAATGACTTAGCTAGATATCGGCGGAATACTTAATTTTCAAATATACTATAAGAATACATAAATTTAATTTTATACTTGTAGAGCTTGATCAATACAAATAATTGAGTGCGAAATGTTTGAAATAGGCATATTTAAAATTCATAATTCTTATTTAATTTAAGATATCAAGTTTGCGACTACGAAAGTTGCCATAGCGCAGAAAGCTTAATATGTTAAGTTGCAAGTGGCTTACCTTGGTTATGATATATATATGAAATGCACCTGTCAAGAATAATGTCTTATAAACAGCATTAGAACTTGAAATAAGTAAACTGTCATCAGCTGCAACCGGAGATGCGTAAACATTTCACGTAATCGCTCAACACCTAATCAAGATTCAGGCAAACCTTTCAAAAGCTGCTACTGACAGCCCCTTCGCAAAGCACACACCACACACACACACACACACAAATACACACAAACATAAGAAAGCAACACACACAATGCAACAAAGTTTACGCCCAGCTCAACAGCCACAAAACTTGCTGCAAAGGAAACGAGCTGAGCGTTTATCGCACAGAAACTGAGTTTGGTAAGCAGATGAGAAGCTGAGAAGATGAGCATATGAGCATAAAGGATATACGCTGTAAATTTTCATTTTTATGAAGTTGCACAAAGCACAAAATGTGGTTACATTTTGGATTAAACTTGTTGTTGTTGTTATTGTTGACGCTCTTAGTAGCAGTTGCGGTGTGGTAGTATGTGCCAAAATAGTATATTTTGTCCCAACAAACGAGCCGAGGGAATGTCAAGCAAAGAAAGCGAAAAGTGTTTTCTTTTGCATATACTTTACCAAAAGTTGCATAAAACTGCTTGAAATATAAATAACGGCAGGTGCAAGGTATATTTCAAGGCTAACGATGACGGTAAAAATATATATCGATGTATATAAAGTAAAAAGAGACAAAGTGTTAAGTACAACCGCTTTATTTGTAGATTTGTATAATTTTGTATAAGCCAAATAACTGGTACTCGTTATCTATATTAGCAAATATATAAAACAGGAAATCAAATAAATTAACAATATATGTAGTTATCTACATAATATTAATCTAATCTAAAGTATTTATTAATGCTGGGATACATATTTTTATTAACAGAGGAAAAATCATTTGTTGATTCGTATTAAATTGCTTCGAATGAAATTATTTAACTATTTCTTCTAAGCTATCTTAGTTAATATATGTGATACTTAATGGTTTTATTAATGGGGATAATCTATTGAAACAAACCGCGTAAACTTGACATTGAAATGCCACAATACTATCATCTAAATGCCCTCGACAATTTCAACAATCTTCGGTAGTCTAAAAATAAGTTCAACCATCAGCCTTTCCAATCTCATTGTCAATCAGTGCCTCGAGAGCGTCTGGCAACTGGTGCTATGCCATGTTGGCAATCTCCGCTCCTCATCCCATCCCCACTTGCAGCCACAAGAATTCTCAACTCTCCACACATGTTAACCTCAAATGCGCTGCGTTTCCTTTACGCAGATGTGTCAAATGCGCAAAGGAGTGCGGAACGTTCCATGGTTGATTTATTTTACATGTCACGACATAAGCGAACTCTTCCAACTGACACACCCACCGCCAAACCCGCCCCCTCCTCGATGACTGCAAATGCGACACGTTTGTGTGTTTTCGTGCGTGTAATAAATTTTTTATATGCATTGCGTACGAGCCAAAAAAAAAAAAAAGAAAGGAAAAACCTAAATTCTTAATCGACACCTGTCAATAAAGCATTTCTTTTTTGTTGCTCCTCCTCTTTTTATTTTTCCACTGACTGTGGATGGATGGAACTACTTCCTTTGTGGGAGTCCTGGACAGGCACATTTTTTTTAATATGCCTTCCATGTGCGCTGAGCAAAGCGCTTACACAATACTTTGCATACTTTTAAGGGGATGTGCAGGGATGGCTTTTCGATTGGTAGACGCCACAATGGATACAGGCCAGGCACTTCTGATTAATATCTGGTTGTATTGACAGCTGAGATTTGGCACTCGCCCCATTGAGTTAATAAAACGCCGAGTGACATGTTTTAGTCCGTGGAACGTGCGTGAAATGCTAAAACCGGGGAAGCGGGCAAATCCAAAAGGGCTTTCATAACGTTCTATTGTGTGTGGCTCCTTGAATTAATGTCAGGTTTTTAATAAATGCCCTGAGTTGTGTGTTGCTCGTTTCTTTTCTGCCACCCAACAAAAACAGAAACTATAACAACAACAGAAGCGAACTCATAGCTTATTCGCCATTTACAACGCAGCAACCACAACCGACTTGCAGTCGGTCCCAGGTTGACCTACCCAACGGGTAAAATGGGCGGCTGAACCGAAGACTGCCCAACAAACAAAGTCTAATGACAGAGATTTATGCTGTAATTGCATTTACTCGTACTACATACTAGGTAAGATGTACAAGTTACGAGGCAGGAGGCGTTCAGAGAGCCACAGTTTCAGCTCCACGCAAATAACGACGAGTGAATGCCCTTACCAAACCAAGACTTGCAAGTCTATACTATATATACAATACTGACCGTAAATCGGGTACAGTTTACATAGCATTATTACTGAATATATAAACACAATATTATTGGCGTAGCTGTGTGTTATGAACAAAATGCAACTCAGAATACAAAATTAATTTACATTGATAAAAATATAAAATTAATGATGTAACTATTAAAATTGGGTAAGAATAATGTCTGTCAGTATTGACTATATTTCTCTGACAATTTTTCATTTTAGAAACTTCAAGATAAGATTACTAATATTTAAGTTTGTCTTTAAAATTGAATTACAACCTCAAAACAAATGGAAGGACAGTTAATATTCGTACACTATTATTATAAATAAATTTAATATATCTAATATAGTATTTAATTTGAACCTTGACTATATAAATGAAGGCTTATATATGGCATATTCTTCGACTCATATAAGGGTATTGGCAGAAAGAAATGCGGTATAAATAAGCAGTGAAACCAATTATAAGTTTTACTTTGCTTGCCTGCAATTGCACATTGCACGGTGACATCCGGCAAGCGGCCAGGCACAAAGTTTAATGAAATTGAAAATAAATGAGAAAACATTTTACACACTTCTTGTCGTCCAGCATTCGAAATGGGAATTTGTCCAGCGTTTCTGTGTTTTAATTGCACGTGGACCAAGTTAAGCGTTCGCCAGCTTAAGATGAGGGGGGAGGGATGAACTCAAAGTAAGTGGCATTCGCTATTTTCATCATCAGCAGCCATAGCAAGAGCGGCAGCCCAACAAATGGACAAATTAGCATCTAACGTCATGGCAACCCCAACATCCACTCCCCCCTCCCATGCATATTCTACACACGCGCTCACACGTGCGCACTTGACTTGGACTTCATTGCACTCAGGGAGCACGTGGAGCATACTTGTAGAGTTTATGGGTCAAGTGTTTATTACGCCCACGGGCGTGGCCGAGAGCACTGCTAAATTGTAGCACATTGTTCCGGCTGCAATGAGAGCTGCCAAAGTGTTTGTTTACTTATGTAATTGTGACGGCTCATGTGCTTAACATATGACCCCCTTCCCATTCCCCTCACCAACCCCCAAAAAGTAGGCAAACGCTATTTTGTCAACGGCCTGTCAGAGGCAGCTGCGATTTGACTTTAATTGAAAGCAAATTGTGCTGAAAAGCAGGTCTTTTAATTGCTACATCGCAGGACAATCAATCTGTCAATGCATCATTTGACTGATTTACCCAAAATGATCATTTGGTCATTCGACTAATTGAGAGCAGCCATGCGAATTTTCTTTATCAGTCTTCCTTTCTCTGTCACATTCACTCATTCGTACTCTCTTCCTCTGTCGGTCTTTGTCTCCCTGTGACTCTTACGGCCTGTTAATTGAACCAACTTTCTCCTTGGCATATGACCAGGAAATATTTGCTAAATATTTCTGAAACTGTCTCTGCATTTCTCTAACTGCATGTTAGAGTTGGACATGTGCTGCTTGATTTTGTCGTGCGTGACTCAAGACAACGTGTTCGTGTCAGGGAACCAGTTAGATAGACACGAGTTGAAATTTTACTTGATAAGTTTAGCTTAAGCTATAATAAAAAACATTTAATATAAAATTCAATTTTGTAACTTCACTTTTTGCAATATTTGTTAACTATTTGTGCATATAATACATATTATTTATATATATTTTTTATAACTCAATGAAATTAATAATTACTAAATAGAAAACTGAGCTTATGTTGAAGAAGTCGTGTTAGTTTTTTCAGTTGCTCTTTTGTCGTGCCTCACATTTTCAGAGGCTGCTAAAATCTCCAATCTGGGTGCATGTGTTTCTGCATGTGTGTATTTTATCGTTCTTTCAAATATTTTGTAACAAATTGATAGCTCACAAATTGCTTCGGCTGTAATTGAAATTTGCGACTGGGACAGCAAACAAAAACATGATTCTGACCATGAAGTTAATTGATAGTTGAATTCGGCAAATATCAAACAAAATGAAAGCAGGCCTGAGATACATTTCAGTTTGAAATACATTTTTATACATGAATCTCCAAATGCAGAATGAAAAGAGACAAGTAAATTGTCTACAAAGAGATGTGGTTTAACAGTTGCAAAGCCCAGTAAAGGCGATGTAATTTCGGAAAATAAATGTGTATTTTCTTGGAAAAATATCTAAATTTAGCATTTCGTACAGTTACGTAAACGACAGCGAAATACTATGATACCATAATTTGTGTGCAGCTAAGAAATACTGTCAAGGTTTGTCTTTCAGATTGAGGTAGATATAAGATAGTACCCCTTCCTCGAAGTTTGGTGCCTCTATCTTACAAATTATGGAAAATATGCGCCCTTAACCTTCAAAATGCCATAACTTCGTCAAAATTCAACGCATTTTCAAAAGTAAGGGCATTTTAATCATAGTTTGGCCTCTAGATCAATCCTACATTTAAAGTTGAAAACGTGATTTTGGGTCGGAACACAAGTCAAAATTATAGTCCGAAAATCGGGATATCAGCATATGAACAAAGGTCGAACCTTCAAAATGCCATAACTTCGTCAAAACTCAACGGATTTTCAAAAGTAAGGGCGTTTTATTCATAGTTTGGCCTCTAGATCAATCGTACATTCAAAGTTGAAAACGTGATTTTGGGTCGGAACACAAGTCAAAATTATAATCCGAAAATCGGGATATCAGCATATGAACAAAGGTCGAACCTTCAAAATGCCATAACTTCGTCAAAACTCAACGGATTTTCAAAAGTAAGGGCGTTTTATTCATAGTTTGGCCTCTAGATCAATCGTACATTCAAAGTTGAAAACGTGATTTTGGGTCGGAACATAAGTCAAAATTATAGTCCGAAAATCGGCATATCAGCATTTGGGCATAGGTCGAACCTTCAGAATGCCATAACTTCGTCAAAATTCAACGGATTTTCAAAAGTAAGGGCGTTTTAATCATAGTTTGGCCTCTAGATCAATCGTACATTCAAAGTTGAAAACGTGATTTTGGGTCGGAACACAAGTCAAAATTATAGTCCGAAAATCGGGATATCAGCATATGGACATAGGTCGAACCTTCAAAATGCCATAACTTCGTCAAAACTCAACGGATATTCAAAAGTAAGGGCGTTTTATTCATAGTTTGTCCTCTAGATCAATCGTACATTTAAAGTTGAAAACGTGATTTTGGGTCGGAACACAAGTCAAAATTATAGTCCGAAAATTGGGATATCAGCATATGAACATAGGTCGAACTTTCAAAATGCCATAACTTCGTCAAAACTCAACGGATATTCAAAAGTAAGGGCGTTTTATTCATAGTTTGGCCTCTAGATCAATCGTACGTTTAAAGTTGAAAACGTGATTTTGGGTCGGAACACAAGTCAAAATTATAGTCCGAAAATCGAGATATAGGCATATTGACATAGGTCGAACTTTCAATATGCAATAACTTCGTCAAAACTCAACGGATTTTCAAAAGTAAGGGCGTTTTATTCATAGTTTGGCCTCTAGATCAATCGTACACTTAAAGTTGAAAACGTGATTTTGGGTCGGAACACAAGTCAAAATTATAGTCCGAAAATCGGGATATCAGCATATGAACAAAGGTCGAACTTTCAAAATGCCATAACTTCGTCAAAACTCAACGGATTTTCAAAAGTAAGGGCGTTTTATTCATAGTTTGGCCTCTAGATCAATCGTACATTCAAAGTTGAAAACGTGATTTTGGGTCGGAACATAAGTCAAAATTATAGTCCGAAAATCGGGATATCAGCATATGAACAAAGGTCGAACCTTCAAAATGCCATAACTTCGTCAAAACTCAACGGATTTTCAAAAGTAAGGGCGTTTTATTCATAGTTTGGCCTCTAGATCAATCGTACATTCAAAGTTGAAAACGTGATTTTGGGTCGGAACATAAGTCAAAATTATAGTCCGAAAATCGGCATATCAGCATTTGGGCATAGGTCGAACCTTCAGAATGCCATAACTTCGTCAAAATTCAACGGATTTTCAAAAGTAAGGGCGTTTTAATCATAGTTTGGCCTCTAGATCAATCGTACATTCAAAGTTGAAAACGTGATTTTGGGTCGGAACACAAGTCAAAATTATAGTCCGAAAATCGGGATATCAGCATATGGACATAGGTCGAACCTTCAAAATGCCATAACTTCGTCAAAACTCAACGGATATTCAAAAGTAAGGGCGTTTTATTCATAGTTTGTCCTCTAGATCAATCGTACATTTAAAGTTGAAAACGTGATTTTGGGTCGGAACACAAGTCAAAATTATAGTCCGAAAATTGGGATATCAGCATATGAACATAGGTCGAACTTTCAAAATGCCATAACTTCGTCAAAACTCAACGGATTTTCAAAAGTAAGGGCGTTTTATTCATAGTTTGGCCTCTAGATCAATCGTACGTTTAAAGTTGAAAACGTGATTTTGGGTCGGAACACAAGTCAAAATTATAGTCCGAAAATCGAGATATAGGCATATTGACATAGGTCGAACTTTCAATATGCAATAACTTCGTCAAAACTCAACGGATTTTCAAAAGTAAGGGCGTTTTATTCATAGTTTGGCCTCTAGATCAATCGTACACTTAAAGTTGAAAACGTGATTTTGGGTCGGAACACAAGTCAAAATTATAGTCCGAAAATCGGGATATCAGCATATGAACAAAGGTCGAACTTTCAAAATGCCATAACTTCGTCAAAACTCAACGGATTTTCAAAAGTAAGGGCGTTTTATTCATAGTTTGGCCTCTAGATCAATCGTACATTCAAAGTTGAAAACGTGATTTTGGGTCGGAACATAAGTCAAAATTATAGTCCGAAAATCGGCATATCAGCATTTGGGCATAGGTCGAACCTTCAGAATGCCATAACTTCGTCAAAATTCAACGGATTTTCAAAAGTAAGGGCGTTTTAATCATAGTTTGGCCTCTAGATCAATCGTACATTCAAAGTTGAAAACGTGATTTTGGGTCGGAACACAAGTCAAAATTATAGTCCGAAAATCGAGATATCAGCATATGGACATAGGTCGAACCTTCAAAATGCCATAACTTCGTCAAAATTCAACGGATTTTCAAAAGTAAGGGCGTTCTAATCATAGTTTGGCCTCTAGATCAATCCTACATTTAAA
The DNA here is from genome assembly GCA_037043585.1 of Drosophila mimica. Lineage (NCBI taxonomy): Eukaryota > Metazoa > Arthropoda > Insecta > Diptera > Drosophilidae > Drosophila > Drosophila mimica. The sequence goes on from JBAMBE010001243.1 coordinate 1,148,403, forward strand.
GTTGAAAACGTGATTTTGGGTCGGAACACAAGTCAAAATTATAGTCCGAAAATCGGGATATCAGCATATGAACAAAGGTCGAACCTTCAAAATGCCATAACTTCGTCAAAACTCAACGGATTTTCAAAAGTAAGGGCGTTTTATTCATAGTTTGGCCTCTAGATCAATCGTACATTCAAAGTTGAAAACGTGATTTTGGGTCGGAACATAAGTCAAAATTATAGTCCGAAACTCGGCATTTGGGTATGGATTAAACCTTAAAATTGCCATAACTTCGTCAAAACTCAACGGATTTTCAAAAGTAAGGGCTTTTTATTCATAGTTTGGCCTCTAGATCAATTCTACACTTAAAGTTAAAAACGTGATTTTGGGTCGGAACATAAGTCAAAATTATAGTTTGACAATTATACCTTCGGTATCATAGTTTAAAAAGTTATTTGAGATACTTTTGTATCTGTTAGTTTTCGATTTAAGTGAAAAGGAGGAGCTCTCATCACATACGCCGCTTAACGCACAAAACATATAGCACTTATAATCATGACATAATTTCAGTTAATACACTTAGGAGCCACTTGTAAAATCGTTTACAACAAATCCCATTAAAGCCTTTATTTCATTATGTATTAACACTTGCAGCACCCCCTTTTATGCCCTCTTATGCTGCCTACAAAATAAATTACGCTATAAACACAATTACCTAATTAATTAACGGCATGATTAACTGTGAAAGGCCAAAGCTTGAAGCAGCGAATTCATTTTTGAGCGCACTCCTCCGCTTGCCACAACTTTCAATTTGATAATTTTACTGAGTCAAGTTCAAGCAGCCATAAAATGACTGACGTCCTACATCCCACATCCTGGCGCCTGTTTAGGCCAGCGAACCGAATAAATAGAAATTTCGTTAACGCAGCTACAAACGTGGCTAATAGTTGAGACCGTTAGAGCAGAAGTAATTAATTCAGAAGTGCCCGGAATTGTATAGATCCGTAAGCTAATACAGATAATCAATAAGTATGAAAATAATATAACCAACCAAATATATATATTAATTTCTAATTACCCAAGAACTTTAATTATAACAACAACAAGAACTCTATTACTTCCGTAAATATGCACATATCCAACTCCTCAGCAAAGCAAAAATTAAGTCAGCCTTTGAGTTGTTTTTATTTGACATTAGCAAAACTTTTTGGTAAAGAAAGAGATCCAAAAACACACTCCTTCGATGCTCCCCTGACAGTATCACCAAATTGGCTAATTAACTAGCTGAACAAACTTACAGCTACTCACACACACATCTCTTCAGAAGTATGTATAAATAAATAAATATATATATATGTACATACATATATATATATATATATATATATACCTGCTATTTAATTCCAGCAAGCACAACACAACTTGTGTGTATATTTGTGTTTGGGGGTTAGGAAACGGGAACTCATTCAGTAACTAATGACAATAATTTGGCAAACTCTCGACGCTGTTTGGTGTCCAATAAAATAAATATACTTTAGCAATTGCCACTTTAGTCATTGAAACGAGTCATTCGAACTTTGAAATTGGCTTTGTCTGGATGCCCCTTGCCACTGGGCCGGAGTAGACCAGGTTTATAGGCGGTCTTTGAGCTGAACTTGGCACGTCTGATATTTTTCCATCAAATAGCAAATTATTTGGTAGAAAATGAACTCTTTCATTGCACATACTAACATCAATGGCTTTATACAAATTTTGCATTATTCGTCACGTTCTCACCAGGCAAATAAACAGCACCGAGATCACAGCTAGGAATTCACGTGATTTTATTTCTGTTTGCACATCATGTTTGCAACAGTCAACGGAAGCAGCCGCGGAAGCGATGTCATTGAGCTTTATTGTTTCACAAATCGAATTCATTTGTATTATTCACGCAACATGGCAAGCCTTATAGTTTTACTGTCATTTTGTTCACTGTTTTGGCGGTTGCACAATGCCTGTGGCTTAATTTATGCAATCGCACAAACAAAACAAAAATTTTAATGAAATCTACGATTGGCATATCTGCGGTATTCCATTTTTTAAATTATTGTCTAATATTTGATTTCGGTCATTTCAATTTCAAATGGAATATAAGTTCGATATGATTAATACCTCTAGATAGGAGAATGCTATTTATAAGGATTATATATATTTTAAAAAAATAAAATAAAATGTCATTCTGATTTAGTTCCAGAAGTAAGTGTGCATGTGGCATTCAAGTAAAATGCAGCTTAACGAACTGATTAGTTAATTCCAAAAATATTGTAAATTCGAGATTGTGTAAACAACATATAACAAAATCACATATTAGTTACTAAATGCCTTGCAGCTAATAAATATAAAATAATACATAGTTAGTGTCAAGTCCCTATAAATTACTTCGTGTGATTAAATAACAGTGTTACCTTGACCACAAAAGGCCAAACATGTTATCAAATTTCAACTCAACTCAAGATCCAAGCACCTTTTAGTGCCTAAATTATACACAGAATTATATATACTGATTGAGTAACCCAAGTAACCCATGCTTGGACGCAAACCCTACGATATATTTTTGCTCAAAAGTTAATATGCCATAATTTAATATATCACAGACAAACAGACAAACAGACCTTATAAAATACATAATGACAATCTATACACCATCTTCAATCTGACTGTCCTTTTTTTCTCTAAAATGAGTTCAAATTACGTTACGCGCTGCTGAAAAATGAAAGCAAAGCACAAACACAAATATATATATATATTTTTTTTAAGAGAATGATAGAGAGAGAGAGAGAGAGATTGCTAGCGTGTGAGAGAGAGAGAGAACACACACTCGCATGCCTTCGACTCAGTTAGTCTTCGCTACAGTAGCCCTAATTGGTTGACTGGCGTCCCTTTCGCCAATATCATTCCGTTGTCCACGTTGACATCCTACAGGGCAGTTGGCCCATTGTGCGGCCGCGGCTGCCTTTGGTTTTTATGTGCCCGTTATTTCTGCCCAGCTTCAATAGAATATTGAATTACGTCTAATGGCCAGCCACTGCACAATGGGCAGCCACAAAGGTCTACGTAATGAGAGTAGCAGTCTCAAAAAAAGAAAGAAAGAAGAAGATACACAAAAAAAATGGTATTAAAAAATAAAGAAATATTTTAAATATTTGAGAGTCTTATATATGTTTGGCACACAGTAGATATTAAAGCAAACCCCGTTTCCCAAACTATAGCTGTAGACCGTAGTAAATCCACTTCAAATTTATTTACCAACCTCAGCAACGAAAAATACGCACAGAGCAAACTAGCGAAATTTTTCACTTGACATATCGCATTCTGGATACTTTAATTATAATTGAATAAATATATATCCAAATTTAATATTAATAATCTTTGTTAATAAATGTGTAAGATACAAATTTTTGATATAATATGCTAAGATTAAGAATTTCAACTTATCATATAGTATATAATTATATATATACTCAATGGCATATTAATGCAACCCTGTCCAACGGCTGACATACGGAAATTTATGCGTTAAGGATGTAACCGGCAGAGGCACTGCTCCTTGAGTCAAGCGACAGCCTTTTGCCTTGATGGCATAATAAATATTTCGCCTGCCCTGGGTAAATAGCGCAGACAATGAAGACCAAAAACCAAAGACCAAATCCAAAGACCAAAGTCCGAAGACCGAGCACAGAAGACCGCCCACACAAACGGAAGTTCAATATGTTTGCATAGGCCTCCAGCTGAACCTGGAGAACGAGGACTAGACAAAAGGACTCCAAACGGAAGGTGGAGCGATTTGTGGCAAATTTTCCGGGGCCGCTTTTTGTCAAAGAACTTGGAGACAACTTAAAATCGGTTTTTTATGTGTTAGTTCATGATTTTCTTTTGGCTTGTTTGCCCTCACAGTATTCCTTTGTCCGAGCTGAACTATTGGCATTTGGCATTACTTAGATTGTCGATAAGGATAAGGTTGTAGACTGAGGACTATCGACTGTGGCTAAAAAGTAAACCACTTAATGGCAATCAATTAGCAAAGATTGAGTTGGACCTTATTCAAGCCGCATTCCGAACATCCAAACCATCAGCATCCTCATCCTCACCCTCAGCCTGCGACTTGCTTCAATAAGCCATATCATTGCTCACTTTGGAGTGTTTTCAGTGTTTTTCTAAAAAAAATGGGGCGTTTATGTTTCGGCCCCCCTTCTGCCACAACAATGCCACATTGTAAATACACCTGCCACGAAGCGTAAAAGGTGCAAAAGCTAAATAACAAACTTGTTTAGGTATTTCTTTTTATGCTCACCCAAGTTTCAATGACAATGCCGAGGGTAAGGAAAAAGGAAAAGGCCACGCACAAGGAAGTTGCCTTTCATCAGTATTTTTTTTCATCTCTTTTTTATTTTCTTTTTTTCTTTTCAAGTTAGCTTTCTACAATTTTCAGATATTTCGTGTTGTAAAGTGAACGAAGCCGTATTTGTTGAAGGGCTTAGGTCATAATAAAGATAAATGATAAGCAAGTGATAAGATGATTTTTTTTAAATAACAAACAATACAGGTAAAAAAGAGGCCTGTATATTAATGCACAGTGATGCCTAAATGGATCAGTGGTGCAACTTTAAGGAACATAATTGCTCCATGGGGTGCCATTAAATTTTAATAGTTGTGGTAATATAACAGATGCCTAAATTATGAGGTATCCGAATTTGAGTCTTTTATAAGCGAATCGAATTAAACAAACTGTGTTTTGAAAGTCAGTAAAAAAGAGAACATCTATGATCTCAAATCTTACATTGCTCAACTAACTTTTATCTTATATATAGTATATAAAGTTTTTTTTTTTATATTTAAAAAATCTAGTTTAAAATTTTGTTTTCCTTTTATTATAATTTTGCTTGCACTTTGGCTCCAATGTGCACAAATATTTGGCAAGCAAAGGCTCCAATCCTTTGACCTTCATAGCCATAAGCTGGCGCCTTGCAGTAAACCAAAATTCGATTATGAAATACGTGGAAATACACCATAAAATAAGGAGCCGGATAGCGGCGTCGTGTAAACAACAAATTGATATAAATGTTCAGAGCAACAAGCTCAAAATGGGGGAAAAAAAACACAGAAATGTTTTAATAAAGCAAATGTTTTAAGCGTGGCTGGCAGGGCAATTAAATGTACAGGCCGTAAGATCTACCAAGCGTATGGTGACTATGGGGGAAGATGTAAGGCTGCCCGCAATGCAGACTAAGCTAATATTCGGGACATAAAACAATGTCCCATGACCGACTTACTGACAGCCAAATATTTGCCAAATAAATATCAACGATGGCTTCACCACCACCCCCACCCCATCTATACCCACTCTCTAACCGCCCCTTCCGCGCTTCGGAGTGTTGTATAAATCAATTGATTGTCGTCGTTACGATTTAACTTTCTTGAGCCATGCGTCAGCCAAGAAAGTGAGCGGCCAAATTTAGCCTGCGGGGGTAAGTTACCCCGCCTCCAAACCCCCAACTCCCGCCACCCCGCTGCGTTGGCACGCTTCGATGTTGATGTCAAAATACTTTGAGCTAAATTATGTGCAATTTTCGACCTCGTCATGCTCAGATATCACCCGTGGGCCAGGGTGGAAATATCTAATGCATTAATTCCGTACATGCATCAAATATGGGGCACACTGTGGTTGCCGAGGGTGCTCGCTCTAATAAAATGGCAAATTTGTTCATGCGCTACTTTAAGATATTTGTGCAAAATTCTTGGCCAAATGTCAAAATTTGTGGCTATCGATTTGGAGCAAACGCTAAGGGGATGGTTTATTTATATTGATTTGCAGATGGACATGAGGGTGATGGTGGTTGACATGGGGTATGACCTCTGTTCAATGGTTATAAAGACATATCTTTTGTATTCTCAAATTAGGGCAACGTATTTGTCAGATTTGTATGGGTGTGGGTGTGTGTGTGCATAAAATGCATTTTAATTTAGAAATATTCAATTCATGAGGGTGGTTTTGAGTGAGGGTGTGTGCAAAACGAGGGTGCTAATATTTGAGTACCCAATGCATTAGGTTTGAAATAAATTGCACGGAAGTAAAGAAAAGTTATTCGCAGTTTTGTGGGGAATGGAAATTTGTGAAAATTGTTATTAAAATTCACCAACTGAAGTTGAAATGAAAAACGAATACTTGAATTGAAACTCGTAAATAGAAGTGAAATAAACAGTACACTTTAATGAGGGAAAAATCTGGGTATGGTAAATAGTTTAGTTCAACATTTTAAGTGCATATTGATGGAAATTTGTTGAATTTTGAGTCTGAGCATGGTTTTCCTAACTAATATTATGATATTTGGTGCGAAAATTTATGGTTATCGAAAATCGAAAGGAAAAAATATCGATTAAACATTTTGGGTATTTGAAAAATCGAAATAAACAATTTAATTGAGGTAACTTTAAATTAACGTGTGTTCTGAAAGCAACGAGAATTTTCTAAGATTATTTTTAATTCTGTGATCAATATTTAAAATATTAAACATTTATAATTGTGATGACCTGAGTTTGATATATTTAATCGAACTTAGGCTATAAAATTATTCGTTTTCCTCTAACTTAGGTAATTTCGATATGTGCTTTGCTTTACAAGATTCGTCAAAAACTAGTAGCATGTGGCACAAACTGTTGTTTTGTTATTTTTAAGGAACAGCAATAGCACACTTTGAAACCCTTCAAGCTGTCAGCAATTTCACGGATGTAATCCATTTGCAACCGCCCAATAGCTTGGTTATAAATCAGTAAGGCAATGGTAAGCGCTTTCCGCCAAAAATAATCAGAGCGTTAGCAGCAAACACTTTAAAATTCAAAGTGAATTGTCAAATCAGCCAACGAATGAAAAGATTGAGAGAAAGAGAGAGAAACACGCAAGAGATATATAGAGTAAGAGAGAGAGAGAGAGAGAGAGAGATAGATAGTAAGAGTGGAAGAGAGAGATACGTGGGGACACTCACAATGTAAACACTTTAAATGCGATTGCTGCCACACTTGATGAATGCCACGGGCGGTAAACAACAATGCGGTGCTGTAGGGGTCGCGTCAACTTTCAGGCTTGAGCCTGCACGTGGCTATCCCTTAATAGCAAAAAATAGGGTACAAACACCTACAGACGCCTCCTCACCGCCTCCGCCCCAGTCACAGACCCAGCCACAGAACCAGCCCCCCTCGTTCGGGCCACGCAGCAGTGTCAGCAATGCGATTTACGACCATTATTCAATCAGTATGACTGTTTGTCACTTTGTGTGCAACACGCCACCTACCTCTCATATCTTATTTTTTCGTGCTGCCATTGTCCTGCGGGGCAAGTATCCCTAGAAGGGAGCTGGCAAGGATTGGCCCTCGTGCCAGCTCGGGCTCAAGTCAAAATGACGCCGTCGCGTCTCTTGCATTGTACAAACAGCATTTGCCACTCGCCGACGTGTCGGGGGCACAGGTATGGGGTAGGGGGATCGTGTAGAGGAAAGTCGACTGGAGTCGACCGGCGTCGCAGTCATTCACTCAACGTTGACGCGCGCGGTTTTAATGCATTCTTATGTCATTTTTTGCTCTGTGCTGCACTCGAATGTCATTTCTTTTGTGTACTCTTGTGTGTGTGTGTGTGTGTGTGTGTGTGTGTGTGTGTGTGTGTGTTTATGTGTGCGCTCGCAAATGTCCTGGGCAACATAATTTTTCTACACTCCTGTTTACTGTTGTTCTCTAGCTGTTTCACTTTTCATTCTTTTAATACTTTTTAGAACGCTGGTCGAAATAGTGGGGGACGCGACTGTTTTGGGGGATGGCACTGTTTGTGAATACCAATGCGAATGCGAATACGAATACGAATCCGAATCCGAGTGCGTCGTCAAACTTGAAAATGTGGGCGCATTTCATTTATGTTGACAAAAGGGTTTTTTGTACTGTGTGCTGTGCTCCCCAATTTGAGCGAGTCGTTATTGTTGCCTGCCTTCTGCTTTTATTTATTTTTCTTCTCGTTTTATTTATTTATTTTTTTCACTTCTGGCTTCAGTTTGAGGAGTTGATGCTTGCGCTTTTGTTGCAGACCATTGTTTGTGGCCAGAAACAACATATGACAGGATATACACATGACATATGTGAAAGTGTGAGTGCCTGCCCATGTAGGTGTGGAAGTGGATGTGTGAGTTTGCAGACCCTTTTGCAAAATGAAATAGCAACAAGCGTTGGAGTAACTTACATCGTTTTGATTGAGATATTGTCGCAAAAAATTATAATTAAGAAAAAAAAATATATACAGATTAGAATCATTAACCAAACTAACGGATTATTTAACTAAGTGAAAGTTTTCTTATAATAGCAAATTTAAAATTTCAGATTAGTTTTTAAAGGACAGCTAATTTTGAGGGACTTAAGAAATGAATAATTAACAAAAATTAACATCTGTAAAGAAAGCATGATAATCAGCAGATAAATTTACTACTTTGATGCGATTTTAACTGTCCCATAAATGGAATAAGACAAACACGATATTTCTTAAATCAAACTCTTAACAAATTAATTTTCTATTGCGTAGCATAAATTCACATCCAGAAGAGCATTTAGGAGCAGCTAAGAACAATAAGTGCAACAGTGTTAGTAATTCCAAAAGATCACCAACAAGAATGAGTTAAGATTGCAGTAGAGAAAACCAATATTTGGTAAAATTTTCGTGACAGTGTCTTCATTTGTGTTTTGCTGCAATTGTGGCTTCAAATTAGTAACTCAATTTGAAGCTTGAGTTGAAAAGAGTGAATAAATTTATAAACATATTTCACGAAAAAAATGATTTTTATTGCAAGTGTTCAGAATATTTTTCAAGTCTGATTAAAAATGCATTTGCAAGAAAATGATGTGAGACATTTTAATAAGTGTAGCGAGCCAAACTAATTGAATTTACACTCGCGCAGCTAATTCTGAGAAACAAGCATAAGAGTGTCTGCAGAGACCGACAAAATATATATAAAAAAAAAAAACGAAAAATAACTGAAGTCAACTTCAAAGACGACATTTTGATTCCAAGACAGAAAGATGATGATGAGTGAACGGGGGAACGAAGAGTCGCACGAGCAAACGACTTTTGGTGCCTGGCATACAAATTAGTTTTTGTCACTGAGCAAATTTGACAAAAAGATGCTGAGATATGTCAACGAAAATTTGCTGCAAACTTTCGGTTAACCGAAAAAATTAAAACATCATCATTTCGTGCACTGAGCCACACACAGAAGCCAAACTCAACGAGTTCTGTTCAGAGAGTCACAGGACGCAGAAGTCGGGATACTCGCCTGTCTCGCCTAGTTATCCAAGTCTATGTCTGCTGAATTTCAATTTGCTTCTGCTTTTTGCCAGAGTTGCCAGAGTCTGTCGCTTTAAGGCCCAGCAGCGAGTTCATATGAAAAACATTACGCATACGCACGGTTGCACAATTTTAAATGGCACGCATAAGAGTCGCTGCCCCTGCCACAAAAGTGGTAGCATTTTTGACTAACCAGCCGTGTCTTCCAGCTTGGCAAGTTCGTGCGTATTAGGCGCCTACTTGACATCTCTTTGAGCCAAAAAGTTTGCCCAAGCTATTTGCCCAAGGGAAAACGGGTCTGCGGTGACTTTGTTTTAAAACACGGAAGCCAATTGTTTTTGTTGTTTTTGTTGTTCTTATTCAGTTTCCACCTTTGTCCCTCCTTACACATCTGTGTTCTTCTTGTTGTTGTTATTTAGGTAATTCGCAAATAATCAAGAAAGTTTTCGTATTAATTTGCGCATCGCTTTTTCTCCCACTTCAGTATTTATGCAGACCACGTCAACTTACCTTGGGCTGGCCACGTTTTTCTCAGTTGGGCTATTTTAGATTCTTAGCCAGACTAGTAAGGGTCAATCGACGTATGAGAATCAAAAAATATAATAGATATTTTTTTTTTTTTTGCATGACAAACTTGGACTGAATAAATGACTTACATATTTTTGAGTTTCGCACCTCAATATTGATTATTATTTATTACCCAGAATTAAGTTAAGCTTAAGACGATATATCTCAATCTTATTTTGTTCCCTTGGGCATATATTTACACCAATTCAAATTATGCAAATATTTGTAGCTAAATGCATATTTTTTGGCATGCAAATTGAAAAATAAATATTTTATTCAAAATTCTTTGTAGCAATTAGCAGAAGATAAGTAGCTAGAATCATATTTGAAGTACCTGCAGGCTACGCAACAAAATGAGGAGTGTCATAAAAAGAAGACTTGCAAATGCGGACGGCAGCAAATTTTATTACATCTCAATTTATACTGCTGCCTGTGCAGAAATCAAAGCCCATTTTCCAGCGACCCCCACAATCTGTGGCCTCAATTTGTACCGCTATCATCCAATCTGCCAATACTTATGCATAGGAGCATACTGGCATATTTGGTATACAAATGCTTTGCGCGTCTTTTGCAATTTTCTCATACATCAATTTTCATATGCTCACGCAAACACACACACACGCACACACACACACACACACACAGGCACACAAACGAATATTGTGCAATATTCTCTGGCATATTTGCAACGATTTCCTTTTGTGCGCATTTTACGCACGATTTCATATACATTTGTTCGGCTTACGTTTGGCTCATTTTTTGTGTTTTTTGTTCTGCTCTTTTTTGTTTTCAGCTGTGGGGTCCGCTGGGAACTTGCTCCACTTTACCAGATTTATCAGTTTTAATAAAAGCGAATTAAATCTCAGCTGGAAAGATTCTTATTGTCTCCTTCGCTTTTATGAATTGATTGACAAACGCTTGGGTTTCCCAAGCTGACTGGTAAGCTTTCAATATTTCATAAATCGAAGTTCCTGAATAAAACACATATTGAAAAACGTACATTTTTTATGCAGTTAAAACAGTAAGGAAAAACGGTCATAAACACTAAAAACAATTTAAATTCTTAAAGGACAACTTGTATTCTAATGAGCTTAATTTAAACATAAGTTTGATACACACAAATGTTTATATTATATATATTTTGATCAATTTTGCCGCAGAGCATCTTAAATTCGCACTTAATAATCTGTTGCCATATATTTTACTCAGCTTTTACCACTTGTTGTTGGATTATTTATGGCACGAATATCTTTTGCACATGCTGCGCTTCAAGGATTTCGAATATGAAGAACGGGCAGCACTTTTCGGCAGGTTCTCAACGCACGTGCTCCGAGCCAGTGTCGTTTTATTAAAACGCTTGCAGGCTGACGTGACACTCAAGTTGACAGGGTGTGCGAATAGTGTTATTTTAAGCAGGCCTCCCACAAAGAAAGAGACAACTCAGTTATAATTTAGTGCTTGCCCAGCCCAACCCCCAACCCCAACCCCAACCCCTTACCGAAATGAACAGAAGCTGGCGCAATATTAATTATACAATTAGCTCATAATCAACGAAATTGTATTGTATTGTAAATAGCATAATATATGCGATTTAAGCATTAACTAAAAATAATATTTTACGAGGGGGTGCTTTGCTTTGGGTTTCGTTGAGGTGGTAAACAATTTAAAATGATTGAAAAATATTATTCCATCATTGACAGCTGCGGCGCTGCATATTAATTTGCACACACCCATACATATCTATGCACAGATCATATTATACATATGTGCGCCAGGAATCCCAAAAATAACGAGCAATTGACCACATTCGGTTTTTTGAATTATTTTAACTGCCGATTTGTGCGCTGTCCAAATGGAAATAGAGCTTGTCTCTAATTTAGTTGTGTGGTAAACGGAAAATTCATTTAACTTTATTTATTACAGTTAAATTGGCAAAATGCACAACAATTATTTTTGCGTGTTTTCGTTTGTTGCCAAATTATGAAATAATGTTCAGCTATTTGCATAATTAGCATTTGAGCAGTGAATAGAAAGTAACTGTTAAAATACTGACAGCGTACTTGACAGTAAAATTGAATATGTAGATTAAACCAATTTATGCAAATATCCAAAACACAAATATATTAAATATATCAATGTGGAAGCAATAACATATTAAATAAAACCATTTAAATTATATGAAATGAATATAAGATATTTGCAAATAAGCTCAAGGAAGAAAAAATATTGAGAGCTCATTGCTTTTGCTTTAAAGAATTTACAAAATAAAGTCTGTCCACAGAAAATAAACAGATTAAGTTAATATGTGCAAATAGACTTGAATGTATCCCAAACTGTTATTTGACTTACAAAACTAATAGGATTAAAAGAAATACTCTTCTTAAGCTACTTAGAAATTGCTAAGCAAGCAAATTAGATTATGCAAACAATTTGATAACAAAGTAAAGAATCAAATATAAATTATGCTCTTTTATGTTTCCTTAACAAGTGTTATCACAGCTTTAATTATCAACAAGTTTGCAACATTCTCCTTTCGTGCAACAACCGCTATTATCTGCACCTGTATTTTAAAAGCGGTCTCTGTGAACCATCAATTACCTTGCTTTTAGCTGTTAGCTGTTAGCGGCAATCATAATGAAAAGCAAGTAAAATGCAATCCAAACCCACAAGCAGCGAATATAAACTGGCCAGACAATCACAATGGTTGGCAACAATAACCGAACGCGTTCAACCCAATGACCCCAATAGAAATAAAACGCATTCTTTGCAACATTGGACGCCGTTAGTCTCATCCCCCTCCACATTCCCCTCCACCTACCCTTCCCCATTATTCCCAACTCACAACTAACCCAAAGCACAACTGTCCGCTGCAATAAAGGACATTCGCTGCAAGTGTCGCATGCTGCATTTATCTGGTCCTTCGGTCCGTTGATGCTCTGGCACCAGACAATGTTGTTGTTGTTGTTGTCGCATTTTATTGTTGTTGGCCATCCTTTTGACTATGTTGTTCTCATAGCCCTTTATTGCTGCTGTTGGCTTTACAATTGCCACCCTTACTCCTTTAATGTCCCTGATTGGCATTGTTTTTGTTGTTGCTTGGTCCATTGATTATGTGGTTGGATTTTGGGTTTCAGCTGACAGCTGAGGCTTCAAACTCGGCTTTGTCTTTGACCATGCACAACATATCTACAAGTTTAACACCAATATTGAGTTTGCTGTAGCCAAACTCGTTCCTTAGTTATATATATATACATATAAGTATATACATTTATACAGATGTGTAATTTAATTTAAGTCCAAAGACAATTGCATTTATATCTGTTGTGCAATCGCAACTGTAATGCTAGCTAACAAATTGGCCAGGTAGTATTTTATAAGCCGCATACCCACACAACACAGGTGCTGTCCTGCAGTACCACACACACACACACACACACATACACGTATATCTGAGCATCTCTACAGAATTGTCATATCAACAGCTGCAGCAATCGAATGAGCCGCAACAGACATTCAAGCCTCTCAGCTGTCCGGCTGCTCGGCTCGATGGCGACTTAGGTAATTGCATCAAATGGACGCCAGGTCGAAGGACATTACTTCCAGCCAGCACTCTGTCTAATATGCTAATTACTCAGTGTGCGTGTGATTGTGTTTCCAACTGCATTGCGTTGTCTCGTTCAAATTTGTTGCAACATTGGGGCAGGTCACCAGCTGTGAGGCTTCCACGTTTGTCCCTAAGCCGCTTTGGCTGAAGTACACTTTGACACTCCTCCCTTTGAAGTTGCCCCTGTCTGCGTCTATCTAATTAATTATACTTTTCAATTGTATCGCAAACAATGACACTAACTTTCACCCATTTCCACATTGAGCCCGCTTATCGGTGTGGCATGGTTTTAGACTGCTGCAGTCTCGACAGTTGAAAAAAGGTCACCGAAAATCGTGCACACGAAATGTTTGCGTAACCTGCTTATCACGATTTGGCATACGAAATTTAAGTGTGAATTTGTTGAGGCACTTTTTTTCTCATTTTCCTGTCTGCCATCACGAGAGATACCGAATTTTAAGCTGAAAAGGGGCTTATCTGGGACTGATGATGAAGAGTTGGAAAATGTGTCACTAAATTTGGAAATTAAACATTGCATTGAATATTAATATACTTATTAAAGTTTAACTTAAAATAAGTGTATATTTATTGCGGAACATCCAAATTCTATATTAATTATTATTTGTCTACCGATGTTTATAAGATTATGTCCTACAAATATCCACATAACAAATTGCCCACACCCAGAGTGTCCAGCAACAACAACATCAATAATAATAAACTGCCTTCGCCTAATTACTCACAGATCTCAACGTATAAAAGCAATAAATATTATATTGACAAATCAAGATGTTTTTATCTGTTATTATGCTGCTTCTGGCATCAGCACTTGACCAACAAGAGGGACGACCACGCCCACTCAACGCCCCGAACAATCCGAGCACAATGTATGAAGTATAACAAAAGAAATAAAGGCCCAAGAGCAAAATCGAAATCACTTCATTATGTGGATTTCTTTAATACATCATTAATCATCGAGTTTAGCTTCAATAGGGCAAAAGGAAAACAACTTCATTTACAGCTACGACTAATAAATGCTATTCTGGGCATTGGCCAAAAGCAAACTAATAAGTAATCCAAAAACATAATTGTGATTTACGCTACAGGGCGCATACATTTTCATTAGCCAAAAGCGTGACTTCCAATTTTTGTTGGCACTAATTTAGCATTCGTTATGGATCTGGTGACGTCATGCCGCAACCCCACTTTCCATTATACACATAACTAAAAATATAACCTGTTTTATGATTGGAACGAGATGGGAAGAGTTATGTTTGTCGTCTGAATATGCGCATTCATTTGAAGTATTCTAGTTTTAACTGAATAAGATATCTAAGTTTGTTATTTATTTTTATTTTTTCAAATAATTCTTTTAAGTGACGTTCTCACCCCTCGCACTATTTCATTGCATAAGTAATATTTTCTGTGATTTATGCAACTATTAAAGCACACCGAGCAGCACTGCTAAGCAAGAGGTACTAAGAGCTCTAAGATAAGAGTGCATAAAACTTAATAATGACAAATGTGTTATTCAAGAAACAACTGCACTTAAAAATAGTGAAAGAAGCAACGAGTTTCATTTGTGATGACATAAATATTGAAAGCTTTCCAAATTGAATTCAAGTATTAGTTCAAAACGTTAAAAAAATTACACATTTAAATTTTGTTTTCTATGTATACATATATAAAATTAAAAAAAAAAAAAGAGTTAGCTTAGTTGAAAACTATATGTTTCAGACTAAAGGGATTTATTTATTTTTTTATTAAGTTTCCAGCTAAAAATAAATATATATGTCTATGGCATTTAGGAAATGATTAAATTGTAAATTAAATTGCTTTGCTCGGTGGCAGGCATCGAAATTCCGTGCACAAAATAACTCCCTCCAGTCATTGGCGGAACTATTAAAAATTATTCATTAAATGTGCAACACAACAAGAAATGCGCAGACTGAATAAAAATGGGCAACAATTGTGTGATGTTGCCTACTGCCATTTCTAAGGGGCCCCTTGCAGCGCACAAAAGTATGCAACGAAATTACAAAATGTACCCTTGTAGAAGCTGCCATAAGGATCTGGTGGGGAGATTGAAGCAGTCAACGTGGGCAGAGCGGTGGGCTGCCAGCCAGGCATTCAGGCAGCCAAAACTAACTAGACTTTCACTTTATTATTCATGAAAAGTGAAAAGCGCACAGCAGCTGCAGCTCAGTTTTGAGATTGCCGAAATGACTAGCGAGGAATGATGTGATGTAGGTCCTGGCTGAAAATTAAATGAAATTAAATGCAACGAACGGTGGCAATGCGCCCCACAACAGAACTACTGAAATTATATTCAAATAAAATTGCATTTTCCCACACACACATGTTTGCCAGACAGTAAAATACATATGTACATATTGCATATGACCTCTTCTAATTGATGTAGGTAACAGGCTACTAGTGATGTAGTATTAAAACCGTAATAATAATAATAATATCTGTAACCCAACTTAACATTTATATCGATGTCGATCGATGAAATATTATTTAATTTTACTGCCATAATTCGCTTTAAGTCCATTCATCTATGTCAAACTTATTTACAGCTGCACATGTCTTTAATAAATTTTAATTAATTTGGCGTAATATTTTTATAAATAAGCAACGCTAATCGGTGGCATCAACAACGTTTACCCGCCCAAGTACATACACAGACAAACACATACACACACACACACACACACACACACACTCACTCACACATACGGAAACAATTTGTTTCTATTAACGAAGCTGCGCCTACAAATTGCGTTTAATTTATCAAGCTGCAAAACAGCGGACACACCTGAGCAATTGATGATGGTGACGGCATTTTCTACACAAAAAATCATAAAATAGGTACGGACTAGGTAATGCCCTGTAATTGTTGAATAACGTTACAAATTTATTGACTTAAAATAAATATACAGACTTTAATTTTTGAAGGGAAACATTGTTGTCACAAACAAAATATTTATTTCTTTACTTTGTTCCCATTTAAATTCTTTTAAAGGGACATTTGAATAGAAAATGAAAATTATGTATTGATTTTTGTATCTTCTAATCTTAATCATTTTTTGTAACAAAATTAAATTTTTTAAATTAAATAAAATGCTCAGATAAATAAATAAATTAAAATAAATGAGTAAAGACCTATGTAAAATCTAATAATACTCAATAAGCCTGTTGGAATATTTAATGCTATTAAATACAAAACCAACTCAGCTGTACTTATATACGAAAATTAGGCATCAAAATCGAACTAGAAAGCAAAGCAAACCTACATTGACTGAAATGAGAGTCACACATATCAAAGTAGGAGCGCACATGCGTACGGTGGAGCGAGTGAGACAGAGAGAGAGAGGAAGATATAGGGGAAGAGACACACATGTGTTTTGGCATTGTAAACGGTCCACCAAATACACGTAGGTCCGTCATCAACGACGGCCAATTTGAAGTCATCACTCAGCGCTGACAAACAAGCAGCCCAAGGCGAAAGGCAGGCTCAAAGCCAGACCGAACAGTAGACCAGAGACACAGCTCCTACAAATCGTGAACGGACGCAGCGATAAGCGCTCTGGAAACATTTGAGGCCTGAAGGAGGTATGGAGTTGCCGGTGGGGTTGGTCGTGGGGTTGAGGGGTAGCAAAAGTTGGCAAGTCAGCGTGTGGCGCCCCCAAAAAAAGCTCGCCATTACTCACAAAAACACATCAATTATGCGGTCCTACATATGTGTGAGTGTGTGTCTGAACATGTGTGTGTGGGTGTGTGTGTGGGAGTGTGTGGACGCGAGTATGTGTCTACGCGGCTCTTTATTAATGACAGTTCAGCTGTCAGAGGTGTGTGCGTGCAATTGCAGGTGGCAAAAGCAACGGCTACGTTTCAGTGATGTTCCACGACTTTAACCCCACCCTCTTCCCCCGATCCCAGTATGAGTGCCACTGAGCACAATTTGAGTAATGCTTGCTTGTCAAATTTGACCAAACCGGACAGCGATAAGTCAAGTATTGGCCGCATTGGCTACCGGGCTGCTGCAACTGAACAGCAATTGGTCTCCACCAAACCCCAGGCCAAGACTCGCATCTGTTTGTCAGTTGACACACTTTTCGAACAGAAGTTAAGTGCAGTCCTGCTAAAATCGATAATGATGCAAAAAGCTATTTAATATACTTTATAAATATTTAATTAGCTCAGTTAAAAGCAACAAACAGTTAACAAACATTTTTTCAATTTATTCTGGGGAAAATGAATAAATTAGTTTAAGAAGAAAATCAAACAGAAAGTGAAGAGTAATTTATGTTCACTTTAAATTTTATAACCAGTTAAAAATGTTAAATGCGTTTATAATTTGTCGAAACCTATGAAGCTTTGCAAACATTTTCAGAGTTCTTTTTATTTTATATGATTCATTTTTCAACGCTGTCTTACTAAAGTTGTATCTAATTTACGAACTACGAATACTATAAAAATTTTGAGTTGATTATAAAAAAAATCGTAATTTTCAATTTATTTTATTTAAAAACAGGAAGGACTTACTTAGGCCGAAAATTATATAAACTTGCTGATCCAAGTTGACCTGACGACATCTAAGATTTTCGGCTCCCATAAAATATTTTCAAAAGTACTATCTGCTAGTCGAGCCTCTATATAATTATTTCTATAGAAACAAATATCGTTTCGTTGCTTATCTTATTCATTTAATTTTATTACCTACTAGCTTTCATAAGTACGCGCTAAAAGTGACTTGGAAGCGAACCTTTTGTTTAACATTTATTTTATAAATTGTAATTATTTTATAACTTACAAAATCGCAGCTTTTCTCTCTTCGTCTATTCGAATATTTTACAAACACTTTATGCAACACCTCAGCCCCAACCAAAAACTCGTTAAATTAGTTACTTGATATATTTTTTTTTTTTTTTTGTTGTTGAGGTTGTTAACTCAGCTGCGTTAATGCTGCTCAGTGTTTACACCGAGGACTTGCACACTTTTTCCGCTGCTAGCCTGGTTAACATACATATATGCAGAACGAATAACTGTTGCATAGTTTTGGGCGTGAGCACAGCTTGCGAGTTGCGAGGGTCATAAAGAATTCCCCAGCTGTAACTTGCCGGCATTTCAAATCAGTTTTGCTGCCATTTGGCAAAACAATGGCAACAACGCCTGCGGCACAACAATTTTCATTTTTCAAGTGAAACCCACTGACCATGAAATTGAATGACAAGCCAAATCACTCAACCAACGAAAACAAACGTCCACTGGCAGAGTATGCAATTGTGTCAGGCTGTGTGTGTTTTGGGGTATCGTTTTGTAAGTTTATCTTTGTGCAATACCTCAACATAATCATTTGGGGGAAAGCAATCAAAGCAAACATCAAATCAGAATAATGTCATCATTTATTTTCAATGAAAGCTTTATCCCTGCTACGAATTGAGAATTGCAGGCAGACATGCAAAGCAGGCGCAGTTTCCCTGTTGCTAACATCCTGACAGCCTCACCCTCAGCTATTGATTACATAAGAAGAGATAAACAAGCTGTTGTTGTTTTACTCCGCGTTGCCCCCACATGAATATCAATTTAACAATGGGTAAAACAAAGATAACAAAAACAACGATAAGAATGGCAACTATAGATCCAACTGGGCTTACATGCTAAAGCATTTCACATCAAAATAGTAATGAAAGTCATTCATAGGTTCGCTTTTCAGTTCATCCCATCCACTCAATTCACCATCTAGGCATCAAATTTATAGCATACTTTCCAGCGCCGCGAGGGTGCATGTGTGTGTGTGTGTGTGTGTGTGTGCAGAAGTGTAAGTCGGTGTTTTGTTTCGTCGATAGCAATTAATGTGAATGGCAGAAAACGTTGTCCTAATGCGAATATGCACCTAGCTGCTTGATGATTATAAAGTATTCATTGGTGAATTGTTGGTCGTAGTTTACAGGTTGACACATGTTTATTGGAGAACTAGAGCAAAAGTGCTTCTTTAATTAAAGTGACTGAATTAAAAATAAATAAATAAATAAAATATTTCTAATTACTTTTACACTGCTTTCATTTTACGCAAAGATTATTTACCAAAAAGTTTTACATTTCGCATATAAATTATTGATAGGTAACTCAAAATGTCAACATTTCCAATTCTAATTTTTATTGATTCTATATTTACGGATATACATACAGAAATTTTGAAAATATCTCTTTTTAAGAGGCTGTTAAAATTTGAAACCCCACGTTAACTGCTGCAATTTAATAATACAATTTAATGCGTTAACAGCTAATAAACGGCAAATATTGAAACATTTACACGCACACAAAGTAACGCAAAGTGACACAGGTGGCAAGTGGAAGAAGCAGACAATTCATGCCCAGTTCTCTGAAATGTGCTAACACTCACAACTCACCACTCAGCACCCAGCACTCAACACTCAACGTTTGGTGGCAGCTCAAGTGTAATTTCCATTGTTTACACCCACACGCACACTTGGACAGAGTGTAAAAACAATCTATTACAACACGAAAGCGACGGGCGACACGCAGCAGGACAAGACAGGACGGCGTCAGGATACGGCGTGCGAGCGTCAGGCGCGGTGTTAAAAAGGTAGTGAGGGTAACTGTTGATGTGGAGAGGGGGCAATCAGCCGCACCGTCGACAATCGTCAATTACTCAAACTGCAAACAGTTAACCGTAACCGTAAGCTGCAGTGGGAAATATTTTATTTTATATTTTTACATAAGCAGTGCTCAAAGGTAGCCAGCGCAACAACAACGTTGCATGCGCAACGCGCCGACTCTCACACACACACAAACACACACACACACACAGACATTTATTTTATATATGTATATAGGCTAACCTATCAATTTGTACATCTGTGTTGCAAGGTTGTTGTTGTTGTTTTTTTGTTGTTGTTGTTGTTGTTGCACTTGCTGTCGCTGTTGCCGCCTGCAGCTGCCACTGTTGCTGCTCTGTTAGTAGCCACTTAGTGTGCAGTCGGCGTTGTGTTTAAATGTTGTCCACTTTGGTTGCTTTTTGCTGTTTTACTATTGTTTTGTTGAGAGTCGGTTAGGTTGGTTGGCTACATGACAGCTGGTGTCGATTGTTAAGTTTTGAGTCGCAGCTCTGATTTCGGATTTTAAGGTAATACAATAAAAAATCTATATAGTGGTGAGAGTACATTAAGGAAATGCCATTTAGTCTTTCTGCATCTTTCTACAAAAATGTTGTTCTTAATTCTATTGTTAAGAAATAAGCTTCAAGTTCTTCAAGCATGTTTGCAACAACAACAACAATATTGGTATCAGTGTTACTGCTGTGCTTTCATTTTCCGTTCATATCCTTTTACAAAAGTTGAATATGTTTTTTGACAAGAATTTGCATTAAGCCTTCGCAGGAAAAGTCATTTCCTTTGAGACGTTGTGGCTATGTCTGTGTGAAATAGATTTAAGTGCAGCTTACTATTGTTTTTTGTTGTGTGCATGCCCCAAAGTTTTGTCACATCCGCCCAACTCTATATTTAAATATGTAAGTGCAACAGTTTTGCCAACAATTTAGCCACTAAAACGACCAGATAATTGTCACAGAAACTGCACATGCCGTTCCGCCTACGTTGAGCCTGGCTAAAGCCCAAAAGCATGTTGGTCGAAATGATCAAATTATCACAGCATGTGCTAAAGTTTTTGGGCATGAAAGTGAATGCACAAGACGAAACTGTAATTGAATCTAAAAAGCATATGCCTAATACGTAAGGACGTAAATAAAACCCATGGCAAGCATTTCTGCACTGCAATAAGGCAGTAATAATTCAATAGTAAATACTGAATTGAGAAATAGTGAATAATACATATTCAGGCAGATTCTGAATTTTCATTTAAAAATTTAAGAAAAACCTCACAACTTTTGTAAACTTTTACACGGTCAAAGCCAACAGCGGTAGTCAAAATTTTTAATAAACCACATAAGCACAGAGATAGCGAATATCAACCGGGCTCAGTTACCCACTCTCTCTCTCTCTCTCTCCCTCTCTCTCTTGCCCTCATACTAAATTTAGGAGCGCTGATAAAAACTCAAATATGCAGCATCGACAATTTTGCACAGTAAGTTGAGCGGCGAAACGAAAACTATGAAAACACCATAAATTTTCCACAGGCACATGCAAAAAGTTTAGTGCTGACTCACACACACGCACACACACACACATATACTTACATGACAAGCTTCATATTGCGGTAAATCCTAACAGCAGGGAGGGGCAGAGATAGCGAAAGCAAGAGGGGCAAGGTGAAAATTATCCAAGCTTTGCATTCGCAAGTCAAAGCTGCAAATTAAAAGGTCTGCCCGGTGCCACAGCGGCTTGCCTTTAACAATTAATACCTGAGCATTGCCAACAGCAGCAGCAGCAGCAGCAACAACTGTAACCACAACTACAACGGTAACATGTCCGTCTGCCTGCTGCCAATCGAAGTAAAACACTCGGCATCTGCTCGAACAACGCTGTTGAACGTTGCTCATTCACAATTGAAAAGCAGCGAACACCTTTGACACAAAGGTCAAAATTACAGCACACTCATTAGGGTTAAAAGCATTTAGTTACAATTGCAGCAGTGTCCCTTCCCTTACCCCTTCCATACACTCCAGGAAACCGGTTCAGTTTGGAATGCGGGGCAACCTGAAATGAATGAACTGCAGATGGCAACGTTTTGATAGTGTCAGTTTTATCAGTTTCTGAGGGAATGAATTAAATTATGGAATGTTGGAAAATTCAAGAGCGTTAAATTGCATTTAAATTTTTCCACATTTTGAATTGTAAGGTAAGAAACAAATTTTATTTTGAACTACTGTATTTAGTTATATTTTAACGCTTTACACAAAATTTATTCACACCCACTCTTGCAGTTGATTGTAATCAAGTAAGCTGCTCATTAAGACAAAAACGATTTGCATTTCTTTATGCAATTTCGCTATTTGCACTCATTTTATTTGATTTAATCAAATGTTCTTCTCTCTCTCTCTGTCCAAACACATTGCGTCTCTCTCATTTTTGCTTCACGCTTTATTTATTTGTATTGACTTATGCTTTGTGTATCTGTGTAGGACGCGAAGTAAGCAACAAAGGCAAATACAATTACAGTGAGTGCTTCAGTTCCTTCAGTTACTTCAGTTCCTTCAGTTCCTTCAGTTGAGTTCCAGCCACCCTCCCAATGCATCCGCTGTCTGCCTGCCTCGCCTAGCAAATTGGCTGCCACAACAACAATTTCTGCACAGATAAATGTAAATACATAAGCAAACAAATCATTTGAAAATATTTCTCGCAAAATCATATTAAGGTGCAAAATGTTTACGAATTTTATTTTTGGCAACGCAACGCAAAAAGTCAAATTCCAAATGCCAAAACTCGCAAAGGCAAATGGTAAAAGTGTGAAGGCGTCGAATAGCTTGAAAATGTAAATATTGCCACTGACACAATATTTGCATAGCGTTTTTTGATTTTTACTTGCATTTTATTGATGAATGGGTGCTTCAATAAGTTTCCCTTAACAAACACAAAAAGTGATTGACTGACTGACTAACAGACAGTCGGAGCAGGATAAACGACTTCTAGTCCATCAGACTCAAAAGTGATGGATTAAAATATTTCGTGACCAAAATAAAGAGATAAGGTAAGAGCAAATCAGCCAATTTGATTGAATTAAATATACAATTGCAAAATATATAAATAATATAGTTTACATCTTATAGGTATTTGTATTTGTAGTTGGAATTATAACGTTTAAAATACCTTTAAGTCGTTATTTAAGTAATTCACGACACATACAAAGTGTACACATTTTTTATTGATATGATAATTGTCAACAGATCAATCAATAACAGTGTATACAGCAAATTTCATATTGATTTTAATTATGTTGGCCAAAATATAAATGCCCAAAATACCTTGCCAAGGTCTATATCCCCAAGCACACACACGCCAATCCAATAACTTTTTGTTTGCATAAGTGTTGTTACGAATAATAAGCCACAACAAAATAAAAATCATACTTATGCAGACTGTAGAACGCAAATTATTTACACACAACACACACAACACACACACACACACTGGGTATAGAAATAACAGTGGCGCAGGTTATTTTACTGCTGGCACAGATTATTATAATAAAACAAATAAATACACAAAGGACGAGCACTTGGCTCTGGGGCCATGTAAAACGGGGCGTATGTGTATTTATATTTATGGCAAAAAGTTGTGAGGGGCACAAAATACGCGCCTGGCTAACACAAGCTACAATTTTGCAAGTTTTGCTCTAAAATGGCGGCAGAGCTTTTTGCATGTAAGTCATGTACATACGTGCCACTATGTGCTGGTGTGTGTGTGTGTGTCTGAGTGTGTGTGTGAGTATGTGTGTGTGCCTATTGTGCGAGCGTTAGTTCTATTGTGGTGCACAGCTCCATGCCACTAATAATGTTTATGTAAGAACTCTTTAGAGTACGAGTTCTCACAATAATTTCTTTGTTCGCATTCTATTTGCATGACTCCTTGCCCCCTGCCACCAACCTGATAATTAAGTGTATATTACGATTCGCGTACATATGTAAATAGAGTAAAGCATGCTCCAAAAAAAAAAGAAAAAAAAGAATCATTCATTTCGCGCTGGTGCTTTATTCTGGTTTTGAATGTATGTGTTACCTTTTTACCTGCCCGAAAGGCACACAAAATGCGGGATCAGCAATGCCAAAAATTATACCAAATGAGACTAAATTTAAGAGAGTGGATAAATTGGGGTTTGATACAAAAACAGATTTACTTTAATACAAATTTTGCAGCTAATAAATTAGCTATGAAATGTTGCGTTTATTATAAAATTTAATATGAAATGCAAAACACCATCCATAGTTATCAATAAATATAAATAAGGAAACACATAATATGTGATAATATTATTATTCTTATATTCCTAACTGGATATGACAAAATAAATTCTTATTGCCCACAAACAGGCGCAAAGTAAAATGTGCGTGTTGGGATACAACTATAATTTAAATGACAGTGTAACGCTTTATTTTAATGGATTTACATACGTTCGCCATCCAAATTGCGATTGCGGAACAAAGGGTAGCGCAGGGAGTTTGGAGACAACCACAAAATGTGACTCACAACGGCTTTAAAGTTGAGTGCCATAATAAGAACAAAAATATAATGCTTTTACATGTATGTACACATGCAAGCGACGTATGACAAAACTACCCGGGAATAACTGGATGAGTAAACTCCTGAAAGTTGTTTACCAACGCGTCTCGATGATGATGTCATCATCTCGGCAGCCAGCCATTTTGCGAATGGGGGTGTTTCCAAATTATGCATCCTGCTGCAAGAAGGAGTATTTCGCTCCCATTCCACTGCAAAATCAATAACAATAAACAGAGGAGTCTCCAGCTCAGAGATGAGCTTCAGACGTCGCCTTTGCCATTTGCCAGACGACCCGCCAAACTGGCGCCAATATTTTTAGCCGGTTTTTTTTCTTCCGGTTTCATTGGGGTTGTTTCAACGTGTGTTGTTGTTACGTCTGACTGGTTTTGGCTGATAGTTTTCCCAGCTGGCTTAACTTTCTTGTAGACTTGGCAGAATTTTTTTGCTATGAAAAAGACTTTCAGCAAAGAGCAAATGCATTTATCTGAAGCACATATAAATTTGATTTTAATTCTGTGCTTCTCCCTACTAATTAAATAAATATCCTCAAGCAAAGTCAGTTAATTGGATTTATAAGTGAAAAATCCGCTCCAAAATAAAAGCGAAGTTTAACAAAATGATGCGTTGATAATTGAAAAAGAATATGAAAAAAAAACAAAGAGTTTTTATTGGGCTAAGGCAATTAAGAATTTTACTAACTGCCAAAATGTTCATTTTGCTTTTATCTTTTAAAGTGTTAATTAGAAAATTATTAGGTAATTACCAGCCGACAGTTGCAGGAAAAACAGAAACTCAGATTGCTGAAAATAAAGTTATTAGAGTTGTTTCGAGAGATTTATTATGACTAGAGGGCAACTAACAACAATGAGAAAGTTGTTGGAAAATAAATACAAAAACTTACAAATCTTAAGAAGCTGAAGGTAAGAAAGGAATTCTTTTATCACTCCACCTTCCGAGTATGGCAAAGAAAGGCTTTTAATTTTGTTAACTTATCAAAAGGTTGCTTTTTAACATTTTGCATTATTTGGTTGTAATTATAACAGAAAGTCTTTTATGAGAATTATGTTTTTAAAAAGTAGAATAAATAAATGTTAATATAGCCTTTTTAGACCCATTTACTGCTAATGGAAATAATATTCAAATGCTTAATTTAATTTAAAAAACTAAAACACTATTGAAAATTGGTAGAATAAGGTAAGACCTATCTTTGAAGGCGGTTGTTAAAAACCTGATATCATGTAATCAATTTAGAGTCCTCCATTTCTATAATTAAAAAATCATTTCTAAATATCTTATCTAGTGATTAACTTTTTCGCATGTATATGCGTTGGTCTGATTGGGTTTTTCTGTGTTTTCCCCAATTCATGAAACAAACGTTGGACCATTTTGTTTTCTACTCCCAGAAATCTTAAAAATCTTATAAATCTTATAAATATTTTAGTATTTTTTAATTAATTTATATTTTTATTATATTTTAAATTTAATTTACTTAAAATTTTTAATATTTGTATTTTTGGTGTCGACTGACTTTAGTTGACAATAAATAAATAAACCTATTTGTCAGCAGATCCACAATATGAACACATATTATTTTCCACCTTTGAAAGTCGAGCACATAAAAGCTGAGGGTAAATAAAGCAAATATTCTCGCAGATTGCGTTGCCAAATGACGCCCTAATTATATAATAAGTTTAAGTAGTGCAAACGAGTAGTTGCAGCTGAATGTTGTTTGTTGATGTTGTTTGTTTGCGTGGCTCAGCGTACATTTGTTTGGCAACAGTGTGTCGTGGTCGTCAACAGTCGCATCGTCATTTCATAAAGAGCTTTGGGCGCACTTGTCCACAAATAGAGTGCGGTGCCAGCGACAAGGACAACAAGGAGCGCTGCTTGCATTGCATTGGATTGCATTGCGTCGCGTTGCGTTGTGTTGTGTTGCGTTGCGGGTTCCGGTGCTGCTAATTACTCAAGCAGGCGGGCACGATGAGGATTCAAGGATCTTGTCGGCGGCAATATATAATGAACATATGCGACACAGTGGCATAAAAAGGTTTTTGCCACTTTACAACTTATACGGCTTGAAAAGGGAAAAGCTCGGAGAGGAGTGTGCACATAATTTTAATTAGTGGCATATGAAAAACATTAGAGAGAGAGACAGAGAGAGAGAGACTGAGACAAAAATAGAGAAGGGAGGAGGAGCGGCATATAGAAAAATGTGCCAGCACAAAAATTATTATGTTATTACGGCTTTTGAGCACAAGCCGCTTATGCGTGGGCGGGTGCATCTAGAAATGGGCGAGGCCATAAGGGCGTGGCCTAGGCTTAGCAGCAGAGCAGTTCTTTGTGGGTGTCTGTGTGTGTGTTGTGTAAGACTAGTTGGCAGCACCGAATAATATGGGTCATATTGTTTTGCGATGGCAAGAAAATACATATTAATTAAATTTATTGAAATATATAAAATATGGGAAAATCTGACAAAATTCATTACTAAACTTAATTGGAAATTCTTAATAAGGTTTTGTAAAGCATAGATGTAATCGGGTGGGCTATCTTCGAATGCCCTCGACCGCGCTATATAATTGTATTCGATTCTAAAATAAAGTTAGTAAGTTTATTTACATATATGTATATTTTTCTTTAAAGTCCTTTTAATATTCATTTTTAACTTAGCTCCCTTATATTATTAAAGAGCATATTATTTTATATTAAAAAAATTACAGCCGGGTATTTCCCATACTCCAACTGAACTTCGTTAGAAATTGTTGTCAAAAAAAAGGTTCACATCAAGGATGTTTGTCGCTTAGTATCAGAATCATAAAATTTTTGAGTTTTAAAAGAACGGAACGAAATTCGTGATTTATTTTTTGAAAACAAAGTAAAAATAAAACTAGGAATGTCTAGTTTAGATGATTTCTTTGCCAAAAAGGACAGGAAAAAGTCCGCTACAAAAACAAGCCTCTTGGCTGCCGATGAGCTCTATCGCACACTGGAGGAGGCGGTCAAAGCGCCAAAGGAGGTGGATGGCAAAGAGAAGCTACAGCTTGACGTTGTTAACAGCACAAAGGCAGAACTTGAATTTGGCATTCGGTTCTCTGACGAGACCATCGTTGAGCAGGACGAGTGGTGCGACTTCACTGAGGACCATGATCAGCCCTTTGCAAAACTAAAACGCGACTCGAGGCTGGCATTGAGCCCAACAGCTGCAGATGCCAACGAGATTGTGCCACTATCCATGCCCCACTGTCGTAACGAAGACACTGGCGGCGATAGCTTGGACGTGGGGCAGTCCACCGATGAGCTCTGCAAGTCCACTTGCCCCTGGCTCATGCTAAAGACAGCCCAGGCCGTTGATCTAAAGCCGGCCAAGAAACTTGAAGTTTATGTACCGCCGGCGTTGCGTCGTAGCCAAGGTGATTTCAGTGTACGCCGTGGAAAGCAGCCGTCAGCGGTGCCAGCGAAGCTAGCCAAGGGTCAGGCGCCAGATCTAAGCAATGTCGAGTTCTTTCCTTCACTCTGTCACTCTCGCAACCCGAAGCGTGCCAAGTAGTGCCTATTCTTATTATTTGTTAGTTTTGTTTCATTTAGCAAATTTAAATTCGACACGATTACACGAGTCCCTCTCTCTCTCTCTCAATATGTCTCTTTTCCGCTCCCCGGAGTGTCGTTAGCTGCTAACGTACAAAATATTGACAATCAAATCGGTTTGGCGCTAAATGCTCCCCGCAGACTGCTTTTGGAAACGGCCGCAAATTGCTCACCAAAGTTTGCTTTTAGCAGCTTTGGTATATATCATTTTCAATTTTTATCTTTCGAGTTTTCACATGATAATACAAAAATTTGCCATAACCAAAGAAAATTGTAAACAGCTTAGAAATACCCTATGCAACTAAAGCACGAAATGCGACCTATAACAAATACTCCCTTATTCCGTAATTCAAAATAAAATACGTAAATCGAGAACGACATTAATTTATTGTTTATTAGAACAAAACGACCTCTTGATTATTACGTTTGGAAGTCAGTTAAATCACAGCAATCTCTTTCCGAATACATCGTTATTTTTCCCCCAAGCCAGTTTTCGATGAGTTTGTCGAAACCTACTTTCCTTCTAAGCAGGCTAACGGTGTCCACCATATGCTCCGTAGCTCGAACAACACCCATATGGACCAATCGGACCACAGCAATGGTTTATTGCTCGGAACCATTGTCCATTGTAGGGTCCGCAGAAGCCACAGGGGCCTAAACCACCTGTTGGACCACAACAGGTGCCGGGCATTGATCTCAAGCAAGGATTACACATTCTATTTCTTTAACTGCAAAAAATATATACATAAATACTTAACTAGACTTTTGTATAAATTTATACTCACATTAGCCTGTTTACGGAAGTAGGTTTATGAAATATATTTTTTTTGCTGAATACAAAAGATGTATTTTGTTCGAGAGCCCAGACGAGTATGAGAAAATATGTAGTCCGGACAGCTCAAGGGACTTTCTGGTTGGGAACTGGAAATACAATGCTTACTGGGTTGAGGCTTCCATATTACTTAATGTCAATAATACTGAATTTCTTATTTATAAATTATTATTATATAAATTTATTCAGAAGTTGTTATATGAACCGAAATAGAAAGAGAGTTTTACCATTAATTCTTACAAGATTTACTTTTTAATGCCTGTCCGTAGTAGATCCCTAGACCAAGCATAAACTCTATTAATAAGCCATTGAAAATAAGAGTATCTATTTAATTTTTTGTTCCCACTTTTAAATGACTCTCAAGTGTTACCAAGTTGAGCCGCTCTGTCATCTTATGGGTCCCTAGGCTAACCATTAGCATTTGAGCTCCGTTAAACTTTTGAGAAATAAGCGGCCACAGAACTAAAAATCTGTGTAGTCATGTGCCAAAGTCTGCTGGCCAAGTCAGACGAATCAAATAGAAATACACTTGACTGCACTTGTGAAATATTTCCAGTGTCGTCCGCCAGTTTCTCCTCAGGGCGGTTCGTGCCTCAGAATCGAGCCATAACTCAGAGCTGAGGGCGCAACAAGTGGAACCACTCACCACCGTCTGAGCTCTTTCCAGTTTACCGTCTTTTTCTACCCTGTACCCTCTGCATAAGATTGATTGAGAAAGGTAGCATAGCTATGCTATTTTTTGCCTGCCTGTCTTTACATCTATCTAAACTCATCGATTTCAGCGAATATAAGAACAAGAGCTCTTAAATTTGAAATCTAGATTTGTGTTCAGAAATTCGTTTGTCAGTAATTTAACAATGATCAACTTCGTCAAATATATTTGAATATCATCTTAATGGCCTTCAATTTCTTAATTTTATTAAAGGACAAAGAACTACTGAAGTTGTTTAAAAAGTGTTTTACTCCCTTAAGCAGCTAAGCAAAGGCTATGTACAGGATATTTTCTTGTCTGGCGGTTTCCACGGCAGCTTTTTAACTTCATTCTGATTGTTTTAGTCGAGTAGAAAAGACAAAAACAGAAACACCGAACCCCAAACCACTTTTCTCGACTGTGCATTTCATAAGAGAAATATGCTATTTCTTTTGGTAGGTCTGCCACTTGGTTGCCACTTTTCCCCAGTTACCGCTACCCAGTGTTGTTCAGTGAGCGGCGCTGCGCTGTGTTGTGTTGTGCTGTGTTGCGTTGTTTACTTCAAACCGGATTCTCAGTCACAGCGAAGTAAAGTCATTTGACAAGTTTTGTCACGTGCGTCACATGTTGGAATGCTCCTTCCCGTACTGTAGCTACAGTTACGACTGCCGTTTCCATCCAAGTTGCCATCTTATTTTGACTTGGCTTCTGGACATTTTAAGCAATTTTCCACACAGTAGTTGTCGTCATTGTTTCAGAATATTATTCTACTTCTGGTTGTTATTGTTGTTGTTGCTGCTGTTGTTCTTCTGGTTATTGTTGTTGACCTGGTTTTTCTGGTTACACAGCGCTCCAACGTTGTTGTCGCCTGGCATCTGCAAGTGTTGCTCTTGTCGCTTTCGTTGTTTGTTTAAATGTGTTTGTGATTATTTAGTTATGGCATCTAATTGAGTTTTGTGTTGTTCTTCTTGTTTGCTCTACTGTGTGTGTGTGTGAGTGTGTGTGTTTGTGTGAGACCCTTGTGCTTGAGCTAATTGAGTTGATTACCTCAACATTTTGTCAGTTGTCCGTCACTCCTGTGATGTGGCAGGACGTTAAGAATTGTATAAACATTTAAACAGAATCTTTAGTGAAGTATATTTATTGCTGTTAACGATTTGAATGAGTACAAAAAAGAATGATTATGTATTCGAACCATAATATATAATATATAATAACTCTCAAATATATCATCAAATCTTAATGAATGCATCTATTTCATTTGATTTAAACACACTACTACACTTATTGTCACAATGTTAAAAACAAAGACCATTCGAAAGACAAAAACTATGGGATGTCAGGGAATTATGAAGGTAGTTTCACTCCCCTTGCACTAAAAAGAAAAAAATTAAATAAAAAAAATATATATATATGAATTTCAAGCTTTACAGTATATTATTATAAGGTGAAGAGCGTAATTCCTAAGCGTACTGCCTAATAATTAAATGGATAAAGATTCCAAGCTGTATCCAAGCTATAAATAAATATGGTTATAGACTTCTCGGGAACACAGAAATCAATAGTTAAGCTTGCTTAAGAGCACACAAAATCTTGTTTTCACTTTATGAAGCTATGAGTAACCCACTACAACTGCCATAAAGCCACAACACAATTGCACACAAGCCAACACACACACACATACACCAAGATATACACACCCACATACTGAGTATAGACGATTGGCAATAGACAAACTCCATTTGAGCGTATAATTGCATACAGCGACGCTTTATAAATCAGCATCAGCAGCTTCATGTCGTCTTCACAGCGCCATCCTCTCTGGGGTTTTGTTCATTTGATTGCTCAATTGCTGATGGACTCACTGACAGACTGCCAGCTGGACCGAGTGGATGGGGCAATGAGTGACTGGTTGGCTGGATGGCAGACTGCCTGCCTGCCTGCTTGACTGACTTGTTGTGCATTTCAATAAAACATTCGCTGCATAACTACAATGGGCATAAGTTATGCTCCCTTGGCGGCGGCAGCGTTGGATTTGAACAGAGCTGAACGGATTTCAACACAAAGTTTGCTGAGCGGTGAATGTTTGAGAGAGAGAGTTGCTCTTAACACGCACTGATTCGTTGATGATGATGGTGCAGGCTTTCAATTGAATGATGAATGCTGTTCGTTGCCTAGCAGCGCACACAATCCTTTGTCCGACATATAAGCAGTTATTTAAACTTACCTATTAACATCCATCTTATATGTTATCCATTATCCTTTGAATTCCAGGAGAGACAAGCATTCAAAATTCGAAAATGATTTTAGGTAACTCAATTGTTATCTGGTTATTACTTAAATAGAGATATATATTTTCGATAGTTGGTTGTTGGTCTAAATATGTAACATGGAATAGTTTTCTTTATTCCTAGCTGCAATTAGAAAATAAAGTCTGAACTGTATGTACTTTAAAATTATTTAAAGCATCCATGCTCGATCTGGTGTGCATATTATTGTTATATTATTTTTGATAGTTCCCCTGGCTCTGTTTGTCGCATAAATCAAAACAAAAATAACAACAGTCCAACTCAAAAGTTATCGCTGGACTTCCGCTGCACGGAGAACGCTCTGAATGGGGACATTGAACTTCCTCAATTTCACACAGCTTGAGGCATTGCGCAAAAGCAACAACAACAACAACAACAACAACCACAACAACAATGAACGTAGGCACGTTACATTCAACAAGAACAGTCACAAAATATGTTGCTGTATTTTTTAAAGTTTTTCAACTTTATTCCTAACGGGAGCGCCCGCAACTACGAAACTCGAAACCAGCACGCGATGAAGAATGAATAAAAAATAAAAAATATATATAAAATATATATGTATAAGTAATATTATATTGTGGCATTTGGCACTGCATGTAAACCAGAGCTGCTTCAATGCATGAGAAACTTTAAGAGAGATATTTAAAAATAAACACAAAAATAAGGCAACACTTTTGTACTCTATTATTTTGCACTCAAATTATTTTCAATTTTAAACTTAAAATTCCTTTAACAATTTCTAACACATTTGCAAAAACAAAAAATTAGATATATTCATGTCGCCATATCAATAGTCTCATTTAATTGGGTCAACGAATTTCAATTGCACTCCTGGACTTCAATTTTCTCATTCATATTGCTATCAATTAATTAAATTGATTCTTGCTTTGCACTATTTTCAATTATACAAAAAGGTTTCCACATTGGGAAATAACACAAATCAATCAAAAATTCGTACATTTTTGTTCAGAATTTGTGAAATCCACTTGATGTTAGACATTTAATATCTGCATTTACAGGTTAACCTGAAGCCAAAAATTATTTTGTATTAATGAATAGGCAATAAAATTTTATTTTTTCAAGTATCCTTAAGTGTATTTAATTTCAGACGTCCAATATTGCAATCAATCCTTTTATTCGAGGCAAATTACGTCAAGAATTTAAATTACTGAAATTGTTTTAAATTGAACTCATATATATTCCCGTAAATCACAGACCTAATTAATTTAAATACATGTGACAAATTAGAAGCATATAATACGAAACAGCTGTTCCACCTTTATCCATAAATCTCCAGAACAATTTATCTTTAAAGTGTCATAAAATGTATGCAGACCACAAGGCTACTAAGAGATGGCGACGTCCAAATGGAATACAAGTAAAAGTTTATAATTAAAACTTTACGCACGTTTTGTCTGAGTAAATACGAGGACACCAACACAGTAAGCCACACATACATATATATATATATATATATAAACACTAACAGTATGACAGCTATTTGGCTGTTGGCTTTACGTATGCGTGATGCGAACAAAAATTTTGTGCTGCATACTTAAGTGGGCAAGCCTTTAGATGCCCAGGGTTGCATTGTAAATGCCGGACGTGTGCTCAAGGGAAACATATGTCCCAACGGGAACAGCTAACGGATGAGACTGTCGCTCATTACGTGGTGAGCTGGCCAATTTGAACAAACAAAATAAGATAAACAATGCATATCAAACATAGAAAACAGTTGGCATCAAATGAAATCCGCTTTTATTGTGTGATTAAGTTGCAAGGTGAACGATAAAACTGAAAATAAGAACTAAGTTATATGCATCCCTAGAACGAAGCATAGACGTATTAACAAGCAAGGATTATTCGGGTGCACCATCAACAACAACAACAACAGCATCAATAATACAAAGAATTCAACATGCAAACTAAATCAAAGTTCATATGTAAATATTTACACAATGTTTGTTTTCGAGTTTCGTTTAGAGTTGCGACAGTTGATTATTAGTTTTTGTTTTTATTAAATTTACTTTTGTTTATGTTAGAGAACGCATTTTTGATTTTAATTAGTTTTGACATTTTTGTCATAAATTTGTAATTTATTAAACTACATTTATTTTATTGCAGCTAGAAAATTATTAAATGAATTGCTCTTGCAGCAAGTGTTCACACATGTGGAAATGTAAGTTTATGTTTAAGTTAAGGTTACAATTTGGCCCAGATAGTTATTGCCTCTCAACTGGCCCAGGATTAATTTGTGTATTACTTGTCAAATTATTCGCATTTTTGTGATTTCGCTTTTGTGCAATCAACGAATGCTTTTCATTAAATGTTTGTTTATTCAAAACATATTAAGTTATTAAAATCACCCGCAAATCTTAAACATAATTCATTCATAGAAAATATTCTAAAATGTTTAATATATTTAATATTTAATATATATATATATTTTTTTTTTCTTCATTATATTACTGTTGCTGTTTAAAGATTTACTGCACAATCGCCGCTCACCAGCTGTGCATAATTATTTTATTTGGTTATTTTCGGGTTTTTAATATCTTCCATTTGCATATCTGTGCTAGGATTGCCTGCTGATATCTTATTATTATATGAGATGTCTTTTATTGAAATTTAAATTGAAAACTATGGAGTGTTGTGTGTAAATAAATATATAAGTAAAATGTTCGGTTTTATTAAAATTGATTTCGCTTGCAGTCAGCCAATATTTGGATATTCAAAAATTATTCTCTATAAATAATTTATTGCCACTATTGCCAATATTGTGCAAGCTGTTATGCAAAAAATCTTGTTTGAAGTAGATTATGTTCTGCTTATTTTAATCAAATACGTTTGCCTGAGTCACAAAAACACACTTCATATATTTTTGACTATTTTAAAATAATAAGTCGACTGTCATCAGCAGGCGCGTCGTTGCCGGTGACAATGAAAAAATGCCTGGCTAAAAAAATTGTTAAACTGCTTTTGGCAAGCAGCTGAACATCATTATTCACAAAGGAAAAGTGAGCATTATCATGTCGGGCAAAAGTAAAAAAAACTGAATAGAAAAAGACAGTAGCAAAAATTTCCAAATTTTTGACACAAAGTCACAAAAACAAGAAGTACAAACAGCAAACAAAAAATGAAGTGTATGTTGTGAGTGTAAACCTGACAACCAAGTATTTCAGTAGAGCAGCTTAAGAATGCGCTTGATTTGTTGTCGTTCTGGTTGCGTTTATTGTCATTTTTATTATTCCTATAAGTCATTAATAAAAATACAGAGATTTTTTCAGCTATTTACTGTTTGGAATTTAAATAACTTAGTCTGACATTTAAAGTCCCTGATTAACGATTGTTGTCTGGCTGAACAGTCTTGCTATGAACATTAAAATGTGTTTTAGACCAAAAATAAATTTCATCATTTAATGTGTAAAGATATATTTTAAGTTTGTGTAAAATTAAACTTCACATAAAATTGGTAATTGCTTAAGCTAAGATTAAATTGCACAATGTACTTAAGCCACCAAAACAGAACAGGAACAACGCCAACACCAAATTATCAGTTTCAAATTTCACTTTGCGCAATCAGTGATTGAGGTTAGAGGTTAACAGTTGCAGCGGCAACAACAAGTTGCAAGACAACATCGTAAATGACGCCATGCGAAATCGGCCTGTTTGAATTTGACCGAGCGAAATGCAATGCAACTAATTGCCATAATTAATTAGGCTTAAGCGTGGCCTCCAGCCACTACGACAAGCAGCTAAAATATATATGGGGTAATATGTTGCATTGTATACATGCAAATCTAAGTATTTTTATGCCCCACTATACCTTCTTAATCGGCTTGCGTGTCGAGTAATCGGATTCGCTGGGGAGGAACCCAAGAGAAATTTAAAGAAACAAAATAAAAAAAGCATTTCCGAAGGAGTTTCCAATTAATGAGCGAGCGTGTTTTAAAGTTTGCTGCAATGACATTTAATTCAATTTAACTTTAATCAATTGCCACATAACAGAGATCAGTGCAACAACAACAACAATAACAGAAGCAGCAGCACACAACACACAGCATACGTATCCTGTTGCTTGCTCGTGTGGCAGCCTCCTGCTCCGCCAACTCCAACCCACCTCCTATCCTCACCTCCTTACGCTGACTGACATCACAAGCGACAGCCACAAATAACCGCAGGATAACTTCATTTGCATTCACCACACACACACAGACACACACACACACACATATACATTTGCAACCAAGTGAAGTGGGCGTGGCCAAAAGGAGGCAGCCTACTGCGCCCAACACTTTTCATTGCGTACTTTTGTAAGCAGCATAAAAATTCAGCCTGCGCATATCTTTATATATCTTTATATTTATTTATATATATTTTTTATCTGTTGACTGCATTTCCATTAAAAGAATTTTCATTATTGTTGTACTCTGGTTGTATTACATGCTTGCAAAAAATTCTTTTATTAACAGATAGTTAACAACAACAGAAGTCGGATTTACTATTTATAAGCAAGTAGAATATAATATACTCTACACACCATTTAACTTGTAAATAAATAATGACTTAGGATAAAAATATAATATCTATTTTTTGCTAAGTGATATTTTTTGAGGTTTACATTTTAAGGGATCAACCAAATTTTTTTTTTTATAGCTATGAAATTCTTTTTAAAATATAGAGACTTTACGGCATTAAATAAAAATGCTTTTATTTAAATGTTATACTCTAATTTCAAAATAAAAATACATACTAAAGAAAACTATTAAAAAAATCACTTCTGATTTCACTTCTTCTGAGCTTACACAACTCAACATTTAGTTGATAAGCCTGGGAATCGTGTATGAATCATGTATGCGTCGGAACTGGCAGCAAATAAAATGCGTGCATATGAATAAATTAATACAAATTAAATAAAAATTGTTAAATTGTATACGACAACGACGTCATTTAATTGATGTTGTTATATACAATTTTTAAATGGAGCTGCCATATAATGAGTGCGAACGAAAATTCCTCATGACCCAGAGCAAATCCTTTAAAATGCGAGAGAAGCCAGTTAAATTTAATAAGAACAGAAATAATATGCGTTGAGCATTAATAAATGGGCAGTTTCTTGTTTCTGGCATTGTGAATAAATAAAAAAGAAAAACCAACCTTTTGGGTTTGGGGCAGATCATTAAATTTGCATGGAATTCTCATAAATTTTGGACCAACTGCCATTAAGGGTTACCGGCTTGGTTAATGGCTGACCACGAACAAAATATTGCTTATGAGATTGTCAAATAAAGACACCAGCTAAAATCCTTTGTCTGTTGCAGCCTGTTCTCTGTCACATCATTATCGACATTAACAACAAAAAGCACTTTAGCGCCAAGGCAACGATGGTTAGTGAAACTTTGTCAACCAGGCCTATAGAATAGTATCTAGATGTACATATTAATGTGTGTGTGTATGCTCAGAGATAACGGTAATAGAGACGGCTGCATCTGACTTAGCAATCCTCAGCCTACGCTCAATGCAACTGTACGCTGATAATACTTGCCACACCCAACACGCTTTGCGGTGGCCATCGCTTGCAGCTTGTGTCCAGGACAAGGCATCCACGCAAATTGTGCGTTGCCGACATTACCAATACCACGTAATACGGGTCCTATTTCTCAAAGGGGGCAGCGGTGAGTTACTCAATTGTGAGTGTCTTTGTGTGAGCCTTGAATGACTTTAAGTAAGATTTAACTCAACATAGCTACGAGCAGCTGTGCAAATTATGGCACTGTTGGTTAACGTCTCCTATGCATCTCCTTAGCATCTCCACATGTAAGCATCTAATGGTTTGTTTATAACTAACTTTTTAGTCATTAATATTATAATTCCCGATTAAGAAATAGCTATATATTTCCGAATTGTATTATGAATTTATGTCTATAACAACTAGCAAATTATAAGCTATCTAGTTGTAAATTGTCTGGTGACCTCTCTTTGACTGATATGAATTGTACTTTCTTTTATAAGTATTTTCAAATTATTTTACAAAATTGGGAAAACTTGAGTTTTGTTTATTGTTTTATATAACGTAAAATCACGTTTGCAGCAAATATTTCGTAAAAGTTTGCAAATTTTAAGCTATTTATTAGTAAATAACATCAAATTAATCGATTTCCTTGTGTGTTTTTTTTAACTCATTCCCCAGTCTCTAATTAATTTTAACGGATTTTGTCTGCCAACCTACCCAAATTTAATATTCAATATTCCATGTTCCTCGCGACCCTCGCTTAAATTGCTTATTGAAAAATTATCTAGAAAAGCGACGCGTTGCGCATATTAAAAGCATTTTATGTACAAGTAAACAAAAAAAAAAAAAAAAAAAAAACCTTTTGCTCACATGTCTGTAAATAAGTTAAAAAACACTGGTAAATAACGTCAAAGGCATAAAAAATAAATACGCAAAGCCAAAGTAAAAAAAAAAAATTAGAAAAAACGAGCGAGTCATAAACGGAAATCAAATGAAAAGGTCAAAATACAAAATACTCGCAATTTGCCACGGTCGCAATGAGAACCCTGCCCTCCGCCCATTTAAACTCCTGGCCTGGCGTTAATTTATTTGTCGGTTGATTACAACGCGCTTCCGGCAGGCGACAGCGGCGGCAAAAACAAATTAATTTTTATGTCTCTATGTCGGAGCGCAACAAACATTTGGAGTAATGCGATGAGAGCCTAAGCGGAAGTGTATTAATTTCCGACCCACACAGCAAACGTAATGAGAAAAAAAAACACACACACACAAATGTTGCAAATATCAGCTGGGAAATTGTCATCAAGCTGAAGATGAATGTAATGAATGGATTAAATGTGTGACTCGCAGGCAAAGCCTGTGAAGTGAAATCAAAAATATCTGCAAATAATAATGGTGATCTACAAAATTCAACATAGTTTTGAAAAAAGCTTGAAAACTCAGAAATGAAGTTCCACGATTTACGGTGAACTTAAAAAAATACTTAATATATATTACAAGTGTACAATGTTACAAACTCCAAAACTGTGAATACATCGCTGACAGGATTTTAAATTATCGGATTGATAAAAATGGACCCAGGCCAGCAAAATACATATTTGATTTATGAAAATAAGTCACCAAGAAATAAACAAAATCTAGACATTATTGTATACTTAATAAGTCAATAAATAATTAAATAATTAACAATGAAATCAATAAAATAATAAAAGACGTAATGCACATTACTTAATTTACCATACTTGAAAACAGATTTTAAATCGTTAATGGCTATATTTAAATACATGTTTGTCATTAAATTCAAAATGAATCAATCAGGCGCAGTGATTAGCTGCATACTCTGTGGAATGAATGATGGAGTCACGAAGCGTGCTTTTCACAATTCCCAAGTAACCACATAAAGTGCCTTTATAACATACTCATTCCCAGACGCACACACACACACACAAACAATCACGCCCCCACTCGGTGTTTGCCACTCCCACATTTGAGACCCTTAATGCGCCAGCTACAAATGTCAAGTCGCATTGGAACGGGAAAGGGAAAGGGAACGGAGATGGGTTTGACAAAGAAGCGAACGAATAACCACAGCACGGCATAAAGGCGCTAAAAAGAAAACAAATAAAGGACAGCAACAACAACAGCGCAACAAGAAAAGGAGCAACAAAAGGAACAACACCTCAAATGACACACAAACAACAGAAGGAAATTTGTTGAAACAAATGTATTTTATTTAATTTCTATGCGCGCTAACAACGCTAATGCTAAGCGTGTGTTTGTGTGTGTGTATGTGTGTGTGTGTGCGTGTTATTGCATGTGTGTAATAAAGAATTTAAGAATTATGAGCGGTAAGCAACAAGCTGTGCGACCCGCGAGACTCTTTGCAGCCGCTCCTCACACAAAACAATTAGCTGCTGCCACATAAAAGTTTGCCACTAAAAACAGCTCTGTTCGTTGTGTTGAAAATGCGCAGATTGAGACGTGATGCCATTCAACGGTATGAGCAGGACCTGCCACGTTGGCCATCCTGCAAACTTGGTACAAACTTGAAGTGTGAATTGGCGGATGATTAATGCATGAAATGAGGTGGTGCACAAAACAATTCGAACGGCTCGCTAAATTTGCAATAGCAGCAACTTGAAAAACCTCAAAAGATGCAAACGATGTTGCGCATGTTGATGCAAACAAAGTTTTGCGTGTGCCACAAGCAGAAACTGCAACAGCAACAACAACAACAACAATTGCCGGCACAACAAAAGCAAATGCCAAATGCACATGTGCACCCCTTTCGTGCGTCCTGTAAAACACCCGCTGGTTGTGACGGTTGCACTATATGAATATAAAGCATTTTCGCTGGCAAACATTTTTTTAGAAACTTTTTTTAGAACACATTTAAAATAAAAACCACAAAGTGACAAAAATCTTAAATAAGCTGTACAATTTTGCTAAATCAGAAAAAATATTTTCAAAATTTAAAGCAATGTGTCACAAAGGAATTCAATTTAAAATTTCTGTAATAGACATCAATTATGTATGTGATTATAAAATTATTATTATTTATTATTATTATTATGACTGCAACTTCTTACTCTCATTTTGTTAACTCAATATCCAGAATTATACATTATTTCAGAAGTGGAAGTGATCCTATAATGTTGCACAGCACTCATACAGTGTGTCGTGTCGTGGACTTTAAATTAAAGCGCAACACTCGCCACAACGCTGCGCGGCATGCAACTGAAGTATTTGGCCTCAACAAAAGTAACAACAGCAACAACAAGAACAGCTATGTGTGTGTTGTGTGTGTGTGTTTGTTTGTCGTCATTTTGACATTAGTGGGCGTGGCCGGCTGGCAGTTTGGTCATTTCATTCGCTCGGTTTTGTCTGTTTGCTTCTAATTAAGCTTAATGTGCTCACATGCTGAACATTTTAAGCATGTATTTGGCGGCTGAGTGTTGTTGTTGTTGTTGTTGTTGCTTTTGTTGTTGTTGTTGTTTGTGTGGTGTTGTTGTTTGGTCATGTCCCTGTGTGCAGTTTTTGGCCTGTTTGGACTATGTTGGATTTAGCTTTCTCTGCGTCCAGACTTCAGAAAAGTTTGAAACTTGACTAAATAACAGCTGACATTTTTTGGAACGTCAACAGTTTGGTTAAAGCAGGTGTTAAATTAAAAGCAAGCCTGGCAAAAAAGGACAAGAACTTGTAATAAATTGGAGGAAATTAACAGCAGAAAAATGGTAGGCAAATAATTAATCTCTCAATTAAATTTAATGTGAAGATACGCTATTTATCCGCACCACATAAAAAATATTTGTTTGCTGAAGAATACATCTTAAGGAACTTTGTCGTTTCCAGCGGAAATGATGTGACGAGAAAACAATCTAGTAAACAACAAATAAAATGAAGGCGTCAAAACTTATGCGAGTTTCACGCGAGTTCAACAATGCCACGCCCTCTCAAAAAGTTTCGTGTCTAAATAGCAGAAAGGCAACACTTCTCTGTGCGCAAAAAAAAATGGCAGGCAAAAAATTGAGCCAACTCAAACAACTCTGAAGTGAAATTTTGTTTTTTTTCGCCACATGAGAAGCTATTAAAAAATTGTGGCACCGTTTTATGGTGTTCCGCCTGCGGCAGGTTTGTTTTTTACGGGTGCAGTGACCCAAACAAAGGAGAGAAATACATAATTGGCATTAACAAGCTGAAATGTTGCACATTTTATTTAGATTTACGAGAACTCAAATTCAAAAGAATTTTCAAGTAATTAAGAAAAAGTAATATCTTAAGCATTTATAATTATTATCGAATTTATTATTTTCGATACATATATATGTATGTTATATTAACGTTAATATTCTACTAAAGGCCAAGTCAATACATAATTTTGATTCTATTTTAATTTCAAAATGTTTCGTAAAGTTTAATATTTTCATGTATACTTTTTCAAAAAAGTTAACATAAATCATATTTCTGAATAATCTAATGGAATTAATAGATTTATTCTAACAGAAAATAAAGATATTATTTGCAACCACTGAAGGTTAAAGAGCTGGAGCTTAAGACAATACGATGTGTGCATGTGTGTGTATGTATTGTGTGTGTGTGTGTGTGTTAATTAAAACCGAATATGGATTTTAATTGAAATTAACCTGGCGATAAATGCGATTGCAATGCGAATTTGCCTGACAAATGTGTGCGGTTCAAAATGCAACACATAAATCACACAATGGCGGTTGTAATCATGCAATGCACAAAAACACACACATACACACACACACATACACACACACACATATTACCGAGTATTTAAGCGTGTCTGTGTGTTTTTGTTTTGTGAATGATTCAATCTCTCAAGCCAAATGACAATTGCCGCAATGCGATAGAAAATCTGCGCGATTTCCGTTAACGAGACGAGAGCCAGTGAGTTCAAAAGGTGTCCAACAACAACAAAAACGCATAAATAACTCTACTGCTTGGCTGCATAAATGGTTAAAATTTATGCACATGATGTTCCCGTTGTTGTAATTGTGTGTGGCACCCACACGTTATACCCCATTTCCCGCCCGTAACCTCAGCAAATTGCACACAATTACAAAATGCAATGGAAATTGATTTATCACGCACACAACATTTACGGTCACGCATCCAACATAAATTTTCATTCACTGTCTTTTTGGGCAGCCCAAAATCTTTGCTATCGTTGTTATTGTTGGAAATTGTTTTGTGCAGAGCATAAATCGCAATTTTATATAGAAAATGTCGCTTTTATATATAGTCATACTAAATGGCAGCTACTATATGGCATAGCTAGCCGTACGACAAGTGTAAAAAACGAGTATAGCCCCATATTAAATAACAATAAAACGAGAAATATTTCGAGTAATTTGTGGCTAGGCACAGTTGCAATTAAAGTCACATAAATTGCAGGATTAAACCACTTGGTGGACAGAAATGTAAGTATTTAGTGAAATTGCGGCATACCTACATTATATGATTATATTTTAATTATAATTAATATGTGTTTTTTTTTAGACAGTAAAATAATGAAATAGCATTGGGGTGTTTAACTGAATTGTAGAGTAATTTGCTATTTTGCAAATGTTATTAAGCAGATCCGTAAATCCTATAAGGAAAATTTAACAAATATTAAATATGTAATTTGTATAATTTGTAACAACTATAATCATAAGGTACTTTCTATAAATTGTACTGAAATAGTGCGATTTTTGAATATATATTATCTATTATTTATAAATATAAGCTTCATATTTATGTAGTATAATTTTATAAGAAATGTAAATATTTCGCAATATATTTCTGAATTCTGCAAAACCGTTTCAAAAGTTTTTAAGAATCGAAGAATTATATAAATCTTCAACTATAATCTATCTCTTTTTTCAGGGCAAGTAAAATCCAGACCGATCCTTAAGTCGAATTTCAACTGAAGGTGTTCTTTGATTAAAATTTAATTTTTCCATCAGCCTTAATAATTAATTTACATTTATTTCGTTTTAATGGAATTGGCTATAAATTGAAATGTATCCGCTGCAGGTCATTCAGTAAGTATTAATTTAAATTGACTGCTGTTTAATCGATGCCCACCCTGGAGTCGCCATCCAATGCAGATGTCACTGGCAAGATTTGCATGCCAAAAATTCATTAGCACTTTAACAATGACAATTTATGTAATACATACAAATAATACATAAAGTCATGTAGCACATTGTGGCCAGGCTGAGGGAATGCATTCTGTGTGATGTGTGGGAGTCGCCGCCTTTGTGTGTCCTTATGTAGCTGCTCATATTGGACGGATATTAGATTACATGACGTACGTAATTATTGCTTCCTGAGGTATTAATCCGCATTGCAATAAGCACCTGCTATCGAATCCGGATAATGGATTCGAAGGATTTGAATGATTCACTCAACGGCAGTAGCAACTTAGGATAAGCATTGCAGTTGGGCTAATGCAAATCTTTAATTTCATTTAAAAATATCTGTCGCTGTGGAAAATAGCATATAAATCAGAGAGACTGGCTGATATTAAGTGTACGCCACGTGGTGCCTGCTGACTTTGGGGCCCACTTTCGTTGACACTTTTCTATTTTCAATGTCTCCCAAGACGCCACTAAACAAATTAGCGTTAATTTAATGACAGACGCTCGCCCATTTTGCACCAAAAACAAAATTTATTGGTTTCCACTCGAAGCAGCCGCAACGGCTGCCAAATTGTTAGGTTAGAAAAGCACCCAACAAAATTGAGAACAGTTTGTACTGTTTGTGTGCTCGTCCATAAATTTTATTAGGTTTCCAG
The DNA here is from genome assembly GCA_037043585.1 of Drosophila mimica. NCBI lineage: Eukaryota > Metazoa > Arthropoda > Insecta > Diptera > Drosophilidae > Drosophila > Drosophila mimica. The sequence goes on from JBAMBE010001243.1 coordinate 1,192,849, forward strand.
ATGTGCGGGCGGCAATGTCAGCAGCAACTGTTGCATAGGCGTGGCTAAGCAAATAAATGATTGTTGTCTCATTTCGGTTAAAAAAAAAATGTATAATGGATGTACTCTGCACTCAGATTAAGCAATTCAACAATTAAGAATACAACTTTATTTTAGAAATGTACTATTTGCAAGTGACACTTTACTAAGGATAACAGTTGTTGCGGTTGGCAACCTTATTCCCATATTATATATATTTTGGCATATACTTTATGCAAATAATTCCAAGTTAAATTATCAAAACTTAATTCCGGTAAATAAAGGTTAGGTGTTAATTTTAATTGCTTTTCAAGATAATTGTATATATTTTGTGTTTATTATGTCGTTTTATGTTTATTCCATTGCGGATGTAGTATATATTCAATTATTATTATCTAGACTCTGCACTAAAATTCGTTTGTGTTTTTGATAGAATTACTTTATAAATTTGTATAAAAAATTGTCACGGACGAAAATTGATATTTCGATAAATATCATATTTGCGCATATTTTAAATTTTACGACTTATTTTGTTCATCAAATGTTTTAAATGCTGGTCGTAATTTAAAAAAAAAGCCAATTTATGAAAATATCATTCTGGAAATTGTTAAATTCATAAAATTCTCATTTGAACACTACTTTTTTCACTCTTTTGAAATGCAAATAATAAAATTAAAATAGCTCACATCAAACAAAATAATCAAAAGTAAACGGAGCGAATTATTTTTACAAATTGCTGAATGTTCCAGTCCCTATGCAATTCTTTAGCCCAATTTGTTCCCAAAAGTAGCATCATGTGGCAGTTGCAATGCTCCGTTGCAGCTGAATAATAAATCTCGATGTCTCTCTCTCTCTCTCTCTCTCTCTCTCTCTCTCTCTCTCTCTCTTCTGCCGTTACCGAACTGTTTGAGGTGCTGCCAGACAAGCAGGCAACAACCTGCCAGACAGGCTGAATATTAGATACTGTTCCACGTTAGAATCGTGACTGGTGCACAATAGCTTTTACCAATTTACATGCATATTTTAAACTTTGCTTATCTACCAGAAAATTCAACCAAAAATATGAAAATTGAAATGCATGCAACAACGAATACGCCACTTTGCCAAACTATTCAACAATTTCCATTGTCGAGAAATTATTACCAACAAATACAATCATACAACACAGTGTCGGGTAGAAATTATCCGCAGAATAATACTCTGTTTAAGTCAAATGAGTTCTGGAAAGAGTTGAGTATTCCGGCTTCTGAGTGGTATATAATTTATATTTAGTGTCTAAAAAAATATCAACTTTTTGTACAGCTAACATGTGATTTAATGGGAAATGGGAAATTTCGAACTATACTCCATATACCCTATCTTACCTTTAACAAGCAGGGCATAAGCTATGTAAGAAATAAGAAAATGCATCGAAGTTTTTGAAAGCATTTTTCGCACAGGTGTGCACAAATTTTCGCACCACTTTGCGGCTCTCAGTTCTGATTCTGGGTTTGGCTACTGGGCTGCAGTTCCCGGGGCCAGCTGACAGTCAAGCATGATCCACAAATTTCTATTTGTTGGGCTGCTGTACATAAGTTGAGCACAGACCCCGGCTTACCGGTGGTTCCCCGCCACCTTGAGGTGTATTTCTTCTGCTGCTACTTTTTCATACCTTCGGCAAAGTGCAAACTTTTGCATACAACTAATGTGCACTTCCGCTTTGCCCGCCATTTTGTTTTCTTGCAAACTTGAGCTAAAAATGCGATGTGTACGATATTATTTTGTACTCGAACTTTCGAATGGGTGGCAGTGGGCGCAAGGTGGTGCAAGGTGGCAATGTGCATTGTGTAGTGTAAAAGTTCTGCTTACAAAACATAAATTCTCAACAAGATGTGACCCTTAAAGCAGCGTCAGTTCAAAAACCCACTCCTAAATAGATGAATATTTATTATATATGATTTAGGTGAGTTTTGTATTTTTCTATTAATGAACAAGAGTAACTCAATTATTCACAAAAATTCAATACCTATCAAAATGTAAAGAAGTGGAGGATGTATAAAATATATATACATATATATAAACTCAAATACAATTAATTTTTTCTTTTTTCGTTGTGTTGTGAACATAGATACAAATTTTAATTTTATATTTCCTTAACAAGGTTCAGCTCTAATTCTAAAGATTGCACGGTTAAATAACCAAAACAGACAGGTCTTTCTGGGCAATTAGAATTATAAGCACGCCGTTAACTGGCTTTTAAACAGATTTAAGCCAAAGCCAGTGTTAAATGTGCTAAGAAGCTGTTGAGCTATCTAGGCAATTGCATCTGAATCTATTCACAGGCCTTCTGTTAACCGAAATGCGTAATCGTACTCTCACATATACACACACACACACACACACACACACACACACACACACACATTAATCATAAGCATAATTGCAGCACTCAAGCTTTCGTGGACTGCTTCCCAGCAGCAAACCGACAGTCGAAACGCTTCAGCAGCTACTCGAGCGTTGGCCATTGCTTAATTAAGCGGCGCCATGCGGCGTAAATGGCAGCACACACACAAACGCACACACCCATTCACACGCCCACATACAGGCTCTCATGAGTGTGTAGATACACACACTCACACATTGGCAGACTGCCTTTTGTCTTCACAATTATTAGCCACACTATAATAAAGGTTTTTATTTCATTGCCACAAAAACAAGCAGCGTGAAATTAACACGAGCTGCGCCTTGCTTGTGTGGAACTGTTGCTGTGACTATTACCGTGACTCCATTTGCTCTACAATCGCCCAGCTTTGCTTATTGTACAGACAAAAAAAACCTCAACCAAAAACCTATCATCGCAAATACGTGGTACTCCTAAGCACTATTCCTATATTGAATGAAGTCGAATTTATGATTCGATATTTTGTCAAATTTTAGCTACTTTATATTTAATTAATATTTTCCTCAATAAAACAGTTGCTTTGAATATCAATTTAAATTTAATTTACTTATTAATAATTGAAAAAAAAATCAATTTTTATATGCAAACATACAGCACACCGACAACTTGTAAGATTTCTCTTTGTTTATCAAATGTTTTTCAGTGTATGCGGCTTTGTACTTGTGCCTCGCCCGCTGCGCACTTCCTTCATAAATGATTTCCTTAAATGTTTTCTTTTTGCTCCCTTAATGCTTAATTAAGCCACGCCCAATGCGGAAGGCGTTACGCACACAAATCACATTTCGCTTTAAGCTCGAGTTAGACAGGACATTTATGTGTCCAGCCGTCGTCGGAGAGGAGTTCCCATTTATCTAGCATTTTTTGTGTATGTATTTTTTTCCTCTACTATGTCTCGCATGCCTCGCAACATTCTCGGGTCGATTCAATTTTTTTTATATATTTTTTTTGCTGCTGTGTTGCAAGTCCCCTTGGACTTTTATTGACACTGATAAGTGTACCCAGAGCACAGCAAAAGGTAAGCAAAGCTGGCAATTTAAATTGAAATTGTTTGCCGCATAGCAGGACAAGAACAAAAAAAGACAGCAAATATTCGGCTGGAGAAAAAATCGGACGAAAAAAAAAGATGTCAGTTACCAAGAGAAAAATTAAGTGAGACAAAGTGTTTTGTGACTATATATAGATGCAACAAAAGCCTCAATCTGAGAGCGGGTTGCACGATGAGGGTGAGGGCGCGTTAATTCCCTTTTGGAAACAGTTTTATTGACTGACCACATTCAGCGTCGATGTGAATCGATGCCTTCGCCATGCCTGTCCTGATTGTTTTGTTGAACATGCAGCTGCATCTACATCTGCCACAGAGCAGCTGAGTAGCAAGAGATATCCTCGAACAAATTCAAGTATACTTGTACTCTTACACGCATTGAGTTGTTTTCCACTTTGGGCTATTGCCAGCATTCCTTGTATACATGGAATTAAGACATGAGTTGGAGATAAAATAACGAAAGCAACAATTGCAAGGACTTGCATTCTTAAAATGCCCGAATATCCTATTGGATTTTTATTTATATTTCAATAATAATTTATATATTGTGGTTTTGTATTTAACAATAGTATGAAAAATATTTTAGAAAGTAAATAACTTACTCAAAACTGAAATATTAAATAAAAACTTATACAATTATGAAAAATCAAATACAGAAATCCATAACGAAAAACAAATGCAAACAATTTGCAGCTGACAACTCACAATTCAAAATAAAAGCATAGCTTTTTTTTGATTATAAACTCAACAAATAAAAAGTATTCGCTATCTAAATAATCCATATGACGCATTTACCATTTTTGCGAATTTAATTAAAAACTATAACTACAAAAGCAAAAATATCCATACATTTTTATTTGTTAAATCAGACTGAAGCGCCGCACTTTTTGCAATATACCAGCTATAAAAGGCGCAAGTAGGTTAGGGAGGGATTGTGTTGGGGTGGTTAAGTGACCGCAATTTAAAAGTCTGGACACTACGAGTTTTGGGTTCAATGTTGGGTCACTCTCCACGTGAATCCCCCCGCTGTTAAGTCCTAGTTTTGTTTGCCTCTCTGTCATCTTTTGAACTTTTAATAAAAACAAAAATTCAATGGCTTTCATCAGCTCATAGTAGGAATCACAGATGCAAGTGTAAATATGGGCTTTGGCCAAAGCAAAATGGGAAAATATGAAATATTAGAGAAATTGCAACCCAAAACTGATAATGTAAAAAAAGAGAACATTTTGAGTGCTAGAAATAAACCAGACTCTAGAAAAAGAATAATAAGAAGATTAAGAGATGGGAATGCACACAAAAGGGAGTTAGGCTTAAGAAAATTCTTCACAGTAAAACATCTCATATAAACTACGCTGCAAGACAGCTGAAATAGCCAAAGTATTCACATTTAAAAACCCAACAAGACAGACACACACAAAAAAATCTCATTTTCAGCACAATTTTCACATTGCAACACAAATTAATTTCCATGGGGAATTGCCTTTTGCGCAACTTTATCGAGAGTCCTGGCCAAACAGTTGCAGTAACTGCTGCCGCTGCCACTGCCACTGCCACTGCAGCAGTAACGTTTATGTATATTGTTGCAGTAGCTGTCTCTACTCCGCCCCCTTCAAACCCCATCCCGCGACGCCAAAGGTCCAAGTATGAAATGCCAGTTTACAGTTTAAATGTCCAGAAAATTATCAACTTTAACATTTTGTTGCCGTTACTTGAAACTTATAATGAAGTCCGCCAGGACACGCAATTTCCCTGCGTTTGTCTGTGTGTGTGTGTTTGTCCCGCTTGTCAGTTATTTTAATGCAATTAGCTTAACAATTGCCCGAAAATATGCTTCTAACCAAAAAACAAATCGAATTTTTGTTCCACGAGCTTTCTGTGGCTAATGCCAGGCAAAAAGTTTTAATTAACTGGCAGTTAACAAGGCGCATACTCAGCTTTGAATCCATGAGTCAATACGAGTTCCCTGTGAGGCACTCAATGTCTCTTGAAATATTCAAAGTATAATCATTACATGAATTTCCATATTCACTTCATTCATAATGCACTGCCGAGGTAATGAAATAATTGTAATGGCAGTTGAGGAGTATCAAAAAAATATAACAATTAAAAATAATATAAATATATACATAAATTAATCCAATCACAATTACATAGTATGTAACTGTTTAAGAGAATATACAAAATAAATTGATTCAGACAAGCTGCATGAATATTATTGTTCCATAGATTTCAAAGAGTATACAAACTTCGTAAGGCCAGACTTACCAGTTATTCATAGTTGTTTTTTTGTTATATCATTAACATGTGCATAATTATATGCAACCAGATGCCAAGTGGCTTGTCGGCGGTACAAAGACAATCTGTGAGTCGCTTCCTGTTGCCCTAATTTATTGCTGTTCTTGTTGTTGCTACTGGTACTGCTTACAAAATCCACTCCTGTAAATAAGCCACACACTCTCCAAGAGAGAAAGAGAGCCAAACAGGCAGACAAAAGTTGGTCTTGCTCAGAGTTGGCATTCTACCGACAAAATCATACATAAATATTGTGTTTTATGTGTGGTGTGTGTGCGTTTGTTGTGCCTGAATGTGTGTTGTTGTGAGTATTGCCATTTAGATTTTTCAGCGCTGTTTTTGTTTTAGTTGGTAATTATGAAAGTTTTTTGTGCATGTTACACAGATTTATATAGGTTATCCCCGGGCAATTTGGGAACAGGTATGTCAAGATATAAAGCAACATTTTGGGCTTTAAAATTACATTAATTAAATTAATTAATGTCTATTTATAAGAACATTAAGCAAATTCCATTTTAATCTTATTAAGTACTACTTTAAATAAATAAAAATATTAGAATGTTACATTTGTTTCACTTAAAAAGTAGTTAAATATAATTAATATGCTTGCTTGCTTAAAAAAAACTGAACACAAAAAGCTTTCCAGACATAAAGCTTTTGAATAACGGTTGTTTTCTCTGCTTTAAAAGCTTCGGCATACAAATTCTATACCCTTCCCGAGAAGCTTATGTCGGTTTCTTATTTCACTAAGAAAGCAATTTTGTAAGTACCAAAATCTGAAGAGGCGCAAGTGGGAGGAAATGTTAGAGTACGTGAAAGATCAATCTATTCATGTATATTATTCATTCACTCACAAATTTCTGACAAAACTTAAAATAATCCAACTCTTTTTAAGTATTATTTTATTTCAATAGAACATATTGACATTAAGCAAGAAATAACAAGAAGATTTTTAACATTTGTAAGCGCACCAGGTAATATCTAAAATTGAAATTGTCATTAAATTGAATGGACAGCCAACGATGAACAGTTTTTTAAAAACTAGCTAAATAATACACAGGAAAAAAAAACCAAAAAATACTTTAAAATACTAGAGAGGAGCCACATTAAAAGATCCCAACAGCAAACTGACAGTTCTCGGCTGATCGTTGGCGTTATTTGGTCTGCTCGGCGCATTTGCGTTCTTGCAACCGCCGTGCAACGCGCTCGTGTGTGTTCAGATTTATTTTTAAGCTACACACACAAAATATATTTTCTGTGCGGGTGAAAAATATTATTTGATAGCAACTACTCATGATTTTGCTAAGCAAATTTGAGTTAAATTGCTAAGAAACTTGTTATAAAATTGTTAATAAATATA